>OZ024825.1:74812001-76012001 GCA_964016985.1 Anodontia alba
TGACGTTTGAAAGTTTCTTGTACATTTTTTTGGACATCTTGATTCAGTTCATCCGCGGATGTTATTGATTTTTGTCTTCGCCTCTGCTTTTCATTATCGTCAAAGAATTTGTTTGAATAAACGCAATCTTCCTTAATGTATTTACATGGCAGTGCTCGGATGTTCATTAAGAAAGTACAAGACTAAAGCTTGACTCATAAAAAGCTAGGCCAAAGACTGAAAATATATGGTCATAATATGGTTCTCACCAAGAAACGTTTCATAAACTCCAAACAGAGACTCGCGTATGAGCCGGGCCACAGCATTTCCTAGAGGTTTGCATGTTCGCCCACCGAAGACTCAGATCAGCCTGCGCATCTGCGCAGTCTGATCAGAGTCTTCGCAGGGCGCTTTCTTGATAGCCAAGGAATCAAAGCGTCTTTAAGCGGAAAGTGAGAACTCTGATCAGACTGCGCGGATGCGCAGGCTGATCTGAGTCTTCGCTGAGCGCATTTGCAATATTGTAGGAAATGCTGTACCCCGGCCCATTGTTCTGTATTTAATTTTGTTTAGAATACACACATCTTTAAGCGCCATTCAGAATTGTTGTAGAATTGTTGTAGACATCAGTCTGATGAAATAATGTTGTCTGCCTCTTTTGTGACAGGCGCTTTAAGAAATTCATTCATTTCTTCACAAGGCTCCATATGTATAAATGAAAACTTCATTTCTCATTTATAGTGCACTAAAGCACTAGACAATAATATCCTAACCCTTAAAGCGTTAAATCACATTACAGCAGACGACACCCTGAAAGAGGCCTCGGTGGCTCAGTTGGATGCGCCGTCCGACTGGAGACTAGGAGGTCGCGGGTTCAACCCCCGCCGAAGTCGGCAACATTCTTTCGTGGAGATTGATCATGAAATATTTTCTACGGTCATTCTGTCCCTTCCGCTGATTCAAGAAGGGCAGTTGTCAGTTTCTGGCGAAAGAATATGCACACTACTGGTTAACTGCTTAGAGGACAAAGCCTGCCCAGTAAACGTGTGGTTAGGTAAACTGACCGCGCTCGACATGACCCCATTGGGTTGACTGGGCCTTAAAACCTCAACACAAACAAACACCCTGAAAGAATAATAAAAACAAATCAGAGAAAGTACTTTGCAGAGAAAGTACCTGTTTGGCAGACGATTCAATGAAATGTCAAGTCTTAGTTTCTCTGAAAAATCAAAACAAAACAAAATCATTTTTAGAATGTCGTCTGCTGCAAATTCGCTTTCATGGTTAATGAACAAATACGAGGACTGATAGAGAAAGCTAAGATGAGCTTGCGCATGTGTCGTCTAATGCCCGCCCGCAAAGGCGCCTCACACTCATTCTTTCTTGGAATGGCAATATTGCATTTGGGTGAGTCATCCGTTCGTCATGCTTGGCATAAGGTCAAGAACGGTTAGAGATAGGATCTTTAAATTTATGTAAGGAATAAGGATGGAAAATAAGCAGACCTGTATTTTTTTTTATTTTTTATTTTTATTTTTTATTTTTCCGTCGGACTTCTGGTTCCGGAATTATGTCCATGCAATGTAAGCCTATGGACATAATGGAATCTTATCAGCAAGGTACATGTGTATCTCGAAAACTATTCGAACTAGTGCCTTGAAACTTGGTGAGCTTATTGGAGATGATGAGTAGATCACTTGATTAGTATGTTGTTGTTTTTTTAAATCAGATTAAGTTTTGTCAGTTACGCCCCTTGCCAACTTTGGCTTTTACATATATATAGACACACATATACCGTATTTACTGTATGTATTCGGACAGACATCCCTGAGAAAACAGTGTAGACCCAGATGAGACGCCGCTGGACGCGGCGTCTCATCAGGGTCTACACTGTTTGCCACTCATCCAGCAATATTTAGATGCTACACCGGGCAGTAAATTATGCTTGTTCAAATTTTAGAACAGGTATGATAAGGTGTTGAGGTATCCGAATACTAAACCCTATACACTACTCCTGTTGAACCCGGATATACCCTGTCTTTGCAAACAGTGTAGATCCAGATCAGTTGGCTTCTGAAAGCCAACTGATCTGGATCTGCACTGTTTGTCATTAAGTATGCGAATTTATATCAACAATCTGGATCAAGTTATCTGATTGGCTGAAAATTAGAAGTGGGCTCGGCATCTTAATTTATTCAGCATGACAAGGGTTAAGGAAAATACAGTTATTAGGGACATAGTGTTTTACAAAAAACATTCCGAGTTTATTATTCATTAAGGGGACTGGCTAAATTTGGTAAATTTTCCTTCATTTTTAACAAAGTGGGACAACTTTTGTGACTCGCTGTTTGCTTTAATGAGCAGACAACCCTCTTTATACCGATACTCGATACAACGATGAAATTCGTTATAACGACAATTTGACTGTCATGAAACCTTCGCTTAAGAGGTAACAATTAGTCACGAATTATGCAAGAATATTGTATCTACAAGCAACCCTCTTTATACCGACACCCGATACAACGAAGAAATGCGTTATAACGACAATTTGGTTGTCATGAAACCTTCGCTTAAGAGCTAACAATTAGTCACAAATTATGCAAGAATATTGTATCTACAGGCAACCTTCTTTATACCGACACTCGATACAATGACGAAATTCATTATAACGACAATTTGACTATCATGAAACCTTCGCTTAAGAGGTAACAATTAGTCATAAATTGACTCCTCCGTCAGAAGGCTATAACCACGCCCATGAGTAAATCCTTAGACAAACAATATCGTGATACCTGTATTTGTCAATGAAAACTGCATTCGTACCTGTATTTATCAATGAAAAAGTACATAGGTAATATTGTTTGTCTAAGCAATAACATTAACCGTTAACTGGTAAGCTATTTTGGTTGGTCAGATTTTGGTGTCATTTACTGGTCAGGTGATTTCACGGAGGACTCAATTATGCAAGAATATTGTATCTAATACTTTAAAGAAACCTCTGTTTTGGATATTTGTTAGAATTGCCTCAGCGAGGCAATTTCTAACAAATATCCAAAAACGCGTTTTCTGTGAGAAAATAAGAACAAAACAAGATCATTTTTACATATCAATCTGCTCATTAAGGATTTTTACAACAGCAAATTTATTTTAATTGTAAGGTCTTTGGGAACAAATGCTGTCGTTGTAACGAGGGTTCGCTGTACAACATATACACTGCTCTAAAAGGAAAGAATTTGCTCCGCTGGTATTAAGGGTATTTGGCCTCTTTATGAATGTTGTAGAATCTCGATCATTTACAGGGGGTTAGCAATCTCCCAGACCTAAGGTTTTGGGGAGAAATGAGATACCACAACCTCTTAATAACATTCTTACTTGGATCCAAAGCAAATGTTGTGTAAGCCAAATAGCTGTGTGGTATCCAAATAAAATTGTACATTTTGTAAACTATGTAGAAAAATACCACATATGTTTTTTTTATATATATATAATCTATACGGTTTTGTAATTTATATTTAGACTTTATAGAAACATGAACATATATAGTGTCATATCAAAAATGTATCGATTATATAGAAAAAAGACCATTTATGGTCTTTTTTTCTATATAGTCTATATAAATTACAACAAATATATAGATTATATAGAAAACCCAGCTAGCATTCTTTATAAATCTATAGCGGGCCGTTATCGGCCCGTCACCTACCCTGACGGGCCGATTACGGCCCGCTATAGATTTATAAAGAATGCTAACTGGGAAATAACCATTTATGGTACTTTTTTGTATACAATCAGTACAGTTTTGTTTGGGTACAACACTTTTGGGGTCCGCCGTTAAACCACCTTATATCCAAAACCGTCTTCAAATGAATCGTCTTATAAAGAGGTTACAATGTAGTTGTTATTCTTGTATGTACAAAATAACTGAATTTGAATAGAATAACTTCATAACTAAACGACAATACCCAGCGGTCATACAACGTTGAAGCACCGTCGATTCAACGTTGATTCATTGTCTTGACGTTGAATCAACGTTGAATCGACACAAGACATTGAACCAACGTTGAATGACAGTAGAAACGTTGTTTCAACGTTTTGTACCTGCTGGATACATTTTACATTTTGTCTGACATGAACAATTCTTTCAATCGTGACAAAATTTGAAATTTTACGGTTTGCAGTAAAACTCTTATTGTAGCGATGTACCTTTTTTTACCCGAAACTGACCTCATTTGTTCGCACATCATCTGCGTGTGTTAATTGTGTCAACTTCTTTTGTCCTAAAAACCCAACAAGGGAAACTTAAATATTGAAATAATTCTCTCTCTCTCTCTCTCTCTCTCTCTCTCTCTCTCTCTCTACGAAGCGCCCGGGTGGCCGAGTACATTGTAATTAGCACTTCCGACTTTGGATCACGAGGTCCCGGGTTCGAATCCCGCTGCAAGCGCCCGGGTGGTCGAGTACATTGTAATTAGCGCTTCCAACTTTGGATCACGAGGTCCAGGGTTCGAATCCCGCTGCAAGCGCCCGGGTGGTCGAGTACATTGTAATTAGCGTTTCCGACTTTGGATCACGAGATCCCGGGTTCGAATCCCGCTGCAGGCGGAATTCAGCTCATCATTGTTCGCCTCAAAGCCTTTCATTATCACTCTGCCATCGTCTCGATATGACTGTTGAAAGGAACGTAAAACACCAAACCATCATCATCTCCCCATCTCTCTTTGTGCGTGTGCGTGTGTGTGTGTACGTGCGTGTGTGCGTGTGGTTGCGCGCGTGTGTGTGTCCATTTTTTTGTCCGTACTCCCCAACAAGAAAAACTGACTCAGATAAATCTAAGTTGGTTCCAAGCGCTTTCAGCATTTCAGGTCGCTATAATAATGAAAATGATTATCTCTCTCAGCGTATGTGTGTGTGCGCGTGTGCCCTTGTGTGTGTGTGTTTGTGTGTGTGTAAGCACTTTTTTTGACCTTCCTTTTCAAACGAGAAAAAACGGGCTCCTTGCTAAAGATAGGTGCCAAGCGCTTTCAGAATTTTAGGTCCATATGTTAACGCTCGTAACATGACAAATACCAAGCCACGGTAACGGTTGCTTCCACATTAATAATTCGGCCGCATCATGCGACGCACATGCGGGCAGCGAAGGCCCAGATCAGCCTGCGCATCCACGCAGTCTGATCAGGGCCTTCACTGTCCGCTAACAGAATCTTTGGATACTACAGAATGTACGAATGGAGGGCAAAGTCCCTGATGATACTTAGCGCATGCGCAAAATGATCCAAATCTGCACATGTTGCGCGTGCTGGAAGGCACTTTTCGCTTGGCTTGGCCCTTATGATCAATTACTGATAAATTGTATCATATTTCTGGACACCTCCGAGGAATGCATCAATAATTATTTCTATATTCTTTATCGTATTTTTTTGGTGCATCCTTCCTTTATTAACAGCTTTGTTGTTATTTAATTGTATTGTCTGCTACCGTATATACGTGTACAACTGTACATCTGTTTCCAGAAGAATATGAAAAAAATTTGAACAAGACGACACTGTACGAACAATCACTGTGGCACGTATGAAGAGGGCAGATTCAGATCAGCTGGCACACCTGCGTAATCAGATCACTCTTCGCCCTTCGTAAGAACTGTTTGAAGACTACATTGTTAGAGCGAACATGCACATACACCATAAAAATGTCCGTTCACACATACCACAAAAATATCCGTTCATACATACCACAAAAATGTCCGTTCACACACACCACAAAAATGTCCGTTCACACACACCACAAAAATGTCCGTTCACATATACCACAAAAATGTCCGTTCACACATACCACAAAAATGTCCGTTCACACACACCACAAAAATGTCCGTTCACACATACCACAAAAATGTCCGTTCACACATACCACAAAAATGGATTTGCATCTTTGGTACCGTCGGAATTTTTTCTAGATATGGGTAGTTCAAGCCACTGAAGGGTTAATCTTAGAGCCAGGTTTGGAGACACGCCGGAATAAAAGAGGGATATATTTTTCGATCTTCTATAAAGTAATGGTATGTTGAGTGTACTCATTAGATTTGCCTCGATGAGGCGATTCTAATAAATACATGCACACAACATTCATTTTTGATGATAAAATAGGATAAATTTCTAAAATCCCTAAATATTTATTTTCCTGTCGGAAGAATTTCCTAGGGACTCAAAACCGAGTTCAAATAAGCCACGGTAAACGCGTCTTTGCGTCTTCGAGGTTTTACTTTAGAAAGGAAGAAAGTTTTCCCAGTCACTTTTGGCACCCATAACGGAAACATGTCTATATAGTTTTGGCACTCTTAAATCCCACTTTTATGTAGTAAAACTGGGGTTTACAGGGGTATACATTTTTTTTTCTTATTTCTGCTCAAAACATAGATTGTGGGTACTCGTTAGAACCGCCTCATCGAGGGGGGTTCTAACGAGTACCCACAGTCTATGTTTTGAGCAGAAATATGAAAAATATAAGAATTTTTTTTAACTGAAAATTTTCATTTTTTCGTGGTAAAATTTTCAGTATATTTAAATAGGCATGTTTTCGTAATGCTTGGTAGGTTGGATGAGGCAAAGGTGTCGCGTATCTTACATCACCGGGTCCTCCAACTGATATTGGCCTACAGTTGGGCAAGGCTTGCTATCCTTGCAGCAGGTAAGGGTAAGGGGGGGAATGTTATTTTTTTTATTTCTTCTATTTTCTTCACTGTGGGTGGTTGGGTGGTGCGAAGGTGTCATGTATTTTTTGTCACCGGGGCGTCCAGCTGATATTGGCTCACAGTTGGGCAAGGCCTGCTATCCTTGTAGCGGGTAAGGGTAGGGTGATGTTTTTATTTCTTCTGTATCTTCACTTTCATTCCTGTTCCTCTTCCTTCCCTGTCCCTCTCTTTCATCTCTTCTGCTATCTCTTCTGTCTCTTTTCTCCCTTTCTCTGGGAGACGACACAAAATGACCCACAAGGGTTGACGTGTCGTTAAACCCGAACACAATCAATCAAAATCTATTTCTTCACTGTCATTCATTTTACTTTCTCCCCTATCTCTCTCTTTCATCTCCTCTACTATTTCTTTTATCTCTGTTCTCCCTTTCTCTGAGAGACGACACAAAATGACCTACAAGGGTTGACGTGTCGTTAAACCCTAACACAATTAACTCAATCACTTTTGGCTCCAAAGAAAAGACCAATCTGACTTCCTTGGCGGTATCAAGGCACTTACGTCCCCGAAAGCCCTGCCCCCTCACCCCCACTCCCACCCTTGATAAGTTAATAAGCAACTTGGACCCTACACCTGTTACGAATGAGATAGAAGATAACCTTTTCCTGAAAAATGTCGGTGAAGAGGCCTCAGCTACAGAAGCTGTTAAAAAATTCTAAAGAGATTCCGTTCTGGAAAAAAAACAACAACAAAAAACAACAACAAAAAACAAAACAAAAAAACAACAAAAAAAACAACAACAAAAAAACTCCAAAAAAACAACAACAAAAAAAACAACAACAATAGGATGTGAATAAATCTGTAGAAGTAGAAAATTGTCGGAACTTTTTGCAGATCTGGATTTACCTGTAGCTTGAGTCAAGTGGTCAGATGTCTGTCTGTCTGTCGACTATAGGTCGTGCACAACTTTATAGAAGATTTTTAGTTAGATTGACCTTGCTCTCAGCCGGCCTCGGTGGCTCATTTGGATACGCCGTCCGACTGGAGACCAGGAGGTCGCGGGTTCAACCCCCGCCGAGGTTGGCAACATTCTTTCGTGGAGATTGATCATGAAATATTTTCTACGGTCATGCTCTCCCTTTCCGTTGATTCAGGAAGGGCAGTTGTCAGTTTCTGGCGAAAGAATGTGCACAATACTGGTTAACCGCTTAGAGGACTAAGCCTGGTCAGTAAACGTGTGGTTAGGTAAATTGACCGCGCTCGACATGACCCCATTGGGTTGACTGGGCCATAAAACCTCAACAAACAAACATACCATGCTCTCAGGGATTCCCACTGTAAATATTGTCGCATTGACGATACACTGCTGGTATTCCTGTTTCCTGTATCAATGCTCGATATACCTAGTAGCATGTCTCTGTAACATTTCAAACTTCTTAATCTGTTCCTTGTGGTGGGATTTCTATATGGGCCGTGCAAAGCGAAATTGTGTCTTCGAACATGCGAAAAAATGCACATATTCAGATTCATCCCACGCATGCGCCAAGTCTCATCCGGGCATTTGCCTTCAATTGATAAGGCTGTATTGATGATTCTGTTAGCGGACAGCGAAGGTCCTGATCAGCCTGCGCATATGCGCAGGCTGATCTGGGCCTTCGCTGTTCGCATGTGCTCGAAGACACGTTTCCGCATGCTGCGTCCCATTTTCGCATGGCGCTGCCCATAGTTAGCAGCAATACTCCATATTTGACCTAACCATGCTGAAGCAGGCATTGGACTTTGCTTCTTCACTGGCGATCTTCAGATTTCTACGCAGGAACCCCAATGTGCTGTTCGCTTTCTTGGTGACTAGGTCTGTGCGGTGCTTCCAACAAAGAGATGACTGAACATCAACTCCTTAATATTTGGAACTGTCCTATAGTTCCAGGAGATTCCTTTCTGTCTGTAGGGAACCTGGATTGGCGAACGAACTCTTGAAACCCGTCAGAACATTAAGTAAGGCCTTGTACAGATAAAACTCTAGCCTCTGTGACTCAGTTGGATACGCGTCCGACTGGTGATCAGGAGGTTGCGGGTTCGACCCCGCCCGATCGGCAGCATTCTTTTCCGGAGATTGATCATAAAATACTTCCTATGGTCATTCGCTTCCTTCCGTTGATTGAAGAAGGGCAGTCGCCAGTTTCTGGCGAAAGAATGTGAACAATACTGGTAAACCACTTAGAGAACCAAGCCTGTCAAGTAAAAGTGTGGTTAGGTAACCTGAACGCGCTCGACATGACCCCATTGGGTAGATTAGGCCGTAAAACCTCATCACAAACACATCCTCATCTTTCGACACTCTGAGAAGGTCTTGCTTCTTGATTGAAGCTTTTTCTTGTGCAACTAGATGTATATTGTAATCAGAAAATATACAGAATATACAGAATATATCCCCCCCCCCCCCCCAGCACCTCCTCCCCACGCCCCAACTATATGCATGCATTATCCCTACAACATGTCATAACTCCGGCATTTTGTTTCGTAAAGAACACTTTTTCAGATGTCTTGCTGACAAGATAAGCGTGATGAACGAATGAACGGACGGACGGGCGGGCGGGCGAACGAACCAAAAGAAATATGCCCTTCCGACTATTTCGACTAGGCCCTATTGGGTTGACTGGGCCGTAAAACCTCAACACAAACAATCACTGCAGATAAAACGCTTGAAATTAATTTGTCTCATTTTGAAGATTAAAAATTTGGAATTCAGTTTAAAAAAAGTAAAGCTAAACTGGTTCGTAACATTTCAATTAAAGTCATTTACAGTGCAAATATTTAAAGAGAAATGACAAAGGAAACAATAAATTATCATTTTCTTCCAATAAAACTATATCGTTGGCCAAGACATTAAGTGCCATTTGCATTTGAGCCGCACCATGCGAAAACATGCCTTCGGGCATATGCGGACAGCGAAGGCCCAGATCAGAATCATCTGACACTATAGAATGTATAAATGGAGAGACTTTGCGCATGCACAGTATGAACTGAATATGTGCATTCTGCGCATGTTCGAAGACACCTTTTCGCTTGAATTGGCACATTTAGTTATTCTGAACACGCATGGAATATATACATCGTTTCGGCTCAGCTGACGAAACTTTACAGAAAGGTTAACCACCATGTGACGACGTGCAGAACACAAGAACCATAGCTGTGGTTTTCCTTCTTGTGGAATTATGGCCCTTTGAACATTGAAAATAGTGATTTTGGTCATGAAATCGTGTCCGCCCCGTAGCTTAAAACCCGTTTGATATATGTTCGCCAGCTCAACAGAAATATTTACAACCATGAGACGACTTGCAGAACACAAGAGCCATAAATGTGGTTTACCTACTTTGAACATTGTAGATAGTGAATTTGGTCATAAAATCATGTCAGCTCCGTGACTTATAAGGCCGCGTTCACACTAGAGACTTGATCCAGATCAATTTGATTCGGATTAAGATGATCCGGATTAAATATGTAGTGTGAAT
Organism: Anodontia alba; assembly: GCA_964016985.1. Lineage (NCBI taxonomy): Eukaryota > Metazoa > Mollusca > Bivalvia > Lucinida > Lucinidae > Anodontia > Anodontia alba. The sequence continues at coordinate 74,822,175 of OZ024825.1, forward strand.
GCGGCCTTAAAAACCGTTTGAGATATTTTCAGTTATGGAACTTTGAACAGTGTTTATAGTGATTTCGGTCAGATACTCATGTCCGCTTGGTTACTTAAAAACTAATTGAGATATTTTCATGAAGCTTTATAGAAATGTTAACCACTATTAGACGACATGTAAAACACAAGAACCATAACTGTTGTTAACCGTCTTTTGCAGTTACTTCCCTTTGAACATTGCCAATGATGATTTCTCGTGTCCGATCTGTAACCTTAAAATTGTTTCAGATAACCTCATGAAACTTTACAGAAATGTTTACGACCATGAGACGTTATACAAACACAAGAACCATAATAATACCCCCGACATACGAAGTATGTGGGGGTATATAGTTTTCGCTTTTCCGTTCGTCCGTTCGTTCGTTCGTACGTACGTTCGTTCGTTCGTTCGTTCGTTAGTACGTTCGTTCGTTCGTTCGTCTTTCCGTCACAGGGTCAAAGTTTTTGCGTTAAAGTTTATAAGACCTCATATTCTGAAGATCCTTTGATGGATTTCATTCATATTTGGCATGATGGTAGATATAGATCTAAAGTTTTTATCAGCACCATCCCCACCCCGGGGGTGACCTTGGAGTCAAGGTCACGGACTTAGAATTTTCATAAAAAAGTCACAGGGTCAAATTTTTTGTGTTAAAGTTTATAAGACCTCATATTTTAAAGACCCTGTGATGGATTTCGTTCATATATGGCATGATGGTAGATATAGGTCTAAAGTTTTTATCGGCACCATCCCCACCCTGGGTGACCTTGGGGTCAAGGTCACGGACTCAGAATTTTCGTGAAAAAAGTCCAAGTTTTTTGTGTTTAAGTTTATATAGCTATATCATCAAGACCCTTGAGGAATTTCATTTATATTTGACATGTTGGCAGATATCGGCCTAGCTTCTTACTCGGCATGATCCCCACCCTGGATATGACCGAGGTCAAGGTCACGAACTTAGAATTTTCATATAAAAGTAAAAATTTTTGCGTTAAGTTTATATAGCCATATCATCAAGGCCTTTTATTAAATTTCATTATCTCCTAACTGAAAGGTTGAGCTGATATAGCTATCAGCAAGAAATCTGTTTGTCTGTCCGTCAGTCCGTGGAAGTATTATTCGTTTATACTTTATTTTTGTCTTAGGGTCAAAGTTTTTGCGTTAAAGTTTATGACCTCATATTTTAAAGACCCTTTGATGGATTTCATTCATATTTGGTATGTTGGTAGATATAGGTCTTAAGTTTTTATCAGCACCATCCCCACCCCGGGGGTGACCTTGGGATCAAGGTCACGGACTTAGAATTTTCATAAAAAAGTCAAAGTTTTTTGGGTTTAAGTTTATATAGCCATATCATCAAGACCCTTGAGGAATTTCATTTATATTTGACATGTTGGTAGATATTGGCCTAGCGTCTTACTCCGCATGATCCCCACACGGGTGTGACAGAGGTCAAGGTCACGAACTTAGAATTTTCATATAAAAGTAAAAAAATTTGCGTTTAAGTTAAGATAGCCATATCATCCAGACCTTTTATTAAATTTCATTATCCCCTAACTGAATGGTTGAGCAGATATAGCTATCAGCAAGAAATCTGCTTGTCTGTCCGTCCATCCTTTGAAGCATTATTTGTTCATACTTTATTTTTGTCTTTTGGTCAAAGTTTTTGCGTTAAAGTTTATAAGACCTCATATTTTAAAGACCCTTTGATGGATTTCATTCATATTTGGCATGATGGTAGATATAGGTCTAAAGTTTTTATCAGCACCATCCCCACCCCAAGAGGTGACTTTGGGGTCAAGGTCACAGACTTAGAATTTTTATAAAAAAGTCAAAGTTTTTTGTGTTTAAGTTTATATAGCTATACTATCAAGACCCTTTGAGGAATTTCATCTATATTTGATATGTTGGTAGATATAGTTCTAGAGTTTTACTCAGCATCATCCCAATTCCGGGGTATGACCTTGAGGTCAAGGTCAGAGACTTAGAAATTTCATATAAAAGTAAAAATATTTGCATCTAAGTTTATATAGATATACCACCAAGACCTTTTGTTGAATTTCGTTATCCTCCTACTGAGAGGTTTAGGAGATATAGCTATCAGCATGGACTTCATCCATTCATCCATCCATCCATCTGTCTGTCCATAAATGCATTATTGTGCACCCCATAACTCCTAACTACCCTTTGAGCTATTTTCAGGAAACTGTCAGGTTGTAGAGGGCATTTGGTAGGGTGTCAGGTACAAGAAAGACAACTCTAACTGACTTGGTCCATGAGTTATCTTCCCTTGTCTCCAGAATTGTAAAAATTTTGTGCAAACCATAACTTTAAAACATGTTAAGATATTTTCATGATACTTCACCAGTATGTATAGGACATTGAGTAGGCATATCACATTCAAGAAAGACTTTCTTACTCCATTCTGCAGTTTTCTCCCTTGGTTATTTAAATCTTGTGCGGGCAATAACTCTAAAAAGATATTTTTGTGATACTTTACCGATATGAAGAGGGCATGGAGTAGGCAGGTGACCTTAAAATTTTCATTAAAATTTATATAGCTATATTATGAAGACCCTTTTGTTGGTTTCATTAATATTGAGCATGATGGTATATATAGGTCTAAAGTTTTTCTCGGCACCATCCCCAAGCTGGGGCATGGCTTTTAAGTCAAGGTCACAGACTTTTCATACAAATGTCATTTTTGCTTATATTATAAAGACTGATTGATTTCACTAGTATATGGTGATAGTTATGGGGCTAAAGTTTTATTAAGCTCAATCCCTGCACCTGTGCCTGATCTTTGAGACCAAGGGCTTCATATTATGTGTGATTGAAGTTTTTCAATGTTATCACATAAAGCATATAACTGCCATCTCCAGAGTCAAAGCTACATACTTTGTGCTCTTTAAAAACTGGTGGTAGCGCTGGTCGGGGGTATACGTGCCCCACTGGGCACTTTGTCTAGTTATGGTTTACATATATATAGAGTTACGGCCCTTTGAACATTGTAAATAGTGATTTCTTTCATAAACTTGTATCCGTTCTGTAACTTTAAAACCATTCCAGATAATTTCACGAATCTTTTCAGAAATGTTAAGCACCATGAGGCGACGTGCAGAACTCTCAAACCATATCAAGCCATAACTCTGGTTTACAATTTTTGGAGTTATGGCCCTTTGATATTGACTAACTGTACTACGCAGTACTCTAAAAGGGTAGAGACATCTGTTGTCATGTAGAAAAAATATTCTAGTTTTTTTCTTTCACCTAGTCGCTTTTGTCCCTCCGCCACCAACACCTATCTCTTAAAGACGACACAAACTGACCCTAAGGGCTGATATGTCATTAAACAAGAACTCAGAGAAACAAAAGTCATTTTCGAACAAGTGCAATTTAATACTTGTTGACGTGTCTGAAACGCGCCGGATGAGTAGCAAACAATGTAGACTCTAATCAGACGCCGCTTCTGCGGCGTCTGATTAGGGTCTACACTGTTTGCTCAGGCTAGAGCTGGGTATCACCAGAAAAAACCCCTAAAAAAACCCCCCAAAACAACAACAACAACAACATATCATAATAATACTATCATGTGTCCGATACTATACTTTATCACGATACTTTGACCCTGTTGGTTTATGGGTCGATTGTTTACAATCGAGCCAAAGAATACATGCACCAAAATTTCCTTAAGGTTGTTGTCCACGTTATTATCATTGACCTATTAAATCAAACCACGCGTTTGCACAAAATCCAGGTGACGGTTATTTATAGCCGCGCTATTATTGTCACTATGACGCCAGAGCCGTGTAAAGGGGGCTATCTGTAAAACCTGGACTAGGACATTGGCAGATAGTGCAGACCCTGATGAGACGCCGCAGAACGCGGCGTCTGATCAGGGTATGCACTGTTTGCTTAAATTACAGGAAGTTAAGGGTTAAATGAAACATGTTTCGTCTTAAGTCCCCATTCAGGACCATTTTTTAAGTCTACACTCAGTCAATCGACCCACCAGTGCTGTCAGTGCTTTGATTCTGTCTCTCTCATAAAATATATGTGAAGTGTGTTTAAGAGCCAACATAATAATTCATGTTCATAGAAGATACATATACACTATCATAATAAAATTGTTCTACTGTTTTATGGAAACTCTTACACAGTTATGCCATGCATAGATGTTCATCTTTTCAAAAAGAGGACTCCCAGCAAACACACAACGTTGCAGCAACGTCGTTACAACATCGCTGCAACGTCACCACGTTGCAGCGACGCTGTAACGACGTTGTTTGGACGTTATGTGTTTGCTGGGCTCTTTATAAGTTATCAGCAGTAGGTCTACAGTCGCATAAGAATAATTCATATGTTACTTTTTTTTACATAATATCGGTACATTAACCAAATATCATTAAGTATCGATACTGACCATCAATGTCACGATACAGTATGATCTAAAAATACTAGCTGGCCTCGGTTACTCAGACGGATGCGCGTCCGCCTGGTGATCAGGATGTCGCGGGTTCATTCCTCGCAGGTCCGCAACAGCTGATTCCGCTGAAGAGGACAGTTGTCAATTTCTGTCGGAAGAATGTGCACAAGCACTGGTTAGAAGACTAACCCTGCCTATGGAAAGTGTGGTTAGGTAAACATGTTGATTTAAACACTAAACCAACCAAATCTAAAATGAACCGCGACATGCCAAACCAACAAAGTGACTGTGCGCCCAGCGAAAACTCAGATCATGTCCGTATAAAGAAACCTTGGGTCCTAAGCTACCTATTCAGCGCCTATCACGTCTCTGATCAGACTGAGCGGATGCCCAGGCTGAACTGAGTTTTCGCTGGTCGCACAAGTCTTATTGTAGGTTTTGTCGTACGCTGGCTCAAATATATCTCACTCTATATCGATGCATCGATGATATTGCCCCAACTCTAGCTCAGACCTGCCTGTCTGTCTATACTTAGGACATACATGGTAATCTGATGAGCGATTGTGTCAAAACGGAATATTGATAATCCCCTAACGGTCTAAAGCCTCTCTGTATACGTATCTGATGAAAGAGGAAATTGGTATTTGGTAGGCAATCTAGATTGATTGAGAGACTTCTTTGATAGCTTAAGACGCTACTGTGCCTGAATTAATAGTCTATCTTTGTTTTAAATGACAATTGCGATCGATTTTCTTAGCCTCATTTCTTTTGATCATTTTAGCGCTTTTCGATACACCAAGTGCGAATGTGTTGCCCCATGTTCTCTCTCCCATTGCCTCTTAAGGCGTCCGAATGGTTATAGTCTGTTCGCCATCACTTGGAAAGATGTTTTTGCTTGTCGTTTTTTTTTCGATATGAAAACAACGTTTGTTATGATTGCCGATATTTTTTAGAAATCATTTCTATTTCTATGTTTGCTTCTCAAATATTTATCCTAAAATAAAATTTACGGCTCAAAAGTGGTCCGACTTATGCGATTGCTGAAGTAGAGGGATTTTATGAGATTTTTTTTTTTTTAATGTAAGAAAACATTTTTCTGCACTGCGTTTTAATAAGTCCTGTTTCACAACAATATTGTGAAAATTTCAGAAATTTTGAACAAGTGGAACTTGTTGAAAACCTGCCTTTAATATACCTATCCTATCGGGTTTTGCACAGCTTGCCGCCATTTTATACTATGGAAAAAATGTAAGTGTTTGAAAACCAATGAAAAGAAAACAAACACCGTGTGCATAGGTAGTTATAACTAAAGGTTTTCTATTGAAGCATGACAAAAATTCGCAAATTTTCTTCTTTTGAGCAAACCGTCATGCAAAAGCAACAACAACAACATAACCAAAAAAAAAAAAGCAACAAACAAACAAGCAAACAAACAAACAAAAAAAAAAAAAAAAAAAAAAAAAAAAAAAATAAAAACAAACAAAAACGCTCTGAAAGGTGTCGAAAGCAGAGTGGACTAATTACAGGATACCACACTCCCCTTGTAACACTTTTGCTGGTATCCTAAGCAAAATCGTGCTAGCTAAACAATCTTGTTATATCCAAACAAAAATGTGTAGGTTATATATATATATATAAAAAAAAAAAAAAAAAAAAAACAAAAAAAAAACATAAACTGAAGACCTGAAGACCATAAACTGTCATTTTTCTATATAATCTATACATTTTTGTTATGTATCCCAACAAAAAATGTATAGGTTATATAGAGAAATACCATAAATGATCTTTTTTTTTCTACACAATCTATACGTTTTTTTTGTTCAGATACAACACTTTTTGGGCCCACCTTATATATTTTATACATTTTTTGCAAATGTTTTGCAGGTCAAGATATTTGTTTTAAAATCAAATGTTCTGTACATTGTACTAACTTGACAACTGTCCTTCTAAAATCTTAAAACAAGCAACAGAATGGTAGTTCATGTCACATGTAATGAACCTGGACCTCTTCGAAAACACCGACACAGATCTTGTCGGCAGGTGTATGGATAAACGATACCCCTCCCCCCCACCCCCCCCCCCCCCCCCCGATAATTTTCTACTATCATATTCAAAGCAGCCACCCAGAATATACAATTTTGCTAATAAATCATTACGAAAACACGCCTATTCAAATATATAGAATATTTCACCTCCAAGAACTGAAAATTTTCAGATAAAAAACTCTGATTTTTTCATATTTCTGCTCAAAACATAGATTGTGGGTACTCGTTAGAACTGCCTCGGCGAGGCGGTTCTAACGAATACCAACAATCTATGTTTTTAGCTGAAATAAGAAAACTAATGTATACCCCTGTAAACCCCAGTTTTACTGTGTAAAAGTGGGTTTTAAGGGGGTCAAAAATTATATAAGCATATTTTCGTGATGTACTGCAGAATTGCCTGAATTATACATTTTTACCGATTCTATCATCAAAGCACACCCCCCCCCCACACACACACCCACCCACCCACCCACCCACACACACACACACACACACACACACACACACACACACACACACACACACACACACACACACACACACACACACACACACACACACACAAGTAAAAAAGAACTATCCAGTACAAAACTATATTCGTATGGAGCCAAACCGATGTTCTGCAAATTTTAGCAGTCCATGACCTGAACCGTCTTATATCGAAACCGCCTTATAAAGAACCGTCTTATAAAGGTTCCGCTGTATTATAGTTTTGGCAGTCGTAGACAAGGGAAACCAAGTGATGCAGTTCTTCGTTGTTTTCTTTTTCTCAGTAGTGTTGCAGGTCCTGTTCAAGCGCCAGAAATTGATACCATTATGCCCGCCGAATTATTTCTTGCCGAAAGTAATTATATCTTCACTTAACAAATGCCCATTCTCACTAAAGATTATTTATTGCTAAATTACCAGCTAATACCCACAATAAATTGATTTTTTTTGAGACTAAATAAGTCTGTAGTATAACTGAACATTTCAGGCAATAGAAAATGGTACAGCTGTTTTCACAAAGATTCATGCCAAGAAACAAAATCCGATAGATTTTTAACAGATGTGTTCTCACTGATTTAACCACAAGCAGCCTCTGGGCAAATCCAGCAGACGGCTAACTAATATTTTGTCATAAAATTTTCCAGAAATAGGGGTTAAATTTAATGCAAAATCGCCTCTTTCCTCAGACTTAGCTCCGACCACAGCCCCAAGAAGTAGGGCCTCTCTCCAAACATAGCATGTTTGGTGTCAAATCAGGTCTTGATTAGAACATATCAATTGGTAACTAAAATGAGATTCTCCACACCAATCCCAATCCCACCCCCTTAGCTCTTGATAAGATTTTTTTTTTCAATCCAAAAGTATTGATATTTTTCTTATTTTTCCACGAAAACATATGTTGTGGATACTCATTAGAAGCGTCTCGATGCTTTTGAATAGAAATAAGAAAAAAATATTTACCCCGGTAAACGCCAGTTTTACTATATGAAAGTGGGGTTTAAGGGGGTCAAAATTATATAGGCATGTTTTTGTGGTGTAAATGGGTTGCAGCCATACCTTACCATATGTCTTGTTGAGAAATATAATCATCTATGACATTGATGGTCCTCACCCACACCCCTTAAGAGATGTCACTAGGTATCAGCCTCAAAACATAGCCTGATTCAATACCAAACTAAAATTTGAGAATAAATTGAGACGTGTCAAGCGAAAAAGTACATTCGAACACGCGCAAAATGTGCGGATTTATATTATCCTGCACATGCGCAAAGTCTAATCCGGGCATTTGCTCTCCATTGAAAATTCTATATTATTCAGTGATTCTTTTTGCGGACATTGAATATCCTTTTAAGACTGCGCGGATGCGTACGTTCCCGAAGACAAGTTTTCGCATGTCGCGGCCCGATCACCCAAATAGGTTTCTTCCACATCCAGCTTAACCCTTGTCCTGCTGAATAAATTAAGATGCCACTCCCACTTCTAATTTTCAGCCAATCAAATTACTTGATCTGGATTGTTTCTACAAATTCACATAATTAATAGCAGACAGTGCAGATCCAGATCAGTTGGCTTCTTCAGAAGCCAACTGATCTGGATCTACACTGTTTGCAAAGGAAGGGTATATCCGGGTTCAGCAGGACAAGGGTTAATACTACTTACAATCTTGGGATACAGTAAATGCAAACAGTACAGATCCAGATCAGCCAACGGAGAATTATAATCAGATCATGAATTTTATTATATTATGTTCTAAAGGATGTGCACAATACTGGTTAACCACTTAGAGGACTAAGCCTGCCCAGTAAAAGTGTGGTATGGTAAACTGACCGTGCTCGACATGACCCCATTGGATTTACTGAACCGTAAAACTTCAGTACAATAAAAAACGTTATGTTCTACAATACCCAAATTAATCTATAAGCGGACAGTGAATGTCCTGATCAGACTGCGCGGATGCGCAGGCTGATCTGGGCCTTCGCTGTCCGCATATGCCCGAAGACAAGTTTTCCCGCGGCCCATTTTAGTCGGATCTACCGTCTTAACGACCACTTCAGCCATTGATGACTTGAATGGACTCACCGACACTAAGTCGATATCCCGATCTCTAAAATGATCAGTAGATCTACAGTTCCGTATCTGAATTCTTGCGTAACTCTTCATTTGTCGTATAACTTAGGCCCTGGAAGCCGCCAGGAAGATTCGAGCCGTGACACGGCAATTACTACAAAATTATATTTGTGTCCAGCGAAGACTCCGGTCCAATGGTGACAATTTGCATGAAATGACAAAACATGTTTTTGGTTTTTTTTCTGTGAAAAAAAAGAAACATTATGGGAACACACCTATCGAAAAGTATTGAAAATTTCACGACCAAAAACAAAGTTTTCAGATGAAAATTCTGATATTTTTCATATTTCTGCTCAAAAGATTGATTGTGGGTTCCCGTTAGAGCCGCCTTGCCGAGGCGGTTCTAACGAGTACCCACAATCTTTGTTTTCGGGTAGAAATAAGAAAAGATAATGTATACTCCTGTGGGGATCATCACGAAAACACGCCTATATAATATTGACCCCCTTAAACCCCACTTTTATATAGTAAAACTGGGGTTAACAGGGGTATACATTATTTTTCTTATTTCTGCTCAAAAACATAGATTGTGGGTACTCGTTAGAACCGCCTCGCCGAGAAATAAGAAAAATATCAGAGTTTTTTATCTGAAAATTTTCAGTTTTTGGACGTGAAATTTTCTATATACTTTAAATAGGCGTGTTTTCGTAATGAAAATTATATAGGCGTGTTTTCGTGATGTGTTTCAATTAATCGTCGGGAAAATTTTACCCAGCATGCTAGGCTTTGACTCATTTATGCCTGGTGTCCCGGCCATAAAAGGGACATTGGCAAACAGTGGAGAACCAGATCAGGGTCTACACTGTTTGCATTAAATAATGTTTCTATAAAACAAAGTAATAGTAAAAACTTACACTACACCATGCTACTATTGGAAATAGACCTCGGTTGCTCAGTTGGATGCGCCGTCCGACTGGAGACCAGGAGGTCGCGGGTTCACAACCCCCGCCGAGGTCGGCAACATTCTTTCGTGGAGATTGATCATGAAATATTTTCTACGGTCATTCTCTCCCCTCCGCTGATTCAAGAATGGCAGTTGTCAGTTTCTTGCGAAAGAATGTGCACAATACTGGTTAACCGCTTAGAGTACTAAGCCTGCCCAGTAAACGTGTGGTTAGGTAAACTGACCGCGCTCGACATGACCCCATTGGGTTGACTGGGCCGTAAAACCTCAAACAAACTGAAAATAGACCAGTCCATAGAATTGTGGTAGAAGAGTCCACTCGACGTAAATGGGTACCCAGTAAGCATTCTACATAAATCCATAGCGAGCCGTTATCGGCCCGTCAGGGTAGCTGACGGGCCGATAACGGCCCGCTATAGATTTATGTAGAATGCTAGCTGGGCAAATGTTGTATATTGTGTTATGTTTTTGCGGCAAGTCCTTGGTGCATGAGCGACATTGGTTTCTGCGGCCGGATAATCATTCCTGAAGTGAAATAATGTTTCTGTAAATTACTTCTTCAATTAATTTGTCCTGTTTTTCATCAAGATTTAATCCTCGCTTTGTGGCCATTAAATCTATAACTGAATCATTTTATTTGTTGCAATTTATCTTTGATTAATCTATTCACGCAAGAATTCGTAACTTTCTGATATTGGTTTTATTCACGACTCTCTTGGGACGTCAGGGAACTTTGCATAACAAAGCCTTAGCTAATCTTTTAGAAGCACAGAGAAAATAGCTCGATAGTATGATAGTTCATTGTACTCTCTCTCTGTCCCTGTCTCTCTGTCTCTGTCTCTGTCTCTCTCTCTCTGCTTGCATCTGCGAGCTACAACAACCTCTCTCTTTAAGAGAGAGAGAGAGAGAGAGAGAGAGAGAGAGAGAGAGAGAGAGAGAGAGAGAGAGAGAGAGAGAGAGAGAGGTCATTTGTTTGTGTTTGTTTGTGTTGAGGTTTGACAGCCCAGTCAGCTCTATTGGGTCATGTCGAGCGCTCTCAGTTTACCTAACCTCTCCTTTACTGGGCAGACTTAGTCCTCTAAGCGGTAAATCTGTATTGTGCACATTCTTTCGCCAGAAACTGACAACTGCCCTTCTTGAATCAGCGGAAGGGAGAGAATGACCGAAGAAAATATTTCATGATCAATCTCCACGAAATAATGTTGCCGACCGACGGAGGTCGAACCTGCAACCTCCTGATCACCAGTCGGACGTGCATCGAACTGAGCCACCGAGGCCGGCAAGAGAGAGAGGTCGAAGAGAGAGTGTTGTTACACACATATATAAGCAGAGAGAGAGAGAGAGAGAGAGAGAGAGAGAGAGAGAGAGAGAGTTAATAATATACAGTCGAACCTCAATGGCTCGAACATCTTTGGGACCATCGAAATTCGAGCCATTGAGGGTTAATCATGGCACCAGTTCAGGAAGCAAATATCGATAATTTAGGAAAATCTTTTCGATTTCGTACACAATGATTTTATGTTGAGTGTACTCATTAGAATCGCCTCGACGAGGCGATTCTAATGAGTACACACTACATACAATTCCATGAAAAAAATCCCTAAATATTTGTTTTCTTGAGCTATTGGAAGGATTTTGTAGGGACTGAAAAAAGAGTTCGAATCATCCACGGTAAACGAGCCATCCGGGTTCGAGCCATTGAGGTTATACTGTATATGCGTTGCAATGAGAGAAACCGTACATTCAGACATGTGGACCCAGCGAAGATTCAGGGCAGCCTGAACAGTTCACTGTAAACCTGGAGAAACCCTCGATGTTTGTCTATACAAAGTTAACCCAGCGAAAATTCTGGACAGACAGCGCGGATGCACAGACTTATCTCAGTCACCAGTCGCGTACAGTAGAACTTCAATGGCTCGAACCCCGATGGCTCGTTTACCATGGATGAGTCGAACACGTTCTTGAGTCCGCAGGGATTTCCTCCAAATACGATATATGGATCATTTATAGGCGATTCTAATGAGTGCACACAACATACATTTACAATATAGAACACCGAAAAGATATCCTACAATTATCTCCACTGAGCCTCCTGGTGTGGCACTATTAGTAACCTTCTAAGGCTCGAACTACCGCTGTCTCGAACAAATTTTCATGGTCCCAAAGGGGTTCGAGCCATCGAAGTTCGACTGTATTTCCGAAGATACATTACCTCACTTTTAAGCTTATATCATGATCCCACTACTAATACGTCCGACTAGTGAGCAGGAGGTTGCGGGTTCGCCCCCACCCATCCCGCCCCGCCGGGTCGGCAACATTCTTTCGTGGAGGTTTGATCATGAAATATTTTCTACGGTCATTCTGACGCTTCCGCTGATTCAAGAAGGGCAGTTGTCAGTTTCTGGCGAAAGAATGCGCACAATACTGGTTAACTGCGTAGAGGACTGAGCCTGCCCAGTAAACGTGTGGTTAGGTAAACTGACCGCGCTCGACATGACCCCATTGGGTTGACTGGGCCGTAAAACCTCTGCACAAACAAACAAACCAATAGACAGAGGATTTCCTGATTCTTAGGACAAATGCATTTTGACCTCAGTAAAGAAAAAAGCCCCAAACCAGATTAGCAGTACCTTTCATTTCATTATATTCTAACAGACTTGTTAAAAAGGAGTATGGTAGGCATTGACGTTGACGTTGATAATTGTGTGTCCATTACGAAAACACGCCTATTCAAATATACTGAAAAGTTAATCACCGAAAAATTGAAAATTTTCAGACAAAAAATTCAAATATTTTTCGTATTTCTGCTCAAAACATAGATTGTGGGTACTCGTTAGAACCGCCTCGCAGAGGCGGTTCTAACGAATACCCACAATCTATGTTTTTGAGCAGAATAAGAAAAATAATGTATACCCCTGTAAACCCCAGTTTTACAATATAAAAGTGGGGTTTAAGGGGGTCAAAATTATATAGGCATGTTTCCGTGATGTATTGTCTGTCTATATCTCAGCAACTGTTACAGCTAGAAACTTGGTTTTGAGATTAGTTGTATCTGGTAAGAAGCAACTGAAGCTCACCATCATTATTTGGCCATTACTAACTGTTTCATGTTTCACTGACCTTCCTTCTTTATCTTCCCCATATGCGTTTAGTTCAGTTTCTCAATTATTACAGTGAACTCTTGTTACAACAAACAGCATTTGTTCCCAAAGACGTTGCCATTTAAATGAATTTGCTGTTGTACAGAACTTCTAATGAGCAGATTGATGTGTATGGAAGGTCTTTATTTGTTCTTATTTCCTCATAGAACATATACGTTTCATTCTCCCACTTCCACTGATTCAAAAAGAGGGTACCAATTGTCAGTTACTGTCAAAAGTTAACTGACCGGCTAGTAATGACATTAAGAATGTTGATTGTGCAGTTAAGCTCCAACTTAATCTCTACCGCTGTTGCTTCCTGGAAAGGGCAGCTGAAACCAATCGCCTTTCATATTTTTCATAGTTCATTGACTTTGGTCAGTTTCTTTTGAGTCTACGACAATATCTGACTTTGACCTTCATCTTATGGTTAGTTTCTTAAGAAGTATAAGGGATAAAATATTGGTGTTTAGAGCACATTTGCAGCTGACGTAAAAAGGTTTCTTTTGGAAACAAAGACTACACATAAGAACGAAAACTGGAGACTCGGTTTTATTAAGTCTCTTCATATGCGAGACTGCCCCTAGCAAAAACTTAAGTAGTATTCGATTTTCAAGACAACCAGAAAGGGCCCAGTAATCCCAAAGGAAATAAAAATACAGTCTCCAAAGTCTTGATGTATTGCGCACAATTACATTTAGGGAAGGGCAGCTGACACGCATCATCAGTACAAAGGTGAATGGATACGCTTTCAGGTATAAGCGGTTGTGTGTGTGTGTAGGGGGGGGGGGGGGGGGCGATGAAGGATGGGAACTCTGTCAAAATTGTTTTACCTCCCTTCTGAAAAGGGGTCTACCCTTTAGAGCAGATACTTTCTTTTTTAGGGTAGACCCTAGTAGCCCCCTTTCAGAAGGATCGTTGTGCAATGACTATAGCTGCATGAAGGATGGGGTTCTTATATAATTTACTATTATTGTGAGCCTGGGCAATTGTGTATTTCTTGACCCAATTTTATGTTAAATTTCTTTGAATTGTGCTGATCGTCAGCTTTTTTTTCATTATCGCATAGCTGCCATCAAAATTTTAACTAGATCATTTCATTTGGTTGAAGTTGTATTCGATTAACCTCTTCTCGCGGATATTAAAGCATCCTGGTGCTATTTGTTTGATGTGCCTCTTGGGGTCAGTAAACACGTTTTGCAGCTACGGTACCCAGCAAGTATGTTGTGGATTCCAAATACGACTCTACAGGGCTCGTATCGTTAAAACTTTGGTTATTAAATACGCTAATGTGAGTAGCTTTTGCATTAAAGCACTTACATTTTTTTCCAGCAAAAATAACTGTGAATTAGATATTTTACTTACTAGAACAGTAAACATTTTGACCACTAACAAGCCGGCCTCGGTGGCTCAGTTGGATGCGCCGTCCGACTGGAGACCAGGAGGTCACGTGTTCAACCCCCGCCGAGGTCGGCAACATTCTTTCGTGGAGATTGATCATGAAATATTTTCTACGGTCATCCTCTCCCTTCCGCTGATTCAAGAAGGGCAGTTGTCAGTTTCTGGCGAAAGAATGTGCACAGTACTGGTTAACCGCTTAGAGGACTAAGCTTGCCCAGTAAACGTGTGTTAGGTAAACTGACCGCGCTCGACATGACCCCATTGGGTTGACTGGGCCGTAAAACCTCAACACAAACAAAAGACCACTAACAAGCTCGTTAAGCTAACGATGCTTTGAACAACTGGGCCCTGATCTTTCCGCTTCGGTTAGGCGTGCCGTATTTCCCGAGTAAACACAACCTTGTCACGTGATAACATCGGTTTGACTTCGGCGCAACGCGACAGTGTTGAAAAAGTCACAGCTAGTGTTCTACTTAAATCTGTTTTGGACCGTTATCGGCCCGACAGGATTACTGTCGGGCGGATCATATTTCGATATGCAAATTCTCGATACTTTTGCTCCGTAACTCAATATTGAACTTAATAACTTGTCAGAAAGTTCTAATGTATGTTTTGGTGTTATATTCTCAAAATCAAGGAAATAACTATTGAGTTCATAGATTATCGAGGCCCTCCCGGGGGGATTGGGCACCTGTTCGCTTGTTCCCCTGAAATATGTTTTAATATTCCCTTGTTCCCCAAAATCAAAATCTTAATTTTCTATGTTTCCTGCTCCCCGAAATTACTTTTGTTTTCCTGTTCCCTTCATTTTTAGACGTGTTCACTTGTTCCCCCTGAAATAAATGACATTATTCCCCTGTTCCCCAGAACCCCTGGAAGGCCTCATTACCTTTTATTCTGGCCCTGATTTGTATTCTGCCCTTTTGAAAAAGATCCCACAGTTGTACAGACTACGCGTTTACAAGAAAAAGATGAATAAACTTTAAAATAAACACCTTCATGCCGAAATTGTTACCAGAGTATTATTTTGGTGTCTGTACTAAAAAGTAAAGAGGCATCTTGTATGACGTTGCCCCGTAGATCATAAGAGTCGTAGCACCAAATATGGTCCCTCTGAGTAAATGCGAACAGCGGAGGCCCGAAGCAGACCGATACGACCATTCGCTGTCCATTGATAAACTCTTTAGTCTCCACGGATTCTAAAAGCAGGCAACGACAGTTTTGATTAGACTGCTCGAATGCTCTTGTTGATCTGTGCTTGCGCTATCCGCATATTGCCAACGACAACACTTTTTTATCGGAGCGCAGCACATATTGTAAGGACAAAGGTTGATCGCAGAGTTAAACAGTTTGTCATTGACGGACTAGTTCTGTCATAAAACATCAAGAAAGACTGATGGGTTGTCCATAATCTTACACCTCTAAGCCTCATAATGTAACATAGTGTCAGTGAGAGGCTGCTTAATGACCGATAATCGACTGATGCATTGTGGGAATCGCGCTTCGCAAGATAACCATCCTCTCGGAAGACACCTAATGAGCAAGGGCACAGTGTTTCCTACAAGATTGCAAGTATGCCAAGCGAAGACTCAGATCAGCCTGCGCATCCGCGCAGGCTGATCAGAGTCTCCGCAGGGCACTAGCTAAGGATCGAAAGCATCTTCAGACTATGATCAATCTTCGCGGATGCGCAGGCTGATCTGGGTCTCCACTCGTCGCACATGCAGTCTTGTAGGAATGTGTCCCGGTTCTGATGATTGGTAAAAACTATTAGTAAGCCACTTGGGACAGGCGCTTTTGCATTAGGATAAACTGGACTGGGTAGTGTTGGTAGATTTCCGTCATTTTTACTAAGGAGACAAACTTTGCGACTTCCTGTTTGTTTTCCTGCACACCAGTCCCCTTCCGAAAAGGGGTCATCTTCAAAAAGGAAAGAATTTACTCTCCTTATGTTCTCAGAATAAACACAGTTAGAAATTTTTCAAGAAGTATCGGTGAAAAGCCATCAGTTATTAGAGAAAATGAACAATAATTAACCCATTTTAGACTGAATAATAAACTTCCCCCACACTATACATTGGAAAGAAATAAATTTCAGTTTTAGGTGTGTCAGGCTATGTGATTAAGATATTTCTACAGAAAAAATGACCAGCTTTTTGCAAACAATGGAGGTCCTGATCAGATGCAGCGTTCTATGGCGTCTGGTCAGGTTCTGCACTGTTTACCAATTACTCTTTCTGGGTCTCTAGTTCGGATAGGCTCGATTTTAATCTGTGTGTCACGGTAACAGCTTAAAACTAACCCTTGTCATAATAACGTTGTCGGTGAGATAGGTATTAGAAGCCTGGTTTTGCAAACCTAAAACTATAAAAGTATATGAGACTGAACACTTAAAAGGTATATGAGACTGAAAACTTAAAAGTTTATGAGACACAATACGTAAAGACTATATGAGACTTAACACATCAAAAGTATATGAGACTGAACACGTAAAAGTATATGAAACCAAACACTCAAAAAGCATATGAGACTGAACACTAAACAGTATATGAGCACTTGAAACGTATATAACTGAAATCTTATATTATATGAGACTGAGCAGTTAAACAGTATATGACACTGAACACTTAAAAAATATGAAACCAAGCACTTAAAAAGTATATAAGACTGAGAACTTAAAAATATATGAGACTGAACACGTAAAAGTATATAAGACTGAGAACTTAAAAGATGTATGAGACTGAACACGTAAAAGTAAATGAGACTGAACATTTAAAAGTATATGGGACTGAACACGTAAAAGTATATGAAACCGATCACTTTAAAAGTGTATAAGACTGACTACTTAAAAAGTATATGAGACCCAACACTTAAATGTATATGAGACCGAGAACTTAAAAGTGTATGAGACTGAACGATTAAAAGTGTATGAGGCTGAACTCGTAAAAGTATATGAGACTGAAAAGTAAATAAGACTGAGCATTTAAAAAGCATACGAGACGAACCACTTAAAAGTATATGAGCCTAAGCACTTAAAAAGTATATGAAACCGAACACGTAAAAGTACACATGAGTGAACACTTAAAAGTATATGCGACTGAACACGTAAAAGTGTATGAGTGAACACGAAAAAGTATATGAGACTGAACACTTAAATGTACATGAGACTAAACACGTAAAATATATATGCAGCTGAACACGTAAAAGTATATGAGACTGATCACTTAAAAAGTATATGAGACTGAACACTTCACAGGATATGAGATTGAGCACTTAAAAAGTGTATGAAACTGAATACTAAAAAAGTATATGGGACCGAACACGTAAAAATATACGAGACTGAGCACTTAAAAAGTATATGAGATCGAAACACGTAAAATTATGAGACTGAACACTTAAAAGTATATGAGACTGATAACGTAAAAAGTACATGAAACAGAAATTTTCTAAAAGTGTCCGAGACTGAATACTTAAAAAGTATATGAGGTTGACCACATAAAAGTATATGAGACTGGACACGTAAAAGTATATAGCACTGAAAATTCTAAAAAAGAAATCGAGACGGAACATGTTAAGGTATGTGAGACCAAACACTTAAAAGTATATGAGACTGAACACTTAAAAGTATATGTGACTTAGCACTTAAAAAGTATATGAAACTTAACACTTACAAAGTATATGAGACTGAACACTTAAAAGTATATGACACTGAACACGTAAAAAGTTATGAGACTGAAAATTTAAAAAAAAAGAAATTGAGACTGAACATGTTACGGTATATGAGACTGAACACTTAAAAAGTATATAAGACTGAACACGTAAAATTATATGAGACTTAACACGTAGGAGTATGTGAGACTGAACACGCAGAAAGTGTACGTGATTGAACACGTTAAAAGTATATGAGTCTGAACACATAAAGAAAAGCATATGAGACTCAGAAACACGTTAAATGTCATTATATGTTCAGTCTTATGTACGTTTAAGGTATAAGCATTCTGCTGGCTAAATTATTAGTTGAATTTTTTTCTTCTTATAAATTTTACACCTTGATATTTCATTCAAATCATCACCATCGGTGGCAATTTGAATGAAAGTATAGTCTTATTTTTTGTGAAATCTAAGGAAACTATTTCAATATCGTTTTCTTTTATTTTTATTCCGCTTTCAGCTTCAGGACCTCTATACTGTGCTTGTGCCAAGCTGGGCTCCGTTCCTTATTATTGGACGACTAATGACAAAGAGGGGTTCATAAATTGTTTCTGGATCTTTTATTAGAAGAAATGCTTCATTTATCCATGATTCAGGTATCCCTGCCCCACAAAGTTACCAGTGCCAAGTCTTATTTTCTGTGAAAACTAGAACATATTTTTAAGTATCACTAGCTGCTGTTTTGATAAAACTGGATAACTTTTCTTTCTCTTTTTCTTTTCTTTTTTTTGTTATTTTCATTAGTCATCTATTTTTAATACGTGTATTTTTTATATTTTATTCTTATTCATTTGTTTTATTTTATATTTGGTTTTAGGACAATAAATTTATAAGTAAAACAAACCAGTCGTTTGTTTTGTCTTCGATTAATCTATTCACACAACTGTTTGTAGCTTATCTGATATTGGAATTATTCATGTCTCTTGGGGTATTTGTTCTAAGCTGCATAATGCTTTTGTACCGACTTTTAACCTTTAACCTGTTAAAGTAACCTTTATCACTCTCTTGAAACATTAAGCAGACGACATACTGATGAAATTTTCTGGCGAAAGAATGTGCACAACACTGGTTAAGAGGACTAAGCCTGCCCAGTAAACGTGTGGTTAGGTAAACTGACCGCGCTCGTCATGACCCCATTGGGTTGATTGGGCCGTAAAACCTCAACACAAACAACCATACTGATGAAATATTATTTTTTCATACTTTTTCCTAGAAAATAGGCTCTGACATTCCATGCAGTTTGTCTCCTGACAATTTGCATGAAATGTCTGCCTATTTTCAGGGAAAATGAAAAGATATTTCAAATCGTCGCTTACTGAAACGATTACCTAATATGTCAAGCGTTTAACGACAGACGTTATTTTAAAAACCGTGGTGAAGATAAGAAAGCTTTCATTCATATTGTCTCCTTTATATCAGCAAATATCAATAATTTTGGTTAAAAAATCGGCTCATTAATATGAGCTATGGCTAAAACGTGTACATTTTACCAAGGTGTGTTAACATAATGTGGGAAACTTTTTACGTAGTGCTGCCAAGGTAACCGGAGCTGCGGTCAGAGGTAGAAAAATGCTCACGAACACTTTGACCTGGGGTCTTGCACCTGTTGGATGTCGTCATGAGAAACTCATCACGAAAACATGCCTAAATAATGTTGACCCCCTTAAACCCCTTTTATATAGTAAACCTGGGGTTTTACAGGGGTATACAGTATTTTTCTTATTTCTGCTCAAAAACATAGATTGTGGGTATTCGTTAGAACCGCTTCGCCGAGGCGGTTCTAACGAGTACACACAATCTGTTTTTTGAGCAGAAATATGAAAAAAAAAATCTGAATTTTTATCTAAAAACTTTCAGTTTTTGGTGGTGAAATTTTCAATATATTTGAATAAGCCTGTTTTCTTAATGAGCACAAAAGTACAAAACGTTTGCGATCGTTTTCCAGCTATGAACGCAGTGAGGTCCCATCTGCTTGAAGTCTGTCAGATTAGTCTGTCAGATTTCCTTTCTTGGCAAGTGTCTGTGCAAAAGCTTCTGTGCAGTTTTCCGTTTTATGAGGTTTAGTTATAATACAGACTTATTTAGTCTCAAAAAAATCAATTTATTGTGGGTATTAGCTGGTAATTTAGCAATAAATAATCTTTAGTGAGAATGAACATTTGTTAAGTGAAGATATAATTACTTTCGGAAAGACTTAATTCGGCTAATCGGGCCTATCGTGTACCTAATTGCCGCCTTCTTTGCTCTGTCTTCAAATACACTGTAAAAAGATCCGGTAGATTTTACGGTAAATACTGGCAACTGGCTGACAGTATATGTACCGTCAATTTTACGGGCGCCTGTAGATTATTTTCAGTATTAAATAATTACATATGGTAGGGCAATGTAGGGCAAGGTAAGTAACGTATAGGACATAGTAGGGATGTGAGCGAACGAACCGTATCTTAAGCTTACACATCCATACCCCATCCTACGAGGTAATTCCTGTAAAAGTTTACGAGTCCCCGTAAAAACTTACGGTAAAGGTGCTGGCAGCCAGTTGCCAGTATTTACTATAAAATCTACGGAAATTTTTAAGTGTACGCGGACCGAACAGAAATTTGAGCCGGGGGCACAGCATTCCCTACTAGATGACATGTGCGCGCAGCGAAAAATCAAAGCAATCGCATCCACACGGACTGATCAGAGTCTTCGCAGTGTCTGTGGTAGCTAAGTACCCAAAGCATCTTCGGGCAGATAGCGAAGACTCCGATCAGCCTGCGCGAAGGCGCAGGCTGATCTGAGTCTTCGCTTAGCGCACATGCATTTTTTTAGGAAATGCTATGCTAGGTCACTTCAATAGAACCAAAATAATATCATGTCTATAAAGGCTGGTCACCAGTGACCAGCCTTTATAGTCATGATACTATTTTGGTTTTATTTTAGTGGATTATCAAACAGGATTAGAAGAAAAATATTTAGTCACTGGAGACTGGAGTCAGTCTATAGTCATTCTTCTAAGCGGCTAACCAGTACTTGTACAAAACCTTTCGCCAATACCAGTAACTGACACCTGCCCTGCAGCGGAAGGAGGGAATGACCGTAGAAATCATTGCATGATCAATCTCCAAGAAAGTCATGTGACCGAGCTGGGATTCGTATTTGCGACCAGTGCATCTGCAGTCAGAGCAGTGCGCTGTTGAGCCTGGCACAACCTGGGTATGAACATTACCAAAGGGCCCTTATGTCAAATGCGAAGGCCCAGAAAAACCTGCGTGGCCGCCGCACAGTTTCATCAAGGCATTCTCCGATCTACAGCACATAGTGATTCTGTAAGCGGACAGCGATTACATAGCAACGGATAAGGCATTTTTTCATCCGAAAAATGCTGATATCTTTCTTATTTCTCCACGAAAACATAGGTTGTGGGTACTCATTAGAAGCGCCTCGCCGAGGCGCTTCTAATGAGTACCCACAACCTATGTTTTCGTGGAGAAATAAGAAAAATACTATGTGGATAACCCATCTTATCTGTAGCTATGAGCGAAGACCCTGATCAGACTGTGCAGATCCCCAGGCTGATCATGGACTTGCATGTTCTCATGCTGCACACGGCCCTTTTCCCTTGGGGTAACGGGCATCTTATAATGTCTCCGTTCTGGGGAATGATGACCTTTACGAGATTGATAAATTGTTGCAGACAGAATATAAACAATTGCTTTGACAAGGTATTGAGGACTTCAATATTTTCTTTAGAAAAAGATTGATATCTTGACCTTGGAAGAATTGGTTTATTAGAAATAAATTAGTCTATTGAACAAGTATTAGCTTTTACACTATTTGTGCTAAGTGAAGGCCAATCTTTTTTTGTGAACGCCGATACTTGGTTATAATAACGTTGAGCAGTCTTGGACCAGTCCATGACCTTTCATAAAGTGCTTCCGGATCAATGACAAACGTTAAAATTGACAAAAATGGCAAGGCAGCTGGTATGGGAAAACGTACGTTTTTTGTTTGTTTTTTACTTGATAGAATGATAAACATGTTACTAACACTCTGCATGCTGTGTAAAAATTTCAGCAGACGACAGTACATGAATGAATTTCATTTTTATGGAATTTATCGATTTGTAAACGCCCGTGAATCACTCACAACCAGGTCCCGAGGTTATAATTGTTTTTTCATGCTCATCTCAGCTGAGCATGAAATTTTTCATGCTAATAAATCTCAAATTACTAACAATTGAAAATTTTTTTGTTGCAAAACGTAGCTGAGCATGAAAATTTCTCTGCTAATAAATATGAAAATGCCAACTATTGTTGGCATTTTCATATATATTAGCAGAGAAAATTTCATGCCCAGCTGAGTTGAGCATGAAAAAAGTTTTATAACCTTGGGGCCTGAAGGGGGCTTTGTGTTAAGTTTATTAGTGATTCGCAGGTATCTGTACATAGAGAGAATCCACAAAGAATGAAATTTATTTCTTATAATTCCAACTCGATCATGTCAAATAACTGTTTTAAGAAATCAGCGCAAAAAAGTCCCAAAATTCCTGCTCAGTAGAGTTATCGAAGTACAAAAGACATTTTACATCTGCCCTCCACCAGTCGAAATGCACTAAACTAGCTGAGTTGGAATTTTGAAATAACATCACGAAAACATGTCTATACGTTTGACCCCCTTAAACCCCACGGTTCTAACGAGTACCCAAAATCTATGTTTAGAGCAGAAATATGAAAAATATCATTTTTTTTTTTATCTGAACATTTTTCATTTTTTGGGTGGTAAAATTTCAGTATATTTGAAAAGGTTTCTTATCTTTTCCAGAAAGTAGGTTTTGATATTTAGTACAATTTGCATAAAATATCAAAGCCTTTTATCTGGGAAAAAAAACAAAAAACAAAAAAAACAAAAAACAAGAAAAATATCGTCAATTTGTAGTCTGCTGAATCAGCCCAGAGAGTGGCAAAGGTAAATGAGCATTTAAGCTCTGTCTTGAGTCCCTTTTTAAAGGGAGAACACACTCCAACATAATATAATTGAATTCCCTGACATAGGATTCCTTTCTCACCGAGGCAAAAAAAAAAGGTAAGAGAAAAGTCCAGGGAGTGCCACAATCACAAACCGCAGCCCTTCCCAGACCCCAAGAGGAAGAGGAAACCGACAAATCCAAACAAGCACAAATCGAACGAACGTACGAAAAGCACTAAGATTAGCTCTCTCTTCCCCAAGCGAGGTATTCGCAATACTTAAAGGACTGAAAAACACAAGAACAAAATGACACATGGAAAGACATACAACAAATCGTCTCGTAGAAAAAACCACAAAGCAACAAAGAGTAAGACTAACACCGGGACCACCGCCTTAGAACGGTCAGTAGAGTAACCCACGGGGGGGGGGGGGGGGGGGGTTTAAAGCCCTTTTACAGCTACATTTAGCTAACCACCCTGGGTCCCGATGCTACTCTTAATACAGAAACACATAAAAATTCGGTTCGCATAAAGGCTCCCAACTCAGTCAATGCATCAAAGCGAAAACAAAAATCAAATTAATCACTATAATAAACAAAGACGAGTACTCACGGCTAATTCTACTGTATGCCAGAGTAAATGAAAACCAATAGTTGAACCACGGCGGGCCAATAGTTGAACCACGGCAACCCTTGAATTAAAAAAAAAAGCTCCTATGGGGAGCGAACTCTTTTTACTTTAGAGTTGTCCGCTGAGAGGGGTTTCACTTAAATATGCAGTCGAACCCCAATAAGTCGTACCTCTTTGGGACCGTGGCAATTTGTTCGTGATATGGGTAGTTCGAGATACTGAGAGTTACTTATGGTGCCAGGTCAGGAATCAAATGGCGATAATTTAAGGATATCTTTTGGATCTTCTACACAATAATTGTATGTTGAGTGTATTCATTAGAATCGCCTCGTTGAGGATTCTAATGAGTACACTCGACATACTATTTCATGATAAACTGAGAAGATTTCCTGAAATATTTGTTCTCTTGAGTTATCGGAAGAATTTCGTAGGGACTCAAAAACTAGTTCGAATTAACCATGGAAAACGAGCCATCGGTGTTCGAGCTGTCGAGGTTCAACTGCATTCATATTCCGGCAAAAAAAAAAAATTCCTTTTGGAGGGAGGTAATAAAATTTCAGCTCCCTTTAGAAATGTATCTCGGACCACCTTAATGAGGTTTGATACACTTAATACTTTTACCAGCTGGCCTCGGTGGCTCAGTTGGAAGCGCCGTCCGACTGTAGACTAGAAGGTCGCGGGTTCAACTCCCGCCAAGGTCGGCAACATTCTTTCGTGGAGATTGGTCATGAAATACTTTCTACGGTCATTCTGTCCCTTCCGCTGATCCAAGAAGGGCAGTTGTCAGTTTCTGGCGAAAGATCGTGCACAATACTGCTTAACCGCTTAGAGGACTAAGCCTGCCCAGTAAACGTGTGGTTAGGTAATCTGACTGCGCTCGACATGACCCAATTGGGTTGACTGGGCCGTAAAACCTCAACACAAACAAACATAATACTTTTACCACCATATTTTGCCAGGAAAACAACTTTAAATATGATGACTTCCTGTTTTTTTTTGTGTGTTTTTTTTTGTTGTTTTGTTTTTTTTGTTCGTGTACATCACACCCTAGATTAGCTACTGGTCTGATAATAAGAGTCTTATCAGTTTTTTTTTCCTTTTTATAAAAGATAGTCAAATTCTTAATGATGGCAAGTCTATTTGGAGGAGTCTCTAATACACATGTTGGCTTAGTTAAAAGTGAGAAAGGTGACTAGATTAGCTAAAATATTATACTGTTTATTTCAGTGCAAATAGATGGATTTGCTGCCATATTTATTTTAACGCCTAATGGTTGGGCTAACCACACCCCTCTTGAAAAGGCGTCTGCTCTAAAAGGAAATAATTTGCTTCCATTGGTTGGTTTGGGGTTTAACTGCCTAGTCAACACTATTAAGGCCATGTCGAGCCCTTCAGTTTACCTAAGCACACCTTTCCTGTGCAGGCTTAGTCCATTTTGCGGTTAACTAGTAATTGTGCACATTCGTTCGCAAGGAACTGACAACTCCCCTCCTTGAATCAGCGGAAGGGAGAAAATGACCGCAGAAAATATTTCATGATCAGTCTCCACGAAAGAATTTTGCCGGACCAGGCAGAATCGAAACCTCGACCTCCTGACCGCCAGTCGGACGCGCATCCGACAGAGTCACCCATTGGAAGCAATTTTTTTCTGTTAGGGTAATCCCTGCTTAGAAGGAATAAAAAAATGCTTGATGGAAGGGAATAAAAAAAAATATTTGATCGAGTAGACTACTTTATAAGTGCATCCATATCACTTAAAATGCGAAATAAAATTTCAAAAGAAATAATTTACGGAATAGAGACACCCCTTATGGAGTAAAGATAAAATCAAAAAGTGAATGCTTTGTTGTTGGCCAAACTATTGGTTTCCATTCACGCTTCTGTAGAGCAAGTGAGTCTTAACGTGAGAAAACGTACCTTCTCACATGTGCACCCAACGACTCAAATTATCAGCCTGCAAATCCACGCAGTCTGATCACTGTCTTAGTTGTCCGCATGAAGAAACTTTGCATCCTTGGCTATCAAGAATGCGCCCAGTGAAGATTCTGATCAGCTGGCCGATCTGAATCTTCGCTGGGCCAACATATCCGAAGGTATGGTTTTGACCATCCGGTTCAAATGGTTTAGTTCCTTGCCGCCAGCGAAGCGAGGGACATCAATAATAGCAGTGCCAATCTCTTGTTAACATCGCTGAACTATGCGCAAACGGGAATCTTAAGGGGGTTTGATCAGCCTGGTAGATTCCTCGCCATTTTAACAAGGGAGACAACTTTTATGACTTCCTGTTTGCACTCTTACACATCAAGTCCCTTTTGAAAAGAGTTCCACTCTAAAAGGAAAAAAATTGCTCCCAAGAGGAGCAAATTCTTTCCTTTTAGAGTGGGCCGCTTTTCAGAAGGGAGGCAAAAACAATTCCGACAGATTTGCCTCCCTTGAAAGTGTAATCATTCCACTTTATTTTAGCTTCAGCGTAGTAAAATATAACTAGACTATACATGATATACATTGTAAAAGATCTCATAGATTTTACGGTAAATAGTGGCTACTGGTTGCCAGTTCATGTATCATAAATTTTACGGGCACCCGTAGATTATTTACAGGGATAATTGCACATGGCGGAGCAGTATAGAATAAGATAGGTAACGTATTGGACATAGTAAGGATATGAGCTAACGCACCGTATCTTAAGCTTACACATCCTTACCCCGTCCTACGAGGAAATTCCTGCGAAAATTCTACGGACACCCTTAAAAAATTATGGTAAAGGCGCTGGCAGCCACTTGCCAGTATTTACCGTAAAATCAGGAATTTTACAGGCAGTCTTCATAGAAATCCTAACATCTGTTTGCTAAAGAAAAAAAAAAAAACAAAAAAAAAAAAAATGGTAAAGTAAACTATAGTCACACCTGTCTTAACAAACTGCCTAGGAAGTCCAAAACTGTGACCTATGAAAACAGTTGGTCTCTTGATACAGGTCAGATTTTGCTCATCGGATATATTTTCAGGCTATTCCTTGAAAAGTAAGTCTTTCGAAGACAAGATTGACTGCATAAGGATTCCAGCTAGTTTTACATCCTAGCTTTGGTTTCTGGTCAATAAAACAGAGCAAAATAAATAAATAAAAAATAAATAAATAAAAAAGGTACCAATGGCTCGTTTAGCGTGGCTGATCCGGTCGTTTTTGAGTCCCTAGGAAATTCTTCCGATAGCTCAAGAAGACAAATATTTTAGGGGAATTTTCTTATTTTGTAATGCAAATGTATGTTGTGTGTACTCATTAGAATCGCCACGTGGCGATTCTAATGAGTACACACAACATACCATTATTATAGAAGGTCGCAAAGACATCCCTAAATTATCCCCAAATTGCTTCCTGACCTGGTTCTATGAATAACAATCGGTGACCCGACTTCAACTACCCATGTCTAGAACATTTCCATGGTCCCAAAGACGGTCGACCCATTGGAATTCGATTGAATTTCTCATAGCTTATTTGCAAACATAAGTTACATAGAGAAGAACTATTAACCCTTAAAACGCCAAGAAAACCGGCATCTGAAAATGTCGTCTGTTTATGTCGTCAGCTGAATATTCTTGCAAACTTTTCAAACCTATTATTCATACAGGCAAACAGTGTGGACCCTGATCTGACTGCTCCTAGAGGAGCAGTCTGATCTGGGTCCACACTGTTTGCAAAAATGACTTTTAAAATCACAAGCGGGTGACAAAGCAGACGACAATTGTTGTGATTGGCAGTTTAAGGGTTAAATTGCTTTGCATGCACTCTGTTTTAAAATGTGAATAATATTATTCTGTATTGATTTGCAGCTGCTAAATATAAATTTTTTATGCTAAATGTATTTTTCACTTCTAACAGGGACTGTATTTATTAATATATATTTAAAGTCAAAACGAAATTGTTTTCTTATCAGTGTTTCACAAAGGACTCTAAACAGGATAAATGAGACATTTATGTTAAAGGTTGATACCTAGGCTACTTTCGCTGTAACCTTACATTTTGGTATTCGAAAAAAAAAAAAAAAAAAAAAAACAAAAAAAAAACAAACAAAAAAAAAAAACAACAAAAAAAAACAACAAAAAAACAAACAAACAAAAAAAAAAAAAAAAAAAAAAAACAAAAAAAAACTACGGTCCAACTTCAGTGGCTCGAACATCTTTGTGACCATTGAAATTTGTTTTTGACATGGGTTGTTATCGAGCCACTGAGGGCCAATCATAGCACCTGGCCAGGAAGCAAAATAGGATAATTTAGGGACATATTGGTCTATAAAATAATGGTATGTTTAATGTACTCATTAGAATCGCCGCCTCAATGTGGTGATTCTTATGAGTACACTTAACATACATTTTCAAGATAAAATAAAAAAAATCCCTGTAATATCCCTAAATATTTTTTCTTGAGCCATCGCAAGAATTTCCAAGGAACTCCAAAACGAGTTCGAATCAGCCATGGTAAACGAGCCATCGGTGTTCGAGTCATTGAAGTTTAACTGTTTATACAAATGAAATGCAGCTGCTCCTATTTTGATATAAAATGCTGCTGAGAACTGGGTATCAGAGTATAACTGGAGAAAATATTGTCAGAATGGGTAGTTTGCTAACTAGGCTACGTAGCTAAGTTAGGTCAATGAAAGTAATTGTATTATCAGCTAAATACCATAGCTCTAGATAAGGCGTCTTTTTAATCCAAAAAGTACTTTTTTTTTTGTTTCTCCATGAAAACTTATGTTGTGGGTACTCATAAGAAGCGCCTCGGTGAGGCGCTTCTAATGAGTACCCACAACATGTTTTGGATATGTGGATACCCCTCTTATTTGGGGCTACGAAATATTGCATGACTATCATGTAAAAAGCTAAATATAAACTATGTTGTATTATCATATCTGTATATATTTTCATAGTAATAAACTTGTACATTTGTTTCACAGTGAGTATGCAGAATCTCGGAGATTCACTGATAACATTGTTTTTGAATCCTTGAGTATCAGAACACTTCTTGTAATTAATTCTACAGATAATGTATTGTATTCCCTGGAAAATCAATTTGGAACAAACAAGATTTTTCTTTGAATTTAGTTACATCCAAATTAGTTTAGGCACCAACCTTTAAAAATTGATTAAAAGTCACCAATGCTGAATCCGATCAGCCCGCGGATATCGAAAATAGCTTTATCGGCTGTAAACAGGGCTTGTAAAGACCTTATTTGCCCTCAGTGAAATATTCGGAAGTCACGCCTGAGCAAACAGTGCAGACCCAGATCAGACGCCGCAGAACGCGGCGTCTGATCAGGGTCTACATTGTTTGAAACTCATTCAGCAAGTTTAAAACACAAAAACAAATAGCAAAATGGGATTTTCCCCAAAACAACATAGTAAGGAGTTAAGGTGTCCGTTACAACTGTCAGTGTTCCTTTCATGTTTGTTCTGGCAGACAGGTGTCTGTATTTGGTATCAATAAGCTGTCTCAGATTTAAAAGACAGCCTCCGGTCTTCAGTAATGTACTGGACAGAGTGTTATTTACTTTGGCGGAAACGAACTTTATTCTGTAACCTTAGTGACAGGGTTCAGTCCAAATCAATGGAGCCAGTCGAAGGAAAATCTACATTATGTCGTTTTCCGTTTTCGACCAGCCAAGCCAAACTGCCCATTCGCACAATGCTGTCAATATCATGTCTTTACAGAGCACCAGTTTGGTTCTATATTAAATAGCTCCATTGTTTTACCTGCTTTGATGTCAGAGTTGGTCAAAATTTATAATTCAGGCACTTCTGTAGTAGATATTAGCAAAAATGTATATTTTGGATGGTTGCATTGAGTATGAAAATAGACAATCATCTGGGGTACAAATTAACCTAACATCTACCGTGACCTGTGTCAGTGACTTCCAAGAGGAAGCTGATTATATGACGCGTAACCTACCATTCCCTTTCTTTCATTCTTCCATTTTTCTTTCTTTTTTTTTTTTTTTTTGGAATTCATCACGAAAACATGCCATATAATTTTGACCCCCTCAAACCCCACTTTTATATATTAAAACTGGGGTTTACAGGGGTATGCATTAATTTTTTTTATTTCTGCCCAAAAACATAGATTGTGGTACTCGTTAGAACCGCCTCAGCGAGGCGGTTCTAACGAGTACCCACAATCTATGTTTTGAGCAGAAATATGAAAAAATTAATATATTAGAGTTTTGTATCTGAAAATTTTCGGTTTTTGGAGGTGAAATTTTCTATATATTTGAATAGGCGTGTTTTCGTAATGTTTAGTGTGTCTGCTGTCAGGCAAGCACCATGTATTGATCATTTGAACTTAAAACAAAAAAAGTTGTGGGTTGTAGAATGTTTGCAAAAACGTATAAAATATATAGGGAAATCAATGGCAGTGTGAAGCCTTCATTATGCACTTCATGAAGTCATCTGCCGATCATTCTTTCACTTTGTAAGTGCAACCTTAACCCTAGTCCTGCTGAACCAGTATATACCCTGCTTTTGCAAACGGTGTAGATCCAGATCAGTTGGCTTCTGAAGAAGCCAACTGATTTGGATCTGCACTGCTTGTCATTAAATATTTGAATTTGTGTTAACAACTTAAATCAAGTAATCTGATTGGCTGAACTTTAGAAGTGGGCGTGGCATCTTAATTTATTAAGCATGTCAAGGGTTAATGGGTATACGGCGCTGCCTCTATGTGACTCAGTTGCCTGGCAGCGTTAAAAATCTGAAAACTGAACTGAACTGAAAATAAGTGTCCAATAAAACCTCAATGGCTCGAACATCTTTGGCACCTTGGAAATTTATTAGAGAAATGGGTAGTTCGAGCCACGGAGGGTTAAATTACGAAACGATGCCTATCCAACTATATAAAGTCCTTTCACCTCCAAAAACTGAAAATTTTCAGATAAAAACTCTGATATTTTTCATATTTCTGCTCAAAACATAGACTGTGGGTACTCGTTAGAACCGCCGATCGAGGCGGTTCTAACGAGTACCCACAATCTATGTTTTTGAGCAGAAATAAGAAAAAAATATTTATACCCCTGTTAACCTCAGTTTTACTATATAAAAGTGGGGTTTAAGGGGCCAAAATTATATAGATATGTTTTCCTGAAGTCTTTGGTCTTCTATACAATAATGATATTTTGTGTGTACTCATTAGAATCACCTCGATGAGTCGATAAGACGATTCTAATGAGTTGCCACAACATACAATTTCATGATAAAATTTCCCTAAATATTTGTTTTCTTGAGCTTTCGGAAGAATTTCGTAGGGGCTCAAAAACGAGTTCGAATTAACCATGGTAAACGAGCCATTGGTGATCGACATTACGAAAACACGCCTATTCAAATATATTGAAAATTTTACCGTAAAAAAAAATGAAAATTTTCAGATAAAAATTCTGATATTTTTCATATTTCGGCTCAAAACATAGATGGTGGGTACTCGTTAGAACCGCCTCGGCGAGGCGGTTCTAACGAGTACCCACAATCTATGATTTTGAGTAGAAATAAGAAAAATAATGTATACCCCTGTAAATCCCAGTTTTACTATATAAAAGCGGGGTTTAAGGGGGTCAAAATTATATAGGCATGTTTTCGTGATGGTTATTGAGGTTCGACTGTGTATTGTTCTACACCTTAAGTGATTTTGAAAAAAAAACAAAAAAAAAAAAACACAAAAAAAACAAAAAAAAAAACATAAGTGTTCAAGTCAATATGGTATGTATAAACTCAGCTAAGAAATTAGAATTGAAAACTGATCAAATATATGCCTGCAAATTTAGTAAAAAGGATTTTCTTGTATTTCTAAATTTAACGGTTTCTAGCGTCTGTCTTACGACAAATTGAATTCGATTTTTTCCATCGAATCGACGATTTCAGACATTATAGAAGTAATTCTGTCTCAAAATAAAGATTAAATGAGAGATGAGTTATAATTATGAAGACGTAAGCAAATTTTGTTATCCTAACAGTTTCCATTTATTCTACTCCTGGGAGAGCAACGAGGAACATTTGATATAGATTATAGTGCGAAGCATCAGAGAGGATTTTTGCTGCTTGCCGCATTGTATACAATCGACTCTCGATATCTCGAATTCCAAGGGACTCGCTGAAAAACTTCGAGATATCCGTACCTCGACATATCAGGGTTGAGAGAGTGAGGAAAACAATAAAATGAACAACCACGTTTAACAAATGAATATGTAATTTGACTCCTGAAGTTAGAAATATATATAAAAAATAATGTGGAAAAGGGGAGAAATTGCTCCTAAGGAGCAATTTCTCCTCTTTTCCACATTATTTTGTTACCTGCTGTCATAGTTTCGTGTTAAAACAGGGACCAGATTTTCACTTCGGGATAAGCGGTAATTCGAAATAACCGAGTTCGAGATAACGAGGTTCGACTGTACTTTATGACGGCTCTAGAAGGAGAATATTCTCTTCTATACCGGTACAAGATTCAAGCTTTGTTTGTTTTATTCGGGCTTTACGTCGCTTTCAACATTCTTGCAGTCATATCGCGACGGTGTCTGGATGTGGCAGGGAGGTCAATGCTCACTTTTAGAGTGCTGCCTCACTGAAATACCACGCCCCAGGCACTTGATATGATATTCCACCCAGTCACATTATACTGACACTCAGGCTGAGCTGACCAGTTCTGATTCCTAGCTCTACAAGCGAAAAAGCAGCTAATGCCATTTTTAAAGTCTTTGGGATGACTAGGCCGGGGATCGAACCCGCAACCTCCCGGTCACAAAGGGAACGCTCTACCAACTGAGCAACTGTGCCGCAAGATTCGAGAAAAACATAAGCACTGAGCGGGAACACAGCATTTCCCACAAGATTGTATGAGCGTCCTGCGACGACTCAGATCAGGCTGCGCATCCGCGCAGGCTGATCTGAGTCTTCGCAGAGCATTCTGTGGGAAACATAGGATCAAAGCGTCTTCAAATGGACAGCGAAGACTCTCAGTTGAGTCTTCGCTGGGCGCACCGGCTTATTTGTATTATTCAATTCATCCCAAAAGCCAGACTACCTCAAAATTGGACTCCTTCAATGTGAGATGAATGCTTGTATTCCCGGACTCCAAACGATATAATTTTATTTCTGTGTTATTCCATGCAATGACCTTGACATTGTTTGCAGTATGTTAAGACCTGTACAGTTCTATACTGGCAATGGTTCACCAAGAGCTTTGTATAGCGTCATTATCAGAGAGTACAAGCTAGTACAGATACAGGGATAATCCTGGATCAGATCAAAATATCATGAAAGAATATATCTCATTCAGCCAAAATTGGGGAGAAATTAGAATTTTCAGATAAAAGTTTTAGTAAAATCCTTTGCTTATTTACGTTTTGCTATGAGAGTAGTATAGGGCGCCACTATGGGCTACTTATGAGATTTTCTCTCCAAATTTAGCAAATTTTAATGAGATTTTTTTGAAAAAAAAAAAAAAATGAAAAAATAAATAAAAATAAATAAAAATAATAAATAAATAAATAAAATGAAATAAATAAATAAAAAAAATGAGCAAATCTTTCATAATTTCGCTGATGCCGACTTAGTATACACATTTAGAAGTTTCCTATACGGACTTAAGGTAACATTTCAAACAGGTTATTACTTGTTAGAAACCTTCTGCGGCAAAATGCATGCATGGTTGTTAATCCAAACATATTTGATAACTTTGTTTCCCTCACTAATTACATGTTAATTACAATTGGGTCTCAGACCGAATGACTGTCACTTCCTCAGTCTCATTACGAAAACACGCCTATTCAAATATATTGAAAATTTTACGACCAAAAAATGACAATTTTTCAGATAAAAAATCTGATATTTTTCATATTTCTGCTCAAAACATAGATTGTGGGTACCCGTTAGAACCGCCTCGTCGAGGCGGTTCTAACGAGTACCCACAATCTATATTTTTGAGCAGAAATAATAAAAATAATGTATACCCCTGTAAACCCCAGTTTTACTATATAAAAGTGGGGTTTAAGGGGGTCAGAATTATATAGGTATGTTTTCGTGATGTATCGTGCCGAGGCTGTGGATTGCTGTTGAGCCCGCTTCTTGTGGGGCTCTGTGTCTGATCGCTGTAGGAAATTTTAAGTGTTTTGTCCTGTTTGATACCTTCCTTGTTGTTGTGTTTGGTGGGTACAGGGAATTAATTGCTTTTCCCATAGACCTCCATAGTAATTCCACCCTTTCTGCTTTAGAGATCATTGCAGTTTATGACTGGTCTTCCAAATTTTATTTTAATTCAAAGCCCAGGCTTATTACAGCAAAATAAAAGGAAACACATCACTGTCACCAGCACTTTCTGGAACTTTTTGGAGGCTGAATGTAGCAACCCCTGAGTTGGCAGGTATCAGAAATTGAAACTTTGAAATTTCACCACTTCGTTTTGTTCCAGCAAACACAAACAGAAACATTTATTTCTTTGAAACATTTCTTTGAAACAATCAGGAAATTACCCACAAATATTTTTTTTTATCAAATAATAAGTTTTAATTCATCTTTATTATTAACCCATCACAGGTCGCCTTACACAAAATAACTACCTGGGCTTCCTTGCACTGTTTTCACCAATCAGCAGTCCTTACACTATTGGTTCCCTGTGCCCGTGTGTGTCCTTTTTGGCACTGTTGTTACATCTTTTAGGATGAGAGGGCTTACTTTGCTTTTCATTGATTTGTTATGCGTGTGCTCTCCGCCATAGTTTTGTTTACTCTTACTTTTACTATAGGGTACAGTGTAATAAACGTAAAAAAGATTGCCTTTGGAAACAAAGGACACATTACAGATTAGAAAACGGGAGTCCCGGTTTTATTGAGACTCTTTAAAAGCAGTAATGGAGTTTGCAACACTGCTTACGACCTCTAGCGTATACATGAGCAGAACTCCATTTTCATAGATACCACAATGGGCCCAGTGATCCCAAATCAAAATAAATATAATCTGCACCACTATGGTGAAGTACGGGGAGACCTTCTACGGCCGCCACTCGGCACTAACACGAGAAAGTGCCACAATCATAGAACAAACAGTGAAACCTGTATAAGAAAGCCACATTTGAGACGTGCGCAGTCTGATCAGGGGCTTCGCTGCCCGCTAACAGAATCATTGGAGACTACAGACTGTATGAATGTAGAGTTAAGGCTCGGATGAAACTTTGCGCTTGACTAAAATGATCTAAATAAGCGCATTTTGCGCATTTTCGAACGCACTTTTTCACTGGATGCGGCCCATCTAATTTACGCCGGGCTCCAGCCCGGCATATCTGATTGAGGTTGTTTCTGTAAAATGTGTATGCATTTGGAGAACATCGGTTTTCTTCCAGTTTTATGGGGTTTTTAGTGGGGTTATATATAACTATTCACCCCCCACTTTTTATTATTATTATTATTCAAAGTCACACTTTTGCAGCAGAGAACTGTGCTACTGGTAACATAGTGAAATAAAAAATGGGAAGTACTGTGTAGAATGAATGTAGCAATGTGGGTTTTGCTCATTTAAAAGAGAAATGAGCAGTTTTCCCGTAGGAGCCCCAATTTGACCATTCGACCTGAAATGAGCTTGTTGCTGTCAATATTCGTTCACGTTTGAATTTTTTCATTTCGTTTTTTCGTCGTACTACCAAGAAGAAACAAAAGATATTTTTCTTTGTTTACGATTGGAAATATGCATTCTCAAATCGAACGGATTATAAGCTGGTTTAATAATACAGTTTAATTTGATATTCAAGCATGGAAAGAGTTGGGCCGAAAGAAAACGTTATGAGTGGAGAAAAGAACGAAACACTGCTACATAGATGATTTCGGATATAGTATGTTCGGCCTAGGCTATGGATGACGACATGAAATTATGTATGCGGGCTAGAAAACAGACGATCATAGTTGATTTTTTTACGTAGCTCTGATAACGTCTATAATGTTTTAATCGTTGAGTATTACGATAATTTATATAATTACAACCTTTCATAAATTATAACATTTTTTCACTATACTACGATCTATAGGGAGCTAAGTAATGCATGACAGATTAGTTTCCCGGCGTATTGATGCTTTGCATCAATGTTTTCTTGTATGTATTTTTTGTGATGTTTCACTGATGGGGAAGAGGCTCCCTACGCGGTCTGAAAACTGTTTGCAATTCGGAGTTGTTTCAGAATTAAGGGTGAGGTTTCGTACGAGTGAAGTAAAATTGGTGAAGGTTTGGACATCACGAAAACACGCCTATATATTTTTGACCCCCTTAAACCCCACTTTTATATAGTAAAACTGGGGTTTACAGTTGTATATATTATTTTTCTTATTTCTGCTCAAAAACATAGATTGTGGGTACTCGTTAGAACCGCCTCGCCGAGGCGGTTCTAAAGAAAACCCACATTCGATGTTTTGAGCTGAAATATGAAAAAGATCAGAATTTTTTATTTGAAAATTTTCAGTTTTTGGTGGTAAAATTTTTAGTATATTTGAATAGGCGTGTTTTTCGTAATGGCTCTGTTCGGTCTCGGTGGCTCAGTCGGATGCGCGTCCAACACGTGATCAGGAGGTCGCGGGTTCGATCCCGCCGGGTCCGGCACCATTCTTTCTTGGATTGGAGATTAATCATGAAATATTTTCTACGGCCATTCTCTCCCTTCCGCTGATTCAAGAAAGGCAGTTGTCAGTTTCTGGCGAAAGAATGTGTACAAGTCCTGTCTAGCCGCATAGTGGACTAAGCCTGCCCAGGACAAAGTATGATAAAGGTAAATTGACCGCGTTCGACATGACCCTGATCGGTTGACTGTGCCGTGAAACCTCAACACAAAGAGACAAAAGCATCGAAATTGTTATTTTGCCGTTTTGTTTGGTAATTGTTTGTTCCTCAGCACTTCTTCTTTTGACACGTCGTGAAGGTTGTGCTTCGTGATTGTGGCTTTTCCTAGGTAACTTGATCTGTTATGATGAGGCTCAAATGACAGATCATCCTTAACGCTTAGAACTCTATGTAAAATTTTCAGCAGACGACACATTGAAAAAGTTTTCTTATTTTTCTCCGAAAACAGGATTTTACATTTCGTGCAATTTTGTCTCCAATGGAGACAATTTGCATGAGGTGTCAAATCATGTTTTCTGGGTAAATAAGAAAAATAACACCAACTTGTCGTCTGGTGAATTAGTAAAGAGAGTGGTAAAGATTAACCCTTAGAGCGACATTTTTCAAAGTTGTCGACATTAAAAAAAATCTTTTATTTTCCCGAGAAAATAAGACTAGAAATGTCATGTGAATCGTCTTCTCGAAGACGATTCACATGATATTTAAAGCCTTATTTTCTAAAAAAAAAAAAAAAAAAAAAAAAAAAAAAAGTGTTTTGGCCGTCTGGTGCTGTTTTGACTGACACTTTATGGATTTCAATTTCTGCATCAGATTACCAGGAACTCGTTCTTTGACTTGGTGAAATGAGTGCAAGCAATGTGTCTTCAAATCAATATGGCGCTATATTTAACGCGACAATAGAGAGTATTGTTTGCAGATAGCAGCCATAAAACGCTTGTCAGAGTTCTAATCATCCACTCTATAAAGCCATATTTAAACCTCCGGGAAAGCGGGCATGCGCTGACGGAAAATCGGCCATCCCGTATACGAACCTCGAAAGCACCAGCCAGACTGTGCATCCGTGTGGTATGGCTTGCTTATAGCTCTTCGTTGACATTGGTCCTTGTATACTGTTGAATTAGTATATTGGATGGTGTCGACCACGACTAGGCTCGCATGCTGTCCTCGGTATTAGATTTTTTCACATCATATAGGTCGTGTCTGGCGAAAAAGTGCCCTTGGAGCATGTACGGACGGCGAAGGCCCAGATCAGACTGCGCGAATGCGCAGTCTGATCAGGGCCTTCGCTGTCCGCTAACAGAATCATTTAACACTATAGAATATATCAATGGAGAGCAAATGCCCGAATGAGACTTTGCGCATGCGCGGGATGAATCTGAATCAGTACATTTTGCGCATGTTCGAAGACTTATTTTCGCTTGCCATGGCCCATATATGTTCTCGCAGCGCGGTTCGACTCGCTTCTGTGGTTTTCATATTACATAATTGTGTCGTACTTGGTATTTGAACTTACTAGCTCTCTTTTATTTGCTCGCCTACGAATGCTTCACAGCAACAACAATGATAAAACAACAACAAAAAAAAAAGAAAAAAAAAAAAAAAAAAAAAAAAAAAAAAAAATGAATGCTATGAAAATCTAAAAGGCTGCCTTTGGAAAAAAAAGAACACACAAAGTAAAGAAAATCGGAGACTCGGTTTTATTAAGTCTATTCATATACAAGCGACCCATCCTCATCCTCCTCAACAAAACAATATCAATGATAATTAAAAAGAAC
This sequence comes from Anodontia alba, assembly GCA_964016985.1. Taxonomy (NCBI): domain Eukaryota; kingdom Metazoa; phylum Mollusca; class Bivalvia; order Lucinida; family Lucinidae; genus Anodontia; species Anodontia alba. The sequence goes on from OZ024825.1 coordinate 74,860,423, forward strand.
ATATATCGTCGTCGTCGTCATCATCTAATCATCATCATCATCATCATTAGCAACAACAGCAGCAGCGGACTCAGTGCTAAGGCAGATTATGAGTTATAAAATCTTTATTTCTCCGCTCGTATACTGACGCCAACCATCGCTTTTGTTGTAACCTTTCATGGAAGTATGAAAATACGTTAAATGTGGCATTCCGCACACAGTATTGCAATAAATCAATTATTTAACAGCGAAAATTATGAACACGCCTAAATTATCAATCATTTAAACATTCACTATTTAAACGTGACACTGGGTGTCACCTTTTGGTTTACTTCCCCTGACGCCCGTATAAACGTTTAGATAACACGGCTACTTATATCCACATGCACCACACCGTGTTGTGAAAAGAAACCCGTAAGGAGATCTTTGATGGTGGTTGTCGAGAGTCAGTTTAGATAGAGTTGAATATGTGGGTGTCAGTTGAAATAAGGCTGACATTTTGGCACGATCGCCGATATCGAAAACCTGGCGATGTAATTCAACCTCTTATTTTGTCTCTCATACAATCAGACCGGAATTGTAGTCCTTTCAGCGAATACGGAACAAAAATCCTTTTTCTTCCGATGGAAAGGTGGTCAGATTCTGCCGTTTTGGTGACAGACAGGCACGTAATACTCCAATTCTTGGAGAGAAAAAACCTCTGGTTAAGAACATGTGATGGTTTCACTTGTTCATATGTAGTTCAAACGAAAATATGTCGCATTCTTTTGCCATCGTACAGAAACTAGGTATTTCATTTTTGGGTCAATTGTTTACAATCGAACCATATTAGAAAAACGCCAAACTTTAAAATAGTTATCTACGTGATTATCATTGACCAATGTGATCAAACCGTGCGTTAGACGAAATTCAGGTCACAGTTATTTATAGCCGCGCTATTCTTGTCACTCTGGTGGCAGAGTGATGTTGATTGGGACATTGGCAAACAGTGCAGACCTAGATCAGACGCCGCATAACGTAGATCAGGGTCTGCACTGTTTGCTTATATTACAGGAAGTTAAAGGTTAAACGAAATAATCGATGGTCCCAGTTCAAGATCATTTCCCCAGCCTACACTAAAAGACAATCGACCCACTAGTGCTGTCAGTGTTTTGATTCATTTTGGATACCTCTGGGCGAATACTTGTAGCTTAGCACGAAATGGAAAGGGAACACTCAACAAAGATACAGGCTGAGCAAATAAATGGCATCACGATGCCCTGGTAGATTTTTGCCAACATTCTTCTAGTTTGAAAGACAGTTGTCTTATCTTTGGTGTAATTTCGAATATAAATTGGTCGAGCTATTACAGTAAAACCTGGATGACTCGAACACCGATAGCTCGTTTACCGTGGCTAATTCGAACGCGTTTTTGAGTCATTAGGAATTTTTTCCGACAGCTCAAGGTGACAAATATTTAAAGATATTTAGAGAAATCTATTGTTTTATTTTGAAAATATATATTGTATGAACTCATTAGAATCGCATCATCGAGTCGATTCTAATGAGCACATTTAACATACCATTAGTCGAAAAGACAACCCTAAATTACCCTCATTTGTCTCCTGACCCGGCTTGAACGAGGTTCGAGCCATTGAAATTTGACTGTTCGGTGCTTATGGTGAGTATTACAGTTATGACACTGCTGGTTAGTTCTCGGGAATGTATCCATGCTTTTTTGGCGAGGATGCTGGTAAGATGACATATAAAGGAAGATACAGAAAAGCTGTCACAATCTGGTGTGGTGTGTTATGAATACTGTAGGATGCTATTTGGTTTCACAAATGCACCTACCAAATTTCAACGATGAGGGTGGTTGGGTGAGGCAAAGGTGTCATGTCAACATATTGGCTTACAGTTGGGCAGGTCTGCTATCCTTTCAGCAGGTAGGGGTAGAGGGGAATGTTTTTATTTCTTCTATTTCTTTTTTCATTCATTTTCCTCTTTCTCCCTGTCCCTCTCTTTCATCTCCTTATCTTCTCTATCTCTCTTCTCCTTTTCTCTGGGAGTCGACATAGAATGACCCACAAGGATTGTTCAACCCCAACACAATCAATCAAATTTCAACGTCTTGTGGAACGTAGTTGGAGCGAATGAAAACTATAGGAGCATTTTGGACGATTTACTAACATCTGTAGAAAGATTTGATGAATCTAAAGCGTCCTTAACATCATAAAGTTAACAGTTTAACGTAAATTAATTTGTGTGCGTACAAAAACAAACGCAAAAAATGAGAATCCCAAATACAAAAAGTGTTATCAGCATACCGTCCGTGTATGCCGCCATTGCAGTTAGCAAATGCAAACAGTTGTTGGGTACAGAGTGAAAAACAACGACTTTGAGATAAATTGTACATGGACCAGTCAAGTATAGTTCGACACAACGATTCACCCAGAAAACTTTTAAATAAATCTGACATTTGCTATCAGTACGATCAGATAATGGAATTCTAAGAGTGATTCAGATGGGCTTGTTTTGGAGGCGCTACAGTACAATCAGTACTCAGCTAGTATTCTTTATAAATCTATAGCGGGCCGTTATCGGCCCGTCAGCTACCCTGACGGGCCGATAACGGCCCGCTATAGATTTATAAAAAAAAAATCAGTGATTAATACATACGCGTATTTATTGCGTGTCTGAGGCTTCTCAACAACACCACAAGTATTTAATCATGTCATCATTCTAAAATGAACTATGTCAGGTTAAAACTTATATAATTAGTAGATATCTGGGTCCAATATGCTGAATTATGTCTGTCTTACCCTATTTTAACTATTATGTGACTAATATAATAATTATCTTGACTCAATACATATTACATTGCAATGTGTGGTTACTGCTTAAAAATAATCCTTCTCAATATGGGCGTTTGTGATGCTTGAGCCAAATTTGACGCTTAGCACATGCTGGGTAAAAGTTCCAGCAGACGACATTTTGAAACATTTTTCTTAATTTTCCCAGAAAAAAGACTTTGACATTTCATGCAAATTGTCTCTTCAGGAGACAATTTGCAGGAAATATCAAAGTATGTTTTTTGGGAAAGATAAGAAAAATATTTTTTAATTTTGTTGTCTGCTGAATTAACCCAGGGTATGGTATTGTTTAAACAGTCACTGGAACAATAAAATCAAAGAATCATAGTCAGAAGTTGTATTATGTCATTAATATGACGCTTGATCGTCAAAAAAAGGTATTTGTCAAGTATTTAAACCAGACCTGCGCTGTGTCAATGTCTAGGTCACCCGCTTTATGGCTTCAACAAGGCCTAGAAAGTATCAGTTAGGCCCTGAATAGGCTGTGCAATCAGCAACGAGGCGGGATCTGCGTAAACTTGCGCACACTTCATACACGATGAGGTCCATCTTTACGCGTTTCGGATCATAATAATCAATAAACAAGTTTATGGAGATTTGAATTATTTAGTGGTTAAAATTGATACCCTGTAAACATTTTTCACGTGATGTTTCAAATCAAAAGCACTATTTGTCAGATCCGAACCAGCGGGCACATGCCGTTTGTACAACGTCGCGTTAATGCGACGTTGTACAAACGCCATGTGCCCGCTGGGGAGAACCAAACATTTTGTTATAATAAACGTCAAAAAGATTGCCTTTGGAAACAAAGAACATACAACGGATTAGAAAATGAAAGTCTCGGTTTTATTGAGAATCTTCATAAGCAGTAATGAAGTCTGCTTACCCCCTCTAGCGTATACATGAGCAGAACTTCATTTTCAAATAAACCACAATGGGCCCAATGATCCCAAAGGACATGAAATATAATCTGCACTATGGTGAGTGAGTAGCGCATGCGTCACCTGAATTTACCTTGAACTTACCGAGCATTGACGAGCATTGTCGAGCTCAGCTTTAAGAATCCAAGGTTCCTATTTCAGCCCACCATTATCTGAGCCACAAAGTGAGAAAACATACCTTCGGACATGTGCGCCTAGCGAAGCTTCAGATCAGCCTGCGCATTCATGCAGTCAGATCAGAATCTTCACTTGGCGCATTTTAGACAGACAAGGATGCAAAGCTTCTTCATGCTGACAGCGGACTCTGATCAGATTGCGCGGACGCGCAGGCTGATTTGAGTCTTCGTTAGTCTCACATTTCAGAAAATACGATTTACGGCCCATTTATTCATCGTGAGACACTGCTTTATTTCGATTCCGCGCATAATCACACCTGGTAATCTCTTAAGGGGTAACAGGTGGTTATGCACTCAAAATCTTTACGCGAACTTCAGGCCATGACTTGCGAGACATCCAAATGACAACAAACGGATAAGTTCTCCTGATTTATTGATTTTCGTCAATTTCATAGACATACAATGTATTTTGAAAAATCGGACAATGCTATTTCCAACAACTTTCATTTCTGCGTCGAAAAGATAAATGTGCGCTTCAAAAACAAGCGGCTAATTTTTAATTTAATTTCACCCGGAGAAGGGTAGTCCGATATTCCTGTTTTGATTTTTTTTTCAAGTGCAGTGTGAAGGTATTTTTAGCTGTCTAGGCTATGAATTACTTATTTAACCTATCAAGTAAGACGTACTGCAAACTACGTTTACGTTGAAATACATAAGATGCTAAATTTCCAAGTCATTTGTTCGGAGGACTGAAATATTTGTGCCGAATATGACTTACGAGCCGATTGGACCTTAACATTAACCCTTATGGGGACAAGAGAGCAAACTGTCAGGTGTCTGATTACAAGGCCTGATTATCCCATTATGGGAACATTAACTTTTATCAGAATGCTCCACACTTTAAAACATGCAGATTTTAGACCAAACAAGTTTCAAAATATTCCATTTTCATATAAACAATCAAACACTATGAAAGGTTTTGCCAACACATGCTGTCTCATTTGCAAAACCTTTCATGGTTTCAAACTAACCCGTTTGTTGACATTTGGATGTCTCGCAAGTCATGGCCGGAAGTTCGCGTAAATTTTTGGAGTACATAACCCCTTACGACATTACCTGGTCTGATAATTTGGTGTAGTCGCCGATTGGTAGATTTTGTATTACTCATGATTGCTAAATTGCCTAGCAATAATTTAATGTGGTGTTGTGACTGATATGTAGTGTTTATTATTCATGATTGCTATCTTGCTTAGCAATAATTTAATATTGTGTGGTGACTGATTGGTAGCGTGTGCGTGTATATTACTCACGATTGCTAAACTACTCGGCAATAATTTATTGTGGTCAGGTGCTTGATTGGTAGAGTGTTTACCACTCAAGATTGTTAAATCGACCAGCAATAAATTATAATTTAGTGTACTGTGGTGACTGATTAGTAGAGTTTGTATTACTCGCGATTGCTAAATTGCTGAGCAATAATTTAGTGTGCTGTGGTGACTGACTGGTAGACTGGCTTAGCAATAATTTAGTGTGCTGTGGTGACTGACTGGTAGACTTGCTTAGCAATAAATTAGTGTGCTGTGGTGACTGACTAGTAGACTTGCTTAGCAATAATTTAGTGTGCTGTTGTGACTGACTGCTAGAGTTGCTTAGCAATAATTTAGTGTGCTGTGGTGACTGACTGCTAGAGTTGCTTGGCAATAATTTAGTGTGTTGTGGTGACTGACTGGTAGAGTTGCTTAGCAATAATTAAATGTCCTGTGGTGACTGACTGGTAGAGTTTTGAATAATAATTAAGTATGCTGCGGTGACTGACTGGTAGAATTATATTACTGGCGATTGATGAATTGCTTAATAATGATTTGGTGTGGTGTGGTGGCTGATTAGTAGAGTATTTATTACTCGCGATACTTCAGGAGTTTTAAAATAAAAGTATGTTCCCATTGAACCAATAAGTCCTTTATACTGTGGACTTCCGTGGTTTATTCACACATTATATGCGCGTTGGAAGCTAGTTTTAGGGGTGGAACATACTTTTATTAAAAAAAAAAAAAAAAAAAAAAAAAAAAACACACACACACACACACGCACAAAACTGAAACAGCCTCCTTTTCCAGTTCTTGGCCGGAAGTAAAGATGCATTTATTTATGTTTAATGATGCACAATCGCAGAAAGAAGAAAAACAAAAGGAGATATTTAAAGTCATCACGAAAACATGCCTAAATAATTTTGACCCCCTTAAACCCCACTTTTATATAGTAAAACTGGGGTTTACAGGGGTATACATTATTTTTCTTATTTCTGCTCAAAACATAGATTGTGGGTACTCGTTAGAACCGCCTCGCCGAGGCGGTTCTAACGAGTACCCACAATCTATTTGAGCAGAAATATGAAAAATATCAGAGTTTTTATCTGAAAATTTTCAGTTTTAGGAGGTGAAATTTTCTATATATTTGAATAGGCGTGTTTTCGTAATGTAAATCTATTGTGCATATTTCTATGGCAAGTTGAGGAATCATGTAGTTTCTTGAACATATGAGGTATAAGAACACGTTGATTTTAGGTAGGTAGATAAACCATTGGTTGTCCATCCAGTTTGTGCTATTCGACCTGCCAAAAATGGTATTACATAATTAACATATATAGTTAATTGAGTGGACCAAAAATCGCTCATATCGCACCATTTAAAATTCGGTCTCATCAGGGAGTGGTCGGGTGAGGCGAATGTGCCAGGTACTCCAACTGATATTGGTTTACAGCTGGGCAAGGCCTGCTATCCTTGTAGCATGTAAGGGTAGAAGGACAATGTTTCTGTTTCTTCTTTTTTTTCACTTTCATTCATGTTCCTCTTTCTGCCCTGTCCTTCTCTTTCATCTCCTCTACTATCTCTTCTATTTCTTTTCTCCCTTTCATGGGAGACGACACAAAATAACCCACAAGGGTTGATGTGTCGTTAAACCCCAACACAATCAATAAATCGAACTCATCAACTTGGACTTTTAGGGAAAATCTTCGCCTTAATCGTAGATGTACTTTTCTTATTTAATCTTGAAAATGCATCTTGTGTGTGAATACAAAATTGCTTAATTTCACCTCATGGAGGCGCTTCTAATGAGTACACACAGTATACAATGTTTTATAGAAGATAGACCATTTGCGTCCTGACCAGGCACTATGATGAACCCCACCCCCACCCCTGTGGCTCGAACTACCCATGTCTAGAACTAATTTCCATGGTCCCAAAGATGGTCGAGCCATTGAAGTTCGACAGTATTATAGAAACTGCACGAGTGTTAAGTGCATACAAAGACACTCATGTCTTATGGATATGGCCCATTTATGGTGCTCTGCATGGCTGATCAACTAATATGGCAACGTGAGGAAAAAAAAACTCACATGCCATGATGTTCGTCTTTAGCGGACACATGGCATTTATACAATGTCGCATTGATGTCGATAAAACATCATCAAGTTTATACAACGTCGCATTGACGTCGATGCAACGTTATGACGTTGCATCGACGTCGATGCAACGTTGTATAGACGTCACGTGCAAGCTGGATCAGTCATTTATAACTAAGAGAAGCTTCGTGTTTAAGTCTTGTGACCGCAGAATTGTTGCTTTGCCTATGATTTTTAGCTCACCTGAGCACGGCTCAGGATAGGTATTGTGATCAGTTGCCGTCTGTCGTCCGTCGTCCGTCCACACCTTTGAAAGACTTCTCCTCTGAAACCCCTGGGCCAATTTTCTTCAAACTTCATGTGGAGCCTTCTTTTAAAGGGGGATTGAAAATTTATACAAATGGTCACGGTCCGTTAACAATGATGGCTGTCATGCCCATATATGGAAAAAACACTTTAAAATCTTCTTCTCCAGAACCAAGAAAACTTCAAAGCTGAATCTTGGTATATAACATCATGGACTCAAGGTCTCCCAAGTTTGTTCAAATGATGACTCTAGGTTGACTTTTGACATTTTTACGGCAATGTCAAATTTTCGTCCCCATGCATTTGTATAGGGTTAATATATAGAAAAGTCATTTTCTCAAAATGAATTAAAGACTAAGGGCTGAAACATACAATGCATGATTAAAGTAGTAAAACATTTTAGTTATAATAAAAAAATTGTCCCCTGGGGGTTGGGGTATCAGCCCTTGCCCCTTGGCTATATACATGTATAAAATTGTGTAACTTTTAAATGTCTCTTTCTCTGAAATTGCTTTAGCAATTTTCTCCAGATTTCACATGGGGCCTTCTGTCAAAAGGGTATTGCCAATTTGTTCAAATGGTTCTGCGCAATTGAGTAAGATGGCCACCATTCCAATATATATGGTAGAAACACTTAAAAATCTTCTTCTCCAGAACCAAGAAAGCTTTCGGGCTGAATACATTTATATAGCATCGAGGACTCAAGGTCTACCAAATTTATTCAAATGATGACCGAAGGTTGACCTATAAACTTTTTACGCCAAGTCAAATTTGCCTTTCTATACATTTATATGGGGAAAATGTTGAAAAGTCATTTTCTCAGAATGTATTAAAGACTAATGGCTGAAACTTATAATGTGTGATTAAAGAAGTGAACATTTTAGTTATAATCAAAACTTTGTCCCCTGAAGGTTATCTGCCCTTGCCACTGGGCTATATACGTGTATAAAATTTTGTGATTTTTAAATTGTCCCCTGGGGGTTGGGGTATCAGCCCTTGTCCCTTGGCTATATACATGTATAAAATTGTGTAACTTTTAAATGTCTCTTTCTCTTAAACTGCTTGAGCAATTTTCACCAGATTTCACATGGGACCTTCTGTCGAAAGGATATTGCCAGTTTGTTCAAATGGTTTCGCGCAATTAAGTCAGATGGTCTCCATGCCCATATATGGTCGAAGATTCCTTGGATAGTGGTGCACTGGTTCGGGCTTTCTGCTGTTTGGCGGTGTCTCTCAGTTTTGCTACATAATCATCTGCTCTTTGACCTAATAACACATCACACAGTTGATTAGGATTGGTCATTGTCAGTAATGACAGACGAACACCATATGGTAGAAACACTTAAAAAATATTCTTCTCCAGAAGAAAGGAAGCTTTGGGGCTGAATCTTGGTATATAACTGTGAGGACTCAAGGTCTACCAAGTTTATTCAAAATGATGACCGTAAGTTGACATTTGACCTTTAACGGAAAGGTCAAATTTGCATCCCCATGCATTTGTATGGGGAAAATGTTGAAAAGTCATTTTCTCAGAATGTATTAAAGACTAATGGCTGAAACTTACAGTGTGCGATTAAAGTAGTAAAACAATTTAGTTATAATCAAAATTTTGTCCCTTGAGGGTTATCTGCCCTTGCCACTGTGCTATATATATATATATATATATATATATATATATATATATATATATATATATATATATATATATATATATATATATGTATAAAATTTTGTAATTTTTAAGCGTTTTCTTCTCTTAAACTGCTTGAGCAATTTTCACCAGATTTCACGTGAAGCTCTCCATAGGTAAGCTTTCCTCAGGCAGCCTAGTGACATGGTCGGCCTATCTTAGCTGTACGTGTCAGCTTCAGAAGAGTATGTACGCTGCCTCTCTGTAAGACTTATGTGTCTAGCCACCTGGGCCCAGTTGTTCAAAGCTAACGATGTCGTTAGTTAACGATTCATTAAAATTTACATCAAGTGATACGTAAATATGTTGAAAGTTTTTGCTGAAAAATGTGAGTAGCTACTCACATTTTTTTCAGCAAAAAATATCAGAATATTATGTATTGAATCCGCTAAAACAGTTAACGAAATGACCCTTAACGAGCTCGTTAAGCTAACGACACTTTGAACAACCGGGCCCTGATCTTTAAGAGTTTCCTCGTGCCATATGCAAACTGTGACGGCCAAGATGTGCCATCTGTTTCGGACCATCGCTATCCGCTAACAGACTCATTGACCACTGTAGACTGTATTGATCAGTAGAATAAGATCCGATCTTATCGGGTGTATGCGCAGGCTAATCTGAGTTTTTGATGTACGCATATGGCATAAGAGTTCTTTTCCCACTTTGCGCCTCCATATGGCATTTAAACAAGAAATATATTTAAAAGAGATAAGCGGTACAGATAAGATAAAAGAAAGTTTTGAATATGTGACACACAAGTCTATAATATTATGTTACATGTTTGACTTTTAGATGTTTCTATAGGGTCATAAACACGCCGCGGAAATTACCGATGACTGCACGACCATATTTGATCGTTTTTTGTCATACCGGGGTCCCTACACACAGCCGATACCGCACACATGTTCAGAAATGTTGAAATGTGAATAATTTGGAAGTTAAGTTATAATTTGCGGTTACACCTCATCCGTTTACTCCAGAAACCTCTCTCTTCCTGGTAGAAATTTTAGCAGAGTTATCCACTGCTGTGGATCGAGCCTCGCTCGGGTCACGTGTGGGAAAACCAGATTCTGCTTACGGATGGTCAGGTGGTTTTCCCCCGGGTTCTCCGGTTTTCGCCCGCTTTTGATGAAAGATGGGTTCGATATAAGTGAAATATTCTTGAAATGGCCGTAAGCACCCCCCCCGCCCCACCCCCCACAAAAAGAAGCTGTGGTTCGAGCCTCGCTCGGGTCATATGTGGGAAAGCCAAGTTCTGCTTACGGATGGTCAGGTGGTTTTTCTCCGGGTTCTCCGGTTTTCGCCCACCTTCGATGAACGATCGGCTCGATATAAGTGAAATATTCTTGAAAGGGCCGTAAAACTCAAATCAAAAAAAAGAAAGTTCCTAGCTAGTGGTGTAATCTGCTATGGCATTTAATATTTCACGGGTTTTGGTCAAAATAGGACTTTGCAATTTAGTCTGATAAAACCTCGTCAACAAAAGTTTGCTTTAATGATATTCAAGAATGTCGTCTGCAATAGTTTTGTGTGACGCTTTAAGGGTTAAGTGCGGCGCTGGTGTGTTCCACGCCCCAAAACGCATATGGCGATCCCTTGCAATGTCTTTGTACCATTTCGTCGAAATTGCAGTCACCTGAGCCGCCGTAATGTTTCTCGCCAGTTATGTTCCAGTTGTTTCCCTTGTATTATATGCAAGTATTGCGGGAGGTTATAGCTCAAAGGCTTTAAAATGTTAACCAAGCAAACTTTGTAGCAGACGACATTCTAATTTATTTATTTATTTATTTATTTTTAAATATTTTTCAGAGAAAACAAGTCTTGACATTTCATGTGTGGCGCTGGTTTATGGCAGACTTGGTTTCTCTGATAATAAAAAAGACCGTCTGCTACAGTTGTGGTTGGCGCTTTAAAGGTCAGTAGTGGTGCAGTGCTTCAGCTGTCTTTCCTGGCCAACCCGGAAAAAATGCTGGCAACTATTTTCCTGGGCCCAGTTGTTCAAAGCTAACGACATCGTTAGTTAACGATTCGTTAAAAATTTCATTGACTGATACGCAAATACGCTGAATTTTTTTTGCTGAAAAAAATGTGAGTAGCTTTTGCAGTGCAAAAGCTACTCACATTTTTTCAGCAAAAAATATCAGAATATTGTGTATTGAATCCGCTAAAACAGTTAACGAAATGACCCTTAACGAGCTCGTTAAGCTAACGACGCTTTGAACAACTGGGCCCTGGTCATTGTTTTCTCTAGTAATGACATTCACATCACCCGATTTTTTTTCACGTGGATTTCTAGCCCCCAGATAAGAGAGGGTATCCACAAATTATTTTTGTTATTTCTCCACGAATTCATGTACTGTGGGTACTCATCTGAAGCACCTCATCGAGTTAATGTTTAATCATGCAAAATTCGGTTATTTTCTCTCTCTCTCTCTCTCTCTCTCTCTCTCTCTCTCTCTCTCTCTCTCTCTCTCTCTCTCTCTCTCATAGAAGGACTTGTTAAGGAAGAATATTTGGTGATAATTCTGGGAGAAATTTCTCCAGTTCTCCATGAAAACATATGTTGTGGGTACTCATTAGAAGCGCCTCACTGAGGCGCTTCTAATGAGTACCACACTATATTTTATAAAGAAAAAAGAACAGTTATCTTTGATTTATCACCAAATGCTTCTCCGCTCCCCTTCCTCTCTTTTTGTCTCTCGTTTTAGTGTGTGTGTGTGTGTGTGTGTGTGTGTGTGTGTTTGTGTGTGTGTGTTATGGGAGGATTCTGATTATTTTGCGTCTCGGTTATTTTGCGACTGTTGTCAAATTAGCATAAAACGACCGTACAGTCTTTATCTCATTTATCTTATCTGGTAAGCCTGGTTCGTGAAGTTTACTTACTGTTGCGAATATTAGTAATCTAAATCAAAATGTAGGTAAAAGTATCACTGAGCAAAATAGCTTACCTGTATTTATAAACCACGTGATACGAACGACAGTCACTCAGGCCTAACAGTATTTGAAAAAACCCTGAGAAGTGGTATACTTATATAAACATTTTTTGTTGCAATTATTGGTGTGTTTACTATTTTAGAACTTTCAGTTTGATATTTTGATATTCTGTCGTTATTGGAATATGATTTATCGCTGTCATTTCTCTATATAAGAATTTCTTATTGTGTGGGGGACAATGCGAATCGATATAGCGGCCAGGTAAACGTGTTTGTGTATGAATCAATTTATTCATCTGGTCGACAGACTGGATGACTTTCTATCTTGGTCATGTGGTCACTTTAATAATAGTGGTGTCGGATGGTTGTCAACCGTTGCAAAAAGATGGACTTGAAAGTTTCTTTCTAAGGTGTGATTTCGAAAGAATTTTGTGCAACGCGACACATAGTTTGCGAAATTGTCAGCTTTTAGGTTATAAATATTTAGCAGCGGATTATATTATAACTTGGATTACTGGTCTGGATTTACGGTACGATTTTGGACAAACATTAACATTTCTAAACTTAAAGTGAATTGATACACTTTCAGGGAGACAACTCTTTCAAAATTGCTTGTCTCTTTGTGATAAAGGGGTCTATTCGAAAAGGAAAGAATTTGCTCCCTGAGGGAGTAAATTCCTTCCTTTTAGAGTAGATCCCGTTTTGGAAGGGACTTGGTGTGCAGCAAAGCAATTAGGATGTCTCAAAAGTTGTCTCCCTTATAAAAAATGGCGTAAAAATATACTAAGTGTATCTAGGCCCTTAAATAAATGCGCTATAGGTGTGTTCAAATATAAACAAGGATTACATATAAGTCAATAAAATCTGTTTAGATAGGCCGAGATATTGAGCAGAAATTATTGAGCAAACAAAGCGCCGATATAAAATTCTCACATAAAGGTTTTGTGTGTTTGGATATGAATCGCAACAAAATATGAAAAGGATCTACATTTGTGATATATGTGAAATGTATTCAGTCAATGTTGGCAAAACTTATTTATTCTCTGGATAAATTTTGCTCAGCTCTTATTGTAATATAAGAGAAAGTTGAAACAGCTGTTTAAACCGGAATATCAGGAATCATAATAGTATTTCATCTTTCAGTTGAAAAAAAAAATGTGTCAGTAATCGATAGTATATCGCTAGATTCATCAATACAGCTTCTGTAGTATCACGCGAAAAGGGTGACCTTTTTTTTGTTTAGTTCGCAAACAAATATTGGCTGAAGGGCCCTTTGTTCAACTCATCTATAAAAAATTAATGAATTTAAATATTAATAACGTAAAAGTTAAAGCGTTCATATTAAACAATGCATGTACAACTGAACAGAATTCAGCAGAAAATGTGCCTTTTTGTATTTACCTTAAGTATTCGGGGCCCTTTAATTATTACCATACTTGTTCTAAAAAAATAACAAGTTCGCTTTTATTGCATATTGATGTGTTTAGAGAAAATTGACGCAACTGTTTAAACTGGAAATTCAGGATTCTAGATGAGTGTCAAACAGGGTAGCAACAGATCAGACGCCGTGTTCTGCGACGTCTGATCAGAGTCTACAATATTTGCTCAGGCCTGTCTGGTGAATGAATGTCATTAGACGTGTCACCAGTAAAAATTCTGAAAATTCTGGTCTGTCTGAATACTTAGGGTATATATAGTAACCACACATGTATGTTTCAAAGACGCTGACATGTATGTTTGAAATACCCAGTCAAGTGCGTTTCAAGTTCGTTTGAAATACCCAGTCATGTACGTTTTAAATAGCCAGTCATGTACGTTCCAAATACCCAGTCATGTACGTTTGAAATACGCTCTCATATCCGCTTGAAATACTCAGTCATGTACGCTTCAAACACCCAGTCATATACGTTTGAAATACCCTGTCATGTACGTTCCAAATACCAGTCGTGTATGTTTGAAATACCCAGTCATATACGTTTGAAATACGCTGTCACGTGCGTTTGAAATACCCACTCATGTATGTTCCTAATATCCAGTCGTTTATGTTTGAAATATCCAGCCATGTACGTTTCAAACGGCCAGTCATGTACGCTTGAAATACCCAGTCACAGTTATGTACGTTTAAAATACCCAGTTATGTACGTTTCAAATACCCAGTCATGTACTTTTGAAATACGCTGTCATGCACGTTTGAAATGCTCAGTCATGTACGTTTCAAATACGCTTTTGTGTACATTCCAAATAACCAGTTGTGTATATTTGAAATACCCAGTCATGTCTGTTTGAAATCCCAGTGATGTATGTTTCAGTTACCCAGTCACGTACGTTTCAAACACCCAGTCATGTCCTTTTGAAATACCCAGCCATGTACGTTTGACATACCCAGTCCTGTACGTTCTAAATACCCAGTTATGTACGCTTCAAATCCCAGTGATATACCTTTGAAATGACCAGTCACGTACGTTTAAAATAAACAAAAAATGTATATTTCAAACGTACATGACTGTTCATTTCAAATGTATATCACAACTTAACATGTAGTTCATATAGGTTTGAAATATCGAGCCGTGTACGTTTCAAACATTTAATCATATACGTTTGAAAAACCATTTCATGTACGTTTGAAATACCAAATCACATATTTCATGTACGTTTCAAGTACCCGTCATGTCCGTTTCAAAGACCCAATCATGTAAGCTTCAAAGACCCGGTCATGTACGTTTTATATTTCTAGTCATGTACGTTTCAAAGACTCATTCATGTACGTTTCAAAGACCCAGTCATGCTTGTTTCAAAGACCCAGACATATACATTTCAAATAGGTCGGCATGTACGTTTCAGAGACTCAGTCATGTTTGTTTCTTAAACCCAGTCAAGTACGTTTTAAGACCCAGTCGTGTGCGTTTCAAAGACCCAGTCATTTACGTTTCAAAGACAGTCATGTAGGTCAAAAGACCCAGTAATGTACATTTCAAAAGTCCAGCCACGTACGTTTCAAAGACCCAACAATAGGCGTTTCATAGGCCCAGTCATGTACGTTTAAAATACGTAGTCGTGTCGTTTCAGTCATCTTTGTTTCAAAGATTCAGTCAAACATGTTCAGAGACCCAGTCATGTGCGTCTAAAACAACTCAATAATTCAAAGATACAGTCACGTACGTTTCAAAGACCTAGTCATTTTGTTTCAAAGCCCCAGTAACGTACGTTTCAATACCTAGTCATGTACGTTTCAAATCCCAGTCATGTACGTTTCAAAGCCCAAATCATGTACGTTTCAAAGACTCAGTCTTGTACGTTTCAACGACCTTGTCGTGTACGTTTCAAACACACAGTCATCTACGTTTCAAATAGCCAGCCATGTATATTTCAAAGATTTAGATATGTACGTTTCAAAGCTACAGTAACTTACGTTTCAAAGGCACAGTCATGTACGCTTTAAAGACCCAGGCATGACCGTTTTAAAAAAATAGTCATGTACGTTTCAAAGACTCAGTCATGTATGTTTCAAAGATCCAGTCATGTACGTTTCAAAGACTCAGTCGTGCGATTCAAAGACCAAATCACGTACGTTTCAAAGACATTGTTATGTATGTTTCAAAGACCTAGCCATTTCCGTTTCAAAGACCCAGTTATGTAGGTCTCAAAGACCCAGTCAGGTAAACGAATAGTGACTAATCTGTCAGTTATATTTTTGTTTTTGAAACGCAGATGATGGGTTTTAAAGTTTGAGAATGTCGGTTGATCGGTCGGACAAACTCGATTGGCTTCCTGTTCGATTTTTTGGGGCGAACTTATTCATCTGTTTTTGCTAGATTAATCATTCAACTGTTTTCACGGATTTAAATTTTCCAGCGAAAAACTATCGTATTTTTTATAACGCACGAAAAAATAATAACAGGTTAATAATAATAGGTTTTCATAAAACAATGGATAGCAGTGCTTGACGTTAGTAATTATTATTTCATCTAGTTCATTTTGGCTTGGTTCTCTGTCCTTGGCACTTTGTACTATAGTCTAATATTTTGAATTTACCTCTGTTTTTTCAAACTTTACTGACGACAGTCAGAAAATCGCCAAGCTATTTTTGAATGACATTTTCAACGTTCTAGGCACTTTTTTTGAATGACGTCACGTAAGCCTAGGCTGTTGACATCACAAATAAAGTGCCGTTATTCAGTTACTTGCAAATAGTTGATTAGTATATAATATAATACAGAAATAGATTTAAAAAGAAACTAAATATTAATTTTAAAGATAGTAGGGATGTAACGGTCCTGAATCAGACTATAGGCTACTGTCCTTTCGAAAAGACATTTTTTTTTTTACTTGGCGTTTTATTTCAAAGGAAAATTCCATATTTTTATTCTGATTGACCACATCTAATCAGATACCATTTGTCTTCTTTTTCTGTGTTTTGTTCTCAAAATTTACCCTAAAATTAAATTCACGGCCAAAAATGGTCTGACTTATGCAATTTCTATAGTACAGTGATTTTTTGGAATTTTTCTCTGAGAAAATAGTTTTTACTTTCCCTGCTGAATTTGAATTACTGATGTTTACAGTATTGTGAAAATTCCAGTAAAATTGAACAAGCGGAGCTTGTTGAAAATCTGTCTCCAATTACCTACTTTACAGATGTCTGCATAATTTGCAGAAAATATTCATAAAAAGTGATTTTATTTTTTATTTTTGGACGAGTTTTTAAAAAATTCGTCCTTTAAAATAGCGATGTCCGGGCGGGCGGGCGGGCGTCGGACGTCGTACGAGGTTGACCTTTTGATTAACCTTTTTTCAAAGTTATATGTTACATTTGTAACTTTATTCCTCAATGGATTGCTTTCATATTTGGTAGGGATGAAGAGGAGGACCAGTAGATGTTTCACATGCAAGAGAGACAACTCTTAATTTCTCCGTTATTTAAAAAAACCCGTCCATAATGCCGTTAGGCGTTTTTCTTGTTTTTTAAACTGACTAGAATAAAACTTTTGACATAGGTAGCCGCGACAAATAGTTTTGCATTAAATCATGACAAATGTTTGTAAATTTACTTCTGCTATTTTAAGCGCCAAGCAAAATCGAATTTCTGAAAGATGTCGAAAGGAGAGTGGTTGCTTTGTAGGTATTAAACACAGACAATGGTAGTTCTGGTGTATTTTTGATCGCATTTCGGTATCCGTTTCGAATGGCGAACTAATATGATTGATTAATTTCATTTACTATTAAGATGAAGAGATCATGGGCACAAAGAATTCAATATTATTATTCGTTCGGGAATTATGAAGGCTAAATCAATGAGACACGAGTCACGTGTGAATTCCGCCGGTCTGACGAGTATGTCTGTTTCATGATCAATGACACATCACAGGGAATGATATTGTCTTTATCAAATTAATACCTATTAACGTTTAGCGAGCTGGTAAATAATTCCAGCAGACTACATTTTGAAATATTTTTCTTATTTTTTTTTTTCCAGAAAGTAGACTATGACATGTCATGCATATTGTCTCCTGAGTTGACAATTTGCATGACATGTCGAAGCCTATTTTCTGGTAAAAATATGAAAAATATTATGTCGTCTGCTAAAATTATTAGCCTAGGGTGTGGTAAAGGTTAAGTAATAACTAACTTCTTTTATCCCAATTTAAAGTGTAGGTTGGGGCAACTTATTTAATGATATCCACAAAATTATCCTACCCGCATCTATTGCAAGCCCGTATCATGCAAAAAAATATGGAAACATCGATGACGCAGACTGGTCTCCATATTCGTGTGGGCTCGTTCTGGACCCCATTCTTTTGATCGGATAAGGCTTAATAAAGCTTTTTTTAATGGCATACTAGTTTTGAATATTAATAATACGATTAAATGTTAATAATACGATATGCCATGATTTAAATAACAAAAACTGACTTGCCGTCTACAAGTTCAGGGATCACAGAGACGAGTGGGAGGCTCTGTTTATTAACACTTAGCACGCTATAGGCTGATTCACCAGACGGCAAACTGATAATACTTTTCTTATTTTTCCCTAAAACAGAATTTGACATTTCATGCAAATTGTCTCCTATGGAGGCAATTTGCATGAAATGTGAAATCCTATTTTTTGAAAAAAGAAAAGAATATTTTGGACTATCGTCTGCTGAAATTGTTACCCAGCATGCTAAATATTAATGATTTTACACGTATGTAACCGATGACCAATTTACAGCAGTCCCACCGAGGCTTCTGAATCAATTTGGTATACTTGTATCATCTCATTATGGAATAAACTTTATCAGTCTCTGGACAAAATCACAGCATACGACAAATCAATGATTGATATTTAGAGATTATTATGTGACAATTTTCATATCATAATCTATTTATCATATATTTGGATTGTGGTGATATGGGTTTTTAGCCCGGGCAAAAAAGCCGTATCACCCACGTGACCAATTATATCACTCCTTTTGCGCTCCACAGGAGTGATATGTTAGAGGGTAACTGGATCAATTCAAACACGCTCGGAAATTTTGAATCCCAAATAAATCCCCTGAAAAAGTTTAACCTTTCCGCAACCAATATTTTAAAAGATTTATGTACAGGCAAAGGGACTTCATTCTAGATGGCTGATGGCCTGGAGCCATTTGAATTTTATTATTGCTAAAACGGCTTGTGACAGGAGACCAAACACTCATACAACAACGTAATGGATGCTGTTATTAACCTTCAAAGCGCAAAACAAAATTGCAGCTGGCGACATTCTATTTTTTCTATCACTTCTTTTCACAGAAAAAATAAGATTTGACATTTCATGTGAATCGTCTGCCTAGCTAGCAGACGATTAACATGAAATGCCAAGTCTTATTTTCTCTGAAAAAAAAAATAATACGATAAAAAATCAAAATGTCTTCGTCTGCTACTGTTGTGGTTAAAAGCATTCAAGTTTCGAGTTTCGGTTTACATTTCGCATGCATCATATTTCATGGTAATTATGTATACCCATAGATCAGCAGACGGTCATACGATAATGGTAACAGAGATACTACCAAAAAGTAATGTAGTAGGTTTAACGCTTAGCATACTGGGTTAAAAAATCAGCGGGCTTCGAAATATTTTCTTTTTTTTTCCATAGAAAACAGACTGACATTTCATGCAGATTGTCTCCTTTTGCACGGAATACCAAAGCCTACTTTCTTGAAAAATAAGGCCAATATCACCTGTCGCCTGCTGAATTTGCCTAAAGAGTGATAAAAAGCTTAATGTATGTAGGATATAACTGGCATCCGAAAAGGAAAGAGCGCATATACCATATGCGGGTAACGAAGGTATCGATCAGCAGTCGCTTTCGCGCATCATAAATTTCCATGCTTGCAGAATCAATATATACTCTTAATATATACTTACAAACGGAGAAGGCCCTGACCAGAGTGCGCGCATTCGCAGGATAGTCTTGGCCTTTGGTATTCGCAAACGATATAAGGATCCTATAAATGAGCCTTTCCTGTGTTTTGTACGTTATGAGCATCGTTTATGTAACCACGGCATTGTAGTAACCGATGTCAATATGATGAAATTAATTTCTTGAAATGCAATCCCAGATATCAGTTCTCCAGGGAAGAGGGGAATTCAAACGATTTCTATTCTCTTATTGTTAAAAAATTGTTGTCTCGACAGAATGAACTGTCGTGCCTTCTCAAATTATTCGGAATCGCTACAAGTCATAACATACGTTATATTGTGGAACGTGCTAACACCGAAGAAAACAAGCATTTTCCACCTGCCTTTTTCTATCGGTAACTTATGCTTAACTATTTATCAGTGACTGTGTCCTTGTATCCTGCTAGTATTTGCGTGTCACACATTCCAGACTTTTCCTTCGGTGCCTTGAATGGGATATGCCATTTCTAGGTTATTCCACATCACGAAAACATGCCTATATAATTTTGACCCACTTAAACCCCACTTTTATATAGTAAAACTGGGGTTTACAGGGGTATACATTATTTTTCACATTTCTGCTCAAAAACATAGATTGCGGGTACTTGTTAGAACCGCCTCGCCGAGGCGGTTCTAACAAGTACCCACAATCTATGTTTTGAGCAGAAATGTGAAAAATATCAGAATTTTTTATCTGAATATTTTCATTTTTTTGCTGGTAAAAATTTCAGTATATTTGAATAGGCATGTTTTCGTAATGACACATGTTCGCACACTGTGTTTCTACGCATATTCAAATTTTGCTTGAAGTTTGAAGATTAATTATTTAAAGTGATTTTTTTTTGTAATTACGTCCTCTTTTTATATGTCAGTCCATGTATGCTAGATCTAGACTGCTTCAGAAAGCGCCTCTTGTTTGTAAAGATCTGTAAACATGCTTTCTCTGCCATTTCGTCACATTTCAAACTCCGATTTGATTGATTTTATTTATCTTGATACTGATGTCATTTTCATTTTAATGGAAATGCATTCTTTAAAATATTTTTGTTACTACACTATGAAAGGTAAGATGACAAAATTAATACGGGTTAGGTCTGTTCGCAGCATGTCTCCCTTGATATGTCAGTGTAGTTGTAAACAGTTTGCAATGTTCTGTTTGTATTGTATCATTTTATCTTCAGGATTTTGAACCTTACCACAAAGAGATAACTTGAAATTTTATCAGACACTCTGAGGACATCTAGTAACGTACAAAATTTATAAAACTGTATCTTGTTTTTCTTTGTATGCATTTGTTGCTGTTTTTTGTCTTGGTATTCAGGCAGGCAAATCCGAGCAAACAGTGTAGACCTAGATCAGGCCGAGGAACGCGACGTCTGATCATGGTCTACACTGTTTGCCACTCATCCAGCAATTTTTAGACATATCAAATTATCAACAGTAGTGAAATGGATTTTTTTTTTCAAATTTAAGGACGCGCATGGTAAGAAGTTCTGATGTCCGAATATTCAAGTTAAATAAGGTGCAAATATTTCCGTCAAAAATATAAAATCGTTAAAAAATCAAGTCATCCATATCCATTAAAAACATAATTCGTTTTCCCTAAAATGACGAAATGCGTTTGATTTTTTTTTTCCCCGAGCGTGAAGTCATGTGACCTTTTATGGCGGTTGCAATGGACCAAACTCACTTCATGTTCATTTTGTTTGCGTTTGCAGTGCTAATAAATGGTTGAGCAGTCAATCGTGATAAAACATCAGTTTTTATAAAATATTTAGAGTCGTTTTTTTTTTTTTTTTTTTTTTTTTCTTTCTGAACTGTGTCTTAATGTTTAACACCTCGTGAATTCTGTATAATTATTTCACGCAACGTTGAAATATTAGCCGCAGCATGAAAAAACGTTCCACCAGACATGTGCGCACAAAGAAGACTCAGATCAACCTGCGCGTCCGCGCAGTCTGATCAGAGTCTTCGTTGTCCGCATGAAGAAACTTTGCACCCTTGGCCACCCAAAATACGCCAAGTGGAGATTCTGATCTGAATGCGCGAATGTGCAGGCTGATCTGAATCTCGTTGGGCGCACATGTCCAAAAGTACGTTTCTGACGCTACGGCTTATTTGATAAAATACCGCAGAAAAGGGGCACTTACCCGAGCAGCCCTGTTCATTCACGCACGCCAGTTCCGATCTGGCCTCTGTTTAAATACCCGTACCCGCTGATAGAATTATTATTATTTTTGACTGTGTTGCCCAAAGAGCATGCCTTGATTAGACTAGGCGAATGCGCAAGTTGATAATGGCTAGCTGACTGCACATGACATCATGTCGCTGAACATTAGGAAAACATGCCTATGCAAATATGTAGAAAATTTCACTTTCAAAAACTAAAAAAATTCAGATAAAAACCTCTGATTTTTTTCAATTTCTGCTCAAAACATAGATTGTTGGTACTCGTTAGAACCGCCTCGGCGAGGCGGTTCTAACGAGTACCCACAATCTATGGTTTTGAGCAGAAATAAGAAAAATAATGTATACCCCTGTAAACCCCAGTTTTACTATATCAAAGTGGGGTTTAAGGGGGTCAAAATTATATAGGCATGTTTTCGTGATGAAGAGCAGACATTGATTAGACTAGGCGAAAGCGCGAGCTGATATGGGCTTTAACTGACTGCACATTACACCAGGACCGTTTTTTTTTTGTTTTTTTTTTTTTGTCGCGTAGCGCATCATATTTATCTAGTTCAGTTTCATTCTACTGAAATAATCAGAATCAATTTTACAGAACTAGTAGCAGAGATCTGTATTAGTTTTTCATTTTCTATTGATCACCGCTTGTTTTTCTACTGTTATCTGCGTCAAAGCTCTCTATGCTTATTTCTTCATTTTGCGAAACAGCCGTTAAAGCCAGAACATCATTTGAGAAGTGTATGACAATAAAAACATGATACATGCTTGGTGTTATGTTCATTTCATTTCATTACTTGTTAAGAGATTTATGACAATCGACAAAAACAATGTACATGCTGGGTTTTGTGTTCATATAATTTCATAAATTTGTTTTGGGATTCTTGACAGCTAATGTGCGTTTAAAACAAACAAACAGAAGTTGGCATTTTGAAACATTTCAAAGCGACAACCTGCAATAAACATTGAAAGGTGTTCATTTGAAAATAAAATATTAGGCATGTGAAAGGAACGTCATTTATTGCGAAATCACTAGGTGTGCTATAGATATGACTTTTATTATATAAGAAAAGTGAAGCTTCAAAAATGGCGGGACCTTCTGACGGCAAAGATGGAAAAGGGAAAAGAAAAGCTCCCAAACCCCCACCTAAACCTAGAAGGTCAGATGTTGACAAAAGATCATTGATCAGCAGAGATGGCGCTGCGACGGTGAGTGAACTTTTTTTTTTTCAAGTGCATACGTATTTTAAACCCGATAACCTTAAGCTAAATGTATACATTTTCAAAAGCGGCAATTCTATTAAATTTGTATTTCTTTCCCATTTGAAAAAAGTGGTCTACTCTTAAAGGAAAGAATTTGCCCCCTTTGGGAGCAATTTTTTTCCTTTTAGATTAGACCCTTTTCCAAAAGGGGATTGGTGTACAGGAAGAAACAGGAGGTCACAAAAGTTGTTTCCCTTAGTTAAAATAGCGGAAGCTGCCGGGTATATCAAATCCCTTAAACCCAATAACCTTAAAATAAGTTTTCTTTTCAGCTGTTAGGTTAATCCTGTCTTTGAAAATAATGATCAGTAGGATATCTACACTTTTGAAACCGTGTGTAAAATATGCGACAATATGACCCGGACCAGAGCAGCAGATGATTTTTGGGGCATTTGGGTATTTTATCCCTCCAAATTTTGTGGGGTATCTTCATTTTTGGATTTGACTAAAGATACCAAAATTGGAATTGATTGGGTAAAACCTTGAAAACGGAAAGAAAGGGTACTAAAATGCCTGAAATTGGCATAAAAACGTGTTTTTTTTTTTTTTCATTTTTTTTTTTCATTCTGTCCAATCTAATATTAGGACAGTTCTTGTGTCATATGAAATATATATGCAGCAGCGGTAATCATTTCTGGCCTTGAAAAAAGTTAATGCTAACCCTTGAATTAATAATAGGGAACTCTGTCAAATATACTGGGTATCAATATCCCAATATTTTGAAAATGATTGTGTATTTGCTTAAAATAGTTCGGTGGTTTACCCAGATATCCACCTTTTCTCTTCCTCTCCACGGTCGTTCGACTCCTCAAATAGGGCTAAATATATTTGCATGTAATATCCGGGGAAGCGAATTATCAAGGGAAGCGATATATAGAGGAATATTACATTAATAGAAAATTGTTTGATAACCATGCATTGGGAAATTTGCGTAGCATAGAAAACGTAGATTTTGACTTGGACTGGACAATTTCATGATTACGAAAGCCGACTCGGATGCCAACCGGATCAGGTTCTCCATTTCTGTAAAAAAGAGGGAACGTTGGCTCGACGCCAGAGAACCAGATTTTTGTTTTTGCATTGTTTGCGCCGCAACTTCATAAAACATACCTTCGGACATGTGCGCCCGGCGAAGATTCAGATCATCCTGCACATTCGCAGTCTGATTAGAATCTTCACTGGGCGGCTTTTGCATTACGAAAACACGCCTATTCAAATATACTGAAAATTTTACCACCAAAAAATGAAAATTTTCAGATAAAAAATTCTGATATTTTCATATTTCTGCTCAAAACATAGATTGTGGGTACTTGTTAGAACCGCCTCGATGCGGTTCTAACAAATACCCACAATTTATGTTTTTGAGCAGAAATTAGAAACATAATGTATACCCCTGTAAACCCAAGTTTTACTATATAAAAGTGGCGTTTAAGGGGGTCAAAATTATATAGGCATGTTTTCGTGATGGGATGGCCAAGGATGCAAAGTTTCTTCATGCGGACAACGGGGGCTTAGACCAGACTGCGCGGATGTGCAGACTGATTTGAGTCTTCGATAGCAGCACATGTCATATGGCACGTTTTCTTCACGTTGTGGCTCATATGTCCAAGTACGGTGACGTTTTACGACCTCTAAACAATCACGACAGCTGTTGTGATCTGACAGTACGTGAAACTCTTCTTGAAAGGCAACGATTGTTGCATCAGTTTTGGCCTTTTAATACACATGTACATGCATTAAAAGCATTTCTTCACAGACTGTTCGCATAAAGTTTGAAATTAACATAATAGGAGGACTTGTTAAGACGGCGTTTTTCATGATAATTCTGGGTTTACTATTTCTTATTTCTCCATAAAACATGCGTTGTGGGTACTCATTAGAAGTGCCTCGTTGCACTTCTAATATGCATCCACAGCATATACGTTGATGAAGAAATTGAGAAAATTATCCCAGAATTATTATCAAATACTCCTTAACTGGTCCTCTGATAATATTCATATTCCTGAACGTAAATAAGCCAAATGAGTAAAGGGTAATCACATAGGCGACCAGCGAAGGCTCAGGCGAGTCTGCGCTTAAGCGCAGTCTCGCCAGAGCCTTCGCTGTTCGCAGAAGTATATTAGAGACCTTAAGGAACCCCAGGCAAAATCGCTTGTCGGTAGCCCAAATAGGGGACTGCGCATGCGCATTTGAAGCCACCCAAAAACCGGAAAACCATAGGAGACCTTTTCTCATGTGTCATGCTTTTACTGCTGTATGCTGAATTAACATTCTGCCGGAGGCTACAGTACGTGTCATCAGATGTAAAAGTCATCCTGTTTCTTGGCCCACTGACCCGACAAATAACGTCATACATGGCGAAAAGGTACAGCACGTGTCCGCATCGTTTGATAGCCCGCGGTCCATATTTGCCTTTATAAAATTATTTTGGCATTCTAAGATCTACAAATATTCCAAAGCGTTGGAAAAACAGAACAAATAATAATAATAATAATAATAATAATAATAATAATAATAATAATTATTATTATTATTATTAGAATGATGGTAATAGAAACTAGCAGACCCGGTTTGATTGTGTCAGTTCATGGGGACTAGTTAAAAATGCAATATCCCTCACACCTCAAGCAGCTTTGAGCGGTACTCTTTATTTTTCACATATTATGTATGAGCCAAGTAGTAGAACAGGAACCAGAAAGTGCTATGTCAACGTTGTATACATCACGAAAACATACCTATATAATTTTGACCCTCTTAAACCCCACTTTCACGTGGTAAAACTGGGGTTTACAGGGGTATACATTATTTTTCATATTTCTGCTCAAAACATAGATTATGGGTACCCGTTAGAACTGCCTCGCCGAGGCGGTTCTAACTACCCACAATCTATGTTTTGAGCAGAAATATGAAAAATATCATTTTTTTTTTATCTGAAAATATTCATTTTTTGGTGATAAAATTTCTAGTATATTTGAATAGGCTTCTTTTCGTAATGACATGGAAGTACCGTGTCACTGGCCTCCACACAAGCGGATATTCTAAAGAAGGGATCGAACAGAGTGATCGAAAGGTACTCGTACATGCATCTGCAATACGTTTCCTTTTCTTTTTTTTTTTTTCTTTTTTTTCGTGTGAAGATATCTCAAGCTTTCTTTCACTCTTTTAATACATTCTACAGTAGCCAATGATTCTGCGAGATAACAATGACCATAACTCTAGATAAAGCGCTATTTCAACCGAAAGTAATGATACTTTTCTTATTTCTACACAAAAGCATATGTTGTTGGTATTCATTAGAAGCGCCTCAAGAATGAATACCAACAACGTATGTTTCCTTGCATTTATAAGAAAAAAAATATTGTGTGGATACTCGTCTTGTCTGGAATTATGACTCTAATCAGACTGAGCGAAAACATAGATTGACCTCGTATGGGTCCAGAGATACCTTTACGCTCGAAAAGGGGCTTTTACAAGAATGACCTCGTAATTGTCAATGCTAGATCTTCAAACCATTTTCTTGCTCTGTGGAGTTTAAAATATGACTTATCTTGTTTAGCACACAAAAGCAACAACATTACATAGGTATAAAAGCGTTTTATTACCGTAGCTATCCAAAATATCGGGACCTTAACGCCTTACTATGCATTTACTTTTAACTAAAATTTTTAAAAGGTCCATTTTATTGCCTGTTGTTGTGTCTGAAAATTGCTGGATGAGTGGCAAACTGTGTAGACTCTGATCTGTGTATGCGCTGTTTGCTCACAGCTGTCTGTCCAAATACTAAGGGTAACTACAGTAATAAGTAATAACAAATAAACTCAACAAAAAAGTTCAGTCCGGTTTCTCCAAGGCGGTTTTAGCAAATTTTTGTTGTTGTTGTTGTTTTTTTTTTTTTTTTTTTTTTTTTTTTTTTTTACAAAAAATGGGGCTAGTCTCATAGAGACTTTAAGAATTATGGACCTTTCTCATATTTTTTTGTAAATTTTAATTCAGTACGAATTTTCGTTGATGATGTCAGACAGGCTTACAGAATAGTTAGTTGTAAAAAGGAGTCTGTAACTTTAAAGTGTAAAACAGTACTATTTTTTTTTTCAGAGAATTGGAAGCTCTGTTTCTTTAGAGTTGTAAGATTGCAGGGTTGTGGGATAATTGCTATCATTTCTCTATAAAAACCTGTCATAGAGGCACTTCTAATGGGAACCCATAAGACATGTTTTATGGAGAAGTAAGAATAATGATCTCGGCGTTATCACCAAATACTCAAGCTTAGCAAACCTTCTGATACAGCTAAATGTGTAGCTATATTTGAATGTGCCCATATCTGATGTAACACGGCATCATTCGAGGTGTCTGTGTGTGTGTGTGTGTGTGTGTGTGTGTGTGTGTGTGTGTGTGTGTGTGTGTGTGTGTTGAGGGGGGGGGGGGGTTGAGGGTGGGGGTGGGGGTGGGGTGGGGACTTGTCATCCTTTCCCATGTCTCTTGGAGACGACACAAAATGACCCACCAAAGGTTTACTGGCCGTTTACTAAGAACTCAATCGGAATCAAGCATATCACATTAAATCACAAAAACTAAATTGCATTATGGCATAATCTTAAAAAAGTTAAAGGAGACTACCAGTTGACAGAAGCAGAAACCACAGCCACAAACAATTGTTACGTCATTGTAAACTTTTTTGTTCAGTATAAAAGCATAGCTTTTTTTTTGTAATTCGCTGGTGATTGAATGCAGCAATGTTATTACTGTTGCATCGGGACGCTGGTTGACTGCAAATTTTATTAGAATTGTGATACAGCCGAGCCAGACGCGCCACTTCATGCGTAAACTTGTCTTCAGGCTTATGCGGACAGCGAGGGCCCAGATCAGCCTGCGCATTTGCGCAGGCTGGTCTGGGTCTTCGCTGTCTGCTAACAGAATCATTGGATACTACAGAATTTTAATTAGAGAGCAATTGCCCGGATGAGTTTTTGTGCATGTGCAGAATGATATGAATCCGCACATTTTGCGCATGCTCGAAGGCACTTTTTCGCTTGACGCGGCTCGGATGAAACAGACAGAGAACATTATCCCTGTCGATATTTAGAGATGTACACCACTAAAATACTTTTGACCCTTTCATCCCTGAGTTTCTGAACTGGACTCTTCCATTCTTGAATTTGGGACTTGTCCACTTATGCAAATAGGTTGTTCAGTCGAAAATAAAACAAAACAAAAAACAAAAAAAAAAAAAAATAAAACAAAACAAACAAACTGGCAAATAGTGTAGACCCTATTTTCAGAAGTGTTTTGGTGGGGTCGAACGCTAACAGGAAGTCACAAAAGTTGTCTACCTTGTACAAAATTGTGTCAGATTGAATTTGGAAACTGGACGTTTTGGCCAAACTGTACTTGTGGTAAATAGTAAGCCATATTTACTTGGCATAGTTTTTTTGTCAGTTTTAAGTCACTGGAACGGACTTGGTACCAGTTGCAATTTTGTTTTTCTTTTCGTTTCGTTCCGTTTTAGTAGCATGAGAAGTGGAATAAATCACTTCTGTTCTCATACCGAAAACATGCCTATTCAAATATACTGAAAATTTTTACCACCAAAAAATGAAAAATTTCAGATAAAAAACTCTGATATTTTTCATATTTCTGCTCAAAACATAGATTGTGGGTACTCGTTAGAACCGCCTCGCCGAGGCGGTTCTAACGAGTACCCACAATCTATGTTTTTGAGCAGAAATAAGAAAAATTATGTATTCCCTTGTAAACCCCAGTTTTACTATATAAAAGCGGGGTTTAAGGGGGTCAAAATTGTATACGTATGTTTTCCTGATGTAGTGGCGATTCCATAGTAGCTAGAAACAGCAAAAAGCAAAATGGATATACAGTAGACTCTTATCATGAACTCAAAGGGGCCAGAATTTTCAGTTTGAGATAGCAGTAGATTGAGACAATATGAATGTTGAAGTGAAAAGAATTTATACTGCAAAACTAAACTAACGTTATCCAAAATTTAGTTTGAGCAGTTTGAATTGTCGGTGTTTGAGATAACGAGAGTTAACTGTATTCCAGTGATAGTTGCCTGGAAACATTTTTATACAGCTGAGTCACTTTAGATTCTTGTGATTGTACATGTAGTGACCACAAAACGTGCCTTTAAATAAACTGCTTTATGCTTGTTAGATTTCAGGTGGTCAGTAAAATATTTATTTTGGCATGAGTTTGTAACCTTGAGACATATATTTTGTTTTTATTTTCTCAGCTACGCTTCCTGTTAAAATAATGAGTTTGATGGGTTCTCTTGCCTATTACAGAGTTATTAGACTTGTCGTCTGTAGCACTATTCCGCAACATGATGCTTCAGCGTCGCATATTCCACTGTTTGTAAATGAAAACTTACTTTTTTTAATGTTAAGCTTTATCCTGCTGAACCCGGATATACCCTGCATTTGCAAACCGTGTAGATCAGATCAGTTGGCTTCTAAGAAGCCAACTGATCTGGATCTGCACTGTTTGCCATTCAGTAGGTGAATTTATATAAAAAATCAGTATCAATTAATCTAATTGGCTGAAAATTTAAAAAGGGCGTGGCTTCTTAATTTATTCAGCAGGACAAGGGTTAATAATTGCTGTCGTTCATGTTCATGCAGCTGTATGTTCGATATATGTTTTACAGTCGAACCTCAATGGCTCGAACATCTTTGGGACCATGGAAAACTGTTCGAGACATGGGTAGTTCGAGCTAATGAATACACACAACATACAATTTCATGATAAATAAGAACATTTTCTTAAATATTTGTTTTTCTTGAACTATCAGAAGAATTTCGTAGGGACTCAAAAAACGGAGTTCCAATAAGTCATGGTAAACGAGCCACCGGTGTTCGAGCTATTGAGGTTCGACTGTATTTGTAACTTTTTCAGTAAGACACAAATACATGTATCTTTTGCTGTGATGCAGTCAGTATCAAGGCGGTTCCGTAATTCTCCGTAAATCTGATCCGAGTTAAGTCATGTGGAATTCAATCACATGACCGGCGGAAAACAGTGCCACCCGCGAGTTAGCGGATGAAGAAATGTTTTGACTTGGGTCTTTTTTCTTTGGTAATCACACGAAAAAATGGTACAAGGGATTTTAACACAATTCATTGTTGCAGCACCAAAGCAACAATGCACCAATGGCAACAATTGTTGCCTTTGTTGCCAAAAAACTGCAACATAATGTAATAGGTCTATAACCATGTTTAACAAGTAAAAAGAAATGTGTTCTCACTGTAAAGATACAGTCGAATCTCAATAGCTCGAACACCGATGGCTTGTTCACCATGGCTAATTCGAACTCATTTTTAAGTCCCTACGAAATTTTTCCGATAGATCAAGAAAACAAATATTTAAGGAAGCTTTCTTATTGCATTATGAAATTGTATGTTTTGTGTACTCATTAGAATCGCCTCTTCGAGGCGATTCTAATGAGTACACTCAACATACAATTATTGTGTAGAAGATCGATAGATTTCCCAGAATTAGCGATATTTGCTTCCCGACCGGGCGCCATGATTAACCTTCATTGGCTCGAACTACCCATGGCTCGAACAATTTTCCCTGGTCCCAAAAGTGTTCGAGCTATTGAAGTTCGACTGCACTTTTTTTTTTTGCAATAGTCTATCTAAGGAGAAGAGAGGAAATACTTCCTTATCAGAGTGATGGTTTCTTTCTAGTTACCACACGGTCATTTAAGCAGCAAAATACACCTACTGAGACAATTGAACGCGTTACCTCCCCATGAAAAAAAAAAACAAAACAAAAAACAAAAAAAACCAAATGAGCCAGAGCACGACAACACTTGCAATAAGGCATGTGTAACCGACAAAGACTCAGATCAGCCTGTACATCCACCCAGTATGGCAAGGGTTCTTGTTTTTCCCTCTTTGGATAGGTTGGAGGCTGTTGAAGGCACATGCGATCAGCAAAGACTCTGATCAGACTGCGCGGATGCGCAGTCTGATCTGAGTCTTCACTGATCGCACATGTCTTATTATAGGTTTTGTCGTGCGCTGACTCTCAAGTTTCATAGTTAAGTTTCAAACTGATTGTAGTAGTTTCATTATATGTCTTGGTAGGTAAACATAATATGTACGAGTATCTTTTGAATATTTTGGTTTAGTTTATGAAAAGGAGCATTTATTTTTGTTTTGTTTTTAAATACCTTTGCTAAATAGAAAACTAAGTTTCTTTGTGTTTTATTTGTGAAAAAGATATAAACTTTAAGGAGTCTTCCAAATATTTGCAGTCCCACCCATCCATCCATCCATCCATCTTTCATTTTGTGTACCTAGTATTGCGCCGGCCTTGGTGGCTCAGTTGTATGCGTGTCCGACTGGTGATCAGTAGGTTGCGGGTTAGATCCCCGCCGGCTCGGCAACATTCTTACGTAGATATTGATTGTGAAATATTTTTTACGGTCATTCTCTCCCTTCCGCTGATACAAGAAGGGCAGTTGTCAGTTTCTGGCTAGAGACTGCTCACAATACGTATTAGCTGCTTAGAGGACTAAGCCTGCTCCGTAAAAATGTGATTAGGTAAATTGACCGTAAATGGGCCCTAAAACTTCAACACAAACATAAAACCCCATGTTGCCATGTAAATGAACATAGAAATAGTGATTTGATTGATTGATTGATTGATTGGAATTCATTGTAACATAAATTTAAATACAAATGTATAAGCAAAATCTTTTTTTTTGTCTCTTTCCTTCCAAGAAAAAGGACTTGACATTTCGTGCGAATCTAAGGATGTCAAGTCCTATTTTCTTTGAAAAATAAGAAAAAATATTAATTATTTGTTGTCCGCTATTTTTTATCAAGATGCTCATGGTTAAGAGTGTTTTATGCTATTAGAAGCTTACTGAAGAAACGATAACCATTTTTGTCAGATCCTTGAGCGAAGGGAGATCTGCGGGGTTGTACCCTATATAGGATAGAGCAGTTAACTTGTACACACGGCCTTTCTGCTTTTTCTGCTTTGAAAAACAACACATGCATCTTCCATACCTAAGATTATAATTGATGAACTCCGTGAGAAAAGGGCCCTAAAGCCATAGTCGAACAGCCGGAAAGCCAGGATCAGCCTGTGCATCCGCGCAGTCCGATCGAGACCTCTGTTAAGCAATATATTCTGCAGCTTCTGCCAGTTTAGGATGCGGGCAAAGAAGACCCAGATCAGACTGTGCGAACGCGCAGTCTGATCTGAGCCTTCGTCGCCCGTTTAATGCATAAGGGTCGATTTCGCGCGCATTGTGAAATTATTGTTATAAACTAATATTTCATAAAACAGAATACATATGGAAACTGTTCGCGCATTATTTATTTAACAAATAAACAAACCTTCTTGCTATCAATCCATATTGTAAATTGTTTATTTAGGTATTTAATATCAGGATAGCATACATGTGCTTTCATCCCAAAGAACGGCGCCACGAGAAAAAAAAATCGAACTATTACATACACAAAGGCCAGTCTCTGCACCTGCGCAGTCTGGTCCAGCCCCTCGCCTGTTCGCTATTTAGATTCAACAGAGTCCGGATTCTGTATTCGAAGTGCGAAGATTCTGCGACTTGCAGGCTTGTTGGTACTCGCTGTTCTTGTATGACATCAAGCCGATTTTCTCATGGTCATTCAATCGGAGCATTCCCAATGGAACCATCAGTCCGTAATTAGGTTCCCGATAAACTACAAGTTCTGATAATTACACCTACAAAATACAGATGCCATGTAAGACGAGCTATTGTTGCTGTTTCCAAGTGTGTTCTTGGAGAATTCGCCAAGTCTAGCCAGCCTCCCTCATTCTTTCTTTGATAAATGTTGATGAGCCGTGCCATTGAAAAATGGGTCTTCCTTTCGTCAGCGGACAGCGAAGGCCCTGATCAGATTGCGCATGAGCCCCACAGTGGTCAGCGGTAATGAACATTAACAGATAACTTGTTAAAGAGGAAGGGGTGGTTGGGTGAGGCAAAGGTGTCGTGTATCTTGCGTCACCGGGGCGTCCATTGGCTTACAGTTGGGCAAGGCCTGCTACCATTGCAGCAGGTTGGGAAGAGGGAATGTTTTTACTGTTTTTTTTTCACTTTCATTCATTTTCCTCCTTCTCCCCTGTCCCTCCCTTTCATCTCCTCTACTATCTCTTCTCCCTTTCTCTGGGAGACGACACAAAATGACCCACAAGGGTTGACGTGTCGTTAAACCCCAAAACAATCAATCAAAATGTTAAAGAGTATTGGCGATAATTCTAGGATATTTTTTGTTATTTCTCCATAAAACATACATTGTGGGAACTCGTTAGGATCGCCTCTGCGTTAGAATCGCCTCGCAGAGGCGATTCTAATGAGTACCCACAATGTATTTTATGCAGAACCGGGGACAATTATCCCAGAATTATCATAAAATACTCCCCTTTAACAAATCATACCATTATACCCCGGCATATCATTGTATGCCAGTAAATAGTTTTCGCTTTTCCGTTTGCAAGTGTCAGTGTCAAGGTTTTTGTGTCAAAACGTTATATTATCAAGGCCTGTTGATATATTGACATAGGCCACTGGTCAGTTTGTCTATTGATTGATTGTGTTGGGGTTTAACGACACGCCAACCCTTGTGGGTCATTTTATGTCGTCTCCCAGAGAAAGGGAGAAGAGAGAACAGTAGAGATGAAAGGGAGGGACAGGGGAGAAGGAGGAAAATGAATGAAAGTGAAGAAACAGAAGAAGTAAAAAAATCCCCGCTCTACCCCACCTGCTGCAATGGTAGCAGGTCTTGCCCAACTGTAAGCCAATATCGGTTTGACGCCCCGGTGACGCAAGATACACGACACCTTTGCCTCAACCAGCCACCCCCGGTCAGTTTGTCTAGTTAATTGCGTATTGTTTTCACAGACTTTATAAGACCTGTGATATAACACGACTGCAATATACTATATACATGTGCGTACATACTTGATAAAAGTGCAGTCGGCTGGTGACAACATAGATAACAATTTTAAAACCACAGTTTTCAAAAGGATCCTTGTGGTCACGTGATCTCTCTTATCTACACACCTTCAACAGGACACAATTTATCATCTTCTAAACAAATAAAGGTGGCATAAAAACGTCGTAGAAAGGAACGGGCATTGATTTGAGTTTTCAAGACATTTCATAATAAAAATTCTCCAAGGGTCAAGATTGAAGGACCTTGTATTTCAAGAGGAAAGCTGTCTGTTTTCACATTACGTTTCAAATCCATGTAATTGTATGCCGTATGCTCGAGACGGCATGTTTCCCCATAATATATAGTAAAATGGGTATCTACGGGTCTATATATAGGAGTATTTTTGAATTTTGTAATAATGTTTTTCTTATTTCTCCACAGTAACATATGTCGTGGGTACACATTAGAAGCGCTTCTAAAGCGCTTCTAATGAGTACCCACAACATATGTTTTTTGCGGGGAAAAATAAAAAAAATATCAATAGGTTTGGTCAGTCTAAGCACTGACAGCATTGGCAGGGGGTGGTTGGGTGGTGCGAAGGTGTCGTGTATCTTACGTCACCTGGGCGTCCAACTGATAATTGGCTTACAGTTGGGTAAGGCCTGCTATTCTTGTAGCAGGTAAGGGTAGAGGGGGAATGTTTTTATTTCTTCTGTTTCTTCACTTTCGTTCCTGTTCCTCTTTCTTCCCTGTTCCTCTCTTTCATCTCTTCTACTATCTCTTCTATCTCTTTTCTCCCTTTCTCTCGGAGACGACACAAAATGATCCACAAGGGTTGACGTGTCGTTAAACCATAACACAGTCAGACAACACTGGTGGGTCTATTGTCTCTGAGTGTAAGCTGGGAAAATGGTCCTGAACGGGGATTTATAATGAGTATCCACGACATATGTTTTTGTGAAAAAAAGAGAAAAATATCAATAGGTTTGGCAAGTAGCACATCACACAGATTATGTGATGAGCGCTTGGTTTAACTCTCTCACTGCCACAGGCGATAATAATAGGCTTTTGCAAACAGCATAGATCCAGATGAGCCTACTCCTTCTACACCCCTGGGCCAATTGACTCGAAACTTGGTAGGAAATATCGGGGTGATTTGTAGATCGAAAGTAGCTAAAATCGTGCCGATCGGAAATCCAAGATGGCCGACATGGCGCCATCTTGAAAATCTATTTTTCGTATTTTGTTGTAGATCAAAAATAGCTAAAATCGTTCCGATCTGAAATCCAAGATGGCCACCATGCCAGCCATCTTGAAAATCTATTTTTAGCTTCTTCTCCTGAACCAAAAGGCCAATTAACTTGAAACTTGGTAGGAAGCATCGGGGTGAGCTGCATATCAAAAATAGCTAAAATCGCTCCGATCTGAAATCCGAGGTGGGCGCCATGCCGGCCATCTTGAAAATCTATTTTTCGCTTCTTCTCCTGAAACAAAAGGCCAATACTTCGAAACTTGGTAGGAAGCATCGTGATGACTTGTAGATTAAAAATAGCTTAAATCGTTTCGATTGAAAATCCAAGATGGCCACCATGGCGGCCATCTTGAAAATCTGTTTTTCGCTTCTTCTCCTGAACCAAAAGGCCAGTTGACTCAAAAATTGGTAGGAAGTGTCGGGGTGTCTTGTAGATCAAAAATAGCTAAATCTTTCCAACCGAAAATCCAACTCGCCAAGTTCTCCTAAACCAAAAGGCCAATTGACTTGAAACTTGATAGGAGCATCAGGGTGATTCTAGGTCAAAAATAGCTAAAATCGTTCCGATTTAAAATCCAAGATGGCCGCCATGGCCGCCATATTGAAAATCTATTTTTCGCTCTTCTGAACCGAAAGGCCAATTGACTTGAAACTTGGCAGGAAGCATCGGGGTGATTTGTACAAAAAAAGAGCTGATTCAAGAAGGGCCGTTGTCAGTTTCTGGCGAAAGAATGTGCACAATACTGGTTAACCGCTTCGAGGACTAAGCCTGCCCAGTAAACGTGTGGTTAGGTAAACTGACCGCGCTCGACATTATCCCATTGGGTTGACTGGGCCGTAAAACCTCAACACAAACAAAACAAACAAACACATGTTAAACACTGAACGTCGACGCCATAACATTCATGTTTTGTTTCTTTACCGACGGTTACGTATTCTTTTGTTTGGTAGGCATGTAATATTTAAAGCAAATATCTTCAGAGGTTTGACCATTGTAATACAGCAAAACATCGCGTATCTGAGACTTATCATATCTAATGATAAACAATTATATGACAAAACTTACATTACGGAAACAGTTCAAAACATAGATCGTGGGTACTCGTTAGAACCGCCTCGGTGAGGCGGTTCTAACGAGTACCCACAATCTATGTTTTTGAGCAGAAATAAGAAAAATAATGTATACCCCTGTAAACCCCAGTTTTACTATATAAAAGTGGGGTTTAAGGGGGTCAAAATTATTTAGGTATGTTTTCGTGATGAACCAGAATATGATATTGGTGTCAGTACAAGGGCATATCATCTACGAAAGTCTACAAGAGCTTGTTTACTAAGTCTGACCTTTTCTTGACCACGAACAAAATTCTCAGTTATCAACAATTTGTCAGATGTTTGTGTATGACTGTAGATTTCCATATCTGGCTAGAGGAATCGCGCCTCTTGGGCGGCCTTTTATGGCAGGCTTTGATGAAACAATTGAATTTATAGACATTACCCTTTACCACTGTCTTGGCTAAATCAGCAGACGACAGATTGATGATATTTTTCTGATTTTCCCAGAAACAGGATTTGACATTGCATGCAAATTGTTTTCAATGTAGACAATTTACATGAAATGTCAAATCCTGTTTTCTGGGAAAATATCAGAAAAAGAATCCTAATGTCGTCTGCTGAAAATTTTATCCAGCGTGCTAAGTGTTAATGAAAGAGAAAACGCCATATTCTGTCTGATTGTTTGCTGATTGTTTAACGCTCTGCTGGGTAAAAGTTTCAGCAGACGCCATTTTGAATTTTTTTTTCACAGAAAATAGGCTTTGACGTTTTATGCAAAATGTCTTCTTGGGAGACAATTTGCATGTCAAAGCCTGTCCTCTGGGAGAATCAGAACAAATATCGTCAATTTGTCGTTAAATAGCCTAGAGAATGGTAAACTTACCTCTCTCAGCTGGAATGAAGCTGGAATTGGTGTTTGCTGTTTTTTTTTTTTTTTTTTTTTTTTTTTTGCTCGGAGAGATTTGAGCCAGGGCACAGCATTTCCTGCAAGACTGCATGTGCTCACTTTAACTTTGGCATTACGAAAACACGCCTATTTAAATATACTGAAAATTTTCCCACCAAAAACTGAAAATTTTCAGATAAAAAATTCTGATATTTTTCATATTTCTGCTCAAAACATAGATTGTGGGTACTCGTTAGAACCGCCTCGGCGAGGCGGTTCTAACGAGTACCCACAATCTATGTTTTGAGCAGAAATATGAAAAATAATGAATACCCCTGTAAACCCCAGTTTTACAATATAAAAGTGGGGTTTTAGGAGGTCAGAATTATATAGGCATGTTTTCGTGATGGCATGCTAAATAATATTAAAAAAAAAAAAAATGAAATTTCAGCAGACGACATTTTGAAATATGTTTCTTAGTTTTCTCTAAAATTATGCTTTGACATTTCATGCAAAATTGAAGACAATTCAGTGCATGAAATGCCTAAGCCTAATTCAGGTGGTCTCCTCTTTAGGAGCCAGTTTGCATGAAAAGGTAAGGAGACAATATGCATGAATTGCCATGGCATATTTTCCGGAAGAAATAAAAAAAAAAAATCAGTTTGTCGTCTGCTGAATTCCCCAGTGCGTGCTAAGTGTTAAAGTATCTTTCCTTGGTCTCTTGCCCAATTATTTTAGACACAAACTATCTCGGGTGGTACCCTAAGGGACAGATTTGTGGTGCAATAAATCACATCATTTATTACCCTTCCTCATAATACTACGTTTGATATCCGTACGCCCCGCCATTATTACTTTTAACGCTTAGCATGCTGGGTAAAATTTCAGCATGCTTGGTAAAAAATTCAGCAGACATTCTAAAATATTTTTTCTTATTTTTGCCCCCAAAATAGATTTTGATATTTCATGCAAATTGTCTCTTCAGGGACCATTTGCATGAAATGTCAAAACCTATTTACTATGAAAAAAAAGAGAAAAATATCATCAGTTGGTCGTCTGCTGAATTAGTCCAGAGAGTGGCAAAGATTAAATTGAACCAACGTAAATAAAACCTCTCAAACTGTAATGACACTTTAAGCTATAAAATGATAGATAATATCATATGTTATAGGTATATGTGTAATTTTATTATATAATTCACTTTCTTTTCGCCGACGATATTGATTCGACTAGATTCTTTTCAATAAGATCAGTAAAGCCAGACAGGCTGAGAAAATTTTGTTTTCGGTTTACGTCTACAGGAAGTAAAAAAAAAACAACAACAAAAAACAAAAAAACAAAAACAAACAACAACAAAAAAAACAACAAAAACAATCAGTCTTCGAGCCTACTAAACGGAGTTGGGCTTCCCTAGTATAACCCTTCCAACTCTGTAGGCCAAATCACATACCTTTGCAAACTGTGTAGATCCAGATGAGACTCTCATCTGGATCTACACTGTTTGCCATTCAGGTTTTGATTTTAGACTGAAACCATGCATCAAGTGGACATGTCCAAATTCAAGGATGGAAGAGTTCACTACAGAAACTCAAGGATGAAATTGTTAACCACTGGTTAATTGGACATACACACACGCACACACATACACACAGTGCTGCTACATCTTTTCTGGCAAGTACTGGTTAGAGGACTAAATCTACCCAGGAAAAGTGTGGTTTCATTACGAAAACACACCTATTCAAAAAAATAGAAAATTTCATCTCCAAAAACTGAAAATTTTCAAATAAAAAACTGATATTTTTTCATATTTCTGCTCAAAACATAGATTGTGGGTACTCGTTAGAACCGCCTCGACGAGGCGGTTCTAACGAGTACCCATAATCTATATTCTGAGGAGAAATAAGAAAAATAATGTATACCCCTGTAAACCCCAGTTTTACTATATAAAAGTGGGGTTTAAGGGGGTCAAAATTATATAGGCATGTTTTCGTGATGGGTAAACTTGCCTGCTCGAAAAGACCTTAATAGTGTTGACTGGACCGTAAACCGCCAAACTAACTAACTTTGATGATTCTAGATACGTAAAGCTTGACCCAATATTGCAGTCGATATCACATCTGACTGCAGCTTCAGGGGTCGCAAGTTTGACTCCCAGCTCGGCCACATCTCTCGTGGAGATTGATGAAATTATTATGGCGGTCACCCCTATCCCCCCTCTCCCACGCACTGGGTAAAATTTCAGCATGCTGGGTAAAAAATTCAGCAGACATTCTAAAAAAAAAATTTTTTTGCCCCCAAAATAGGTTTTGACATTTCATGCAAATTGTCTCTTCAGAGACAATTTGCATGATTGTCAAAACCTATTTACTATGAAATCATTATAGCGGTCACCCTTATCCCCCTCTCCCACGCACAGTTGTCCGTTACTGGCGAAAGTATGTGGACCAGTACTGGTTAACCACTTAGATGATTAACCCTTGTCATCCTGAATAAATTAAGCCGCAACGCTCACTTCTTCTTATTATCAGCCAATCAGATGACTCGATCCAGATTGTTGATATAATTTCACATACTTAGTGGCAAACAGGTGCGGATTCAGATCATTTGGCTTCAGAAGACAACTGAACTGGATCTACACTGTTTCCACTGGCAGAGTATATCCGTGTTCAGCAGGACAAGGGTTAAGGATGAAACATATCCGGGCTGGAAAAATATGACTAGGTTAACTGACCGGCTAGACATGAACTTAACAGTGTTAACTGGGCCGTAAAACTCCAAACCAAACAAAATCCAGATGCGCAAATATTCGGGATCTTTCTGTCTTCATTTAATTTCATGACCCCAGGCGGATGTCTATTTTTGTGACGCGCTATAAATCTGTAAATGATAGTGATTCTCCCATTCAGGGATGAGAACCGCACTTTTATTGTCATTCTCAATTTCACGCACACAATAAAATGATCTTTTGTTATTGTTGTTATTTACTGTGACTTCTCAAACTTACTTATACTGGCTCCAGTCTCCAGTGACTAAATATTTTATGCCCCGCCATTCGAAGAATGGTGGAAAGGGCATACAGTGTTACTCTTGTCCGTCCGTCCGTCCACATCCAAGTTGGCGTTAGCAATTTGAGTTTAAGTTTTTCAGGCGGGGGCATCCAAGTCCTTTGGACACATTTCTAGTTCCTTATTGTATAATCCTGTTTGATAATCCACTAAAACAAAACCAAAATAAGATCATGACTATAAAGGCTGGTCACTAGAGTGACCAGACTTTATAGTCATGATATTTTTGGTTGTATTTTAGTGGATTATCAAACAGGATTATAAGAAAAAAATATTCAGTCACAGGAGACTGGAGCCCGTGTTTAACTTACTGTGAAGATCACAGTAGCCACTGTGAAGACCACAGTAGTCATTCAGAAAATGAAGACGTATGAGCCTTAGTTCCTGATAAAGTGTTTTTGTGTAGTAGTATTCGGTATATGAAAACTTGTACTGCCTTGCCGTACAAGCCGCTATAAAAACCGCAAGGCATTTAAGCCGAGGGGTATATAGTTTTCGTCTTTCCGTCCGTCTGTTAGTCCGTTCGTATGTTAGCTCGTTCGTTCATTATTCCGTCGCCGTCGTAGAAATCCGCGTGAAAAGGTTTTAAGCGCTCATAACTTTCATACTTTATCATGCCTGCAGTTCCTATTTGGTATGATAGATACTGGTCCAAAGGTTTTATCAGCACTTTCCTCACCCATGCCCGCGAAACTGAGGCCAAGGTCACAGTCTTAGAATTTTCATCTTGAATTTTCATGGGGCCTTATATTTGCATTTTTTTTTCTTTTTAATATCCCAAGTTTTTAGTGCAGTTATATTGATTGATCGTTTTCTAACATCAGCTGTTACTCTGCTCTATGTATCAGTAGACCATTGCACATTATCAATGGGCTGCCTATACAAACAACCTGAGGCTACAGACTTAGCTTTTTTGAGCGGAGGTGGTGGCACTTGCCGGGGATTTATGTGCCCCACTGGGCACTTTGTCTGGTCTTATTTCTCCACAGAAGCATATGCTGTGGGCATTCATTAGAGGCGCCTCTCAAGATAGAGGACAACATACATTAACCCTTTTCCTGCTGAATAAATTAAGATACCACGCCCATTTCTA
Source organism: Anodontia alba (assembly GCA_964016985.1). Classification (NCBI taxonomy): domain Eukaryota; kingdom Metazoa; phylum Mollusca; class Bivalvia; order Lucinida; family Lucinidae; genus Anodontia; species Anodontia alba. Next base: position 74,901,804 of record OZ024825.1, read on the forward strand.
GTTTTCAGCCAATCAGATTACTTGATTCCAATTATTGCTATAAATTCAAATACTTAATGGCAATTAGTGTAGATCCAGATCAGTTGGCTTCTGAAGAAGCCAACTGATTTGGATCTGTACTTTCGAAGGCAGGGTATATCCGAGTTCAGCAGGAAAAGGGTTAAGGATGCCTAAACTTTGTTGAAAAATCAAATTTTGTTAATCACGTCTTGGCTTTCTCTTTAATCATTTAATGGAATAATTGTAGTTTACCGTTTGGGTGTTCTTTTTTTCTGATGGTCCCTCTCTGAGCTAAAATATACATTACATGTAAAAAGTTTGGAAAACAGATGCAAAATGCCATTTCAGGCGTGCTCTAGTGTTGAAATTCGTCAGAAATGTCAAAATTGGCATATTTTTGCTGAAGTTATCAAACGTGAGCCGTAATAAATCCTTATGTAGATATAATAACCCCAAATCAAAACCCTCATCTGAAACTTAAGTCATTCCTTAACACAGAAACACAAATATTTTGATTCGGGCAAAGCTTTCGTTGTTTGACCATTTTTTCATGCATTAGCAATGTAAAATTAATGAAGATTACATAGTTGAGACTGAACCTGACCCTGACACATGTTTCCTTTTATATTTGATGACAGGCTTGGATATAGGTACAAAATATGTCGAGATGTATCTGTTCAGAAGTGGGGTGGGTGCGTGGGGTGTGGTGGGGGTATGGGCGAGGGAGGGGGGCAAAATCAGAGGGATTTATTGCTCGTACTTCTTGACTGTATTATAGGGAATTAGGACAGTCCAGTCTTCTACTGAAACCTTTCGAGGGTTTGCCCCCGTGACATGAAGGTTCTTGCCTCAGACAGAATAACTTTAGGGGTTGGGCCTTTGTCTCATCTACCCCATTCTTTGTTTCATTCTCCCTCTTCCGAGGAGACGGCTGGATATAACTAAATATTGTAGACAGGGCCATTAATTCTCAACTAAGGGGATTAACCGCTTAGAGGACTAGCCTGCACAGAATAAGTGTGGTTAGGTAAACTGACCAGCTCGACAAGGCCATAATGGGTTGACTGGGCCGTAAAACCTCAACTCAAAAAAAAAAAAAAAAAAAAAATGAAGAAAAAATACAACTTCAACTCAATGGATGGTAGCAGGTATCTGTTTCTCACCGTTATTCCCCTTTTCCCTTATCCTCCATTTCTTTCTTTCCTTTCTATCAGCTCTTCTGTCCTTTACCCATTCCTTTCTCTGGGAGACGACACAAAATAATCCACAAGGGTTAAAATGTCGTTTAACAAGAACTCATAACTCCAGATAAGGCGCTTTTTCAACCGAAAGGTGATGATAATTTCTTATTTTTAATTTAAACATATGTTCTGGTACTCATTAGAAGCGCCTCTTTGAGGCGCTTCTAATGAGTACCCACAACATATGTTTACGTATTGAAATAGGAAAGATACAGACCCGGATACTCCCCTTGTCCAGAGCTATACTAAGTGACAATATACAACGAGCCTTGTGGGACATCACAACAGTGTCATTAACGGTGCATCAGAAGTTCTAATAGAAACAAATAGTGACAGATATGTCTTCGGAGAAATTAAGGAATCAATAGAGTAGTTCCTCTCGCACTTCTTTATAAGAATGACGTGATTAGCCGAGACAACGAGAAAGTAAAGAAATGGTACAGTTTTGTTTAGCTCACCTGAGCACGAATTGACTGGACACTTGGTATGAAGTATCTGGGCGACTTGTCAATAAAGAAAGGCTAAAATCGTTCCGATCGGAAGTCTGACATGGCTGCCAGAGGTGCCATCTTGAAAATCTATTTTGAACTTCTCCCGGACCGAAAGGCCACTTAATTCGAAACTTGCCTGTTACACAATCGAGCGATGGGGCCATCTTTACCCTCTTGTTTTCATTTAACCTTTACCACTCTCTCGGCGCATTCAGCAGATGACAAATTGATGAGATTTTTCTTATTTTTCACAGAAAATAGGATTTGACATTTCATGCAAATTGTATCGTATGGAGACAATTTGCATGGAATGTCAAACCCTGTTTTGTGGGGAAAATAAGAAAAAATATTTCAATATGTCGTGTGTTGAAAATTTTACTCAAAGCACAAAAGTATGTGGCGATGAAAAATGGTTTTCCGCGGAGGCACAGATTAACAAATTATAGTAGTGTAGGTAAATTGTTTCACAGCGAATTCGCTTTAATTAAACACAAACCTAATTAAGACTAATCTTCTTGGCGGAAAGAACAGGAAAGTAATTTCTCTTTAGGGAACATGATACCAGTTAGGGAAGTGAGGACTGGTAATGCTATAATGGGAGTCTATCGAACAGTAATTAGTACTGATGTCAAAGGCTATATTTAATAAAAAAGCTTGACCCTCTTTGGACAATAATGGGTGACATTATTTGAATTTATATCAGTTTTACACAAAAAAATATTTCATTTATTTGCAGACCACATTTGTCAGTGGTATTAGTTTAGTGTGCTAGTGTTGGAAAATCAGACCTGAAAAACTTTTTTTTTCTTTCGCTTTTTTACACATAAATGAGGGTATATGTGTTCAGGGGCAGAAACCTGACAAAACATGCTAACGACCACTTCTTTTTTGTGATGTACAGTCGAACCACAAAAGCTCGAACTTCGATGGCTAATTCGAACTCGTTTTTAGTCCCTTGCGAATTTCTTCCGACAGCTCAAGAAAACAAATATTTAAGGAAATTTCTTATTTTATCATGAAACTGTATGTTGTTTGTACTCATTAGAATCGCCTCATCGAGGCGATTCTAATGAGTACACTCAACATACCATTATGTCTGAAAGCTTGTTCAAAGCTTACGATGTCGTTAGTTAACGATTCGTTAAAATTTACATTCAGTGATACGCAAATATGCTGAAATTTTTTTGCTGAAAAAATGTGAGTAGCGCAAAAGCTACTCACATTTTTTCAGCAAAAAAATTCAGAAAATTGTATATTGAATCCGCTAAAACAGTTAACGAAATGACCCTTAACGAGCTCGTTAAGCTAACGACGCTTTGAACAACCGGGCCCAGATGTTTGCCACTGAAACACTTTTTTTACGGAATAAATGACATTTTTACTCAGGACTGACTTCCTAAGTGTCAAACTGTCCAAACTTTTAGCCAGCTATCTACCTCACCGTGAGGTCGGACTGACTGATAGACGGACGTGAAAAAACAGAATACTTCATCCCCACTCATACACACAAACAAAGTTTGCGCGGGTCATAAGGGAATCCACGTGACCAAATGATCAGGTACACGGAGTTTGTTACTATTTTTAGCTCCGCATAAGGTAGGCTTTTTTAGAATATCTCTATTCACACCAAATGGAATTTGTTCTAATAAACCTCAGAGTACGCGGAAAATCAAGCTCTTTCTGGTGGTGTAAGCGCTATTCTACGGTCTGGTCTAGTTCTCGAGAACATTCGAAGAATGTATATGATGTCAATGCGGACTACCGGGACAATGTTCATGAATTTTGACGAAAAACATTCTCCGAATGTTCTCGAGAATCAGACCAGATTGCAGAATAACGCCACCAGAAAGAGCTTGATTTTCCGCGTACTCTGCGCTTTATTTGAACAAATTCTATCCGGTATAAATCGAGATATTCTAAAAGACCCTACCTGATTCGGAGCTAAAAATAGTAACAAACTCCGTGCACTTTGTCATTTGGTCACGTGGATTATCCAGACTATAATATATTAAACAGAGATGGCCGATCTTAAGTTCATATAGTACATGTATTTCATTATGAAACCTATATATCATAATTTTGTCAGATCCACTCTATGGGCAACTTGAGCGGACAACAAATTGGCGATATATATATATAATTTTCTTTTTTTTTTTTCTAGAAATCAAGTTTTAACATTTTATAAAACATGAAATGTCAAAGCCTATTTTCTGGGAAAACTAAGAAAAATATGCGGATTTTTTTACCCAGCATGCTAAACGCTAAACTGAACATGAATTGAATGCAATGTATAAGTTGCCATGATTCGCTGAAAACGTCATCGTCGTGTTTGAATTAGCGTTATTTGAGATCCCTGTGACTTATTAAGACTCCAATATTAGTTTGATCAATGATCAAACCGTTGTTGTCAATATATCTGACCTAATTACGGACAGTTGTCTCACGTTCTTATTGATAAAGACATATAGAATACAAGGACATGTATGAGGGTCTGGATGGGGTTAACTGATTAGAGAAAAAATGGCCATTTTTCATTACGAAAACACGCCTATACAAATATATAGAAAATTTCACCTCCAAAAACTGAAAATTTTCAGATGAAAAACTGATATTTTTCCTATTTCTGCTCAAAACATAGATTGTGGGTACTCGTTAGAACCGCCTCGACGAGTTCTAATAAGTACCCACAATCTATGTTTCTGAGCAGAAATAAGAAAAATAATATATATCCCTGTAAACCCCAGTTTTACTATATTAAAGTGGCGTTTGAGAGGGTCAAAATTATATAGGCGTGTTTTCATGATGAATAACGATTAGACCTGCCCAGGAAAATGCCCAGAAGGCATTCTTTATAAATCTATAGCGGGCCGTTATCGGCACGTCAGGGTAGCTGACGGGCCGATAACGGCCCGTTATAGATTTATAAAGAATGCTAGCTGGATTTATAAAGGTTCTCATAGAACATTTGTTTTGGATATAGGCGATGTGGTTAGGTAACTAACTGATCGGCTCGACACGAACTGGGACGTTAAACTCCAATCCAACAAGATCGAAAACGGTTAGAGAAAAATGGTCTATTAAAGCACTGAGAGGAGAAAAATGAGCGCTTAAAATTTAAAAAGAAATTTAAAGCATTTATAGAAATGGGGGTGGTGGGGGTGGGGCGGGGCAGGGTGAGGGTGAGGGTGCATTGGGAGTGGAGAAAACTGAATAGGTAGAAAAAAATATATTAAAAAAAAAAAAAAAAAAAAAAAGCAACAAAAATCAGCCCTCAGATATCCAGACAACTGAAAACGTTTAAAAGAATTATGGAAAAAAATTGAAGAGCATTCCAAATTTTTAAAGAAAATGCCAAAATTTTGAAGAAAGAGAATAATACGTTCATTTTTTAAATGATGAGAAGTCCAGATCCCCCACCCACACCCTCAAACATATTGAATCAGAGCACATGTTAAGGATGAGTATTTGGTGATATTTCTGGGATAATTTTCTACAGTTCTCTATAAAAGCATAACCTTGTGTTTACTCATTAGAAGCGCCTTGGTAAGGCGCTTCTAATGAGTACCCACAACATATGCTTTTGTGGAGAGAAATAAGAAAAAATATAGAATTATTACCAAATACTCCTTAACAACTCCGGATTGAATTTTTAACAGATCACTTATTTAATACATGTATGCTTAAAAAGATAAGAAAGTATCACCGTTGACAACACACGCACGCACGAACGCATGCACGCACCCCACTCCCCACACACACTGAGGAAATGGAATATAATTGGAACAATAGTAGCTCTTAAATAATTTTGCTAAGTGTATATAAATTATTCCAATGCACAATACCGATTCAGTTTAAAGATAGGTCACATTAGTAAAAAACAATTGTATGTTTTTAAACTGGAATATATATAAAGTCTGTCCTTCATTCGGCTGTTTATCATAATTTCAATCTTGACAAATTCAGTAACACAAGAAAAGGGTCGATTCATATGAGCTGCAAGCGAAATGAAAAATTGCCTTCGAACATCCGTAAAATGATGTGCAGATTCAGATCATCCTGCGCATGCGCATAGGATCATCCAGACATTTGCTCTCCATTGCAACTTTCTATAGTATCCAATAGTTCTGTTTGTGTACAGCGAAGGCCCTGATCAGACTGCGCGAATGCACAGGCTGATCTGGGCATTCGTTATCCGTACATGCCCGAAGACATGTTTTCGCATGGCATTGCCCATATACAAACATGCGAAGGACAGATTCGAGCGGTCAGATCTGCACCTAAACTGTTTGTCATTACATTTCACAATATATATCTACAGTTTAATCTTGTTATCTCAAACACTGATAATGCAAACTAGTGCCTAATTCAAAAGAAAAAAAAACTGGGTAAAATTGGTTTAGTTTGTAAAATGTTCCTTATATTTCAACACGTTCTATCTCAAACTGCTATTATTCTGACATATTTAAGTTCGAGGTAACGAGGGTTGATCGAATTTATAATTGTAGTGAAAGAGTGAAAGAGAACATTTCTAAACCAACTGTTCCTTATGTATCAGTCTTTTACTGTTCCTATACACTGAGGGGTCCCTTTTCCACGGTGAGGCTAGCTTACAGTATGTTAACCAAGTTATGCTTTTTCAAAACACGTAATGATTGTAATGCTCGTATCTTAACCTTCAAACTGCTAAACAAATTTGTTGCGGACATCTCTACAATAGCCACCCATGGGAAAGATTAAAACTGGCTGTTGTCTGTGGAGGCTGTTGTAGAGAGGTTAAATACATAATAAAGAAGTTAAATATGTAATAAAACTGCCCTTTGGAAAATCAGAATCTCTACAATAGCCACCCATGGGAAAGATTTCAACCGACTGTTGTCTGTGGAGGCTGTTGTAGAGAGGTTAAATACATAATAAAGAGGTTAAATATGTAATAAAACTGCCCTTTGGAAAATCAGAATCTCTACAATAGCCACCCATGGGAAAGATTTCAACTGGCTGTTGTCTGTGGAGGCTGTTGTAGAGAGGTTAAATACATAATAAAGAAGTTAAATATGTAATAAAACTGCCCTTTGGAAAATCAGAATCTCTACAATAGCACCCATGGGAAAGATAAAAACTGGCTGTTGTCTGTGGAGGCTGTTGTAGAGAGGTTAAATACATAATAAAGAGGTTAAATATGTAATAAAACTGCCCTTTGGAAAATCAGAATCTCTACAATAGCCACCTATGGGAAGGATTAAAACTGGCTGTTGTCTGGGATGGGTGTTGTAGAGAGGTTAAATACATAATAAAGAAGTTAAATATGTAATAAAACTGCCCTTTGGAAAATCAGAATCTCTACAAAAGCACCCATGGGAAAGATTAAAACTGGCTGTTGTCTGTGGAGGCTGTTGTAGAGAGGTTAAATACATAATAAAGAAGTTAAATATGTAATAATACTGCCCTTTGGAAAATCAGAATCTCTACAATAGCACCCATGGGAAAGATTAAAACTGGCTGTTGTCTGTGGAGGCTGTTTGTAGAGAGGTTAAATACATAATAAAGAAGTTAAATATGTAATAAAACTGCCCTTTGGAAAATCAGAATCTCTACAATAGCACCCATGGGAAAGATTAAAACTGGCTGTTGTCTGTGGAGGCTGTTGTAGAGAGGTTAAATACATAATAAAGAAGTTAAATATGTAATACAACTGCCCTTTGGAAAATCAGAATCTCTACAATAGCACCCATGGGAAAGATTAAAACTGGCTGTTGTCTGTGGAGGCTGTTGTTGAGATGTTAAATACATAATAAAGAGGTTAAATATGTAATAAAACTGCCCTTTGAAAAATCATAATCTCTACAATAGCCACCCATGGGAAGGATTAAAACTGGCTGTTGTCTGTGGAGGCTGTTGTAGAGAGGTTAAATACATAATAAAGAGGTTTAATATGTAATAAAACTGCCCTTTGGAAAATCAGAATCTCTACAATAGCCACCCATGGGAAAGATTAAAACTGGCTGTTGTCTAGGATGGCTGTTGTAGAGAGGTTAAATACATAATAAAGAGGTTAAATATGTAATAAAACTGCCCTTTGGAAAATCAGAACCTCTACAATAGCCACCCATGGGATAGATTAAAACTGGCTGTTGTCTGTGGAGGCTGTTGTAGAGAGGTTAAATACATAATAAAGAGGTTAAATATGTAATAAAACTGCCCTTTGGAAAATCAGAACCTCTACAATAGCCACCCATGGGAACGACTTAAACTAACTACAACATGAAAAATCAACAAAATGTCTGTTATAGGGAGGTGGCTGTTGAGAAGTGACTGTTAGTTGAGGTATATTATTTATATTTTCAGCCATTGAAGAAACGTTCCCTTGACAACCACGTCGAAGATTTTCCTAGGTTTCGAGCCAAGGTCCGCTCAGTGTCATCAGCAAGGGAGGATTCCTGTTTCTCGTGCCTTAGAACTGCCGTTCATTGCTACAATATTGTCATTTTGGTAAGTAACGAGGCCATCTTTTTGTGTAGGTGGTAGGGTGGTGCTCCTTTCTTCCCAGGTCACAGGCCATTTTTCTGGGGGTAGTATGGTGGTGCACCATTCTGCTGACACTTTTTGAAAGTAAGCCTTTGGGAAGGACGACTCAGACCAAACTTGAAGCAAGACAAAGATCTTTCTGGCATCTGGGGATGGTCGGTGTGGCGGCTTACAGTTGGGCAAGGCCTTCCATCTCCTCCACTATCTCTTTTCTTCCTTTCTCTGGGAGACGACACAAAATGACCTACAAGGTTGACGTGTCATTAAACCCAAACACAATCAAACAGTCAATATCCTAGTAGCAGGTAAGGGCAGAGGGTTTTTATTACTATTATTATTTCTTCTGTTTCTTTACTTTCATTCCTGTTACTCTTTCTTCCCTGTCCCTCTCATCTCCTCTACTATCTCTTCTCTCTCTTTCAAAATAACCCGCAAGGGTTGATGTGTCGTTAAACACCAACACAATCATCAAATCTTTTTGGCATCTTTTCCAATATTGTTTGTTTTTTCTATATTCCTTTCTTTGAGAGACGGCTTGACATAACTGAAATAGTGTTGACAGGGCCGTGAACACTCAAAACAATAAAGGCCATCTTCTTTGGCCATAACTGCTTTGATTCAAGTAAATAATGCGTACCGGACCCAGCGGACACTTGGTGTTATACAACGTCGCATTAACATCGATGCAACGTCAGGAGGTTTCATCGATGTTAATGCGACTTTTTATAAACGGCATATTGCACAGAGCCTTTCATTATCACCCTTACATCGCCTCACTATGACTTACATAATGTTGAAAAGGAAGTAAATAACCAATGCATCATCATTATAATCACCATCATCATCATAAGATTCTCGTCTCTATATGACTTAAATAATGTTGAAAGGGACGTAAAGTACCAAATCATCTTTATTGTATTCACCATCATCATTATGAGATTCTTGTCTCGATATGACTTGAATAATGTTGAAAGGGACGTAAAGTACCAAACCATCATCATTATCATCACCATCATCATCAGATTGTCGTCTCGATATTACTTAAATAATATATAAAGGGACGTAAGGTACCAAATCATAATCATTATCATCTCCATCCTCATGTGCACCATTTTTCTTTTTCAGCTCCTGGGTTTAGGTGTTCTTGGCGTAGGAATATGGTTACTAGTGACTGAATATAGTGCGCGTGAAGTTTCTGTGTTAGTTGGTTCAAATATGTTTGAAGTTGGAACTTATTTATTGATAGCCGGTGGCGGCACAATAGCTCTGATTGCTTTTTGTGGTTGTTGTGGGACAATGAGAGAAGATAAATGTGTTTTAGCATTTGTAAGTATGCATTAAAGTCTATAAATCACAGCAAGCGAAAATTTGACTGAATTGAGTAGTCCCAAACAAATTATAACGACCCTTTTACATGGCATCCTTTTTTTTTGGGAGAGGGGGGACGCTGGCAAACATTGTGGACCCGGATCAGACGCCGCGGAAAGCGGCGTCTGATCAGGGTCGACACTATTTGCAATAAGAAGAGGAATTTCTATAGTAAATCAGTAATAACGAAAACAAAACAGAAACACCTTCATTTGGACATGGATATGCCCAAATAAAGAGGTAAAAGAGACCCTTGGGATAGTATAGTGCGTATAATAATCTACATATGAAAATAGAACCAAGAAATGTCCGGTTATTGTGCGTAAAAGCTAAGCGGTCACTCAGCGTACTGGAAAAAAAATATACACCTAGCACAGCTGAAGATGCTTTTATCCAATTTGTGTTTCATTCATCAAAAAAGGTCTCCCCGTAAGCGTTCTTCATAAATCTATAGCGGGCTGTTATCGGCCCGTCAGCTACCCTGACGGGCCGATAACGGCCCGCTATAGATTTATAAAGAATGCTAGCTGGGCTGTTTGTGGGAAGTAATCATATACAAGTGATGACTCTTAAATCCAAAGAATTGTTTTGGTCATTATCCAAAGAAGAATTTTCACTGACTGTGACAGTTTCGGTTCTCGTCGAAAACCGTCATCAGGCTATGACTTTGACCTCGTGGTGTCACTTGACTTTGCCTTTGGACTGCGCATCGCGAAGGCTAACCATATCATTAATTAGGAGAGGAGTGGGAGCAAAAGTAGTTGACAAGGTGAATAATAAGAGATTCAGACAAGTCAAAGAAGCCATCAGCACACGTCATGAACCGGGACCAGGGGATGTACAATCTGAGCAACATCTACGTACAGGCCTTTGCCACTAGAAAGAGTCTAGTGGTAAGCAGTCGAAGTCCCATGACATCACGAGATCAAGGTCACAGTCTAATGATGGTTCTCGACGAAAATCGAAACTGTCACAGTAAGTGAAATTCTTTTTTGGATATGATCAAAATAATTCTTTGGATTAATAAAATTAGATATATATATTTTAAAATGTTGACGACTTTGTTAAAGGTTGCTAACGGAGCTAAATTTGATATAATGAAAATCACAGGAGCTTCACTTTTGTTTCAAGCGTTTCAAACTGATTGTTTTGAAAATTATATTGTCTGTAAAATTAATTAGAATAAGTATTCTGATGCTTTAAGTCTCGCGAAAATAATTTATGCTCCCACTGGGGTTCTGAAGCACCTGCACACTCATTGTGAAAGAAATATGCATGTTTATTATACAGATACATAAAAATACAATTATACCAAAAATCTTTTAAAGTAATTAGATTATAAACACTATTTAATTGATAATTTTTACCTTTCCTGACCTAATTTGGCTACGTAGCCTAGTTAGAAAAATACGTACTTAGACAATATGTTCTTCTATAATACTTTATTGCACAGTCATCAGAAGCATTTTATAACAAATTAGGGGCAGCTAAATGTCATTTGCAAATAGTATTTTCATACAACAGAAATTACTTATATCAAAATTAGCTCCCTTAGCAACCTTAAGACTGCGATGTCTTGAACAATTGGACACAGTCTCTTATTTGTCCTTGCTTTTTTTCTTTCTTCCAGTATGGTATAGTGTTAACAGCGGTCTTGTTGGCATTGTGTGTTGCGAGTGCGCTGGCATTTTTATTTAGAAATGATGTAAGTATGAAAACCCCAGTATTTCCGTCATTTCTTAAGTATTCGGACAGAAAAGTCTGATAAACAGTGTAGACCAGATCAGACGCCACAGAACGCGGCGTCTGATCAGGGTCTGCATTGTTTGCTGCTTATCTGTCAGTTTTAGACGGGGTGGTTGGGTGAGGCAAAGGTGTCGTGTATCGTATACCGTGGCGTCCAGCTGCTATTGGCCTACAGTTCTGCAAGACCCGCTATCCTTGCAGCAGGTAAGGGTAGAGGGGAATGTTTTTATTTCTTCTGTTTCTTCACTTTCATTTTCCTCTTTCCCTCTGTCCCTCTATTTCAGCTCCTCTAGCCCCTCTACTATTTCTTCTATCTCCCTTCTCCCTTTCGCGGAAGACGACATAAATGACCCACAAGAGTTGACGTATTGTTAACCCCAATACAATCAAAATCAGTTTCAGACATATCATTAGGTAGCTAAATAAACTTTTTCAGTGGTAAGGTGGTAAGGTGTCAGGATTCTTAAGGTAACTAAGGCATAATATGCATTTTGTGTAAACATTGCTTATGATTCAAATGTAGCACTTTAACACTGCTTACGACCTGAATTTGCAACATTTCATGAGCACTGTAACACTGCTTATGGCCTGAATACTGCAACAGTTCGTGAGTACTGAAACACTGCTTATGACCTGAATGCTGCAACAATTCATGAGCGCTGTAACACTGCTTATCACCCGAATGCTGCAACATTTCGTGGGTATTGTAACACTGCTTATGACCCGAATGCTGCAACATTGTGTGAGCATGTGACACTGCTTATGACCCGAATGCTGCAAATTTTGTGAGAATTGTGACACTGCTTATGACCGAATGCTGTAACATTTTGTGAGAATTGTGACACTGCTTATGAGGTCGGCAACATTCTTTCGTGGAGATTGATCATGAAATATTTTCTACGGTCATTCTCTCCCTTTCGCTGATTCAAGAAGGGCAGTTGTCAGTTTCTGGCGAAAGAATGTGCACAATACTGGTTAACCGCTTAGAGGACTAATCCTGCCCATAAACGTGTGGTTAGGTAAAATGACCGCGCTCGACAGGACCCAACTGGGTTGACTGGGCCGTAAAACATCAACACAAACAAACAGGACACTGCTTATGACCTGAATGCTGCAACGTTTTGTGAGCACTGTGACACTGTTTATGACCTGATTGCTGCAACATTTTGTGAGCATTGTGACACTGCTTATGACCCGAATACTGCAACGTTTTGTGAGCACGGTGACACTGCTGATGACCCGAATGCTACAACATTTTGTAAGCACTGCGCCACTGTTTATGACCCGAAATATGCAACATTTTGTGAGCACTGTGCCACTGCTGTTTTTGGGTGCTGCAACGTTTTGTGAGCATTGACACTGCTTATTCCCCGAATGCTGCAACGTTTTGTGAGCACCGTGCCACTGCCTGTGACCTGAATGCTGCAACGTTTTGTGAGCACTGTGACATTGCATATGACCCGAATGCCACAGCGTATTGTGAGATCTGTGGCAGTGGAAGACCTGTTCTCAGGTCTCCCCGTACTTCACCATAGTATAGTTAATATTTTCTGATCACTGAACCCATTCCGGCAGTTTGGCATTGGTGATGCCTAATTGGTCGAAACTAGCCAGTCAAGCCCAGAAAAGCTTGCCGATTGCACTGTTTTCAGAGAGTGAGTTCATTGCTATAAAGAGTCATTCCTTATAGAATATATTGCAGTTAAATTAGCCACTTATTGAAAATAAGTTATCAGCATAGAGTCCATAAAAAAGCACAATAAATGAATACTGTCTGTGGACTTGATATGTTCGAAATCACAGCTGAATTGAAGCAAGAAGTATTTGCAATATATAATTAGTATTCACATCATACTTCCATATTATCATAAATAAGAAAGCTGATTAAAATACCCTCTTATCTAGAGCCTTGTTAGGATTATAAATTGACCTTCGGCTGATACAAAGGCCCTTCGGACATATACGAATGGCGGAGCCCCAGACTACTTTGCTCAGCCACGCCTCAGATGAAGATCTTCGCTATTAGTCCTATATCTTCAACAAGGTACCTATATTGTTTAGTCGATCAGCGAAGATCCTGACCAGACTGCGCCGATGCGCAGTCTGGTCTGGATCTTCTCTGTTCGCATTTGTTCGAAGGTCTCTTTTCTCAGTCGCTGGCTCAAATGCATCTTACTGCGTAATTTATCGGAGTTTTAAATCAGTGGATTGAAAAAATTATACCTTTCCTTACTTCGCTTTATGGCTTGCACTGAATAGAACATCTAATCTGATGAACATGCAAACAACATAATCCTTTAGCTACTCAATTCTACACATCTGAATGAGCAGACGACAGTTAGTATTTATGTTTTTTTTTGTTTTTTTTTTGTTTGTTTCTAATTCTCCATGTGAAAATAGGTATTTCTGTTTTTTTTGTTTGTTTTTTTTTGTTTTTTTTTTTCTGATTCTCCATGTGAAAATAGGGCTTGACAGTTCTTGCGGATAGTCTCGAGACGATTCGCTTGAAATACCAAGCGCTTTTCTTTTTGTTGAAATACAACAGATCAACCACTATTGCTTGTTACTTTGTTGTCAGCGTACTGGTAAAAAAAATGCAAACAGTTGCATTTTCAGATCTCTACATATGCTTTACTGACTATTCATTTGGTTGAATTATGGTTTGAACATAAATAAATATTGATTTAAATCTGAACTTATAAAACTCAGAGAGAGAGAGAGCACTTTAAGCTGAAAGTGTTACTTCCCTTTTCAAAAGGAAAGTTTGCCCAACGGAAAAGAATTTGCATCTCAAAGGGGTTCAAGAAAAGAAATTTTTGCTGGGCTCCAAAGCACAGTCGGTAATGCGCCTGATTGCAGATCCACTGTTTGCAAGTTCGAATCCCAGTTCGGCCACATAATCGTCATTTTCATCCTTCCGCTGACTCAAGAAGGGCAGTTGTCATTTACTGGTGAAAGTATATTCACAAGTACTGGTTAACAGCTTAGAGGACTAAGCCTGCCCAGGAATGGTGTGATTAGGTTAACTGACCGGCTCGACATGACCTTAACACATTGACTGGGCTGTTAAACTCAAACTTAAAGAATTTTCCTGCCATCGGAGCAGTTTCTTCCTGTAAACGAATACCCCATTTGCTAATGACGGTAACTCTCTCTTGACAGAATGAACTCCCTTGGAGATGTACATTGCCTTAGCTATTCCGTTCTTTTCTTTCAGTTATCACATCAAATTAAAGATCGTTTATTTAACTCGTTAACGCTACATTATGGCGTTGAGCTTCGTTCAAACAGTGAAAACAGATTAATAACAGATGCCTGGGATTCTATGCAAAGAAGTGTAAGTATACAAAAAACAATCAAATAAAACAGAAGCATGTTAAATTATGTCCCTAGCTTCGAAGAAGTTGGAGCGGCATATTGCTTTTTAGTCGTTTGTCCGTCCGTTCGTCAGGATTTCCTTTAAGCAAGATATCATGATAACTGCTTGAACAAAGGCCTTTAAACTTGGTGAACTTACCGGGACTGGGGAGTAGATTACCTGATTAACTTGCAAAAATATCTGATTGATTTTTAGAGAGGCATGTCCCCTTTTTAACTTTGTCATTTTGTAAGGACAAGCGTTTAGTTGGGTTATTGTGTTTTACAAACACTCATTTCTAGTTAAGATAATGGAGATCGATCATGAAGTATTTTCTATGGTCATTCTCTCCGTTCCGCTGATTCAAGAAGGGCAGTTGTCAGTTTCTGGTGAAAGAATGTGCACAATACTGGTTAACCGCTAAGAGGACTAAGCCTGCCTAGTAAACGTGTGGTTAGGTAAATTGACCGCGCTCGACATGACCCCATTGGGTTGACTGGGCCGTAAAAATCAACACAACCAAATTTCCATAGAAACTTCCGAGACATTTTGTTTTATAAGAAGGGGTAGTGCAGAACGGAACAGAACAAATAATTGCAAAATGAGCTTTCAAGCCTTATGCAGATCATGGTAATGTTCAGTAGTTCAGATATAGTAACAGTGCCATTTACCTAGTCTGGTTTTGTCATTTTATTGCGTGCATCCTTGTCACGGCACCAAATACATGATTGTGTCATATCAGTTTCTTATCTAGCACCTCTTAAGGTGCATAAACTATGCCCGTTTTAACATCCTCTCAAAATGAAGCCGGATAAGCTGTTTTCAACCAAATTATGAAAATCCTAGTCATTAAATGTTATAAAATAATTGTTTCTCGTTCAGGTTTTACAAGAAAAATTCTGTATTTGTTTTAAATATATGAGATCGCATGCTTACACGACCGCTTAACATGTACGGGATATTCAGCATGTTGAATAAAGGTACGTGATCAATGTGCCATCCAGTCTATACATATTCAAGCTTTTGACTACCGCCTTAACATATGACAGGCACCATGAGAAAAGTTAAGGTATTTTCGGGGCATATGCGAACAGTAAGACCCAATGCAGCCAGTGGAACCGCACAGTACGAAAGAGTTTAGCTGCATATTGATAAATTCTTCAGTATCCAGTAATTCTGTTAGCAGGCAGCGAAGACCCTGATCAGAATGCGCTATTGCGCAGTCTGATCAGAAGCTTTGCTGTCCGTATATGCCCCAAAGGAACATTCTAATCAGTCTTAGCTCCGTAAAGACTGTTCTTAAATGAAAAAAATGTATTTCTTCTTCTTGCAGTTACAGTGTTGTGGTGCTTATGGTGGCGTCAATGATACCCACTCATGGGCAGTTTACAAAGACCATTCAGCCTGGAAGGGTGACCAAACAATGCGTAAGTTTAACGTTTTAAAATTTCAAAACATTTTCCCTTAACCTGCTGAATTTAAATAGTATCTGATTTTGTTTCGAAATACGCGTGTGTTGGTTTATTGTTTCAAAATAGGACTTAATGCTCATCTTTACCACACACTTCCTGGGCAAACGACAAATTGATGATATATTTTTCGAGGTTTGACATTTCATGCAAATTGTTGTCTAAGACAATTTGTATGCAATGGGATTGCAGTGTTGTCAAACTCTTTTGTGTCTGCCTTGCATCGTTATCACCGCGTTAGGAAAGAAAGAGATGGTTGCTTTTGCTTTTTGTTGTTTAGCTATGTATGTACTACCTGTCAAAGTTTGTTTACTTTTCCTCTTGGTGTCATTGGTAAAATATGTTCTGAGATTATGTCACTTCTGGACATGACTGTGCTCCCCTTTTAGAGGGTACCATTTGAGAAGGTACATGGCGGGTAGGAGTGTAACGATACATCGATATACATTGATGCATCATGATAGTGGCCGGCCTCGGTGGCTCAGTTGGATGCGCCGTTCGAATGGAGACCAGGAGGTCGCGGGTTCAACCATCGCCGAGGTCGGCAACATTCTTTCGTGGAGATTGATCATGAAATATTTTCTACGGTCATTCTCACCCTTCCGCTGATTCAAGAAGGGCAGTTGTCAGTTTCTGGCAAAAGAATGTGCACAATACTGGTTAACCGCTTAGAGGACTAAGTCTGCCCAGTAAACGTGTGGTTAGGTAAACTGACCGCGCTCGACATGACCCCATTGGGTTGACTGGGCCGTTAAACCTCAACACAAACAAACAATCATGATAGTGACTGCATGTTAGTGATATCATGATAGTATTAAACTATCGATAACTATCGCCAGTCGTCTCTTCAACTATCGATGGTTTTGATAATTTTTGTCGCTGTAGATTTTCTCTTTCTGTTATATCATTCTGAAGCTTCATTACGAAAACGCGCCTATTCAAATATATTGAAAATTTCACCACCAAAAAAATGAAAATATTCAGATAAAAAATTCTGATATTTTTCATATTTGTGCTCAAAACATAGATTCTGACTACTCGTTAGAACCGCCTTGCTGAGGCTGTTCTAACGAGTACCCACACTCTATGTTTTTGAGCAGAAATAAGAAAATAATGTCTACCCCTTTAAACCCCAGTTTCAATATATATAAAAGTAGGGTTTAAGGGCGTCAAAATTATAAAGCTATGTTTTCGTGATGTTTTTTGTCGGAGTTGAAGTATGAGAACAAAAAGGATTTCTGTTTTGCAAAAATGTTTGTTAAAATGGTAGCAAAGCTGATATTTCATAGGGCAGTAATGTTAGGTATCTTTACAGGTAGTCCGATTACAAGGAATTACAACGATTGTAATCAACGAAATTCATCAAAATATTATGTGATTTGGAGATGGTGATAGTATCGTGATGCATCATGATATTAGACCTTTGATAGTGATAGTATCGTGATAGGGATATCTCTGATAGTGATAGTATCGTGATAAGGATATCTCTGATAGTGATAGTATCGTGATAGGGATATCTCTGATAGTGATAGTATCGTGATAAGGATATCTCTGATAATCAGTGATAGTATCTTGATAGGGATATCTCTGATAGTGATAGTATCGTGATAAGGATATCTCTGATAATCAGCGATAGTATCGTGATAGTGATATCTCTGATAGTGTTAGTATCGTGATAAGGATATCTCTGATAGTGATAGTGTCGTGATAGGGATATCTCTGATAATGATAGTATCGTGATAAGGATATCTCTGATAATCAGTGATAGTATCGTGATAGGGATATCTCTGATAGTGATAGTATCGTGATAGGGATATCTTTGATAGTGATAGTATCGTAATAGGGATATCTCTGATAGTGATAGTATCGTGATAGGGATATCTCTGATAGTGATAGTATCGTGATAGTCATAATTTGGCATGGCGGGTAGGAAAGCAAGCAGAAAGATGTTATCTCCCTTGTTTCTCCCCTTGTAAAAATGGCGAAAAATCTACCTGGTATATCCAGTCATCGAAATGTTAATCAACCCTTGTCATGCTGAGTAAATTAGGATGTTATGCCCACTTCTAATTTTCAACCAATCAGATTACTTGATCCGGAATGTTGACATCAGTTCAAATACCTCATGGCAAACAGTACAGATCCAGATCGGTTGGCTTCTGAAGAAGCCAACTGATCTGGATCTACATTGTTTGCAAAGGCTGGTTATATCCGGCTTCAGCAGGACTAGGGTTAAGATATAAATGCGTCACTCATTTATCGTCTGCAATTTTCGTCATTGGTTTACTAATATTGAGTTAAAACCAATGAAATAAGACTTGGCTAATGTAATGTTCAGATTTTAACAGTTTATAGAGTTTAAATAGAATTTAACTTTCAGCATGTCTGTTTGAATTTGTGTTAGAAGAGTGTATGGATTCATTCAGAGAATTTATTTGTTGCACTGAGATTGTGCTTGAAGCTCTTAGCAATTACATTAACTTAGAGGACTGTCTTTCTGTATGCTTTATCAAATTTTAGATGAATAGACTCTCCCTAATATGTATTGGAAGAGTCGGTTTCAATTTTAGGCATGTCAGGCTATCTGGTTTAGATATTCCAAGAGAAAAATGACTTGACTATTTGGAAACAATGGAGACTGTGATCCGCAGAATGCGGTGTCTAATCCGGGTCTGCATTGTTTGCTAATTACCCTTTTGTGGTGGTGGTAGGGGGGGGGGGTGGTCTCCAGACTAAAATGGGTTGATGAGTGGATAGGATATTGAAATTCTGGGGGCATCCGTTTGCTTTGGACACACTTCTTGTTTCTTGTAATCCGGTTTGATGATCTGTTAAAATAAAACCAAAATAATATCATGACTATAAAGGCTGGTCACTAGAGTGACCAGCCTTAAAGTCATGATATATTTGGTTATATTTTAGTTGATTATCAAACAGGTTTATAAGAAAAAAATATTTTGGGTGGTCGGGTGTGGCGAAGGTGTCGTGTATCTTGCGTCACTGGGGCGTCCAACTGATACTGGCTTACAGCTGGGCAAGGCCTGTTGTCCTTGTAGCAGATAAGGGTAGAAGTTGGGGGGGGGGGGGGGGGGGGGTTAGTTGTTCTGTTTCTGCACTTTCATTCTTGTTCTCCTTCTTCTCTGTCCCTCTCTTTCTTCTCTGTCCCTCTCTTTCGTCTCCTCTACTATCTCTTCTATCTTTTTTCTCTCTTTCTCTGGGAGACGACACAAAATGACCCACAAGGGTTGACATGTCGTTAGACCCCAACACAATCAATCAATGTATTTTTAGCAGGGCGGGCGGGAGAGGAAGGGGGCATGTTATATCTTCTGTTTTTACACTTTTATTCACCGTTTCTCTTACATGTACTAGCCTCTATTTCTCTCTTCTTTCTCGGAGTCTCCTCTACCGTCTTTTCTGTATTTTCTTCCTTGAAGACGACACAAAATGACCAACAAGAGTTGACGTATCATTAAGCAAGAACTCAAACAAAATCCACATTTTCTACTTTTTTTCTTCGGTTATTCAGTAATTGGTAAAATACATACGGCGAATAATTTTGTCCGAAAGGTTGTTGGTTCAAGCCTCTGCCGAATCCCGCATACCCCCTCTGAATCCGCCCCTTGATATCTTAACGTGAGCACCATTACGAAAACATGCCTATTCAAATATACTGAAAACTTTACCACCAAAAAATGAAAATTTTCAGATAAAAAATTCTGATATTTTACATACTTCTGCTCAAAACATTGATTGTGGGTACTCGTTAGAACCGCCTCGATGAGGCGGTTCTAAGGAGTACCCACAATCTATGTTTTGAGCAGAAATAAGAAAAATAACGTTTACCCCTGTAAACCCGTTTTACTATAAGTGGGGTTTAAGGGGGTCAAAATTTTATAGGCATGTTTTCGTGAGCACTGAGCCTACCACATGCATGCAAACACCCTCACAATTTGACAGAAAAAATTGTTGAACGGGAGGGGATGGTCGGGTGTGCCGAAAGTGTCTTTCGTCACCTGGGCGTCCAACTGATATTGGCTTACAGTTGGGCAAGGCCTGCTATCCATTTAGCAGGTAAGGGTAGAGTGGGAATGTTTTTATTTCTTCTTTTTTTGCACTTCCATTCCTGTTCCTTTTTCTTCCCTGTCCCTCTCTTTCATCTCCTCTACTGTCTCTTCTATCTCTTTTCTCCCATTTCTCTGGGAGATAATACAAAATGACCCACAAAGGCTGACGTGTCGTCAAACCTCAACACAATCAATGTTGAACGCGAGGTTAGACCAAAGTAATACAAACAAAAACTTTGCTCTTTACGGAAAATTTGAGACTAGCGCAAATTCAGTCTGGTGCAGTTGCACTCTTCTGGGTATATATGATCCCATCTCAACTAACCAGTATACATTGTATATCTGTAGTTGTGTATTAGATTTCCATTTAGATCTGTATTGAAGCGGTACATTCTGAATAAATCTTTTTATATAGCTATATAAATATGAGCTTAAAATGTACATATAATTCCGTTCGTCAGTTTTTGTCCAGGGACAGAATAAAGAAATATCGCGTCATTTCATCACAAAAACATGCCTATATAATTTTGACCCCCTTTAAACCCCAGTTTTATATAGTAAAACTGGGGTTGACAGGGGTATACATTATTTATCTTTTTTTGCTAAAAAAACATACATTGTGGGTACTCGTTAGAACCGCCTCGCCGAGGCGGTTATAACGAGTACCCACAATCTATGTTTTGAGCAGAAATATGAAAAATATCAGAATTTATCTGAAAATTTTCCTTTTTTGGTTGTAAAATTTTCAATATATTTGAATAGGCGTGTTTTCGTAATGGACGTGTTTAAGCATATCGTAAAGCTGACGTGTAACGCCGTAACGTCTAAACTGGCCAATACATAGTAGGCAAATTTCAACTTAAGTATCTTATCTTAAAACTGATGTGTCATTTCTGATATGACAATATAATATACAAACTTCAACGTACAGTAGCGATTACGTTTTTCTTGTCCGTTTATGCGTTTGGGGTGCGTTTTAAAATCGTGGCATAACGTTTGCGTTTCGACAACGTTTCTAGCGTTTCATATCGTTTCGGCCAATCAAATTACAGAGCAAAGCGTTTCACTCAAACGCTTAATTTGCATATGCGCACTGAGGAGATACAAACGTTTTCTCGAAACGCTTTTCACCGTTTCGGCCAATCAGCTTGCCTTATCGAAACGCTTTTTCCGTTTCGGCCAATCATTTGACCGTTTCGCACCGTTTGTATGTTAGACCAATCGAATCATAAATACCTGTTGGACCGTATTAAACCGTGTTTATTACAACTAAAGTACTCTGTATCTACGTATTATTTTATTTATTTATATTTTCTTTATAAAATATATTTTGGTATTTTCGAAAGAATTAACATGATTAATTATTATACTTTTGCGAAGTCTATTATTTTTACACTGCAATCATGACAATCAACGTCTTTTGACAATTAAATGTTTTAGCACATAGTACTCGGTATAAAATATTTAGCAGATGACATTTTGAAGTTTATATATATTTCCTGAAAACAGATTTTGGCATTTCATACAAATTGCCTGCAAATGATTTGACAATATCAGAATGCCTTAACCAAGAAAATATTTATTTATTTTATTTACCTTACTTTTATATTCTATTTTATTTTTATTTATTTATTTTATTTTATTTTATTTTATTTTTATTTATTTATTTTATTTTATTTTATTTTATTTTATTTTATTTTATTTTATTTTATTTTTATTTTATTTTTATTTATTTATTATTATTATGCCAGAGGCTACCTGGTAAAATGTCATAGGAAATAATCCCATAAGTAAAAATGCCAGAGATAAAACTTATACAAGTTTAGTTCTTTATTTGTCTTCCATGTAGCACAATTTGACAGCATCATGGGAAAAGGTGAAAAGATGCAACAAGAGTATATATGTCCAAATAGACTCCCCCACACTCTATATTGGAAGAGTCTAATTCAATGTTAGGCATGTCAGGTTATGTGATTTAGATAATCCTAGCGAAAAATGACTGAACTGTGCAAACAATGGCTACCCTGATCAAATGCCGCATTTTGCAGTGTCTGATCTGGATCTGCACTGTTTTCCAATAGCCTGTTTTGGGTCTCCAAATTAAAGTGAGTTAAACTCTTTTCACATCAAAAAAAAAAAATAATAATAATAATAATAATAATAAAAATATCATCTGCTTATATCTAAACAAAGCAGGTTAAATGTTAACCTTTACCATTCTGTTTATTCAGCAGACAACAAAGTGATGACATTTTCTTCGTTTTTCCAGAAAACAGGATTTGACATTTCATGCCAGTTGTCTCTATTCAAGACAATTTGCATGAAATGTACAGAATGTTCAGTTGATGACATTTTGAAATATTTTTCTTATGTTATCCTGAAAACAGGTGTCGGCTTTTCATACATATTATCTCCACAGGACTTCACTTTCCCTGCAAATTGTCTTCAGTGGAGATTTGCGTGAAATGTCAAACCTGTTTTACGGGAGAAAATAAGAAAAGAGGTCATGAATTTGCCATCTGCTGAGTTAGCCCAGAGAGTGATAAAGGTTCAACTGGATAATGAATCGTTGACATAATCCATTCTGTTGGTGATATGTGTAGACCACGATCAGACTGCGCGGAAATGCCGGTTCACCTTGGTCTAAGCTGTTCTCAAATACCAAAAGGTCGTTTCTTATTTCTATTCAAAGGGGCTAATATATATTCAACCAGTGCCGATCAAACCAGATCAGCTTGCGCAGCAGGATCAAGATCAAAGATTTTCAACACCAGTCTGAACTACGTCGAACCTGTGAATTGCCATTATTGTTTTGAGTAATATTTCCCCCCCCCCCCGCCCCCCTCCCCCTCACGTCCCTCCCCTCACGCCCTCACCTTTTTTTAAAATGAAATGTACACTGTCGTTTAGACAAATGGTGCTGGAACAGATGATCTGCTTTACTGAAATTTATTGTTAGAATTATATGTCACCAATACTAATCCTTTCATTAGATCCTTATCCAGTGAAAACGTCCCTCTGAGCAAATAGTGTTACTCAGATTAAAGTGAGTGGATCAGTCTAGTGCATAATGGTGTCCACTCAATTCACTGATCAGGTCATTAGTATAAAATACTGTAATACATGAATCGCTCAGTATCCATCTAATACACAGACTGATCAGATTTGTAAAATATAAATAGGTCCATTTTTACTTGTTTGGGCCATTATTTTTCGAATACGATGCACTGTGCACATCATGGCAATTATGTGGACAGTCGGCAAATATCTTGCTGGAGGGCTTTCATGAAAGTATATTCTCACTATGAAAACATTTTTGGCATGTATATGCAAAGCTGTTAACCTTAAGAACGCTATATTTTAATATTAGAAGACGAAGATCAAATGTATGGACGAGCAGTGTATCTAGTATTTTGCATATTGCAACCTATACTTAAATATTAGAAGACGATGCACTGGAGAAACAGCAGATCCTTTCGAATAATAATGATAATAAAATTGTACAGACGAACTGCAACGAACCAGATCAAAATGCACGGATGAACATACTAATCAATGTTGCATTTATAGCACATTGTAGTCTGGATACTCCTAAAAGGGTAACTGGCAAACAGTGGAGACCCAGATCAGATGCCGCAGAACGTGACGTCTGATCAGGGTATCCACTATTTGCAAATAGTTCAACCATTTGTTTCTCTACATAACTTAGTCTGGCATACCTAAAATCGAAATTAGAATCTTCCAGTATATAGGGTGGGTGAGTTCATTCAGTAACAATAGGTTAAATATTAGAAGATAATGTGCAAGACTATTGGCAAATCGTATCGAATAAGACAATGTACATATGAGCAGCTACGAAGCAAATCAGAGTGCGCGGATGCTCTATATTTATCACATATTTTCATGTATTCCTCTTTTTCAATATTGGTAAAATTACTTTGTATCTACATGTATTCGATAGTTTAAAATGAAAATGACTTTATATAAAAGATGAATGGATGAAATGGATTTTTTTTTTTTTTTTTTTTTTTTTGTTCAAAACTGACTTAGCAGTTTTTAAGTGAGTCTTCTTCGATATATATGTTTTATATTACGTCTGGTGTTGTCTTAATTTCAAATATACGAGCAATATATCCTTTTAAGGCATTATCTGTTTATGCATGGTGTTTCTTTCTTTTTTTCTTTTTTTTTTTTTTCATCCAAACAGATTTGGAAGTGCACCTGCACATCATAAAACTTCCAATAAACAGTACATGGAATGAGTATTTCCTATACCTCACCCTCCTTAAGAAATACACAGGCTAATATTATGTAACATTTGAAAGATCAAAAAGGAGATAGTATAAATAAAAAAAAATATGTAAATAAATAAAAATTGGAAAATATCATGATATTATACGAATTAATTGCACAGTACTCCAGATTCATGTAGCATAGAGTATTTGATAATAATTGATGTGTGTCTTCATTTTTCCACTAAAATAATTTTGTTGTGTATATTTATTAGAATCACCTCACAGAGGTAATTTTAATGAGTACCAACCATATATTTTCTGGAGGAGAAACATAAAAATACAAGATATGATCATAATCATAAATCGATCATAAAGTTTCTCAAATGAACCTCATTTATTTATTTATTTATCTATTTATTTATTTATTTACTTATTTTTAAAGTAAATAAGAACACTTCAAAAACTGGATCCTAATTCTACTGATGGAGAACTGTATAATAAATCTGATAGAAAATTTAAAAAAAAAATTAAAAAAATGATTGTATCCTAAAATGTGAATATTTACTTTCTACAATTGCGCAAACTGAATTTTCTGAAACACGGTTATTTCTACAAACTCTGTATGTTAAGTGAATATTCAGATCAACCTGTACGTCTGCACAGTCTGATCAGTCTTCACCACACGCTCTAGAAGATCTACTGCTTCTTCGTCCAGAAAACACAGACTGATAAGATTGCGGGATGTGCAGACTGATCCACATATTCACTGAAAGTACATTCTTTTTTGCAGGAATTAAAGTGATTCTGCCAAAAACTGTTAAATTCCTTTTTCGTTGTATATTGCATTTTAAGACACAACGTGTTTTCCAGTACTTTCAAAAGTCAATAATCAATCATTCTTAACTGGAAGTTGAAAGGCATTCCTATCATTATTCATTGCTGGGAATGAAAGAAAAATAAAGACTTTGTTCTTATATTTCCCGTAAAATGGCATTTGATATTTTTCAGAAAAAATAAAAACAAAATCTTATTAATTTCTTGTCTGCTGAAACTGCCCCATAGTGTGGTAAATAATTCTTAAATGTCTTTGCGAAAAAAAAGTGCTCCAAAATTATGCTTTTTCTGAACAATGGATTTATTTATTATACCCTTTTTAGTGATTATCTTTTAGTTTGACGAAGCTTTGAAATTGTGCTAATGGAAATTTATGCAGAAGAGGGAATTTGATGATAAACTAGCATATTAAAACATAAGTGTTAATTTATCCATAATTTATCCATAAAATATGTTGTGGGTATTCATTAGAACTGCCTTTGCGAGGCGATTTTATTAAAAACAACCAGCTATATTTTAATGAATAAAAAAAAAAAAAAAAAAAAAATGCACACCAACCTTTCGCCAAATTACCGACCTTATCTGTTCCTATGTTTTAATCATAAACTTTACTAATGTCAATAATTTTCCCTTATTAGGCCCATCCCTATAAGGTTGGCCAAAGTCGCCAAGAACTTCTTATTTTTATCTGTTTATGGTCATTAGCGTGTTATGCAATCTACATTGTGTCTTTAATAGCTAATTGCCACCATCTAACATCCTAAATCATCGCGGAAGGAAAATATAACGAAATACACGTATTTACTCTAGAGTTTTTCCTACCGCTACTTAGCTGCAATCTTGGACAGGGAACTCCCGTATACGCGAATACAGTGAAATGTTAATCTGCAAAACCGTGACTTGAAAATATATGTTTAGTAATCGTTATTATTATTATTATTATTATTACAAATTCATTTATATTCATTGATGTGAGTCTAATCATTGCATTCAATATAATCAAGTGGCTTTAATACCACTTGATGTAATTCATAATCGAAATATTTATGTACCCAGTGTTTGTCTCAGGTGAGAAAATAGTGTGCAACAAACAACTATTACCTGACTGCACCGGCAAGCATCGAACACGCGACTTCTGATCACCAGTCAGAAGCGCATCCGACTGAGCTACAGAGTCCGGCCACTATCACTGTCCGTCAAAACACATTTCCTGTTTATTGCATCAGAACCTCGTCTCCATAAAATTATTTGACTATTATTTTTATTAATTTTATAACAATTATAATTAAGTGAAATTAAAAAAAAAAAAAAAAAAAAAAAAAAAAAAAAAAAAAAGATGTAAAATAAATTGAGTCCGCGAGATTTTGATTGGCTAACTCTGCAAACGCTAAAACGTTTGAAACCAGACATGGTTTCCATGACAGCGTTTCCGAACGCTAATGTGATTGGTTAATATTTGAAACGCTTGAAACGTTTCAGAAACGATGATCTGATTGGCTAAAACTGTAAACGATCGTTTAAGCGTGGTCGAAACGCTGCGTTTCCAAACCGTTAAAAAGCGTTTTGCATGCGTTTCCGTGGACATGAAAAACGCTGTCACCACTGTAAAACTGATGTGTCATTTCTGATATGACAATATAATATACAAACTTCAACGTAAGTTTCTATTTCATGTGGAAGTCTGTATATGAAAGCCTTATAAAAGTGGATATATCTGTTTACATCAGACCATTCTTATCCAGATAACCCTCGTTACACCGACACCATTCATTTGTATCCTTAATTAGCAGAATGATATGTAAGAAAGGCCTTGACTTATTTTTATATCCTCAGAGAACATATGTTTTGGATATAGGCGATTCTAACAAATATCTAAAACATACGTTCGTGAGATTCCGTGCACACTAACTGTTAATAGGCCCACAACGAAGTCATTGTCCCATCATATTCTGTGAAATACTTCAAGAAACGTGTGTATTGGATATTTGCTAGAATCGCCTATATCCAAAATAAATGTTCTATGAAACCTTTATAAATCCCTGCTAGCATTCTTTATAAATCTATAGCGGGCCGTTATCGGCCCGTCAGCTACCCTGACGGGCCGATAACGGACCACTATAGATTTATAAAGAATGCTTACTGGGATTATATTTGACTTTACTGCAGCTGGTTTTGTGGCGGCCGTTAAAAGTCTGCCCCGGCGTATTTCATCAAAGTGCAGTGTTTATTTCTGGTTTCTTTGGGATCACTGAGCCCATTTATACCTTGTAAAATCACGTTCAAAGCTTATTCCGGTGCTAGAGGGCGTATGCAGCCGCATAAACTATATAATTTTTTGTTTGTGTTGAGGTTTTACGGCCCAGTCAACCCAATGGGGTCATGTTGAGCGCGGTCAGTTTACCTAACCTCACGTTTACTGGGCAGGCTTGGTCCTCAAAGCGGTTAACCAGTATTGTGCACATTCTTTCGCCAGAAACTGGCAACTGCCCTTCTTGAATCAGCGGAAGAGAGAGAATGACCGTAGAAAATATTTCATAATCAATCTCTACGAAAGAATGTTGCCGACCTCGGCGGGGGTTGAACCCGCGACCTCCTGGTCTCCAGTCGGACGGCGCATCCAACTGAGCCACCGAGGCCAGCTCAAACTATATAACTACCGTATGAAGAGTCTCAAAGAAACCGAAACTCCGATATTCGTTCTTTTGTGTGTTTAGTTTTTTTTAGAGGACAGCCGTTATAGATTTTACTTGATGCTTTATTCACATATTCTTTCTATGAAAACGCGGGTTATGAATGGTATTTTAAGCCATTTTTTTTAAAGAAAAAAATCAGAAAAAAAAGGTCGTATACTGTTGCCTTCTGCGTGCTGTTTAAAGTTTCTGTCCATCTCTTTACAGGACTGCCACTGGTGCCGGAGAGCTGTTGCGCAGGCGACAAGGCCATATGTCAAGGACATGAAAAACTTTATGGACCGCCGGAAAAGGGACCACCGATGATGAAGGGCTACCTTAATAATGAACATTTATATACGGAAGGTTGCTATGATAAGCTAGTAGCTCATTTAAAAGGACATTCCTTGATACTAGGCGGTATAGGTGCTTGTGTTCCTCTTTTACTCGTAAGTAAAAATCTTTTTACCCAGCTAAAATTTGATTGGCCGAGAGCGATTTCAAAACGAGATTGGAGCCACCTCATGACAAAACCAACAATATGGCATGTGAGCCCTGCGAAGACTTAGAGGTCTGAGTATCCGCCCAGTCTGGTCAGAGTCTTCGCTGTGCAATCAATGAGTAGCTAAGGACCCAAGCTTGTTTAAGGCAGGCAGCGAAGATTCTGATCAGACTGGGCATCCGCCCAGTCTGATCTGAATCTTCGCTGGGCGCACATGCCATTATGTTGGTTTTGTCCTCTGTGAGCAGGTTCGCACAGCTTTCTTATAAATGAGCTCTTTTAACCATATTTTCGAAGTAAATATAACCTAGTTGGGATTATAAGAGACACAAATTTATCATTATTATTATTATTATTATTATTACAATTATTATTATGTGTGTGTGTGTGTGTGTGTGTGTGTGTGTGTGTGTGTGTGTTTGTATTTTATCGATGTGTAAACACGGCAAATCACTCACAAACTCAACATACGGGCTTAATTCATTTTCTGAATAATTGACCGGCGTATGCACATCGATAAATTACATGAAAAACTGAAATTCAGTCATATAAAAACATAATCTTTCCACTGTAAGTTTACGCTTGAGGTATATCTGACAAAGCCGGGCACCATAAAGCAGTCGGTAGCGTCTGACTGCAGATCCAGGGGTCGCAAGTTCGAATCCCAGCTCGGCCACTTAAGTTTTGTGCAAATTGATCATGAATTCCTTTCTACGGTTATTCTCATCTTCCGCTGATTCAAGAAGGGCTACTACTGTATGTGAACAAAGTACTAATGAACCACTTAGAGGACTGAACCTGCCCTGAAAGAGTGTAAGTAGGTTAACTGACCGGCTAGACATGACCTTAACAACAGTGTTGACTGGGCCTTAAAACTCCAACTCAAATGAATCTCACAAAAAATAGATCTTTCATATCGAAACAGCTGAAGCGAACCCATCGATTGGTTTTAATCTGTCGTTTTGATTCTAAGAATTCGGACTATCAGGCCTGTGCTAACAGTGTAGACCCAGATCAGACGCCGCGCAACGCGGCGTCTGACCAGGGACTACACTAGTTGTAACTCATCGTTCTGAGGAAAATAAGAAAACTATATCCGAATGTCGTCTCTGTGGATTTTTTCCAGCATGATGTAAGCGTGACCTATGGCAATAGCTAAACCAAGATATGTACATAAATCCTCCATTTCTCTTTATGCCCGTTCGTTTAATTACTTAATCATAATCCTTGTGTTATATTTAACAAAAAAGCCAACTTTTTACCGTTTATCGTATAGCCGAATGTGTCGGCGTATTATTATGAAAATGAGCCGGTACGTCAGAGAACGTACCTTCGGACATATGCCCCAAGCGAGGATTTTGTGCTATAAACTACTGTGAATAAACTTAGCCGGTACTGTCATAATCATGCTTTCCCGAGAGAAGAGCTGGGGAAGAAACAGTTACAATTTAAACCGCACATTTACAATAACCTACACAGGGGCGGATCCTGGAGGATTGCTGAAGGGTCTATTTAATCCTATTAGCGTACTTACTCTACGTATTCGGACAGACAGGCCTGAGCAAACAGTTTAGACTCTGATCAGACGCCGCAGAACGCGGCGTCTGATCAGGGTCTACACTGTTTGCCACTCACCCAGCAATTTCACACACATTAGGAAAAATGGATTTGTTGAAGTACATGTGAAAGGAAACGTTTCCCAAATTTATTGAATTCATCCAAAATTTCCCATGAAAATGAAATTTTGAGTCAAAGGGGGGTTCGACTGAACCCCTCGAAACGCCTCTGAATCCGTCCCTGTCACATACGAACCTAAAATAATTACGATCATACTATTTCGCACATCGCAATTTTTTTTTCTGGCGAAAGAATGTGCACAATACTGGTTATTCGCTTAGAGGACTAAGCCTGCCCAGTAAACGTGTGGCTAGGTAAAATGACCGCGCTCGACATGAACCCACTGGATTGACTGGGCCGTAAAACCTCAACACAAACAAACATCGCAAATTTTGATTGTTATAATGTGTCCTAGCCTTGTTTTACAGCGTACCTGTATAAACGCCAAGTATTAGGACAACCAAACATACATGCCATAAGGTGTGGTCTAAAATCTGTGAGATAAGGCAAAATTTTAAGGGAGATTTAACAAAATTCTGAGATTTTCTTAAACATCATTTTAAAGTTTGTGAAAACCACAACAGTGTCTGCGTTTTATGTTTATTTCTCCATAAAATCTGTTATAAAATGGTCTGAAAATTCTTTGAGATTTGAAATTTTATGGGAATTGCCTTCAAGATGGGCCAGATTATGTGAGATTTTATCTCACAGTGTGAAATATGGCATGTATGACCTGATTCCTCACACTTATCCTAAAATTTTAATAGCCCCATATTCGGTTTCACTATAAATAAGTCCGAGTCGCTACGGAAATATTCGATTCTTTTTCGAAGCCAGATCCATGATAAAACTATCGACCAGTCAAATGCTGATAGAAATTAAGATGGCGGCGGCCATGAACCGTTAATAAAACAAGAATATGAATTGATAAATTACTGGTTGACTCCATTGTTAAAGGTTGCATATCGTATGCAAACTACGGTGGTGTACCATGAAGGAACGAAAAAGTTCGTAAGGAACGGCTAATCCAAGCTGCAAAGATGGAGAAAGAACTAGCGAGTGTCCATGTTGATTGGTCATGTGATCGAGGCTCACGTGATATATCGGATTAACGGAAAATTACGGAATCCCTATAAAATTGAGTATTGGACTACTGACTACGTGGCAGGCCGTTTAGACCCTGACCAGACGCCGTTTATGTGGCATCTGAGCTGGGTTTACACTGCTGACACCTACCTTAGTGAATACTTAAATATTATTTGTCATTTCTCTATTTCAGATAATTGGTATTGTAGTTGTGTTTTGCATGTGTGCTAGAGTAACAAAAACAGACGATGACGACGAAGATGACGTATAATACCACGTGTCTTAGAAAGAAATCACATGATCTAACATGTGACATTCCGTCCTGTGTTCTGTAATAACTCTGCCGTGCATTCTCAGAACATCATTAAAACATTCCAACCTGCTTAGTTAAACAGGGGCTCGCTCAAACTGGTTTATGTGCGACAGTTGACCCGCAACGTTATCTTTGTGAAAAAGGATCCGGACAAACAGAGATAGAGAAACTATGGCGCTACACAGCTCGAATACTTGTTAAATAAAGGCTGATAGCTAAGAATTTTTTATATAAATTTGTTTAGTTGTACACCTGTGTAAAGTCTGATGAAAGTATATACCATGCAATAAATAGTTCTCTAGATGGCTGAGACAACCCATATAGGAGTTTGACGTTTGGTTTGCAACTGTGACCTTGACCCTACATAAAATGCAAATGCTTCAGCTTTGATAAAAATGCTATCATAATTAGGTCCTCCCGTGGGGGTGGGGAGGTTGCCTGTTCCCTTGTCCCCCTGAAAAAAATCGAAATTTTCCCTTGTTCCCCAAAATCAAAATCTTGATATTCTATGTTCCCTGTTCCCCAAAATTGCCTTTGTTCCCCTGTTCCCTTCAGTTTTAGACTTTTGTTCCATTGTTCCCCTGAAATAAATGGCCTTATTCCCCTGTTCCCCAAAACCCCTGGGAGGGCCTCCATAATCATTGTCAAAGTATACTTCAAGCAAATAAGTTTGTTGTCTAGGCTACGTAGCCGTTAGGTCAAGGGGTGGCGGGAGGGGGGAGGGGATTTATATTATCGATTAAATAAAGGTTAAAATGTAAATGCTTTAAACGTTTTGACAAAATATAGCATTTATTTCACAAAGAGCATAATTATAGATTCTTCAGAATATATATATATATATATATATATATATATATATATCTATATATATATATATATATATATATATATATCTATATATATATATATATATATATATATATATATATATATATATATATATATATATATATATATATATATATATATATACCCATTTTAGGCTGAATAGCCCCACCCCTCACACACTATATATTGGAAGAGTTGAATTTCAACTTTAGATATGTCAGGCTATGTGATTTAAATATTTTTAGAGAAAGATGGCTAAAATATTTGCAAACAGTCGAGACCCTGATCAGACGCCGCATTCTGATCTAGGTTGGCACTGTTTGCCGTTTACCCTTTTGGGGGTCTCTGGAATAAAATGGTTAAGCACCAGAACACCTTTTCCAATTAATTAGATAAAATTATTTTTGAAAGTTCGCAGGGAATCTTCAGTGTAGAAAAAAAAAATGGAAATCAGTGATAGCCCAAGGCATCAACCTTTTCACTGATTTCCAGATTTTTTTTCTTTAAATCTTTAAATGCCACCATTTGTATATCAAAACGAGCTCGAATATCAGCCTTTAAATTCAACCGCATACCTATTAGAATCGAGAAAAGAATGTTTGAATTTTCAGTCACCAAGTTTAGTGTTCGAAAAACAAAACTGTTTCAGTAGAATCGGTAGCATTGTGTGGTTGTTGTCTTGTTACATGCGCCCGATAGCTGTAAGTTCGTTTTTCCACTCACAATCTCAGATTCGTATTGACTTGCCAGTTTATTTTTGCGGTGAATGTTATGAAGGAATGTTGTTTCTGTTAAAAAGACAGTTTAATGTGTTTGCCTTCAAGGGAAATATTAATAGAATGTACCAGCGAGCACCCTGCTAGCATTCTACGTAAATCTACATCGGGCCGTCATCGGCCCGTCAGCTACCCTGACGGGCCGATGACGGCCCGATATAGATTTACGTTGAATGCTGACTGGGCATCTATCGTTGAGACAACGCCTCATTAATGGCGAAGCAACATCACACCGGATATATACAGGTATCAGAATCCAGGTAAATGTACATTAGAGGACATATGAGTGAACTGTGGCATTAATAGATAAATTTAGTTCAGTGGCTTGCAGCTGCCTTCCGCGTTTTTAAAAATTGTGGAGAAACTAACAGATTTCGATGTTCATTCAGTTTGTCTTTAATTTTCATAAAACTTTGCTAAATACGCTGCGTTACAATGTGTTATAGCTGTTCAGATCTAGTGTCACCAGCTTTTCTTAGCAATGCGATTGTATGCAATTAAGCCAGTGCAAACATTTCCTGCAATACTACATGAGCGTCCAGCGAAGACTCAGAACAGCCTGCGTATCCGCGCAGTCTGGTCAGGGTCTTCGCAGGGCACTCTATGGGTAGCCAAGGATACAAAGCGTCTTCATGCGGACAGCTAAGATTCTGATCAGCCTGCGCTAATGCGCAGGCTGATCTGAATCATTGCTGGGCGCACATGCAGTCTTGTAAGAAATTTTCTAATGTTAATATATGATCAGATTGTGGTATCTGAAGTTTACGGTGAATGGATGTTGCAAAGAGGCAGTTTTCGCAGACAGGAAATTGCCTCTCTATCATTTGATACCTTTAAAAATGGTGATGCTCTTAAAAGAAAGAATTTGCTCCCTCTAGACCACTCTTAAAAGGAACAAATTCTTTCCTTTATTTTAAGAGTAGACCCCCTCTATTGAGAAATGGAGGCGGCATTTCCATGGAAGCGTTAGTCCTATGAACAATGGACAACGAATGCTTTGACCAGACTATGAAGAGCCTTCATTGTTTCCATATGACATTTTCAATTAAACCTTTCATCCCTGCAGTCCAAACCGAACACCTGTGCAAACAGTATAGATCCAGATGAGACGGCTCGTAACGAGCCGTCTCATCAGGATCTACGTTGTTTGCCATTCTGGTTTTGATTTTAGACTAAAACCCCTATTTGTATCAGTGGACATGTCCAAATTCAAGGACGGACTAATCCACTTCAGAAACACATGGGTGAAAGGATATTAAGCCCGCCAAATTATGTAAAATTGTGTAAAATGAGAAAAAAAACTTAAGTACAAATTTAGCTAAGCAAGGTTGGTGAAACTTGAACTGGATCATTTAATTTGTTTAATATGCTTCAAGCAACCTCATCATCATATGAACTGTAATCACTGAAAGTGATGATGTCATATCAACATTCCGACTACGTCAGGAACGCTCAGTGCGATACATGTATTTAGTTTTTGGTGTCAGGAGTGGGATTCACTGTGGATTGTTAACAGGAGCTTTAGATTCCACTGTGGTGTGTGCGTGTTTGTTCAGTATAAAGACGGTTTCTTTTGTTCAAGTCGTAATAGGAGAATGTTACCGAGAAATAACTTGTGTCAACTTACAGACAACACAAATATCAGATATTCATATGTATATGAGAAAACAGAATGTCTGCTATGTGAATACATGTACACGTCATTTTGCTGAGATAAGTTTCAGTGAAAGCACAGACACCTGGGGTCAGTAGAGCGCATATGCTCCGAATTTGATCTCTTGCATTTTTTATCCTCTTAGTTTAGCATTCTTATATTATTGAACAACCTACGAAATCAGAGTATGTCGTATGTTGCTCAATAATATAAAAATGAAAAAAAAAAAAAAAAAAAAAAAACATTTTAGGATAAAACAGTGCAAGATGTCAAATTTGGGCCATATGCGCTCTACTGTCTGTGGGTGAAAATAGATCGTAAGCTATCATAACAAGGCATGTGATAAATTAATTTGTGCTACATTCCCGGCCATGTCATATTATTTTGGCCAGGATTCGGCCAGGATTCGGCCAGGGATATATAAATTATTCTACAGGTAAGTAACATGAGTTACAGAACGTGTTTTTTGTAGTTTCGTTTCATTCGTGTACATTTGTTTTTGTTTTATTTCATTCATTTAGTGTTAGTGTCATCAGCTTTGCTAGTCTAAAAATAATTGATCAGCATTTAAGAGGAATCCATACATTTTCAAGGGAGGCAATTATATCATATTTATTTCCCTCCCTTCTGAAAAGTGGTCAACTCTAAAAGGAAATTACTTCCTCTTAGAGTAGACCAGTTTTCAGTCGGAGCTTTGTGCGCAGAAGAGTAAAATAGGGAGTCATAAAAAGGCGGAAAATCTACCAAGCGTGCCCAGTCCCCTTTAGGGGACTGGACACGCTTGGCAGATTTTCCGCCCTGTTTTACCAGGGAGACGACTATTGTGACTTTCTGTTATCTGCCTTGAGCACCAAAGCACTTTCAAAAATAGGACTTCTTCAAAAATAAAGCATTTGCTCTGAAATTGTTTAAACACTTTCCTTTTACAGAAAACTCCTTTTCAGAATGGAGGCAAAACGATTTTGACAGAGTTGCTTCCCCTGAAAGTGCATTCTTTCCCTTTAATTCACTTCGCATTTTCTTGTGAATTTTGCATTTATGAAAACTGGTGTAAAGTGAACCCTCATTACAACGACAGCATTTGTTCCCATGGACATTACGAAAACACGCCTATTCAAATATATTGAAATTTTCACCACCGAAAAACTGGAAGTTTTCTGATAGAAAATTCTGATATTTTTCTTATTTCTGCTCAAAACATAGATTATGGGTACTCGTTAGAACCGCCTCGCCGAGGCGGTTCTAACGAGTACCCACAATCTATGTATGTTTTCGTGATAGATTTTGTCAATTTGCTCTTGTAAAGAATCATTTATCAGCAGAATATGTCTTGATTTGTTTCTATTTTTCTCATGGAACGTATGTTTTGGATACTTGTTAGAATCGCCCCTGTGAGACGATTCTAACAAATATCCAAAACATTGGTTTCTTGAAGTATTACATAATTTGATTTAATTTTCAATAATTTCAGAATAACTAAGTCTTGAACGAAAGTTTCGTGCCGGTCAAAGTAACATTATAACGAGCCGGCCTCGGTGGCTCAGTTGGATGCGCCGTCCGACTGATTACCAGGAGGTCGCGGGTTCAACTCCCGCCGAGGTCGGCAACATTCTTTCGTGGAGATTGATCATGAAATATTTTCTATGGTCATTCTCTCCCTTCCGCTGATTCAAGAAGGGCAGTTGTCAGTTTCTGGCGAAAGTATGTGCACAATACTGGTTAACCGCTTAGAGGACTAAGCCTGCCCAGTAAACATGTGGTTAGGTAAAATGACCGCGCTCGACATGACCCCATTGGGTTGACTGGGCCGTAACACCTCAACACAAACATTATAACGAATTTGTCGTTGTATCGAGTGTTGCTAGAAAGAGGGTTGACTGTATATTGTGCTATTTTCTGAATCTTGCCAGCTGGAATGTCTTAGGGGCAATTTTGTAAACCATCAATTGTTTTCACAGAACATAACAAAACGTTTTACAGGTCAGATTCTGATGTGAGATGGATACAATTTGGTTCGAAGCAGCTCCCCACACTCCTAGCCTTGCTCAAGAAATAGATATTTAAGGTTTCTTAGTGTAATGTATTGAAATTATAGTTTTCTGACCTTGTGCTGATTTCTAGAAATTAACACCAGTCCAACAGAATTTCCATCAAAATGTAGTGATTTCATTTGATGGAATATTTCATCAACGTGGCATTTGTTATAGAACTATAAATATTTCGAAGCCTTATGCGTTTCTGGCGAAAGAATGTGCACAATACTGGTTAATCGCTTAGAGGACTAAGCCTGCCTAGTAAAAGTGTGGTTAAGTAAACTGACCGCGCTCAACATGACCCCATTGGGTTGACTGGGCCGTAAAACCTCAACACAAACAAAACCTTATGCAAGGCTACACCCCACCCTTACTTTGGAAGTGCCCTTCTCCATAACTGATATCAACAAATCCAGCTTCTTCCCAGCTGCAATTAGAGACCGGAATAAAATCTCAGTCTCCACAGTGTCCTCAGCTGAAGTGTCTGTGAAGAGTTTCTCAAGATTTGTGACATTGGTCAGTCTACAGACTACCCTCGATCTTGCACATCCTTGATAATAGAATTTCATTCGACGTAAGGAAATACAGTCGACTCT
Organism: Anodontia alba; assembly: GCA_964016985.1. NCBI lineage: Eukaryota > Metazoa > Mollusca > Bivalvia > Lucinida > Lucinidae > Anodontia > Anodontia alba. The sequence continues at coordinate 74,939,212 of OZ024825.1, forward strand.
CGTTATCTCGAGCTCGCTTATCTCGAATAACGCATATCTCGAAGTGAAAATTTGATCCCTGTTTTAACACAGAGATCTATCAACAGACAACAAAATATTGTGGAAAAGAGGAGAAATTGCTCCTTAGGAGCAATTTCCCCTCTTTTCCGCAATATTTTCAATATATCTCTAACTTAGGAATCAAATTACATATTCATTCAGTTAAAGGCGATTGTTCGATTAATTGTTTTTTTCTAAGTTCCGCAAATCTGATATGTCGAGGTACGGATATCTCGAAGTGTTTAAGAGAGCCCCTTGGGCTTCGAGATAACGAGAGCCAACTGTACATGGTACACATATCATAGGCTTACATTTACCAATTTGCAATCAAGTATAAGCTTTTAACTCCGGAACCTCTCTAATGTGCTTACGCAAAGCCAGGCTCTGCCTATTATTCAGTAAGCTTAACAAAAAAACTGAACAGTTCCATATTTTGTTTTTGAGGTTTTTAGGCAATCATGTAAAGAAATTCTTCATTTATTCAGAATTCAGGCAAACCCTCCAGTTAAACGCTGCACGAAATATACAGACTGGTTCGAGCAATCGCTTGACGCACACGTCGTAAGGAACATTTACCAAGTTGCGATTGTAAGAATATGGCTCCATTCTTATTCAGGCTTGATTAACCTTTACCACTCTGGACAAGCGCAGCAGACGACAAATCCATATTTTTTCTTCTTTTTTTTTTTTTTTTTTTTTTTTTTTTCCCTCAGAAAATAGACTGGTATCTCATCACACTAGGAGACAATTTGCATGAAATGTCTTAAGTCTGTTTTCTGTGGAAAATAAGAAAAAAATGTCAAAATGTCGTCTGCTGAAATTTTTACCCAGCATAATGAGCTTTAAAATGATAAAACGTCTGATACCAAACGCCTGCATTCCTAGTTTCATTGCGCTTAAACATAATTTAGACCGTGTCGAGCATGCGCAAAATGTATGGTTTCGTATCATCCTCATAATCCGGGCATTTGCTCTCCATTGATACATTCTATAGTGTTCAATGATTATGGCAGCGGACGGCGAAGGCCCTGGTCAGACTGCGCGGATGCACAGGTGATATGGGCCTTCGCTATCCGCATATGGCCGAAGACACGTTTTCCAGTGGCGCGGCCCATTTGAAAGCATTTTTCTTTTGTTGATTTCGCGACTGCATTGTGCCGAGTTTAAGCAGTGCCAATCAATGTAAAAGTGTATATAGAACCGGAACCTGACTGCGCATGCGTTTGTAAAGGCCCTATCCTGGTCTTCATGTGCATTCTAATAGAAGGTCCAAGAGATGTGATGTCAGACTACTCATCCGTGAGCTGATGGTAGTGTACAAATTTCACGCATGCGCTCATGTCTTTTTTTTTTTTTTTGTAGTCAGCCACGTTTGTAAAGAAAATGTTTACCCTTAAAACGCCAATCACAACTACAGCAGACGACATTCTTATTTGTTTTGGTATTTCATCAGAGTAAATAAGACCTGACATTTTATGTGAATCGTCTGCTAGGTAGACGATTCACATGAAATGTCAAGTCTTTATTTTCTCTGATTTTCTTTTTCTTTCAAAAATGTGAATGTCGTCTGCTGCAAATTTGCTTAGCGCTTTGAGGGTGAAATAATGTAATATCAGTTTGCCCATGCATAGAATAAAGTAAAGATTGTTCCATAGTTTTGGATAAGCTGTTTTCTTCAGCAAGATTAATATAGTTTCTAATTTATTATTTTGTTTTATGAATAAATATGTAGAGACATATGCCGCCTTTCTGCGAGGCGCTCCGAATGAGTACACAAAACATACATTTTCATGTAGAAATAAGGAAAAGGTGTGTCTGCCTCTCTTGCCTAGAGCGTGGCGTGGCAGCTCTGTTTTGGTGCGGGGCGCCGGTATTTGTGCCAATATGCAAATAAAGAATTTAATTAATTTAGAAGAAAAAAAAAAATAACATGAAAAAAATAATAAAACGTCAAAATTGTTGAGAAAGTTTGAATATTTGTTCTTTTCTGACTGGTTTAATAAAAGTATTTGGAAGAATGAAACGCTTTTACTCATTATAGCATACCTCTAGATAAGAGGGGCGGGGTATTTTCATAACATTTCTTTCTTATTTCTCCATGAAAACATATGTTGTGGGTACTCATTAGAAGCGCCTTGCAGAGGCGCTTCTAATGAGTACCCACAACATATATTTTCACAGAGAAATAAGAACAATATCACTACTTATCGGTTGAAAAAAGTGCCTTGTCTGAAGCTGTGTTACAAAAATCAAGCGGTCGTACAGCTTAAAAACTACACCGCTTTACAAATGCAAGAAATCTACAAAACTAACACAGTCTGGTCAAGAGCTTTCCTCGCTTTATTAATGAAAAGTACAGATTTTCTTTAATGGAAAAAAAATGTTCTGCTAAGTTGTTGCAAAATGAGCACGGTCTGTGCAGCTCGCTCGTCGGATGAGACGGATTTCCTTTGGCCCGTCCCATAAAGTGTTCTTTTTATTGCCCGGGGGACAGTCTGACGGAGCGCAGATGCACGCAAGAAATAGGAAACATAATTTCTTTTGACATGCTACTTTCCCTTTGAGTAATAAGTCAGTAATAGTGGTATAATGACATTTATTACTTTTACTTGGTCGATTTGGGATCAGCGTGTTTACATAATTGAAACTCTGTAACTCTCTATTGCCATCAAGTGGTAAAGATACAGGCTCAGAGGACATGTTAAAGAGGAGTATTTGGTGATAGATCTAGGACAATTTTCCCCAGTGCTCCATACAAGCACAGGTTGTTGGTACTCGTTAGAAGCGCCTCGACGAATACCCACAATTTACCTATATAATTTAGTACTAAAGCTTTTAAAGATATTACCATGTTTAAACATACATGTATGTTGTTGGTACTTATTAAATATGTTGGTACTCATTAAACATATGTTGTTGGTACTCATTAGAAGCGCCTCTCATTGAGAGGCGCTTCTAACGAGTACCAACAACATATGTTTTATGGATAAATAAGAAAAATATCCAACAATTATCACCAAATAATCCTCCTTAACAAATCCTCTGCGGGCCATAATATTGTGTATCTTTGATTGCTTGAGAGTCAGTTATGTTTTTTCTTTTCTGTTGTTTGCTTCCCGCATTGCCCTGGCGCATTACGTTACGTTAACACACTTGTGTATTTGCATGAAAAGCCAAAGCCAATTTTCTGGGGTGAAAAACTTAAAAAATATTTCAAAATATAGTCTGATGAAATTTTTACCCGACATGCTAAGCGTTAATTTCTTGCCGTTGATCTAAGACTTGAAAAAAAAAACAACCCAAAAACTCCAATTTAATGGCTGTTGATGTGCATAAAACAACTACTTGACGGATGGCAAATAGTGCAGACCTTGATCAGACACTGTTTTCTGTGGCGTCTGATCTAGGTCTACACTGTTTGCTCTGGTCTGTCCTTCAAAATAATTAAACAAGAAATCAAACAAACCATGTAGGTGGGTAAGAGAACTACATTTGAGCCGGACACATCATTTCCTACAAGATTGTAGAGTGAGCAGTGAAGACTGATGTCAGTCTGTGCATTCGCACAGTCTGATCAGTCTCCCTTGGCTACCCACAGAGTACCCTGTGATGCGCAGGCTGATCTGAGTCTTCGCTGAGCGCTCATGAACTCTTGTAGGAAGTGCTGTGCCCTGGCTCATTTTTTCTTTTTTTTTTTGTCAACACTTAGAATTTTATTTTTGCTGCAACGCGTTTGGACATGGACGGTAGTCAACGTTTTAGTTATTATATTTTACAATTTTGTGTACAGATTTCTTTTCCGTTATTATTTTTATTGATAGTCAATAAAGTTGTGTACGTAACTATTATTACCACTATCTCTTTCAGTGAAAGCGCTAGCATTCTGTGTGTACATAAACTGCGCGTGACACACATGAAAAAGGGCCCTTATGGCATAGACGGGCATCTTAGGCCAAGAAAAAGGGCCCTAATGCAAGATCAGACTGCGCATTTTTTCTGGCGAAAGAATGCGCACAATACTGGTTAACCGCTTAGAGGACTAAGCCTGCCCAGTAAATGTGTGGTTAGGTAAACTGACCGCGCTCGACATGACCCCATTGGGCTGACTGGGCCGTAAAACCTCAACACAAACAAACAGACTGCGCATTTGATCAGGGCCATTGTTGCCCGCTTTCAAAACCAATGAATAAGTCAGAATAGAAAGGTGGATGGAGAAAGTCCTGAGTAGACTGCGCATGTGCAGTGTTGTCTAGCCTTCATTGTTCGCATTTGGCCTAGTGGCTTTTTTTGTCTAGTTGAGCATCACATATATTGCTTTCTATCCAGTCATTTGCCACATGAGACACAAAATTAAAAAACAAAAAAAAAAAAAACAAAAAAAAAAACAGACTTTATGTCGTACATATTCGTTGTGCGATTTATACATGTACAATGCAGCTTGAGGGGTTCCAAGCGGAAAAGTACTTTTAGTCCTATTAACAGAGTAGTCAGTGTTTTGTAAAGTGAAAGGTGAAGACCCTGATCAGACTGCGCTGAATCGCACAACACTCCCAGGGGTAATAACTGAAGTTGCATTAAATTGAATCGGGGCACATTTCCTACAAGATTGCATGAGCGTCCAGCATGTGCACCCAGTGAAGATTCGGATCAGCCTGCGCATCTGCGCAGTCTGATCAGTCCTCGCAGGGCACTCTGCGAGTAAACATAAATCCAAAGTGTCTTCAGGCGGACAGCGAAGACTCTGATCAGCCTGAGTGGATGCGCAGGCTGATCAGTCTTCGCATGGCGCACATGCTGTGTTGTAGGAAATGCTGTGGCCCAGCTCAGAATTTTCATTTTTTTTCTAAATTGGTGTGTCCGTGGTGACAACTGTCGTTATTGCGATAATAATATCCGTTTTCGCTTGAGTCGACCGATTTCATTGATCTTTATTGATCGGAAACGGGAAACAGAAAAAGCTGCCTTGCACCACTATTGCAGCGAAGGTTGCAAATTCGCGATAGCTGGTCAGTGTGGTCGCTGATCGCTGGTCAGCGTATACGTTAGTTTAGCCTGCTGTGTATGCATTATCGCATAGCATGCTGGGTAAAAAAATCAGCAGACAACAATTTGAATTTTTTTTTTTTTTATTTTCTTAGAAAATAGGCTTTGGAGTATCCTAAGGGGACAATTTGCATGAAATGTCAAAGCCTGTTTTCTGGGAAAATTAAGAAAAAATATTTGCTGAATTTGTCCAGAGAGTGGTAAAGATTTACTGATTAGCCTTGTGTGTATGCGATCGGCAAATGCGTTTGACCAGACTTCAGGCACGCGTAGACTCATCTGGGATTTTGTCATGAGTGTTATGGCATTTTTTTTTTCTTCAATTGCCTGTCAATTTTGACCTGAGCCAATTTGATATACACGTAATATTCCAGCTGCATTTAACTTGGATATTTCCTAGTCTTAAGCAATAAAGCACAAACGAAAATAGAAATACAGACGACTCTCGTTATTTCGACTTTGCTAATCTCGTATAACCGCTTTCTCGAAGTGAACATCTGGTCCCTGTTTAAACATGAAAATCTAACATCAGGTAACATAATATTGTTGAAAGGAGGAGAAAGCTCCTTAGGAGTAATTTCTCTATTTTCCACAATATTTTCAATATATCTTTCAATATATCCCTAATTTCAGGAGTCAATTGACATAATAATTTGTGAAGTGTGGTTGTTCGATTTATTTTTCCTCAATTCTGCAAATCCGATTTGTTGAGGAACGGATATCTCGAAGTATTTCAGAGAGTCCCTTGGACTTCGAGATAACGAGAGTCGACTGTAGTATGTAAGTATTTATCCCGAGTATTCAGACAGACTTGTCTGATCAAGCAGTGTAGACCCAAATCAGACTCCGTGTCTGATCAGCAAAGGTGATTTTTTTTTTTTTTTTCGGGAGTAGAAAGGGATGTCGAATTCTTTCTTAAAGAAAGTCATGTTCATAGTTGATAGATACCGCTAGTGTGGCATATTTAACCGCTGGTCGTTTTGTTTAGTTTATTTTTCTTGTTTTGTTATATACAGCATACAAATTCTTTGAACTGATTCTGTACATATATAATTTCTTCTGTTGAGTTTAGAAAGTTTGTATATTGCCTTCTTTCATATACATTTAAATGTGATTATAGACATGCCAGTAATGAATGTTTCATATTCGGAAATGAATATGGGCCGTGCCAAGCGAAAAGGTGTCTTCGAACATGCGCAAAATGCACAGATTCATCCCGCGCATGCGCAAAGTCTCATTCGGTCATTTGCTCTCCATTCATACCATCACAAAAACATGCCTAAATAATTTTGACCCCCTAAACCCCACTTTTATATAGTACAACTGGTATTTACAGGGGTATACATTATTTTTCATTTCTGCTCAAAAACATAGATTGTGGGTACTCGTTAGAACCGCCTCGTCGAGGCGGTTCTAACGAGTACCCACAATCTATGCTTTGTGCAGAAATATAAAAAAATATAAGATTTTTTTTTATCTAAAAATTTTCATTTTTTGGTGGTAAAATTTTCAGTATATTTGAATAGGCATGTTTTTGTAATGATTCTGTATTATCCAATAATTCTGTTAGCGGACAATGAAGGTCCTGATCAGACTGCGTGGATGCGCAGGCTGATCTGGGCCTTCGGTGTCCGCATATGCTTGGAGACACGTTTTCGCTTGCTGTAGCCCACCTATATTTCATTTTCAGTTAGAAATGAATGTTTATACTGCCGAACTTTAATGCCTCGAACATCATTGGGACGATAGAAATAAGTTCTAGACACGGGTAGTTCGAGCCACTGAGAGTTAATCATAACGCAAGGCCAGGAGACAAATGGGGATAATTTAGTAATGTCTTTTCGGGTTTCTATGAAATAAAGGTATGTTGAGTGTACTCCTTCTTAAAGTCGCCTTGATGGAGACGATTCTAATGAGTACATACAACATACAGTTTCATGATAAAATAAGAAAAGCATCCCTACGTATTTGTTTTCTTGAGCTATCGTAAGAATTTCCTAGGGACTCAAAAACGAGTTCGAATCAGCCAGGTAAACGAGCCATCGATGTTCAAGTCATTACCATTTCACTTTATTCAGTCAGAAATGAATGTTTATGTTCAATCAGAAATGAATGTTTATGTTCAGTCAGAAATGAATGTTTTATAGCCTATTCAGTCAGAAATGGATGTCATATTCAGGCAGAACTGAATGTTTATGTTCAGCCAGAAATGACTGTTGAAATGAATGTTATACATTCAGTCTGAAATGAATGTTTTATATTCAGTCAGAAATGGATGTCATATTCAATCAGAACTGAATGTTTATGTGCACCCAGAAATGAATGTTGAAATGAATGTTATACATTCAGTCAGAAATAAATGTTTTATATTCAGTCAGAAATAAATGTTTTATATTCGTTCAGAAGTGAATGTTTATGATCAGTCAGAAATGAATGTTTCATGTTCAGTTAGAAATGAATGTTTATATTCAGTCATAAATGACTGATTCATAGTCAGAAGTGAATGTTTTCAGTCAGTAATGGACGTTTTTGTGTTATATTTGATAGAATGAAAGAAGATAAGGGAACATTTGTTCGCATGTAAAGGGAAGTGCTTCAGACTTGTTTCAGTGCCCTTTAAAAATTTGCCACTGGCGAACAGCGAAGACTCAGATCATCTTGTGCGTCCGCGCAGTCTGTTCTGGGCTTTCTCTGTCAGTATATTTACAACAACCATTGATTTTGTAAGCGGGCAATGAAGGCTCTGATCAGACTGCGCATGCGCGCAGCGCGCAGTCTGATCAGGGCCTTCATTGTCCGCATGTGGCAACGCGATCGATTTTTTTTTTTGGTTTCGTTTTGTTGATTTATTTTTTATTTACTTCTGGAAATGATTCGTCGTGTTACATTATTAATAGTTTATATATTTTCCTAGAATGAAGCTGTTACTGCCAGATTTATTTCCTTTCTAATGGGTACATGGTTAAGCATTTTACGACCCAGCAACTACATTTGCATATTTCATACTGATTGGCTGAATGAGCTTGAGAGATAATGATTTCATGTGCATTTGCATATACACGCTTTTACAAGTAATTGATAATGTATTAACAAGCAAGAGACTACCATACAGTTCTTCACTAGGGTCAATAAATTTGACCCTTAAAGTGCCAAGCAAAATTGTGGCAGAATTTTTCAAAGCAAATAAGGCCTTTGCAGATCAGGTGAATCGGCTGCCCGGCAAACGATTCACATGAACTGTCAAGCCTTATATCTCTGTAAAGTAAAATAAAAACATTTCAAATTCTCTCCTGCTGCAATTATGATTTGGGACTTTTTTGGTTAACCACGTGCCATCAGCTAGGCTGCGTCCAGGTGTACAAGTTTCTCTTAGTGTTTTGTCCTGGATCCCTGCTCCTGTTGGCGCTCATCATAAGGTACAGGGATCCAGCGCAAACTGCACTGTTTGCTTTCAAAAGCTCATCCAGTAACGTCATCTTAAAGTCAGCTTAACCTTTACCACTCTATGGGCAATTTCAGCAGGCGACATTTTGATTTTTTCTTCTTGTTTTTTCCCAGAAACTAGGCTTTGACAAATCATGCAAATTGTCTCTTTAAGAAAGATATTTCAAATTGCCGTCAGCTGAAATTTTACCCAGCATGCTAAGCGTGAATAGTGCTTAAAGATAATGTGTTAAAGATCTTTAGAAGCCCAAAATGCCGTTCGTAAGTGGATAATTTTGGGATAGACGTTTTCAGCTATCCATTGTCCTCGTTTCTGATATCTTATATGACATCACGAAAACATGCCAAAATAAAAAATGACCTCCTTAAACCCCACTGTATCAAAGACGTATAAAATTGTATTATTTACGTCCTTGACTATATATAGTAAAAATGGGGTTTTTTTGTAGGGTTATACATTATTTTTCTTATTTTTGCTGGCGGTTCTAACGAGTACCCCCACTCTATGTTTTGAGCAGAAATATGAAAAACATCAGTTTTTTTCTCTGAAAATTTTCAGTTTTGGAGGTGAAATATTTTATAGCCTATATTTGAATAGGCGTAGTTTCGTAATGAAAATGAAACGAGCGTGACAGCAGTGTGCTCAGATCCTACACTGGTACATTACATTGTACAGTTTAGCACCAATAAAATTGAGCGTCGAAGGTCCTAACTAGACTGCACAGAATCGGACGCACATGAAAGTTCGAGCAATTATTTTGGGCGTTTGCTGTATGTCGCGGTTTCATGCTATTTGCTTAACGCTCGTGTGGCTACATGTAAAAGATTCGCCGCCTGGCGATTCTTCTTTTTTTCCTATGAAGTCTCGGTATTTTCAGGACTCATTTAACGCTTAGCACACTGGGTTAAAATGTCATCAGACGATAAATCGATGGTAGGCTTTCACACTTCATGCAAATTGTCTCCAATAAGATAATTTGAATGAAATATCAGATCCTTTTTTCTGGGAAAACTAAGAAAAATAACAACAATTTGTTGTCTGCTGAATTAGTCCAGAGAGTAGTAAAGATTAAACAGGGCCCTGGCCGAGGTCCGCTTTCGCATGGTGAGCCCATATCTATTGATTTCAGCCGTTGGAATGCCTTTTAATCCTCAGTATAGCGATAACAAAACTACGAGCAGACAACAAATAAATTGATATTTTCTTATTTTCCCCTGAAAATAGAGCTTTGCATTTTATGCGAATCGTCTCCTAAGACGATTTGTATGAAATGTCAAGATCCGTTTACAGGGGGAAAAAAAAAAAAAAAAAAAAAAATTGAAATGTCGTCTGCTACTTAGTAAATCTAGCGTGCTACTGGTTAAATCTGTTGAAATGCTGCTACTGTTTTAACGGGTTTAAATGCTTCAATATTTGCCTTGACAGGATGATCGCTATGTGTCATCTTGAAAGCACCATCAGATCAATCGTTGCCATGGGGACCACGTGTAATTAGACGCCATTTTATTTCTGTGATTTTATGAGCTTGTAGATAACCTTCCAATCAATCAGGACAGTAAATGACAGGAGTTCTGTCTTATTATCATATGTTTTGATTATTATGACATTAGCGACTTTCAAGGGCCACGAGACTACACATATAAAGAATCTGTTTCAGTAATCTTCTATACATTTCTAGAATTTCCATTTGTTCATATCTTTAGGGGTGAGCGAGTTCCAGGCTTTTAAATCTTAAAAGTGCCTGTCACAACTGCAGCAGACGACATTTTATATACTTTTTCAGAGAAAATACGGCTTGACATTGTCATATTTTCTCTGAAGAATGCCCCCCCCCCCCCCACACACACACACAAAAAAAAAACAACATCAAAATGGTCGCCTGATTAGCACGTTAAAGGTTAACACAGTAGCATGCAGTTGGCAACATCGGCAGACGACAAATATTTTTTTTTTATAGTTCACAGAAATTAGGGTTTGACATTTCATTAAATTTTGAATGACACGGGGGACATCCTGTAATTTTTTTTTAAATATCGTCTGCTTCAATTTTTAAATTAGCGGGTCAAAGCGGTTTTTCTTTTATGTTTTTAAAGAAGGCAAAGTATATTCGTACATGTTTCTTTTCTTTTTGGCAAACAGCGTAACAGAAGATTAGCGCTTAGCGCTCTGGGTACATTTTTCAGCAGACGATATTCTAAAATAGTTTTCTTATTTCTCCCACAAAAAAAAAAAAAAAAATATCGTCTGAGTTAGTTAATCCGCTTATCTCTGAACGCTAGCTCGAAGTCCGCTTATGCTAGCATTTCAAGTTTTAATAACGACTCACTGCCGAATATGACGTCATCATTGCCTCATTTTTTCACACTTTCTTGTTCTTTTGACACGGGGACATGTGTTTTCCTCTGTCGTGTACCCATGAGGCATCGGGTGTCGACCCACAAGATTGTTTTGGGGATTTTTACATGATCAGTGTGACCGAATGTCTAAAATACAGTCGAACTTCGATGGCTCGAACCTCTTTGGGACGATGGAAATTTGTTCGAGATATGGGTAGTTCGAGCTACTGAGGGCTAATCCTGGGGCTAGGTCAGGAAGCAAATGGTGAATAATTAAGGGAAATCTTTTTGATCTATATAATAATTGTATGTTGAGTGTACTCATTAGAATCGCCTCGATGAGGCGATTCTAATGAGTACGCTCAACATACAATTTCATGATGAAATGACAAAATTTCCCCAAATATTTGTTCTCTTGGAAAAAGTTCCTAGGGACTCAAAAACAAGTTCGAATTAGCCATGGTAAACGAGCCATCGGTGTTCGAGCTATCGAGGTTCTACTGTAACTACAAAACAAAACGAAACCTACAACACGCTTGCCATGCTTTATGCCCAGTATTTTTCTTAACCCCTAAAACGCCAAGAAAACCTGTAGATTCTGATGAATACACTCAATATAACATTTTTTTATAGAAAATTAAAGACCTCCCTAAATTATCCACATTTGTCGCCTGACCTGGTGTTATGGTTAGCCTTTAAAATGCCAAGAAAACCTGCATCTGAAAATGTCATCTGTTTATGTCGTCTGCTGAATATTCTTGCAAACTTTTCAAATCTACTTTTGCATGCAGGCAAACTGTGGACCCAAATCAGACAGCTTCTAAAGGAGTAGTCTGATCTGGGTCCACACTGTTTGCAGAAATGACTTTTAAAATCACAAGCAGATGATAAAGCAGACGACAATTGTTGTGATTGGCAGTTTAAGGGTTAAAAATAATTATTTTATACAAGTTTTTATGTGAGAAATGTTTTGCAAGTGTCTTGTATATGTATGTTTGTATGATTTGAGCTCATTCATTATAAAACCATTGGTCAAACCTGTCTGCGCAACTGCTTCATACATACATACATACATACATACATACATACATACATACATACATACATACATACATACATACATACATACACACACACACACATACATACATACATACATACATACATATATACATACATACATACATACATACATACATACATACATACATACATACATACATACATACATACATATACATACACACACATACATACATACATATAAATATGTAAACGTACGTACACACACATTCATATATACATACATACAAATGATACGTACGTACGTACATACATACGTACGTACGTACGTACGTACATACGTACGTACGCACATACATACATACATATATACATACATACAGGCGTGCGTGCGTGCGTGCGTGCATGCATGCATGCATGCATACCTACCTACCTATCTATCTATCTACCTACATGCATGCATACATACGAACGCACATGCGTACGTAAGTACACACATACATACATTACAAGTATTTTGAGCGAATGATGCAGGCACTGTGATCAGAAGAGTAGCGACATGCACAGTTTGGTCTGGGCATGTACATTTGCACATGTCCTATGAGGAGGTGTCTGTCATGATGTGTTCAGTCGGGTAAGCGGAAATATACCCCACCGGATCTGCGACAGACATAGACATAGACCAGTCAAAATACTAGGGTACATCACATGACTTTTGCCTGCCGCTTGTTCTAGTCCCAAAGTTTAATTTTGGACACAGCTCCGAAACAAAATAAGCCTCGATTGAGAAAAGGACCCGTAACTTATATGCGGGCAGCGAAGGCCCAGATCAGACTGCGCGTTCGCCCGCTTAAAGAATCGCTGGACGCTGAAGAAAATAAATAGGAACATACAGTGTCGCGATCAGACCAGGCGCATGCGCAGACTGATCTGAGCCTTCGCCGTTCGCATATAGCATAAGGTCCTTTATCCCAAGTTACTCACCATGTGTTTATACGTAAGGAGTGTACATAAAAAGGATGAAGGATTTCACGTTTCTATGCTTTCCGTACAGGTTGGAAGTTTTTGTTTGTTTTTCACTATGTCAGGCAAAAAAGAGGGACTAAACGCACACGCCAACGGCAGCCACGAAGACCACGTTCGGCCTGCGCATCCGAACAGTCTGATCAGGGCTTTCAGCGATTTTTAAGAGGGACAGTGGAGACCCTGATCAGAATTTATTGCTTGCGTATCTCTTAAGACCTTCTGTTTGCCTGTGTTTGTTCATATGAGCCGTAACTATTGTCCTTTCAACATCAATCGGAAAGACCGTTATTGCTTGATGTTTTATTTAAAATGAAAATATTTTGTTCTGATTATCAGAAACCAATTACCGTTTCTGTTTCTGTGTTTTGTTCTCAAATATGTACCCTAAAAATAAATTTACGTATGCAATTTCTATAGAAAAAATGATTTTTTTTTTTTAATTTTAGTCTGAGACAATATATTTTACTTTTCTTTGCTGAATTTGAATTGTTGATGTTTCACAACAATATTGTGAAAATTTCAGAAAATATTAACAAGCGTAACTTGTTGAAAATCTGCCTCCAAGTTACCTACCCTTAATATTTCTGCATAATTTGCATTCTTTTTTACAATGGGAAAAGGTGAATTAAATCATGACAAAAGTTTGAAAATTTACTTCTTCTGTGTAAAGCGCCATGCCAAAAACGACTTTCTGAAATATGTTGAAAGCACAGTAGAGAAAATGTACATTATGACATATGAGTCCAGCGTGTATACCTAGATCAGCCTGCGCATTCTGATCAGTCTTATAGCTCTCCGCTTAAAGAAACCTTGAATCATTGCCTATCCACAGAGCGGCTAGCGGACTGATCAGATTGCGCGATTGCGCAGGCTTATCTGAGTACCCCAAGCATTCGGACAGACAGGCTTGAGCAAACAGTGAAGACCCTGATCAGATGCCGCAGAACGCGGCGTCTGATCAGGGTCTACACTGTTTGCGACTACATGAAATTCAGAAGTATTTCAAACCCACTAACACGTAGTAAAATGGACTACAAATTTAGGACAAATATGGTGATGGGAAAAGTGGGTCCAAATACTTGGGGTAAATTGGGTACCATGCGGTTCATTCTATTTTTAACAGAGAATAGCAAGAATGTGCTTTTCCAACTTAACAGAGTTCTGTTGAGTTTGTAGCGTCTTTTTCATATTATGATAATATAACTATTTTCAGTATTTTTGTCGTTCTTTGTTTCTCATTCATCCCCTTATCAGAGTCATGGTATGCGTTCGGGTGAGGTTGGGGGCGAGTGGTTAGCGCTCCCGGCATCGGATCACGAGGTCCCAATTTCGAATCCCGCTGGAGGCGTGAATTCAGCTTTTGACTGCACAGATTAAGTGACCTGCCCAGGTAAAGTGTGAATAGGTTAACTGACCGCCTCTACCTGACCTTAACAGGGCCGCAAAACGAAAAATCTGAGAAGTATAACTGGAGTCATGGGTTTTGAAAACGTTATCCCATCACGAAAACACGCCTATATAATTTTGACCCCCTTAAATCCCACTTTTATATAGTAAAACTGGGGTTTACAGTGGTATACATTATTTTTCTTATTTTGCTAAATAAACATAGATTGTGGGAACTCGTTAGAACCGCCTCGCCGAGGCGGTTCTAACGAGTACCCACAATCTATGTTTTGAGCAGAAATAAGAAAAATGTCAGAATTTTTTATCTGAACATTTTCCTTTTTTGGTTGTAAAATTTTCAATATATTTGAATAGGCGTGTTTTCGTAATGAGATAATGGACTTTGCTTCGTATTTATCCAAAGTTTTCGGAAATGCTTGTCTGCGCAAACAGTGTAGGCTCAGATCAGACGCTGATGAAATCGGCGTCTGATCAGGGCCTACATTGCGACTCATCCAAGATGTATTTAGATGCAGTCACAGAGAGTTAAACAGACAAAATATAGTAAAGAAGTAAAGATATCTTAACCTTTACCACTCTCTGGGCTAATTCAGCAGACGACAAATTGCTGATATTTTTCTTACTTTTCCCAGTGAACAGGTTTTGACATTTCATGCAAATTGTCTCCATTTGGAGACAATTTGCATGCAATGTCAAAACCTGTTTTCTGGAAATATTAAGAGAAATACAATGTATATCAAAATATCGTCTGCTGAAAATTTTACCCGGCATCCTGACCGTTAATATTTAGCGTAAATACGGTATTTGCTGATGGTGGTAATGGTGTTCTGGTGTTTACGGCCTTTTCAACGGCATTCAGTCATATCGGACGAGTGTGTATGTTCGCATATCTATATGTGGCCGGTCTACTCGGATAGAGAATGCCGTGCGTGAGAACAGAATTCCTTTTATGCATCACGTTTGCAGAAAATCGGTAAATGCATTACCATGCTAGTCACATGATAGAAAGCGGTGGAAAATAACCGTTTTATGATGTCCGGTCACGTAAATTTTAGATTCCACAATCTGTCAACATTGAGAACAAATCATATTGGCCGCACCATGCGCAAACGTGTCTTCGGACATATGCGGACAGCGAATGCCCAGATCAGACTGCGCCGATGCGCAGTCTGATCAGGGCCTTCGCTGTCCGCTGCCAGATTCATTGGATAATATAAACTGCATCAATAGGGAGCAAAGGCCCGCATGAAATTGCGCATGCGCAGGATTATCTGAATCTGCGCATTTCGTTCATGTTCGAAGGCACTTTTCGCTTGATTCGGCTCGTACAATACTACGTCATCCTGCGATCGATCGGCGAAAGTGTTACATGTAGGAGAACAGAAACCCTAAAAAAGAACCTTATAATATAGGGAAAATTTTAGATTTCACAAGCATTCAATAATAAGAACAATCATACAATACTGCGTCAGCCAATGATCGATCGGCGAAAGCCATACATGTAGGGAACTGAAACCCCTAAAAAAAGAGCCTTATAATATGGCGGAAATGCTTAAGGGGACAGGACACACTTATATAGAAGTTTTTCCGCCAGTTTAATTTGCGAGCCATTTTTTGTGACTTTTTCTTTGCTTTTCTGCGCAACAGTCCCCTTCTGTAAAGAGGTCTACTATCAAAGGAAAGAACTTGCTCCCAAGGGAACGGAGACTTAAGACTGTTTCATTTAAACCCTTAACATCCGATGATTTAAGCAAACAGTGCAGACCCTGATCAGACGCCGCTTACAGCTTACCATCTTACCAGGAATAAAGTTTTACACGATTTCTCTTGTATAGAGAGATTCTCTGTGTCTCTCACTCGATAGCCTCCTATTTTAACGACATCGACTCCTTAATGAAAACCACTCCCCGGGGACACCGTATTTGTAGACTTCCCCTGATTGTATTGACAGAAATTGAGATGTGACTCGAGTTCAATTGAAAACGGTCGTGCCAAGTTAAAATGACGACGAACAAAACCTGTAGTCATCACGAGCCTGCTATTGACGCTTAGCATGCTGGGTAAAATTTTCGGCAGACGACAAATCGAAATAGCTTTCTTATTTTTTCCATAACACAGTATTTGACATTGCATGCAAATTGTCTCCATTGGAGACAATTTGCACAAAATGTCAAATCCTGTCAGCTGGAAAAAATGAGACAATATCATCACTGTGTCGTCTGCTGAATTTGCCCAGAGAGTGGTAAAGGTTCATTTGGATTAGTAAATTAATGCACAGAATCCCAAATATGGGATGTCTCTGGATCACAAAATAGCCCACACATTGACAATTGGCAGCATAAATATATCAAGAGTTCTGTTGAAATAAGGGGAAACGTGCGATATGAAACGTGAAACCAGGGCGCATATGCACGTGTGAACAGCGGAAGCAAAGACCAGTGTGTGCGTTTGTACAGTATGATCAGGACAGTCTCTGTTCGTAGAGATGGTCTACAATATCCGGCGAGTCTGTAAGGGAACAATGATCAAACTGCGCAAATGTTGATACACTTGGAAAATAATAAGGGAGACAACTTTTGTGACGTTGTCTTTGCTTTCCTGCATACCAAACCCCTTCTGAAAAGGGATTTACTCTAAAAAGATTCCTCTGGGAGCAAATTCTTTCCTTATAGAGTAGGCCCCTTTTTAGAAAGGACAAAAAATGACTGTTACCTCCCCTCAAAATGTATCACGGTCTTGACACAATCTCAAATACATAACTGCTGTTTAGTCTAAACAAATAATTAACGGCTCCATATTCCTCAAAAATAGACATTTTATTATCCAAGAAAGGTTTAATAAATTGATATATGGTATTAATACAATCATAAAATGTGGCACCTGACAGCCTGTGAAATTTCAGTTAGTCTCTCTTACTTTAAATGATATTTTATCGTATCTCTGAATTTAATGTTGCCAACGTTAATTCAGAGATACATAAAAATCATTTCATTTTTGATCTAGTTCAAAAACGGTACTAACTGAAATTTTGCAGGCTGTCAAATGCCGCATTTTATGATCGTATTAATACTATATATCAATTTATTAAACCTTTCTTGGAAAAAACAAAAAACAAAAAAAAAAAAAACTCTATTTTTGAGGAATATGGAGCCTTTAATAACTACTAAATACGCCGCATAAGAGAAAATAACTCGTTCCCAACAAACCAGTAGCGAGGACTCGGGTCAGCCCAACGTTCCCACCACTCTGCTGCTGTGTCCTGATATTATTTAATCAGAAACTGCAGGATATGAAGACTGCAAGTCGAATCAGAGGTGCACACGCTTGCCGGGTCCAAACCTAACGTAGTGGTGCGTTGGAATGTCCACCAGCTTGGTACAGTTTTGTACCAGGCTATTTGCGCACAGGTTATGGGTGCTTTTCTCGCTATACAAGATTCGATTGTTTTTGTTTTACCTGTAATCAGTATAGAATATGTTCTGGGCTTCATCATACCGGCTGTCAGTCGTATCAGGAAAAATGGGAGCTTAACCTATTTATGCCCAGTGGTTTCTTCTATCAATACCCTTTGGACAGATCCATTTGTAACTGAAGGGGCGTCGGGATAGCTTTTTTTATTAGTGTTTTTAAAGAAATTCCAATGTTCACGCAAACAGAGTGAACCCTGATCAGACGCCGCGTTATCTGGGTTTACACTTATGCCTATGTCCCTTTAATGAGACCCAAGACATAAATGGGTTTAAGGCATATGCTAATAGCGAATGCCAATGCCAATCTGCTCATCCTCGCAGTCTGATAAAGACCTTTAATTTCGAACGTGAATTCTGCTATACCATTTTCACCCATTATAACTCCATGTAAATTTTACTGTTATTTTTGTTTCTAAAACTTGCTGGGTGAGTAGAAAGCTGTGCAGACCCTGATCAAACGCCATGTTCTGTGGCGTCTGATCTCGGTCTATATTAGTTGCATGTGTTTATCTGTCCTGGCTGAGTTGGAGTTTTACGGCCCAATCAACACTGTTGCGGTCATATCGAACCGGTCAGTGAACTTACTCAAATTAGTTACAGTATCCGGGTATTAAGGCTGTCTGTATCATTTAGTGTCGTTTGTGTAAAGTAAGTGTCAATTATCAGTACCAGTAACTCCAATAGTCACCCTTATTTAAACAGACAAACAGAGGAAACACAGGGTCAGCAATATACGCCATCAACTTTATGGTATGAACATAGCTGCGACTGTATCATTTGTTCGGATCTACGCTAAACTCACGAAGAACTTGCAAAATGCAGCGAAAAATTACTTTGTGCACCAAACATGTCTATTTTAGTGCTGTCTTTCACCGAAAATTCAAACTCCATCACATTCTAGTTATTGTTGATAATTCGACCAAATATGCCAAAGTTGTATCAACATTGAATAACTAGTACATTTCAGAAACTCGCTTTTCTTGAAAGCTATATCATGAGTCCACGTAACAATATTTACGGTCGAACTTCGATGGCTCGAACCCCTTTGGAACCATGAAAATTTGTTCGAGACAGCGGTAGTTCGAGCCACGGTGGGTTACTATTAGTGCCATACCAGGAAGCATAATGGAGATAATTGTGGGATATCTTTTCGGTGTTCTATATTATAAATGTATGTTGTGTGTACTCATTAGAATCGCCTCATCGAGGCGATTCTAATGAGTGCACACAACATACATTTGCAAGATAAAAGAAGAAAATCTGCCTCAATTATCTATATATCGTATTTGGAGGAAATCCCTACGAACTCAAGAACGTGTTCGACTCATCCATAGTAAACGAGCCATCGGGGTTCGAGCCATTGAAGTTCTACTGTATTTTACACAATGTGGGTATACTGAATCGCATTAAACCCCAGATAAATCGTTAAGATTATGAAAAACTTGTTACTCAAGAAACTACATCACGAAAACATACCTATTTAATTTTGATGACCATAAACCCTACTTTTATATAGTAAAACTGGGGTTTGCAAGGTTACAAGTTATTTTTCTTGGCGAGGCGGTTCTAACGAGTACCCACAATCTATGTTTTGAGCAGAAATATGAAAAATATCAGTGTTTTATCTGAAAATTTTAAATTTTTGGAGGAAAGTTTTCTATATATTTGAATAGGCATGTTTTCGTAATGACATGTATGTATCTTCGTTAAGACGAAGGTCGTAGGTGGGTGAAACAGTCAGGCCTCCCAAGGGGCGGGGGAGGTACCTGTTCCCTTTTTCCCCTGAAATGTTTTTTTAATTTTCCCTTGTTCCCCAAAATCAAAAGCTTAATTCTCTTTGTTCCCTGCTCCCCGAAATTACCTTTGTTCTCTTGTTCCCTGCATTTTTTGACTTGTGTTCTGTTCCCTGAAATAAATGACATTATTCCCCTGAGAGAGAGAGGGAGGGAGAGAGAGAGAGAGAGAAAGAGAGAGAGAGAGAGAGAGAGAATCTCTCTGGGGAGGCATGTGTTAAAACTCTTTTTGCTTCCCTTCTGATACGGAGGTCTGTTATAAAAAAAAAGAATTGGAGCAAATTCTTTCTTTTTATAGTAGACCCATTTCAGAAGGAAAGCAAACAGGAAATCACAAAAGTTGACTTTTTTGTAAAAGATGGCGGAAAGCTGTCCCTAAATAAAAAAAAAATGTTTAGAACACGCCTCTTAGGACTCTTAGAAACAGGAAATTGATCATAAAAGAAACTCGTCAGACAGAGTACTGACTATAGGTCACATTGATAACTGTCAAAATGTCCACACGATTAATATTTTCCGTTTAAAATAGAATCCAGATGAAAATTTTCAATTCTCAAATGATTACATGTTTGTTGAAATTACCGAAATTGATTCAGAAACATTGTACTTAAAAAGAAGATAAAAGTCAAAGGCAGTCTGTGGGGTGGGGGGATGGGGCGTGGGGGAGGGTGGGGCGGAAAGAGAGAGAAAGAGAGAGGAAACACTTTGGTGGAAGCTATGTTGAAATTCTTTTTTCTTCCCTCCTGAGAAGTGGTCTACTCTGAACGGAAAGAATTTTCTCGACTCGGTGTGCTCAGCTAGAAAGCAGATAGAAAGACGAACAAATCTTTTGTAAAAAATGGCGGAAAGCTGAAAGCTGTCCCTTAAATGAAGATAAGTTTAGCTAACTCCTCTTAGGACTCATGGAAACAAGAAAGGGTCAATAAATCACACTAGGCTAAATACCTAATGCTTTATTTTTGGAAAATAAGGGAACCATTTATTTACTTTGTCTTGGCCTGACTAGACAGGTACTTAACAACGTCCAGCGAACATATTTAAATTCTGCACTAAACATGTATCAAGCTGTTTCATATCTCTAAATAAGACACATTTTACAACTAAAAATGTTGATATTTTTCTTATTTCTCCATGAAAAATATGTTGTGGTTACTTATTAGAAGCGCCTCGAGGCGCTTCTAATAAGTACCCACAATATATGTTTTCATGCAGAAAAAAGAAAAAAAAAATATTTTACTGGTATCCCCTCTTGTCTAGATCTATGTGTATACATTTATAGCACTTCCGCGTGATCAATCAAGTTATTGGCATACATATGGGGAATGTCATGGGGAAAATAGAAAATAACGAGTGTGAAATCAACTTGCACAGTGAGTTTATACATTCTTCAAAGCGCAATGCTGTGTAAATCAGAGAGAGAAAACTGGATGGTCAACGCAGGCTGGTATCACGTTTCATTGTCAAAAGATACCACGCAATGAGATTTCCCGTGGCGAACCCCACAATAATCCATTTCACCTGGAGCTGTGTGTGTAGGTCGTATAGATTTTCCCCAGGTAGAAACAGCCTTGACACATGTCGGTTTCAAAGCAATACCTTTACATTTCAGAACATGAAAAAACTACAATGAAATGAACATGTTTGCATAATCAATGGACATTTTCCAGGTATGGCAGAGCAAATGCCAGAATTATTCCTTAAAGCGAGTCAAAACAGCAGCAGACGACATATTTAAAACAGGCTTTCGATTATATGTTTGAGAAAATAAGGCTTGGCGTTTCATGTGAATCGTCTGATTTATTTTCTTGCTAGTACATGTAAATAAATTTATTATAAATAAATAGATAAATAAATAAATAAAATGTCGTCTGCTACAGTCAGAGTTTAAAATGAAATTGTTACGCAATGCTTATGAAAACAGATAAGGCCAAAGCAGTTACCTCCCTTATAAATATTCAAAACCACACGTTTCAGCTTTGAATCAAAAACGTTAAATCAATGTTGAAACGATTGTCGTTGATCAACGTTGAAACGACAATGTTGTGTGCCTGCTGGGCCTACGATGAAACACACGAAGCATTATCGTGAGGACGGAGATACGAAAACAAATATCAAAACATCTAAGCCTGTAAAGTTAGTATTGTTTTATTTTTGTTAAAATATGTATAAAATTTCATATTATGTCAATATGTCAATGAAACAACCTAACAGATAAAGCAAACAAACAAACAAACAATGGCATAGCTACATGTAAACAAATAATCAGCCAAGTCACAGCAAAACAAAAAATCCCTACAAAATGCCATCTGGGAGAAAGTCTGACCTGCCTCTTCAGCAGAAGACAAATTAAAAATATGTTTTTCATTTCTCCCAGAGAACAGGATTTGACAATTTCAGGCAAATTGTCTCATGAAATGTCAAATCCTGTTTTCTGGGTAAAGTAAGAAAAATATTTCAACATGTTCAATATGTCGTCTGCTGAAAAGTTTACCAAGAGTCTTAAGCGTTAAAATCTGCGCGGTCTGGCAAGGGCTTCACTCTTTGCTATTTCGACCGAACCCCTTCGAGCACATTGTGTGTATCGTCTCATAAACAAGTACATTTTAAGCTAACCCTTTCATCCCTGAGTTTTTGAACTGGACTCTTCCGTCTTTGAATTTTGGACATGTCCACTATTACAAACAGAGATTCCAGTGAAAAAATCCAAAACAGGAAGGCAATGTAGTTCCTGATGAGACGGCTACTGCTAATATTTATAGTCTTAATAGTAAAACGCATATTCCAGAATAAACTTAAATTAAGACAAGCTTACAATTTTGGGTGTCGTACTAAAGCAAGTGGGACAAAAATGAAAGCTGTCAATCATACTAGTATTTTACATGTGTACGACTAGATTAGATGAGCGGCGCCATGCAAAAAAATGTGCCTTCGGAACCTATGCGGACAACGAAGGCCCAGACCAGCCTGCGCATCAGCGCAGGCTGATCTGGGCCTTCGCTGCCCGCTATAGAGGATCATTGGAAACGGAAGAATATACCGATGTATAACAAATGTCCTTATCTGGTTGTGCAGTTTCGCTGGCAGATCTGTATTTTTACTGTTCCAAAATGCCCCGAAGAGACATTACTGTATCAGATCATCTCTTTCTTTGAACTGTGAGCTGGTGATGGAATGAAAATACACATGTAAAGTCATACAAGATTAGGCAAAAATTCAAAGTATCCCAGTCGCCTTTTCTTTATAACTCCTTTGTTTGATTTAAGAGCTTTAAAAAGACAAAAGGTGTAAAATATTATTTCAATAAATGACTTGAGTTTACTATTAAAATATTTTTACAAAATCATCGAACTTCCGTGCCTAGCAAAACGGTGTCTTCAAATCATGCAACACTGAAGGCCCGGATCACTTGCACACCTGCGCATTCTTAGCAAAGCCTTCGATGTCTCATTACATTATCTAGTCTATAGAATGTTTCATTCCCCATGCTATATTGTGAAAAAGTCATGGCTTACATATCTCTACTATAGATAAAAAGGGTATCAAGAAAATCCTTTGTTTTCTGATTTTTTTTACACAAAACATATGTTTTTTTACTAAACAAATGTTGAAAGTATTCATTAGAAGCGCCTGGCAGAGGCGCTTCTAATGAATACTTACAACATGTTTTTGGTGGAGAAATCAGAAGTTTTTTTTTTTTTTTTTTGAAAAATAGCTGATCAAAAGTTATGGCTTAGAAGTACATTTTACAAAAGTGTGCTAACGTAATGTTCTTCCAGAAACTTCGGCTGTTGCAGATTGTGTCAGCGAAGTGCAAAGGCCCTGATTTGACTGTGGATGAGCAGTATGGTCTCAGTCTTCGCATTTCACATATCCTTGAAGACATATTTCCATTTGACGTGGCACAGTATAGTTACAAGAAATCCTTTTTTATATAGTTGACTATCGTTACCTCAAACACTGATATCTCAAACTAATGCTGAAGTCAAACTAAATAAATGGCAGCATTTGTCTAGCTTGTTATAGGTTCGTTTCATTTCAACTCCGTTTATCTCAAACAGCTGTTATTTCAAACCAACAGTTCTTGTCCCTTGGAGTTTGAGTTAATGAGAATTAACTAAACATCACGAAAACATGCCTATATAATTTTGACCCACTTAAACCTCACTTTTACATAGTAAAACTGGGGTTTACACAGGTATACATTATTTTTTCTTATTTCCGCTCAAAAACATAGATTGTGAGTACTTGTTAGAACCACCTCGTCGAGGCGGTTCTAACGAGTACCCACAATCTATGTCTAGAGCAGAAATATGAAAACTATCAGAATTTTTATCTGAAAATTTTCAGTTTTTGGTGGTAAAATTTTCAGTATATTTGAATAGGCATGTTTTCGTAATGTTTGTTTTGTTATGACAGTTACATGTACCGTATACACTCTAAACACCTGGGACACCGTAACTCCTTACTTTATTTTACCTAAAATTTAAAGAACTCCATTTGACAACCTGTCAATGTGTCTAATATAGCAGAATGAGTGACAAACAGTGTAGACCCTGATCAGACGCCGCGTTCGGCGGCGTCTGATCTGGGTCTACACCGTTTGCTCAGGCCTGTCTGTCCCAACTCTTAGAGTTATTACGGTATCAGTCGACTGTCTCGTTAACAGGCAATACGTATGCTGAGTAAATTTTCAGCAGACTACATTTTGAAGTATTTTTCTATTTTTATTTTTTTCAGAAAATAGGAGTTGATATTTCGTACACAATTTGCATGAATGTCAAATTCTATTTTCTGGGAAAAATAAAAAAAATAAAGTAAATTTGTCGTCTGCTGAGTTAGCCCATGAGAAAAGACCCTTTTTCCCATGACTTGCATCAAATGTCCTTCTTTTCTTGTTTTGCCTACATCCTCAATGTCAGTTACATTTTCACATGTCAGTTACAATCAATTATGTACAACAAGAATGACAGAAATTTGAAAAATTTCGTAAACAATAAAAACTTAAAACAAAAGAATGAAACAATAGAAAATGGTCCCTCGATGAGAAGCAAAAATTCATTTTGCCACAACTACCCTAAATTTTGGACAGACGTGACTGGAGAAACGGTGTAGACCCAAATCAGACTGATCAGGGTCTGCTGAGTTTACCATCCCGCCTTTTGTGAAATGTGTCCAAATTTATCTGGAGTAATTATGCAAAACGCAATCAAAGGTCTTGTTTAAGAGGAGTATTTGGTGATATTTCTGGGACATTTTTTCTTATTTCTCTGGTACTCATTACAAGCGCCTCGGTACTCGAGGATGCACTTCTAATGAATACACACAACATATGTTGTTATGGAGAATTTGAGAAAATTAGCACAGACTGATCATCAAATTTCTCTTTCTTACAAACTCTCTCTGGCAATAATTTACCGGTATAAGGGAAATAACTGCTGTATCGTGTACAGGTAAGGTGGTAACGAGTTGTCTACAACAATAAAACAAGTGCTTGGTCCATAATAAATTGATCACTATCGTAAAAAAAATGAACTGGTCCCTATAGTGTAAAACGTGCACAAAAACATGAAAACCGACCATGAATGACACACATTCATATACGCACAGACCCTGACAATTATTGACCAGAAATTCATGAAGATTATGAGATCAAAAAAGAAAGAAAAACTGTTTAGGTAACCCATTTTAGTCTGGAGACCCCGAGCAAAAGCGCAATTGACAAACAGTGCAGACCTAGATCCGACGCCGCAGAATGCGGCGTCTGATCAGGGTCTTCTCTGTTTGTAAATAGATTAGCCATTTTTCTCAAGGAATATCTAAATCTCATAGTCTCACATACCTAAAATTGAAAATTCAATTTATCTTCCAATATATAGTATGGTGGGGGAGTAGGTTATCGGTCTAAATGAGAAAATAAGTGCAAAATCTCATTTAAACAATTGCATCAGTAATAAAAGCGCTGTGCGACTATTTTACAGTAAAAAGAAACAACAAACAAACAATTCATCTTTACAAAATGCTCGAGAACCCTGATAATTCCTTTATATTTAAGTTTCTTAACCACTGAGTAACCTTTATCACTCTGGGCAAATTCAGCAGATGACAAACTGCTGAAATTTTCCTTTTTTTCCTGGGAAAAAATATGGAAAAAATCAAAATATATAAACATATTTTCAAAAATGCTAACAAGTTCATCCGCAATTTCACAACTAACTTGTCAACAGATTTAAGAATTTTAAACAGGTTAACTGGAAAATGAATCAGAGGATTGATAACAGGTTTCACAAGCATTTTGCACAGATGAAATGTGGTAATATACGTATCGGGGGCAGATTCAGAAGGATTTCTGAGGGGTTTCGATTTAATCATATTACCGTACTTACTCTACGTATTCGGACAGACAGCCTGAGCAAACAATGCAGACCCAGATCAGACGCTGCAGAACGCGGCGTCTGATCAGGGTCTACACTGTTTGCTAATCACCCAGCAATTTTACACACATTCACAAGTAGTAAAAAGGACTTGTTGAAGAGAAGTGTAGCGACAAGTGTCCCAAATTTATCAAATTATCCAAACTTTCCCATGAAAATGAAATTTTGAGTATAAGTGGGGTTCGACTGAGCCCCACCCCCCATCCCACCCCTTCTGAATCCGCCCCTGATAAATGTACTGTACATGATGTATATTTCATGGTGATGGACAGAGACTCAACAGAACCATGCATAGCCTGCGAATATTTACCTTTTCTATAACTAAGCGAATCGTTCCAAACAGAAAGCGACTTTCTAACATATGCAATCAGCATAGACTCAGGTCTGCTGACAGATACACACAGTCTGATCATAGTATACGCTGGTCGGAGGTCACTAACATACACGTAACACCTTTTAACATTCTATTAGCAAACAAATTAAATAGACTCTGATCAGGCTGCGCAGGTTGATCTGGTAGCATGTGCCATAAGATTGCTTTCTGTTTGGAAACGCACATGCTGATCTTATTCTACATTAGTCGCATGTGTCATATAAAGTTTGTAGGCCTCCTCGAGGTGATTCTAATAATTTACAATCAATATACATTAAGATATCCCTAAATTATCCCCATTTGTCTCCTGACCAAGCGCTATGATTAACCCTCACTGACTCGAACGATCTATGCCTTGAATAAATTTTCATGGTCCCATAGATGTTCGAGGTGTTGAATTAATACTATATATGCAAGAATAGTTAAACAAGGAAAAACAAAAACAACAACAAAACCTCTTCTCAAGTTCTCAACATCATCACAAAAACATGCCTATATAATTTTGACCCCCTTAAACCCCACTTTTATATAGTAAAACTGGGGTTTACAGGGGTAAACATTATTTTTCTTATTTCTGCTGAAAACATAGATTGTGGGTACTCGTTAGAACCGCCTCGTCGAGGCGGTTCTAACGAGTACCCACAATCTATGTTTTCAGCAGAAATATGAAAAATTTTAGAATTTTTCATCTGAAAACTTTCATTTTTTTTGGTGGTAAAATTTTCAGTATATTTGAATAGGCTTGTTCTCGTAATGTTGACGGGAAACATAGCTTATGACTATACAATGAAACTTATGCCCACTTTCTGCTAAAAGTAAATGAGACAGTTTGAATGACTAATGCAGATATTTAAACAAATTCATCAACAGCTACAAAATAATGAATAAAAATACATATTGCACATTATGTTGCAGTTAAGGCACTGCTCGAGCATACGGTAGTTTCTTGGCGCCACCAGGCCCAATGCGCTGATAGCCATTAGGCTCCACGCCTTGACCGCCATTCGGATCCATGCATTGACCGCTATAAAGTTCCATGCATTGACCCCTGTTCGGCACCACGAACTGATTCGACCCCATGCAATGAACGCCATTCAGCTCAAGGCACTGACCGCTATTCGGCTCCGTACACTGACAGCCATTTGGCTTAATGATACTACACCTGTCAGTGTTATCCCCTGGTGGCGGGGAAGCTGGCGTACTCTAGGGATTAGACAGCCCCAAAACAATCTCGACTCTCTGGAATTTGACAAAACTCTTAGATTCTGGGGCGAAACTTAGATACCATAGCCATAACTTCTTAAACATGTTAAAAGAAGATATACGATAATGTAATCCAAACCTACCAGCAAACAGTGGAGGCCCAGATCAGACGCAAAAAAATTAAACCATTTTCTAAATATATTTAGAAATAATCTAACACCCTTACTTTGATATGTACTCCTGCTATATAGATTAGGCGTTAGGTTCTAAATCATTCTATTGAGAGTCAAATGGGTTAAATGCCCATCCAGGGGATTTTCAACTCATAACAATGACTCAGAGGAGGTGTGTCTGACCTAAAAAATGGAAATTTATCTAATTCCTCGGGGCAAGCCCGTTATCCCCACTCTGGGGGATAACACTGACAGGTGCGTAAGTGCTTAGCTGTTCATATTGACACAAAGTAGTTTTACATAAGCCATGTCATAACTTACTAAATAAACTGAGATTCTTTACCATTACCTAACAAGTCTATGTAATGTGAACCCTCATATTACTCCATAATATATAGTGAAAATCGGGGTATGTAGTGGTCTATATTATCAGCCTGATCAGGGGGTGGGGTTCTGAATTTGAAATTTTAAACCAGCTTTATAATTGTTATTTCTAGCAACTTGTTTTTTTTTCTACATAAATCTGTCTTAATGCTCTTAATTACCCAAACAGTCCTCATTTCCAATTTTATTTG
This sequence comes from Anodontia alba, assembly GCA_964016985.1. Lineage (NCBI taxonomy): Eukaryota > Metazoa > Mollusca > Bivalvia > Lucinida > Lucinidae > Anodontia > Anodontia alba. Next base: position 74,967,549 of record OZ024825.1, read on the forward strand.
ATTAAAATATTATAATGCCATGACTTACAGTCAGGAGCACAACTTCCAGAAGTTATTTTTTTTATAAAAAAAAAATAAAAGAAAAAAAGTTAACAATTTTGCTACAGTCTGTGGATTTAACTTGTTTCAGTTATTGTTTTTTAATTTGTGCCATTTTTTCACCTCCTGATTGTAGACTTACAGCTATTTTCACGGGCAAGTGGTTGATTTTGTATGAGTATGGAAGATCTGTTACGTAACTTATGATCAAGCAATAAAGTTTCGCGCCCATCGTCTAGAAATGTGTGCGCAGGGCTTTTGAAGTTAATAAAAAAAATACTTTATAACTGAAAGCAGTTATGAGAAACAACCTAAAAAGGCAAAAAACCTTCAGCCAAAGGAAAGTAACTCTAACACTTTGGTAGGGAGAACTTTATAGCTGAATAAACTCAACCAACTTATAAATCTTCTCAGAAATTTAACCTTTAGAAGTCATGCTCCTGAGTGACTTATATACCTCTAGATAAGGGTTTCAATATATATGTTTTTTTCTGATTTCTTTACAAAACATATGTTGTGTGTACTCATTAGAAGCGCCTCTGCAAGTTCTAATGAGTACCTTCATAAAAACATGTTTTGGGTACTCATTAGAAGCACCTCTGCAAGTTCTGATGAATACCTTCATAAAAACCTATGTTGAGGGTACTCATTAGAAACACCTCTGTCTGTGAGGCGCTTCTAAAAAGTACCTATAACCTACGTACCACAATGTATGTACCAACAACGTATGATTGTATTTAAAGCCATGTTGTTGATCACATAAAATGTAGGAGAAATATTTTTTCCGTTTACCCTGATGAAGGAGGGAATTCCTCTGAAAATTTGGATAATTATAAGAACTAGTAATTATTTCAAGTTATATCTGTTATTATCCCTTTGGACAAAGAATCACAAGTGTTGAGAAATCAGAAAAAATGTAAATAATTCTGGTTTTAAAGTTGACATATCTTCAGCTAAAGCTGTAGACTGACTCCAGTCTCCGTTAACTGAATATTTATTCTTATTATCTTGTTTGATAATCCACTAAAATAAAGCCAAAATAATACCATGACTATAAAGGCTGGTCACTAGTCTTTATAATCATGATATTATTTTGGTTTTATTCTTTTAATTGCTGGTCATTAGTAAGAATAAATATATTTTGTCACTGGAGACTGGAGCCAGTCTACTAAGGCTGAGAAGTACACAGTTATAACATATGTATGTTAACGTTATCTGTTCCTGTCAACAACAACAAAAAAGATAGAAAAAAGATAGAAAAAAAAAGAAAAAAAAAAATAGATATAAAAGAGAGAGAGAGAGAGAGAGAGGAAAAAAAGAAAGAAAATTCAATCAGGTATATGTTTTTGCAGAAATAAAAGAAATCATCCAGCTACCCCTCTTCTATACCTACGATAATATGTGTACGACTGATCTGGAAGAAAAAAGAATCATACAAACTATTCTTGTACATGAAAACACATACAAAATATGGACGTTCATTTTAAGTTACTAATCACTAAGTCAACTGGTTCCCAAATCCTTTCTCATTAAAAATGCATCTTCGTCTATTATTTTACATATCGTATTCAAACTAATTACCGCGCTGAGCGTTACTCGTAGTGTATTTTTTTTTAAATTACTAGAAAAAAAAAGTATAGTAAAATATCGTTCTAATAAGGGCGCAATTTAAACAACTTCATGCGGGCTATACGATAGTTTTTATTGTCTTTATAAAAGCATATGTTGTGGGTACCCATTTAAACTGCATCGACTTGTCGATTCAAATGAGTACCCACAGTATATGTTTTTATAACGTTGATAATAGTACACGAGCCAGAGCTCTAGGGAGGGAGTAAAGGGTATTTCAGCATTGAATTTTTGAAAATCAGCATTGAAATTGAAGCTGAGGGGGGTAAAAATACTCAAAGAAACATTTGATTTCAGCATTGAAATCAAATTTAGGGGGTAAAGTTTTTCAGTGAACTTTTTGTCTTTTAATTAATATGAAGCAATTTCCCTCACATTGAATCTGTTGTGAGCAGGAGCAGTATACTGGATCAGAAAGGGCTTAACCCTTAAGCTTCAAAGACAAATGCATTACTAGGTGTTTTTTTTTTTCTTCTTTTTTTCAGATAAAATAAAGCTTGGTATTTCATGTGAATTGTCTGCTTAGCATAAAATAAAGCATGGCATTTGATGTGAATTGTCTGCTTAGCATAAAATAAAGCTTGGCATTTCAAGCAGACAATTCACATGAAATTCCAAGCTTTATTTTATCTGAAAAAGTTAGAATTTTCTATGCTACACTTAAGCTTGGTGTTTTAAGAGTTATAAGCATTGCAAATGGGCATTTAAGCATTAAGCTTTAAAGCAGGGGGTAAAATGCTCTCTGTACAAAAACCTTATTTAGAGCCCTGACGGGCTATGAAATTGCTTGACTGTGTGCTCAGGGTATGAGCGGTAGTTAGGTCGAATAGGGTAGGTAATTCATGGAAGACTTCGTTTAAATACCGGATTATCCAGTTTATCAGGATAATCCCTGCAATTATAATCAAGGGGACTAGATACACTTGGCAAATTTTCTGCCATTTTTTTCAAGGCAGACAACTTCCCGGATTTTTTTTCCCGAAAAGTGGACTACTCTATCCGGACAATTTTGCTCCGAAAGGGAAATTCTTTCCATGTAGATCCCTTTTCGGAAGGGGATTTGTGTGCACGAAAGCAAACCAGGCAGTTGGGGTCAGTACAGCGTATATGGTCCGACTTTGATCTCTTACTGTTTTTTAGCCTCTTTGTATTTGCCTTTCTATATTAATGAACAACATATGTAGTCAGACTTTGCTTTTACCCCGTCAAAAATGTGTTGGAAAAAAAAAAACAAAAAAAAAAAAACAAAAACAAACAGACATTTGATGGAAAGTTATCCATACATATCATTTTTTTTTTGTGTTTTTTTTAAGCATTTTAGAGGAGTGCTAGCGTTTTTCCTTAATATTTCTCGGCAAAACATATTGAAGGTACTCATTAGAAGCGCCTTGCCGAAGCGCTTCTAATGAGTACCCACAATGTTTTTGTTGTTATAAGCGCCTTATACAGAGATAGGGAATATTTAAGGTAACTAATAATAACTAGTCGTCAGAAAAAAAATAATAAAAATCAATGCTTTATCTGCAGCACTGAAGAGGCAAACCTTTACCTAAAATCCGCAGCACTGAATTGGTAGACCTTTATCTATAATCCGCAGCACTGAAGAGGTACATCTTTACCTATAATCCACAGAAGTGGCAAACCTTTACTTGTAATCAGTAGCACTGAAGTGGCAAACCTTTACTTATAATCCTCAGCACTGAAGTGGCAAACATTTACATATAATCCGCAGCAGTGAAGTGGCAAACCTTTACCTATAATCCGCAGCAATGAAGAGGTAAACCTTTACCTATAACCCGCAGCACTTAATAGGTAAATCTTTACCAATAATCGGCAGCACTGAAGAGGTAAACCTTTACCTATAGTACGCAGCACTTCATAGGTAAACCCTTACCTATAATCCGCAGCACTTAATAGGTAAATCTTTACCAATAATCGGCAGCACTGAAGAGGTAAACCTTTACCTATAATCTGCAGCACTGAAGAGGCAACCTTTATCTATTATCCGCTGCGAGGTAAACCTTTACCTATAATCTGCAGCACTGAAGAGGCAACCTTTACCTATTATCCGCTGCACTGAAGAGGCAAACCTTTACCTATAACCCGCAGCACTGGAGTGGCAAACCTTTACCTAAAATCCGCAGCACTGAAGTGGCAAACCTTTACCTATAATCCCCACCACTGAAGAGGCAAACATTTACATATAATCCACAGCACTGAAGAGGCAAACATTTACAAATAATCCACAGTACTGAAGAGGTAAACGTTTACCTATTTAATGCACTGAAGAGACATGTTATCCACAGAACTAAAGAGACAAACCTTTACATATAATCCACAGCACTGGTGAGGTACACCTATCATCCGCAGCACTGAAGAGGCAAACTTTTACCTATAATATGCAGCACTGAAGAAGGAAAATTTACCTATTCAATGCACTGACGTGACTGAAGAGACAAACCTTTACATGTTATCCACAGCACTAAACAGAAACCTTTACATGTTATCCACAGCACTGGAGAGACAAACCTTTACATATAATCCACAGCACTGAAGAGGCAAGCCTTTACATATAATCCACAGCACTGAAAAGGCAAATCTTTACATAATCCATGATCACGAAGAAACAAACCTTTTGGTCTAATCCACAGCACTGAAGAAATAATTATTTATGTAAGATCCAGTGCACTGAAGAAAAGATTAATATAATCCACAGCACCAAAGATATACGCCTTTACATAGAAATCCACAGCACTAAATACATCTTTCATTGATCAGAAATTTACACTACTAATAAAATAGTGGTTTACTGATAATTAACACAAAAATGGCAATACTGATAGAATGATATATAATCCACTGTATCTTCAATTGAACCTTTACCACTCCCTGGGCAAATTCAGCAGGGACAAACTGATGACATTTTCCTTATTTTTCCCAGATAACAGGATTTGAAATTCCATGCAAATTGTCTCATGAGACAATTTGCATGAAATGTCAAATCCTGTTTTCTGGGAAAAATAAGAAAAAATATTTCAAAATGTCGTCCACTGAAAATTTTATCAAGAGTGCTAATCATAAATAATCCACAGCACTGAAGAAACAATTTTGCCGATCCAGAATACACTGTCAAACATTCTTTTTATTCAATATAATTCCACCCATAATTTATGTTTCCACTTTAGGAAAAAAAAATCAGTTAAAGTGAGGGTGAATTTTCACTTTGATCTGCACTGATTCTTTGGAATTGAGCGGGAGATTCTGTATATACCCTAAATATTGGAACACCGTAACTCTTTACCGTACCTGTCCTAAAATTTGAGAAAGCCCAATTTACTTCCAACTGATCATTACGAAAACACGCCTATTCAAATATACTCAACAAAATAATTTATGGGCCACATAGTGCAAATTTCCATATATACAATCTTTGGCCGGGTGTATGGGCAAAACCACAGAAGATATCAAAATATCGTTGAATGTTTCTTTAAAAGGAAGCCCTAAAGGAGTGTTTCCCACAAAAAAAAATGAAATAAAAATTTCCATTTTAAAATTTGCAAAAAAAAAACGTTACTTACCCCAAAATTAAAAATTTACATTTTCGCGTCAAAAGTGATGTTCGGGCTCCCAAATGTGAAAAAGTTAACGAGAAAGCCTTACTTGTTATCAAGAAACGCACATTTTGCTAGAGGTACCCTCTACAGATTATTCGTTGTCTATGGGGAACTTTCGAGGCATATTTAGCCTCTGAAATGGTTGGTCTCTTTTTCTGGCCATATCTGCGTGTCTTTTACTCGAATGAAGGTTGAGTTTGCATGACTTTGTGTGTGGCAGAGTATTGTTTTCATTAAACAAAGAAATTTTTCCGGTATTGTGAAAAAACTTCATTTTGGGGTAAAAATCATTTGTTTGGAAATTCCTGTTTTTCTTAGAATCTTTTGGTCTCGCGTTGTTGGTGCCACTGGCACTTTTGTAGCTGAACATGTTGCGAACATGTTGAGCTGATTGAGATAGGGCTGAGACTTCCAGTTCTGTCCATGAAATAATTATAAAACTTGAGGGTCGCATTTTAGTGATAATCAAAGGGGAAATAAAACTGGTGGTCCTTAAATTATTTTGTGGAGTATATATAGAAAATTTCCCCTTCAAAAACTGAAAATTTACAGACAAAAAACTCTGATATTTTTCATATTTCTGCTCAAAACATATATTGTGGGTATACGTTAGAACCGCCTCGGCGAGACGGTTCTAACGAGTACCCACAATCTATGTTTTTGAGCAGAAATAAAGAAAATAATGTATACCCCTGTAAACCCAAGTTTTACTATATAAAAGTGGGGTTTAATGGGGTCAATATTATATAGGCATTTTTTCGTGATGGGATCTAAAATTGACGGATAAGTGGCAAACAGTGTAGACCCTGATCAGACGCCGCGTTCTGCGGCGTCTGATTTGGGTCTACACAGTTTGACAGGCCTGTCTATCTCAAAACTTAGTGTCGATAAGGTAGTTAGTCGTGTATACATCAGGATCTGCAAATACTATGAACCTTGTCGATTCTATGTAGTTGATGTTGATCGGGCTGCGAGACTGCACAGTGTAGTCCGGGTCTACATCTGGCATTAACCAGATGCGATAAGCCTTGATACAGCTTTTTATGAAAAATTGTTTTTGCATGCATACTGTCACCGAATCAGGCTTTCTTCCTCTACATACATAACTGAACTTCGCCACAAAAAAAAGGCACAACTATCATATATTCAAGCCGCGAAGGTCGACCAGCTTGCACATCCGCGCTACTATCAGGGCCTTTCTTTTTTCACGACAATATTCTAAAACATGCAGTCATTTAGGCGATACCGGAGTTTTGATTAAAATGCGCAGTTGCGCACGATGAACGCGACCTTCACTGTTATTGTGTGTGCAGAATCCTTTTTTTTTGTATTTGCGTGACAATGCTCATACATTTTAGTCAATGCTATTTACAAGCTCCCCTGTTAAAGTTGGTCCCTCGTTTTTTTGAACACATTGGCTTCCGAACATACAGATAGAAAAAAAGTACATCACAAAACATGTGGTCAACTTCATCAAAATTCATCTGAGCCTTTTCAACATGAGAAAATATACCATCTGACATGCGCGCTCAGAGAAGACACGGATCAGTCTGTGCGTTCGGTGAAGTCTGGCACTGACCTTCTCTATTAAAGACTCCATATTCCTCAAAAATAGACATTTTATTATCCAAGAAAGGTTTAATAAATTGATATATGGTATTAATACAATCATAAACTGTGGCATCTGACAGCCTGTAAAATTTCTGTTAGTTTCTCATTCTTGAACTAGATAAAAATGACATGATTTTTTATCCTATCTCTGAATTATTGTTGCCAACATTAATTCAGAGATACGATAAAAAATCATTTCATTTTTGATCCAGTTGACTAACTGAAATTTTACAGGCTGTCAGACGCCACATTTTGTGATCGTATTACTACCATATATCAGTTTATTAAACCTTTCTTGGATAAAAAATGTAATGTCTATTTTTGAGGAATATGGAGCCTTTCATCAATATATTCTACAGTACCAAATAACTGTATAAGCGGACACTGAAGGTCCTGATCGCTGATCTGGGCCTTCGTTGTCCGCATACGCTATAAAATCCCTTTTCTCATGTTGAGACCTACTTATTTCCCACAAATACGAATCTTCCATACCAGCTCTGTTTCATGTTAAAAACATGTTTTCGGAATGAGGTACTTTGAACACGAATATATGTGAATGTCTTTTGGCAGTATTAATGCATCCGGATACACATATTTCTCTGTCGTCCTTGACCTGCACTCAGTATTTAATGCCTTTGACATATTCCAATAAAAAACAGGTGACAATTTCTTATAAATGTGATATACTGAAGGAAAGTTTATATTGCACAGAAAAAGAAATGACTGATTTTCTTCTCTTCTTACACATAGTAATCCATTTTGCTTTGTTTTATTACACTAGATTTATTCCTGTCGAAACAAACTTGATTTTTTTTCTGTTCATACTAATTCATTTTTCTTTTAATGCGGAACTAATTCCAGTCGAAATGAATTGGCTTTTTTCCAGTCGAAAGGAATTTGCTTTTATTCCACGAAATGAATTTGAATATTTTCCTCTAATGTATATTCAGTTGCTTTCATTGTTGAAGTACATTCATTCCAGTCGAAACGAAATTGATTCTTTTCCTTTAATACATAATAATTCATCTTTACGAAAACATGCCTATTCAAATATATTGAGAATTTTACCACCAAAAAATGAAAATTTTCAGATGAAAAAATCTGATATTTTCATATTACTGCTCAAAACATAGATTGTGGGTACTCGTTAGAACCGCCTCGTGGAGGTGGTTCTAACGAGTACCCACAATCTATGTTGCAGAAATAAGAAAATAATGTTTACCCCTTACTATATAAAAGTGGGGTTTAAGAGGGTCAAAATTATATAGGCATGTTTTCGTGATGTTTTGCTTTCTTAGCTAAACCAAATTCACCCAGTCGAAACGAACTTGATTTTTTTTCTCCCCAATGCATACTACATGTAATCTAATTTGTTTTCTTTGTTACACTTAATCCATTATCCAATCGAAACGAATTTCACTTTTCAGACTGTTTCTCCTTTGAACCTTTGTGTCGATTTCATCCGCGGAGTCACATGACAATCCATCAGTTGTGCCGGACGACAGCAAGGACGGAGATGGAAAAAAGAAGAGCCTATTCCGCTATACCTCTACTTCACAATCATAATCATCATCTTCATCATAGTCTTTCACATTAGCACAAAGGTAGAAGGCTATTACTATACCGATGAGCTAGAAAAAAATGAAAAACAAATTAATTACACCCGTGGACACAAAAGCGTACAAATTTTGATGAGCTTCGTTTCATCTTGATTTGAATTATTATTCAATGCAATACTTCAACAACTGTAAAACATCCCAAAATTAGTATGGAAGATGTACATACACACACACCTGCACGCGCGCGCGCGCACGCACGCACGCACGCACGCACGCACGCACGCACGCACGCACGCACACACACACACACACACACACACACACACACACACACACACACATCAGAACCACTGCCTTAGAACGGCCAGTGGTAAAAAACTACCGAAGGTAAATCGATTTCACTGGTACTTAATCTTCACCCTGGGTTCAACTGTTGTAAAAATACAAAAAAAAAAAAAAAAAAAAAAAAAAAAAGAAAAGAAAAGAAAACTATTGTTTGGCTCATAGAGAGGCTCCCTAACTCAATCAGTGAAACATCAAAGAAAAGTGTAATTAATCACCGTCACGAAACAAGAACCAAAGCTCTTGGCCCTGTATCAATATTCAATACAGTGGATCACTGCAGCCTGAAGCAATTTCTAATTTTGTACATTTTACCTTTCAAAATCATAGTTCAGATCTAAAACTGGAATAAGTGCTTGTCAAACTTGATGATCTTAAACAGAGTACGAGTACATTTCTAGGTTCAGCTTTAAGAATTCTTTGCTGAATGACGTCATACTAACTTGATGAGACTGATTCCAGTCTCCAGTGACTAAATATTATTTCTTATAATCCTATTTGATAATCCACTGAATAAAACCAAAATAATATCATGACTATAAAGGCTGGTCATTCTAGTGTGCATTACCCATTACTTACCAACTTTTCACAAGTGAACTTTCACGAAGATACTTTGAGCTATCGCAGACCTGTTTTCAGACGGACGTATGGACGAAAGACGGCAGCTAGTAAACCTCAAAGTGTTTTTCGTTGCCCCGCCCCCTCCCACCCTCAGCCCTCTACCATCCCACTCCATCAGGAGACTAACGATGGGGCACGAGTGAACAGCAAACACTTAGATCAAGCTGCACATCTGCAGAATCTTAGATGCCAGGCATCACGAAAACATACCTATATAATTTTGACCCCCTTAAACCCCACTTTTATATAGTAAAACTGGGGTTTACAGGGGTATACATTATTTTTCTTATTTCTGCTCAAAACATAGATTGTAGGTACTCGTTAGAACCGCCTCGTTGAGGCGGTTCTAACGAGTACACACAATCTATGTTTTGAGCAGAAATATGAAAAATATCGGAGTTTTTATCTGAAAATTTTCAGTTTTTTTGGAGATGAAATTTTCTATATATTTGAATAGGCGTGTTTTCGTAATGAATTGTGTATTGACTCTCCAGCAGGTTTCGCTGGAAGAAAAGTGAAAGGCCGTGCTAGTTCCCGATGGTTGCGACGGAGTTTGGTTTCTAGACTTACCATATTCCCTTGTTGAGTCCGTGTGACCGAGTGATTAGCTCTCTTGACTTCGGATCACGAGATCCCGGGTTCAAATCCCGTTAGAGGCGGAGTTCAGCTCGTGACTACTGCGCTTCATTGCACAGAGCCTTTCATTAGCAACCCCTCATCGCCTCGATATGACTTAAATAAGGTTGAATGAGACGTAAAACACCAAATCCTTCAACCAATCAAGGGAAATAACTCAAACTAGTATATTCGTATTGCTGCTCTTTCTATTACCTCCCTTGCATAATTGTCTCTTTTAGCATTGCAGCGAAATGAAATCTGGTCACGATTTTTCACACAAGCTCTCTCTCTCTCTGTCTCTCTCTCTCTCTCTCTCTCTCTCTCTCTCTCTCTCTCTCTCTCTCATTCACCTTACCAATAAAAGAGGGACAGATCCTGTTACTATAGTAATGATGACAAAATGCTGCTCTAAATAAACCAGCGCCTTATCATAGCAACCCTGGAAAAAAATACAATATAATTTTAAGTATCTATATATTTACATTTGAGACAAGATACGAAGACATTCATAAAGTTAATAACGTATCCAAACAAAAAAGTAAAACCCGTCATCCGTCGTAATTATCGCACGGAACATACATAGCCAATGAGGTTAATCCGAGGCGTGGCTGATGATGTTTTCACGTTGGATGTACGTTCTATCCTTCACCGGAGGCAGCAATGCCGGAGGTGGACGGATAAACACACCTCCACCGGAGGCAGCAATGCCGGAGGTGGAAGAAAAAACAAACCTACTGGTTAACCGCTTAGAGGACTAAGCTTGCCTAGTAAAAAAAAAAAAAAAAAAAAAGAAAAATTAAATTAAAAACATGGTCGTTATTCTACTTAATCTATACCTTTTTCTGTATAATCTATTCATTTTTCACCAAACAAAAGTATAGAATATATAGAAAAATGACCATTTACGGTCATTTTTCTATATAATCTATACATTTGTTTTTAGATATAACACGGTTCTTTAGCTAACCCGGTTTTTGCTTTGGATATCAGCAAAAGCATTGCAAAGAGATTGTAGAGTGTATTCAAACCTCGAATACTTTAATCAGTCAGAGCAACCGTCTGATCAATATTCGCAGTCTGACAAGTCTTGACTGCTCGCCCTGCGGACTCGTTATAGATGATCTATTAATTATTCATGCGAACACAGAAGATGCTGATCACACTGCCAGTGCGGAAAAATCCGGAAAGCGTTCCAGAACATTTTGTTCTGGTTTGTACTGCAGGCTTCTACAGGATCAGGAGAAAACGTAAACCCAAGGTAACGTTTTGTAAACCAGAGGCATCTCTTAACAGAGCCAAAACAAAGAAGAGAAAATGAGAATTTTATCATTTGTTTGTTTGTTTGTTTGTTTTGAGGTTTTACGGCCCAGTCAACCCAATAGGATCATGTCGAGCACGGTCAGTTTACCTAACCACACGTTTACTGGGCAGGCCTAGTCCTCTAAGCGGTTATCCAGTATTGTGCACATTCTTTCGCCAGAAACTAACAACTGCCCTTCTTGATTTGTTTGTGTTGAGGTTTTACGGCCCAGTCAACCCAATGGGGTCATGTCGAGCGCGGTCAGTTTACCTAACCACACATTTACTGGACAGGCTTAGTCCTCTAAGCAGTTAACCAGTATTGTGCACATTCTTTCGCCAGAAACTGACAAATGCCCTTCTTGTATCAGCGGAAGGGAGAGAATGACCGTAGAAAATATTTCATGATCAATCTCCACGAAAGAATGCTGCCGACCTCGGCGGGGGTTGAACCCGCGACCTCCTGGTCTCCAGTCGGACGGCGCATCCAACTGAGACACCGAGGCCGCTGAGTATTTTGTCATATGTGCACAGCAAAGACCGGGAACAGCCTGCACAGTCACACAGTCTTGATCAGACTGCGCGACAATGCAGGCTGATCTGGCCCTTCTGATCTGAACTGTAAACACTCCGAAAACAAGCCTATTCAAATATACTGAAAATTTTACCACCAAAAAATAAAAATTTTTAGATAAAAATTCTAATATTTGTTTTCAAATTTCTGCTCAAAACATAGATTGTGGGTACTCGTTAGAACCGCCTCGGCGAGGCGGTTCTAACGAGTACCCACAATCTATGTTTTTGAGCAGAAATAAGAAATTTAATGTATACCCCTGTAAACCCCAGTTTTGCTATATAAAAGTGGGCTTGAAGGGGGTCAACATTATATAGGCGTGTTTTCGTAGATTTTATGGTAAAATACTGGCAACTGGTTGCCAGCGCATTTACATTTGTTTTAGACCGTTCGTTGACACATGGATGTTCTAAAGTATCTAGTGATCCTTTAAGCAGGTAGTGAACTTAGATCAGAATGTGCGGATGTACAGCGTTTCAGGTCAGTCTGATACTTTGCTGCATGTCCGAATATGCGATAAGTTCCGTTTACTCAAATCATGGGCTCAATCTTACCACCATAGCGGCAAATGTTTGTTAACTCTTAAAGGCTCCATATTCCTCAAAAATAGACATTCTTTATCCAAGAAGGGTTTGATAAATTGATTTATGGTATTAATAAGATCATAAAATGTGGCATCTGACAGCCTGTAAAATTTCAGTTAGTCTTTTGTTTATCACGAAAACATGCCTATATAGTTTTGACCCCCTTAAACCCCACTTTTATATAGTAAAACTGGGGTTTACAGGGGTATATATTATTTTTCTTATTTTTGCTCGAAAACATAGATTGTGGGTACTCGTTAGAACCGCCTCGCCGAGGCGGTTCTAACGAGTTCCCACAATCTATGTTTTGAGCAGAAATATGAAAAATATCAGAGTTTTTTTATCTTAAAATTTTCAATTTTTGGAGGTGAAATTTTCTGTACATTGGAATAGGCATGTTTTCGTAATGTTTTGAACTGGATCAAAAATTAAACGATTTATTATCGTATCTCTGAATTAATGTTGGCAACATTATTCAGAGATACGAGAAAAATCATTTCATTTCAAGAACGAGAGAGTAACTGAAACTTTACAGGCTGTCAGGTGCCACATTTTATGATTATATTTATACCAGATATCAATTTATTAAAACTTTCTTAGACAATAAGAGGTCTATTTTTGAGGAATATGGAGCCTTTGAAGCGCTAATCACAGCTACAGCTGACGTCACTTTGAAATATCTTCTTTTTTCCAGAGAAAATAAAATAAAACTAAACAATTAATGTGAAAATATCAAGTCTTATTTTCTCAGAAAAAATACAATCAGTTTTCGAATTTCGTGTGCTACAAATCTGTTTAACCCTTAGCACGCTCTGGGCAAATTCAGCAGGCGACAAATTGATACTTCTTTTTTTTTCTTATTTTTTCCAGAAAAAAGGATTTGACTTCTCACGTAAACTATCTAAAGACAGTCAAAGAGAATAGGATTTGACATTTCATGCAAACTGTCTTTAGACAGTTTGCATGAAATGTCAAATCCTATTTTCTGGAAAAAAAAATTGAAAAAAAAAAAAAAAAAAAAAAAAAAAAAATTCAAAATGTCGTCTGCCGAAAATTTTACCCAGCATTCTAAGCGTTAAATCTGTATGGGTTAATATAACGTTTCCCAGCTCGCGGTCGCCTTTATGCAAATATCCCGACTCTTACTTACGTCTGTATGAAGAGCTGGGTTATCTTTGTGGGTTCTGTATTCTGTATTTGGAGGACCAAACACCGGTGGTCCGTCATATTTCTCGTTATCTCCCTGACACAATATCTTACTTTTACCGTCTACACAACAACTTTCAGGCACATAAACTGAAAAGAAAAAGCAAGGAAACCTGTTATAGACATGGCCATAGGGACTCGTGTTCATATACACATAGCTCTAAGTATATTTTATACCACAAGCTCAGCAAACTCCCTTGAGCTAAGGTTACTAAAAATAGCTCAATGGCATTTTCAGTGTTAGAGATCTACCTGTGATGACTCATTCTGCTGGCCGGTGTAGTTTGTACTTTAAAGTATGATCCCAAGAGCCGGCCTCGGTGGCTCAGTTGGATGCGCCGTCCGACTGGAGACCAGGAGGTCGCGGGTTCAACCCCCGCCGAGGTCGGCAACATTCTTTGGTGGAGAGTGATCATGAAATATTTTCTACGGTCATTCTCTCCCTTCCGCTGATTCAAGAAGGGCAGTTGTCAGTTTCTGGCGAAAGAATGTGCACAATACTGGTTAACCGCTTAGAGGACTAAGCCTGCCCAGTAAACGTGTGGATAGGTAAACTGACCGCGCTCGACATGACCCCATTGGGTTGACTGGGCCGTAAAACCTCAAGACAAGACAAACTGATCCAAAGAAAAAAATCAACACTACTGAACTGCAATAAAAACAACAAATACATGTTGGTCCACAATTTCTTGCATGTATGGATGTACTTTATATTGATTGTTTAACCCTTTCATCCTTGAGTTTCTGACATGAACTCTTCCATCTCTGAATTTTGGACACATACATTGTTGCAAATAGGGGTTTCTGTCAAAAATCAATAAAAGAATGGGAAACAGTGTGTATCCTGATGAGACGGCTCGCTGCAGGGTAACCCATTCCGGCGACCTGTGTCCTCCGATTTCAACTCTCTGTTTCACGTCATTACGAAAACACACCTATTCAAATATATAGAAAGTTTCATCTCCAAAAACTAAATTTTCAGATTAAAAACTTTGATATTTTTCAAATTTCTGTTCAAAACATAGATTGTGGGTACTCGTTAGAACCGCCTCGGCGAGGCGGTTCTAACGAGTACCACAATCTATGTTTTTGAGCAGAAATAAGAAAAATAATGTATACCCCTGTAAACCCCAGTTTTACTATATAAAAGTGGGGTTTAAGGGGGTCAACATTATATAGGCGTGTTTTCGTGATGTAATGCAGCCGGGAACCAGAAGCCTCAGGTCACTGGGGAAGGTTATATTTCTTCCTATACCACCCTGCACATACGAAATCAAGAGCTCGGAAACTGATCTCGTATTTGAGTCCCTACGCAATTCTTCCGATAGCTATAGAAAACACATATTAAGGGAATTTTTCTTATATATCATGAAATTAAATGTTGTGTGTACTCATCAGAATCACCTCATCAATGCGATTCTAATGAATACTCTCAATACCCCATTATTGTGTAGAAGATCAAACAAATTTCCCTACATTTTCGCAATTTGCTTCCTGACAAGGCGCCATGATTAATCTTCAGTGGCTCGAACTATCCATAACTCGAACAAATTTCTATGGTCCCAAAGACGTTCGAGACTGTACTTCTTTGTTTTTAATCAGTCTGATCGAGAAAATCCATAGAATCGGAGTACCCGTGTACGCGGTTTAGTGGCTAAGAGATTTTGGTGTTTTAGGTTGTTAACGCCACATTGACGGTACTTCAGTCATTTTAAGACAAAAATCAGCTAATAACATTATAAAATCTCTGGGCAGTGAAACGCCATACATGCAGGAGAAGAATTCCAGCCCGACTGGAATTCGAACCCACGATCGCAAGATCTGCAGGCGAGCTCTAAAGGAGCCACTGGCGTTTCGTATATGACATCTATATGTAGTTATTCTTAATTAAAAGAAACATCCTTTTAGATGTAATCGGTTGCTTAACCTTTACCACTCTATGAGCTAATTCAGCATACAACAATTTGGTGATATTTTTCTCAGTAAAAAAAAATTGACATTTCATGCAAATTGTCTCCACTGGAGACAATTTGCATGAAATGTCAAAGTTTTTTTTTTCTGGGAAAAATATTTCAATATGTCATCTGCTGAAAATTTTACCCAGTTTGTTAAACGTAAATATTTGCAGCATTTTGTGCAATGTACATTGATTGAATGTAATAATTCATGGGCCGGCCTCCATGGCTCAGTTGGATGCCCATCCGACTGGTGATCAGAAGGTTGCGGGTTCGACCCCCGCCGAGTCGGCAAAATTCTTTCGTGGAGATTGCTCATAAAATATTTTCTATGTTCATTCTCTCCC
The DNA here is from genome assembly GCA_964016985.1 of Anodontia alba. NCBI lineage: Eukaryota > Metazoa > Mollusca > Bivalvia > Lucinida > Lucinidae > Anodontia > Anodontia alba. Next base: position 74,983,547 of record OZ024825.1, read on the forward strand.
TTCGCAGATTCAAGAAGGGCAGTTGTCAGTTTCTGGCAAAAGAATGTGCACAAGTATTGGTTAACCGCTTAGAAGACTAAGCCTGCCCAGTAAAAGTGTGGTTAGATAAGCTGACCGCGCTCGACATGACCCTACTGGTTTGACTGGGCCATAAAACCGCAACACAAATAAACAATAACTCATGGTCACGAATCTATGATACTTACAAATATTATGGGAATCGAATTAACATAACCCGCATGGCTTTTTATCAAATCCCTTTTGTATATGATACCTAAAACAATGTATTATGCAGTTTCATTTTCTTGTTTAGGTTTAGGTTATCAAAATTAAAAATAAAACCAGTTTAAACCGACAGGCACACAATATGACTGTATGAAGTTAGAACACAAACCTCGGTGAAACCGAGACTCCATTAACTCTTGTATATGCCAGAAGCTCTGTTTACCCCAATCTTTGTTATTTGTTAAAATGCGCTCAGATAAATATTAAAGAATGTAAAAAAAAATGCTAGCATGCTTAATAAGCCATCACCATAACGGCATGCGCCAGAATTGTTGAATGTTAACACTTACCAGGCTATAGGCATATTCAACAGCCAACAAACTGATGATATTTTTCTTAGTTTTTCCTAGAAAATAGGATATGACACTTCATGCAAATTGTCTCCTAATTTGCATGAAGTGTCAAATCCTATTTTCGAGGAAAGAATAATAATGAAAAAAAATATTTCAAAATGTCGTCTGCTTCGCAAAGTGTTAAGAATATGAGCCAAAACGTGAGAAAACGTACCTTTTGACATGGTCGCACAACGAAGACTCAAATCAATATGCGCATCCGAGCAGTAGGATCAGAATCTTCGTTGTCCGCATGAAGAAGCTTTGTATATTTGTCCATCCAAAATGCGCCCAGTGAAGATTCTGATCAGACTGCGAATGCGCAGGCTGATCTGAATATTCGCTGTGCGCTCAAATCTGAATGTACGTTTTTTACGTTTCGGCTCATATAAGAGAACGGGTACCAAAATTTAGATATCATATTTCATCTGTAATTATATCTCCAAGTCCAGGGCAGAGCCGGGACACAGCGAAAACTACGATGTCCTATCGGAAACAACACAACTGCGCAGTCTGATCCAATCTGTGTTAACCTGTTAAGGTTTTAAAACTGGTTTCACATCTATATTCACCTTTCAGGCCAGTGTGTGTGTGTGTGTGTGTGTGTGTGTGTGTGTGTGTGTGTGTGTGTGTGTGTGTGTGTGTGTGTGTGTGTGTGTGTGTGTGTGTGTGTGTGTGTTAGATTTTCGAGAGAACCTATCCAATGATTTTAGCTTCTCCAGAAAAATAAAATCTGGATTTTGAATTTTGGAACTATTTAATGTCCCTACTGTTCAAATTTGGTTCCGGAATATTGCATTTTCACATGAATTCTTATTTGAAAATTATTTCGTTTGATATCCCCAAGCTTTTTCATATTTCTATTCTTCCTTCCCGACAGCAACTTTTTAAAGACTCCTCCCGTAAACCTAAAGATAAAAAAACAAAACAAAAAAACTTCGGCCCGACACCGGTAAAAACTTAAAGTTAGTAGATTTGCTATATCTCGCTCATTTTCACAAATTATGCAAGGCATATTGTACCATAGCATTACAAAGCATGACAAATGATATCCAACCAAGATTCCACCGCGACCAGGCATGCAAGATGTCCTTTTATACACTCGATACCGGCTTAGGGTCAGGTAGGGAAACAACCAATACCATTTTAGAGAACATCCTCTCTCTGCTTAACCAATTCCACGAAGAATGCATGCGCCTCAACCATTTAATATCATTCCCTGTTAGCGGAAATTTGAAACTCATGTCAGACTCCTTAAACTTTTGTTTAAATGTTAACACTTTTGATAAAAAAATACTAGCGTTCTGAAGGGCTTGACTTGGGACTGGCAACAACGTAACACCATACATTACAGATGCTATAATAATATAATTACCTCCAGGTAGAAACCGATCTGACGACATGTGGGACCATCGCAGACCCAGATCAGCTTGCGCATCCGCGCAGTCTGATCCGGGCCTACGCTGGTCGCTTACAGAATGTTTAAGACCCATACGTTTGCGACTAATGTAGATTCTGATCACACAGCGCGGATGCGCAGACTGATCTGAGTCTACGCTGGTCGCATATGTCATATGGTGGATTTCTATTTAGACAAGCTAGATTATGTGACAGCGTCAATTTTTGAGAAATATATTCTTTATTCGTTCTCTAAAGCTTAGAAATATACGCGTGATGGTGTTCTTTTCTTTGAATCATTCCGAAAATGTCGATTGCATATTAATGGAGAGCCAACATAACACCATTATACAAAAAATGCAAAATTCCAGACTAGCCTGCGCCCATCTTGTCACTGTATTTTGTAGGCCGGCTGACAAGGTCGTGCATGTGCAGACTGGCCTGCATCATCGTTGTCAGGCTGGCGGAAAAAACAACAACTGGATTTTGCCCATGGCATCCCACATTTCTGCTATAAAGAAAGCAAAATAATTTTGACTAAGTCTGACACGAGTTTCTGTCTATGTTATGATCTACCATGCACCTACTTTTACCAGCGGGTTTGTAGTGTTTATGCCAGAAGCTCTGTTGTTTATAAATTCCCCAGCTAAAGTCACCGTTCACGTCACCGTAGGCACCACAACAACCAAGCTGAAAACAAGAAGACATTTTACTTGTACATGATGTCATTAACCCTTAAACTGCCAATCACAACAATTATTGTCTGCTTTGTCAGCTGCTTGTGATTTTAGAAGTCATTTTTGCAAACAGTGTGGACCAAGATCAGAGTAGTCTGATCTAGGTCCACACTGTTTGCCTGTATTCATAAAATAGGTTTGAAAAGTTTACTAGAATATTCAGCAGACGACATAAACAAGCGACATTTTCAGATGCAGGTTTTCTTGGCATTTTAAGGGTTAATATACAGTTGACTCTCGTTATCTCGACCTCGCTTATCTCGAATAACCGCTTATCTCGAAGTGAAAATCTGGTCCCTGCCTAAACATGAAAATATAATAACAGATAACAAAATATTGTGGAAAAGAGGAGAAATTGCTCCAAAGGAGCAATTTCTCCTCTTTTCCACAATATTTTCAATATATCTCGAATTTCAAGAGTCCAATTACATATACATTTGTTAAATGTGGTTGTTCGATTAAGTTTTTCCTCAATTCTGCAATTCTGATAGGTCGAGGTACGGATATCTCGAAGTATTTCAGAGTCCCTTGGAGTTCGAGATAACGAGAGTCGACTGTATAAATAATTAAAATGTGCGATAAAATCCGAGGAGCTAGCGTGCAGATATAATAGTGCAAGCTTATTCGAATGCCTTTGAATGTTACTTCTACCTGATGTTGTTTTTAATGAATCATAAAAATGACTATTTTGAGGCTACAGACAACTTAAAATGACACAAAATGTTTATAGCTAGCTATACACAGAGGCTTACAATTCTACTAAATTTTACACTTCTTGCTATACAATAACTGGGTTACTGCACTGTTATTGGTGAATTTTGTTCCGCAAGCTCACGGCCTTTGATATCCCAGCTCGGGACAATACAACCCTGTAATATTGTTGGTCAAAGGAATAGTAGCCTCGATCAGGACTTTTTGGCAAATCGTACAGGAGCCTTTGAGTTATGGCGCCTGTCAATCAAATCAGGCATTATACGTCCCTGTTTTGTACATTCAATCAATCTCATAACGAAAGGGGCCGATGCCATTTAGGTCCAAAGAGGACGATGGCCACAAGATCTCCAGTTTGTGCAATATGGACCTTCTGAACACTGAATAAAGCCTTCCGTCTCTTCCAAATAGTCAGTGTAAGAGAGGGAAGACAGGAGATTACGGATCCAATTAAGCAGTTAAGCAGGAAACGGACACTAATGAAATTTTTATTTTTAATCATGGCTTAGTATCATCAGAATTATCAATAGTTGTGTATCTTCCATATGAAATCGTCATATTGCTTTCACTCTGATTTTAAAAGCGCCCACAAAATTGACATTCTACCAATGGCTGCCTGTCAACAGCAGCCATCTCTTTATAACAGGCACTTTTCTGATATTCCACATTTAACTTACATATTCGGACACCTTAATCCCTTAACACACTTACTCTAGACTGGCTCCAGTCTCCAGTGACTAAATATTTATTTTTATAATCCTAATAAAATAAAACCAAACTAATATCATGACTATAAAGGCTGTTCACTAGTGACCAGCCTTTATAGTCATGATATTATTTTGGTTTTATTTTAGTGGATTATCAAACAGGATTACAAAAAATATAATAAGTCACTGTAGACTGGAGCCAATCTACACTTAACCTTAAAGTTAGAAACTCCATTTCACTATCTGTTGGTGGGCTTGAAACTGCTAGATGGCCTACCAACAGTGCAGACCCTGATCAGACACAGCATTCTGTCGCGTCTAATCTGGGACTTCACTGTTTGCACAGGTCTGCCAATCCGAATATTTTAGTATAAATTTTGTGATATATGTCCTCTCAAAAACAACCGATTCGCAACAATGCATATGCATCTACAGTTAAATTTTAACAGAACCCCAAATTTGAGGACCAAAATTTGACTTTACAGATGGACGAATAATCTAATGCTTAGCTTCTCTTTCGACTGTATTTCGGTACAACGAGACAGTGGAATGACGATTAACGGCTCTGTGCTATGAAGCGCACTGTAGTCAGGAGCTGAGTTCCAATTCTAAATCCATGGATTTGAATCCAATTAACCTACATGTACTACTAGTCCAGTTTCAATGTGCAAAAGTTAGTTGCTGGCAATGTTTTCAAAACTGTCCCCAAATGAAAATTAACAACAGCAACAACAACAACAACAACAACGACGACAAATAAACAAACAAATAAACATCATAACAACAACAGAAAGAAAACATATCACGCCTATCACAGAGTCATTTTAATATGTTTACTTCTATTAAAACAGGAATTTTACACCAAAATTTGTATTGGGTGGGCAAATCTCTGAACCAGTTGTAAATATTGAAGGTTGTTCATTTGTGTTGTCCTATTTTTGATGTAGATGCCATTTTCTGTCTTGTCAGTAACAGAAATCAACACGATTTAATCTGACAGTTAGGTGATCCGCTTTCAAAAGTAAGGGCAAGAAATCATACATATTGTATTTCTTTTACATATAGCAGTTACTTCCCTTGCAATGAGGCATTGCAGAATTGTACGTACCGATCGCTGCATAGAGTCCCATGCATCCGTGATGAGCTTATTGGTGGAGTTTCTCGTTATATCTACACCATATTGCTTTATAATCGTTGTTTCGAAACGTTTCTTAATTCCTTCTTCTATCTGCAAATGTTGAATAAATATGTATCGTCAAGGAAAAGCACAATTTTCAAATCCAGCCAGATACACACACATATACACACAAAAACAAAAGAAAAAACTTTAACGTATACCACTTTCTAGGTAATTCAGCAGACGATGAATTCATATTTTTCTTATATTTTCCAGAAAATAGCTTTGACATAAAATGTTAAAGCCTATTTTCTGGGGAAAAAAAGAAAAATATTTCAAAGTGTCGTCTGCTGATTTTTTTTACCCAGCATGCAAAGCGATAAAGTAGTTATTTTAGTCTTGAGATGATAAGAATTAATTCGCGTTGTATAAAATCACTTTCACTCGTGATTTGCAATGAAAAAGAGCAAATTAAATACAATGTTAACAAATTGTTTGAATTATAAAGTGACTTTAGAGACAAAAGATCTCAGCGTCTTCAGAATTCAACAAATAAGGCTCCCAGTTAAGTGTAAACATTTTCATGTAGAAACGAGAAATATAGGTATATTTTAATACAGTTTTGAATACATTTTTCAATGGAGGTAACTCATAATTGTTGCTGTCCTTTCTGAAAAGGGGTACTTGGGAGTATATTATTTCCTTTTAGAACAGACCCTTTTCAGAAGGGGCTTGATGAATAGGAGGGCAAGCATGAAGTCACAAAAGTTGTCTCCTTTGTAAAACATGGCGGAAAATAGCAGGTTTATTTACTTATTTTAAATAGCGTCCTCTAATATTTGAAAACAGCACATTCCCTGAAGACCAAAACAGACCTATGCAAACAGTGTAGCTCCAGATGAGACGGCTCGTAACGAGCCATCTCATCAGTTTCTATACTGTTTGACATTCTGTTTTATATTCTTGGCTGATTTCCCTATTTTCAATAATGGATGTGTCCAAATTCAAACATGGAAGAGTCCACTCTGGACACACAGGGTTGAAAGTACTTACTTCGTCTCGGAATATAAAGCTTACACCAAATCCCACACAAAGTGTTAAAAGGACCATAGTTAGCACCACACCATACTGCAAAAATAAATAAATAAATAAATAAAATAAAAATGAATGAATGAATGACTGAATGAATGAATGACTGACTAAATGAATAAGGAAACGAATGGATCGATCGAACGACCGATCATTTAATCAATCAATCAATCAGTCAGTCAGTCAGTCAGTCAGTCAGTCAGTCAATCAATTCATCAAATGAACACCATTAGCAAACTTGAGCTACGCCATACCAATATGTGGAAAGCGAATGTCCGAGGATGCGCATTCATGCAGCCTGATCAGAACCACCGCTGTTCGCTCAATGCTCGTGCAGCCTGATCAGAACCACCGCTGTTCGCTAAATGCTCGTGAAGCCTGATCAGAACCACCGCTGTTTGCTAAATGCTCGTGCAGCCTGATCAGAACCACCACTGTTCGCTCAATGCTCGTGCAGCCTGATCAGAATAACTGCTGTTCGCTCAATGCTCGTGCAGCCTGATCAGAACCACCGCTGTTCGCTCAATGCTCGTGCAGCCTGATCTGAACTACTGCTGTTCGCTCAATGCTCGTGCAGGCTGATCAGAACAACCGCTGTTCGCTCAATGCTCGTGCAGCCTGATCAGCACCACCGCTATTCGCTCAATGCTTGTATACAGGAACTGCAAGCGCAACTGACTGGGCACTGAGTACATCTTCGCTCTTCGCACAGAAAAGGGCTTAGTGAATGTGAAAATAATAAAGGTCCTTCCCAGCGTCTTAAGGCCGCGGACTGCTAAAATTCACAGAACACCGGGCTGGTTCCATTACGAATGTATTTCAATAATAAATAGTTCTAAACGTCGTGCCTGTTTTTGAAGTGCTCTTTGCGTGCTATCATGCCAGAATTGGTCAAACTGTTTAATTTGAACCATTCTGCAGTAGATATTGATAAAAATGTGCATTTTGGGTGGCTGCTTTGAAAAAATGAAAGAGAAAATCATTCGTACAGGACCTGTGTCAGTCACTTCGAAGAGGCGGAAACCCCTTGCCTGCCACACAGCCTACCATCCCATTTCTTGTTTTGAAGGTTTCAAAAGGACTCCTGTGTGGGTGCAGTTGTACGCATACGTAACAATATGTTACGTATGCGTACAAATGTACGCATATGTAACACATTTGATACGTATTCGTATGTGTGGCATATGCGCACTCACACTTCTGTCAGGCCCTTACCAAGTACTGATCATATGAACTTATAAAAAACTATGGACGGTAGAACATTTGCAAAAATGTATAAAAATATAGGGAAAATCAATAGTAGTCTGTATCCTTCAGGGCGTTCGCGGTTCGTCTCAGTGGAGGGAATCCAAACGCACCAGATATAATCTACTTGCGAAGTTCGAACGGCATGATCAGACTGCACGAATGTGCATTTTATCTGAACCATCGCTCATCGAAAATATAATAAAGCCATTTTCGCGCCATGAGTGTCGTCTCATTTATAACTATATAAAATTCAATCAACATTAATAATTCAAGAATACTTAAGGAAAACATTAAGATCGTTTACTTTATTACTTTCAGCGATTCAGCTACAACGGGCATAACCTTGAAAATGAACATCTAAGAACATATTTAAATGCATCTCTCAGAACACATTTAAATGAACATCTCAGAACACTTTTAAGAATAACTGATACACATTCAAGGGAGGCAATAAATTAAACATTTTTTTCTCCCTCCTGAAAAGGGGTCTACTCTAATAGGAAAGAATTTGCTCCCTCGGAGCAAATTCTTTCCTTTTAGAATAGACCGTTTTTCAGAAGGGAATTGGTATGCACGAAAGCAAACGGGTCACAAAATTTGTCTCCCTTGTAATCATAGCGGAAAAACTATCTCGGTACCGTCCCTTTAAAATGTATATGAGACGAACACGTAATGTCTTATTTTGTTGACATGCTCTTTTAATGGACAGCTAAAATTTACAGAGAACCGTGTTGATTCCATACAAATATCGTTCCATATTAAACGGTTAAAAATTTTTTTGCCTGTTTCTAAAGTGATTTATTTTTGCTTTGATTCCAGGCAATTTTGCAGTTGATATTAGCAAATTGGTATATTTTGGGATGTAACTTTGAATGTGAAAGTAGAAAATCATCTGGGATACAAATTACCCTTACACCTACCGTAATCTCCTACAAGTTCTGTGTCAGTGCCTTCGAATAAACGGAAGCTAATTACTTGACACACAACCTACCATTCGGTTCTTGTTTTGGAAATTTTAGAGGGCTTCTGTCATACGGGTGCCAAGTATTGACCATTTGAACATAAAACAAAAAGTTGTGCGCCCTTGAACATTTGTAAAAATGTATAAAATATATAAAAAAAATCAATGGTAGTCTGTACCCTTTAAGAGTATTGTTTACTTACAAAACCTAGAACAAAGCGTTCTTGCTTCATTGTCCCACAGCAACCACAGAAAGCTAGCACCGTCGCCGCCCCGCCCCCAGCGATAAGGCCGTATGTGACCATTTCTACCAGCCGAGAACCCATGATGGCGGACATCTCCCTCGTATTGAACTCTTTCACCAACAACCAAACACCAACTCCCAAAACACCACACCCTAATATCTACAAAAGCAAGAAATACTGATAAACAGATAAGTCCCGACACGTGAAAAGGGGCCTTATGGCCAGTGCTAACAACAATGCCCATATCAGACTGCGCTTCCGAACAGCTTGATAAGTGCTTTCGTTCATTACGTTAACATGCCTATGTGAAATGTTCACTTCCAAGCCATCGGACACACCTATGTGAAATGTTCACTTCCAAGCCATCGGACACACCTATGTGAAATGTTCACTTCTAAGCCAACGAACATACCTATGTGAAATGTTCACTTCTAAGCCATCGAACACACCTATGTAAAATGTACACTTCTAAGCCATCGAACACACCTATGTGAAATGTTCACTTATAAGCCATCGAATTCACTTATGTGAAATGTACACTTCTAAGCCACCTTACACATCTATGTGAAATGTTCACTTCTAAGCCATCGGACACACCTATGTGGAAAGTACACTTCTATGCCATTGAATTCACCTATGTAAAATGTACACTTCTACGCAATCGAACACGCCTAAGTCATCGAATTCACCTATATGAAATGTACACTTCTAAGCCATCGAACACATGTATGTGAAATATACACTTCTAAGCCATCGAACACACGTATGTAAAATGTGTACACTTCTAAGCCATCGAACACCTGTATATGAAATGTACAGTTTAAGCCATCGAACATGCCTATGTGAAATATACACTTCCTTCTAAGCCATCGCTCTATAAGGGTTCTTCTTCAAACATACTGTTAATACAGCGATATTTTCTTATTTCTCCACGAACAATATGTTATAGGTACTCATTAGTATCGCCTCGCGGATATCTCAGTTTGATGACAATAAGAAAACCAGTAATTAATAAAATAGGCTTATATTCAACTGCTATTTTTTTTTTTTTAAATATTCAACTGCTCTTTTTTTTTTCTTTTTTTTTAAATACTCTTTTTAGTACTTATGAGATATTTTTCATATTTCTGCTCAAAGCATAGATTGTGGGCCGTCGTTAGAACCGCCTCGACGAGGCGGTTCTAACGTGCACCCGCAATTTATATTTTGAGCAGAAATAAGAAAAATAATATATACCCCTTTAAACCCCAGTTTTACTATATAAAAGTGGGATTTATTGGGGTCAAAATTATATAGGTATGTTTTCGTGATGTGAGCGACGTAGAGCTATGAGAAACGTTTTTTTTTCTACAATAACATTCAATAATAGGCTAATACTTCATTCTTAATGAAGACAAATGCACAATAGATTACAATTATAATAGTTTTGGATGAATTTTGTTGCTAACATTTCTCAGAAATACAATATATGGTAATGAAGTTTCAAACATACAAAATACGAGACAAATAATTATAACTTTATTACATTTCGAGCAAATTCTCGCGAGAATCAAGGAGACTAAACTTCGTTCTCGTTTCTCAGTTTTAGCGACCCGACTCATGAGAAAATATCCAGTTTCGGATAAAAATGGACTAATGACATATTATTCCAGGCGAGTCAGGTGAATTTTCTAGATTTACGACAGTAAGACATTGTCGTAAATCATTGTCGTAACATAGACGTGGCTCTCTTCATAGACTGTCGGAAATTCATCCGGGTCGCTTAGGATTTGTTCCTGGTCCACACTTACCAAAACAAAATGGGATTATCCCACGATATACCGCACGAAATCCGAAAGTTGTGAACGAAGTCTCGTTTGAATCCTCGCGGGATTGACAGTTTATGGCAGTCATGATAGTATATGATTATGTGTCAGTCATAGACTGTACTAGGGCAATGACTTTGAGCCGGAAATTTTAAACAAGTAATGGTATCTTATTAAACTCTGCAGCCAGCTAAACGCCAAGTTAGCGGTTACCGATTAGCAAACTGTGTAATTTTTCAGCACACGACTTACTGAAACATTTTTTATACTTTCCCCAGAAAACAGGTTTTGAAATTTTATGCAAATTGTCTCTAATTTGCATGAAATGTCAAATCCTGTTTTCTGGGGATAATAAGAAAAAATATCATCAATTTGTTGTCTGCCGACTTAGTCCAGAGAATGGCAAAGGTTGTTACCAGGCAGAGAGGAAATGAAATACTGCGACTCGCTGGTAAGAGAGAGAGAGAGAGAGAGAGAGAGAGAGAGAGAGAGAGAGAGAGAGAGAGAGAGAGAGAGAGAGAGAGAGAGAGAGAGAGAGAGAGAGAGAGAGAGAGAGAGAGAGAGAGAGAGAGAGAGAGAGAGAGAGAGAGAGAGAGAGAGCATGGATAGAAACCGGAATCTTGCTGTCTTTGACATTCGTTAGACTGAAGCTGGCATTAATGACAGGATGAGACTCGTTTATTTAAAGACATATTCAACAAGAGCACCAACAATTCTCCTCTTCTACTGGAAGAGCAAATTAACTCGTTTTCAGACCCAAGTCGCGCAACGGCAGAAAATAAACGCTAAAATATTCATAAACACGAGCCATCTATACAAACTTGAACTTTGCAATTTGTTAGCGTATGTTAATTAAGAGGGCGGTGATTAAAACCTTGTTTGTATCATGAGCAGTTTATTTACGCTGAATCACTCATGGGGACTAATTACGCTGGGTAAATTTCCTGCCATTTTGGCAAGGGAGGTAACTGTTGTGAGTTCGTATTTACTTCCCTGAGTACGAAGGCCATTCTGAAATGCGGTCTACTCTAAAAGGAAAGAATTTGCTCCCATAGGGAGCAAATTCTTTCCTTTTTAGGGTAGACCCTTTTCAGAGCGGTGGCCAATCAATTTGAAACAGTTGTCTCCCCTGAAGATATCCATTTCCTGTAGACATCTATTTATCCAGTATTCCAGTATTATTTGACGCGCAACGCGAGAAAGACCTTACGACATATGTGGACAACGACGACCCGAGTCAGCCTGCAGTCAGAACAGTACATCCATTGCTAGTTTACAGAATCAGTGACTACTGTGAAGTATATCGACGGGGGAGCATGTCCTGATCAGACTGCGCGAATGTGCCAGGTGATCAGGGACATCACCGTTCGCAATAGTGTAAGGGTCCTTTTGACGCGTTCGCATTATTTATACATTTTGATGTTACAAAATATGCCAAATGTAAACAGGGTCAGAGTAAATTTCATAAATTAAAAAGTTGTCATATATATCCTAAGTAATCTGAAACCTTAATTCCTTACCGTACTTGTCCTAAAAAATTGAATTTAAAATATTTACTTTATATGGACTCTCATCATCTCGAACTCCAAGACCGGAATTTTCAGTTTAATAACAGTAGTTGAAATTGAAAAAAAACAACAAAAAAACAACAACAACATAATACGAATCTAAGTTAATATGTTTCCAAAATTAAGTTTGACTTAAGCAGAAGTTTGAGTTATCAGTGTTTGAGGTAACGCGAGTATACTGTACCTGTTGATGTGTCTAATACTGCTGTTTGAGTGGCAAACAGTGTAGACCCTGATCAGACGCCGCGTCTGATCTGGGTCTTCACTATTTGCTAAAGCCTGCCTGCCCAAAAACTTACGATAAATAAGGCTCCGTATACACGTGTACAAAAGGTATTTAATCAACCTCTATCACCCTCTGGGCTTATTCAGCAGACGACAAATTGACATATTTTTTTTTTAAATCTTTTCCCAGAAAACAGGCTTTGACACTTCATGCAAATTGATTCCTAAAATGAAATGTCAAAGCCTGTTATCTGGAAACTATAAAAAAATATTTCAACATGTCGCCTGCTGAAATTTTTTACCCAGCATGCTGAGTTTAAAATAGTCTATCATGGCGTCAACATCATTTAAACAGTTTAACAGTGCCAACTTTAATATTAGCAATGACACTCTTAGATATTTTAAATGACTGTTTTCTCTAAAATATCCAAAAAAAACATGGCTAGACATTTCATTGTATTTAGTGTGAATATTCTTCAAATGATCTTGCCCCCGAAAGAGACTGAAATGTCATGCATTGTTCTCTTGGGGGAATAAATATAACGTTTAAAATATCGTCTGCTATTATTTTTTACCGTTTATCTGAAATGAGAAAGATTGAAATTAAAAAAACAAAAAAACAACAACAACAACAACAAAAAAAAAGAATTAAAAATGTCGCCTGTTATTATTTTTGGGCATTCAGAACACCTAACGTATTCGTACAGACAGGCCTGAGCCGGCCTCGGTGGCTCAGTTGGATGCGCCGTCCGACTGGAGACCAGGAGGTCGCGGGTTCAACCCCCGCCGAGGTCGGCAACATTCTTTCGTGGAGATTGATCATGAAATATTTTCTACGGTCATTCTCTCCCTTCCGCTGATTCAAGAAGGGCAGTTGTCAGTTTCTGGCGAAAGAATGTGCACAATACTGGTTAACCGCTTAGAGGATTAAGCCTGCCCAGTAAACGTGTGGTTAGGTAAACTGACCGCGCTCGACATGACCCCATTGGGTTGACTGGGCCGTAAAACCTCAACACAAACAAACAAACAGACAGGCCTGAGCAAACAGTGTTGACGCAGCACGCGGCGTCTGATCAGATTCTACATTGTCACTCATCTGACATTTAAACACATCAATAGGTTGTAAAATGGAGTGAAATGGAGCTGGTCAAATTTTAAAGTAACTTTTTAGGTTAACTACAACATAAAACACGTACAGTAGAGGGTAGAGGGTCCACTGTAGAAAAAAAGGCTTCTTTTTTGCGAACAGCAATTATCCAAACCAGCAGTCAAGTCCGGTCAGATCTTCCGCTGATCGATAAACATTCCAGCGGGCACATGACGTTTACACAACGTCGGATTAACGTCGATGCAACGTCAGCGAGTACAACGTCGATGCAAAGTCAGCGGGCATATGACGTTAGTACAACGTCGGATTAACGTCGATGTACAACGACGTTGCATCGACGTTGATCTGACGTTGTATAAACGTCATGTGCCCGGTGGGATGGACTATATATAGATATTTTGTAGGTGAACCATCTGTATATTGAAGACAGCGAGCTGTGAATATCCTGATAAAGACTGGCTCCAGTCTCCAGTGACTAAATACGTTTTTCTTATAATCCTGTTTGATTAATGCACTAAATAAAACCAAAATAATATCGTGACTACAAATGTTGATCACTAGTGACCAGCCTTTATAGTCATGATACTATTTTGGTTTTGTTTTAGTGGATTATAAACAGGATTATAAGAAAAAATATCTAGTCACTGGAGACTGGAACCAGTCTAACCATGACATAACTGAACTGAAATGCAGACTGGTCCATATCATCGCCGGCCATATGACGTGAAATTTTCGTAACAAGCAACGTACCAATATAAACACATTATAGCACTGTAGTATAGTCTTTAGGTTGGAGATACACTGGTCTTGTTGATTTTCTTTCTTCCGTACCCGGTTCGATACCCGGTTGGACCGACTGCGGTAACTACCCACACTGCTTCTCTTTAGACTGTTCCGATCTCTCTTAATGTCCTTCTCAATGTGATCAAAGTGATTCTGTACAATTGGCCGCTTGTTCAAAGGCTGAAAAGATAATAATAATAATAATAATAATAATAATAATAATAATAATAATAGTAATGATAATAATAATAATACAATGTGATAATAATAATAATAATAATAATAATAATAATAATGACGATGATGATGATGATGATGACGATAATAATGGTGGTGGTAGTAATGATGATGATGATGATGATGATGAAGATGATGCTGATAAAACAGCAATTAACGCAACAATGTAAACTCTATACATCTTAGCGAAAACTCTTAATAAGACAAATTTTAACCATTATATTGATATTTCCCCTAATAGTTTTACAAAAGAAAAAAAAAAAGAAAAAAAAAAAATACGTTGTGGCTACTAATTAGAAGCGCCTCTGTAAGGCGCATCTAATGAGTACCCACAATATATGTTTTGGGCTGAGTTTAATGAAGAAAAAAAAATCTGGATATTCTTCTCTTAGCTTTGTAAGCCATGACAATTTCACCATAAAATAAGAGAAATGAGGAAGTGTTTGTTATTGCAACCTGTTTACTGCATTCAATGCAGTGAACAGGTTGCAATAAACACAAATTGAGAAAAAAAAAACAAAAAAAAAAACAACAACATCAAACAAAACAAATAAAAAAAAACTGGTTTAAAATCGCAAATTTCTCAAAAATACGCATAACAATGTTGACCCCTGTATATCATAGTGTAATGTGTGAGGTACACATTCCACAGTTTTATTTTATATTTCCGGTCGTGTACAATATAATTAGCTGATTATAAATGTTGTGTACAAATGTTTAAGTGTGCTGTTTTCATCTTGAGTCACAAAGTCTCTATCCTGAATGTATCAAGTGCATTCAGACCTTGCCGAGGCAAGGTGGCTGCAAAATAGTTGTTATCTGGTGGGTGCTTTTAAGCAGAAGCAACACACATAAAACAGTATTCTCGATAAAAGAATTATTGAGTCAAATACCAAAAGAACATAAACATAGTAGGCGATAAGTTCTTGGAGAGACTGAGATCAAAATATAAAGCTGGTCATTCTGTAAAATGTAGTTTCTTTGACCACGTGGTGCATTGGAGTATCCAAAACACTTTCTATTACACTGTCATGTTACAATTTTATACGTAACGGACAAAGTAACCCTTTAGGAAAAATTCGAACAGAAAAGGCCCAGGTCAGTATACCATGCAGGGTCATCGCTTTCCGACTATATATTCTGCAGTATTAAATAAAATTGTAAGCGGACAGCGAAAGCTCTGATCAGACTGCGCCTTTGCTGTTGCATTCAGCCTGAATATTTATTTTCTTATGAAGCGAAACTGTTGAGGTTTGTAATCTGTTAAAAATAATTTGTACAATGCTATGTGCATTTGTATTAGAGAGACAACGTTTGTGTCGTCTTATTTGTTTTCCTGGACCAATTTCCCTCTGATGTTTTTGATTTGGGTTTATGGCCCTTTTAAGAATATTTCACTTATATCGAGCCGATCGTTCATCAAAGGTGGGCGAAAACCGGAGAACCCGGGGAAAAAACCACTTGACCATTCGTAAGCAGAACTTGGCTTTCCGAAATGTGACCCGAGCGAGGCTCGAACCACAGCGGTGAGAAACCTTATGAATTAAGAGTCAACTCTCCTATCCGCTAGGCTACGAGGAATGTCCCTCTGAAACAGGGTCTACTCTTAAAGGAAAGAATTTGCTCCAAGGGGAGCAAATTCTTTCCTTTTAAAGTAGATCCTTTTTCAGAAGTAAGGCAAAACAATTTCTGAACGAGTTACCTCCCCTGAAAATGTATGCACTCCCCTTAAGTGTACAAAATTGTACTCACCATCGCCCTGAATTACAGACTGCATTAATTCTTTAGACATATTTATAGCTCAAACGTCTGCAGACTTCATTTTGAATCATACAAACCTTTGTCTTTCCCCGAAACAGCAGCATTCATGGCTTATCTAGTGCTCTAAACATCTTTGTCAAGATTTGTTTGTATTAGGGAGCGACCATTTGATTTTTATGGGGCGGGGGAGGGGGCGATTTTTGAGAGAAAAAACAAGAGCCTCTTTTGCCCGAAAAAATAGCCAGAACCAGGGTAAATGCTTTTTATTCTATTATACCCTTTGTAAAATCGTGAATAAAAAGACAGGCTCGCGTCGCGGAAGAAAACAATTTGCAGGCCCATCTTCCCGCCCCCACCCCCTTCAGTTTATACTTAGCTAAATAATAGTTATAACAAGCCAGATACGACAGGAAAATAGTTAAGTTTTAAACATCTTAATAAGTGTGTTGCTGGACAAATTTATAAATTGCAACAGGTGTTTGGATAAGTCTGATAAAATCAAAGTTATAGAATTTCCCGTTTTCGCAAAACTGAGCTAAAGAGGCTGGGAAAATATAGTTGTGCACGTAGATTATTAACTGTTTAAGTGGAATGACACTGAGACAGCATAACATACCGTACATGCAAATACAGTTAAACAAATATTAAATCTTTCTGAATATCAAGGCGGCCATATATTAGGCACGTCCCCGGAAGTTGCTGCTTCCTAAATCAACTCGAAACTTGAAAACGTAACGCAGAAGAAAGACAATTTATGCAAGACCAGGAAGTAACTGCTTCCTAAATCAACTTCAAACTTGAAAACTTAACACAGAGCAAAGACAATTTATGCAAGACCATAGATGGCTGTCTATTCCCAAGTTAATACTTGGCACGCTCTGTGCAATTCAGCAGGCGACAAAATTAAGGATTTATTCCCTTATTTTTCCAGAAAATAAACTTTGACATTTCATGCAAATTGTCTCCTTAGACAATTTGCATGAAATGCCAAAAGACAATTTTCATAAAATACCAAAGCCTATTTTTCTGCGCAAAATAAAAAAAAAAAATCAAAATGTCGTCTGCTGAATTTTTACCCAGCATCCTGAGCGTAAAAGACACATGAAACCCTTTGGCATGTGCTTTGTTAATTAACATGTAATGCAATAACGGCGAGGGACATTTGCATGAAATATCAAAGCCTATTTTCAGGGAAAAATCAGAAAAAAACATTTGAAAATATCGTCTGCTGAAATGCTTAAAAAGCATCCTTAGCTTTTAAGACATATGAAACCCTTTGACATGCGCTTTGTCAATTTAATTCAATAATGAAGAGGAGACAATTTGCCAGAAATATCAAAGCCTATTTTCAGGGAAAATTAAGAAAAAATATTCCAAAATATCGTCTGCTGAATTTTTTACCGGGCGTCCTAAGCTTCAAAGATAATAAACCCTTTATGGCATGCACTTTGTCATTTAAATTCAATAACGAATCATTGGATTGTCTTCAGAGGATAGATAATATACCCTATTTTGATCACGTGATAGCGATAAACGTCACCGGACAGGCCGTAAGATACACCAGTCGGTACAATAATCATGATCAACCGACGTCTGTTTTTTCTTGTATACCAATATCAGGAGACCGACCACCAATAAACCTATGGTAATTGGTCTGCAAGATCTCTCAGAGATTTTAGGACTTTTATCCTTCAGAAATTATCTACAATAGATGCAAAGGCTTCCGAATAAAGAATCCATTTACTGCCGCTAAGTGGCTGGCGTTCCTTTTACGACAATGGTTGCCGAGGTTTCCGAATAAGCAATTCATTTGAGCCAGTGCACGACAAAACCTACAATAAGACTTGTGCGACCAGCGGATACTCAGATCAGACTGCGCATCCGCGTAGTCTGATCGGAATCTTCGCTGATCGCATGTGCCTTGTACAACCTCCGGGATATCCAGAGGGATGAACGAGAATTCTTGCCATACGGCTTTACTGGTCACACAGGTCTAATTGTAGGTTATGTCGTGCGTTGGCTCATTTGTAAGCCACAAAGTGGATGGCCGTGCTTTTTACAGCAACTGTCTGATGTTGTATTGATGAGTATTTAATAGGCGTACTAGTGGCCATAAAAATGCATTTCGTAGCTCATTTGTCCCATATTAATTTCCGTTCCATAATGGAATGACGGGAATTGTTTATTAGATTCTTCTGACATCGTGGATAAAAGCTTCAAGACACACGAAAGAAAGGAACCGTTTGGTTTTCCAATTTGTGGTTCTTAAAACGCGCATGCGCAATCACCTATTCGGGCTACAGACATGCGTTTTTGCCTGAAGCTTCCTCAGAGTCTCTACTTCATGTCTGTGAACAGCAACAGCTCTGGCGAGACTGCGCTTATGCGCAGTCTCGCCTGAGTCTTTGCTGGTCGCAAGTGTGGTAAGTACCCTTCCCTCATGTGCTAACTCAATTGTGTTAGCAGCATTCTCAACACACTGTTATCATCGCTAAAACAGAACCGCTTTGTCTCCTTTTCTCTCTCTTCAATCTTTTATCTGCCAATTATTG
Organism: Anodontia alba; assembly: GCA_964016985.1. Classification (NCBI taxonomy): domain Eukaryota; kingdom Metazoa; phylum Mollusca; class Bivalvia; order Lucinida; family Lucinidae; genus Anodontia; species Anodontia alba. The sequence goes on from OZ024825.1 coordinate 75,002,416, forward strand.
AATCGAATTTCATATAATTCGATAAACTGTCTGTAAAAGGCAACCAAATTATGAAATAAAACTAAATTTGAGAATCAGGAACTAAATACTGCCAACATTTTCACATGTTCAGGTGAGGATTGACGCAATTTTAACTCTTTCACACCTGAGTTTCTGAAGTAGACTCGTCTATCTTTGAATTATGACAAATCCTTTGTTATAGACGGGCAGACTGGGTGTCATTCAAAACACCAAAACCAAATGGCAAGCAATATCGATCGTTATGAGATCTGGTTCTTTGCTGTTTGCAAAGGCATATGCGTTGGACTGCAGGGTTGAAATAGTTCTAAACAAGTAACAAGTAGACTTTCTCATATTTGTTTAGCCCCCTTACAACTCCGCGATTCCAGATCTTCAGTGGACCGTTGGCTTGCTCTCGATTCTGCAATACGTAGTCCGTCTTATAATCATAATATGAAATAGGTGCAACCTAATGAGCAACCAACCAATTTGTGACTTTCCAAAAATAAGGTAATAAATAAATAAAAATGGACTTTTAAGTTTCAACAATTTGCGGGGTGGTGGTGAGGGTAGATGCGGGTGCATCTTATTTACAAGTATTCCTCAACAGGTTTTTTAAATTCAATAATACAGAAGCATGCATTTTTAGTGATTTAAGACTGTATTAAAAGGCGGGAAAAGGCATTTTTCATCCAAGTACAATGAATAAGTTCCCACTGAGTGACCTTAGTATAAGTTTAGGGGGTGACTACTTCCAGTACCAGCATAATTTCTCACAACATTCACCAATACTAAACTGAGCCAAAGCATGACAAAATCTATGGCAACCTGTTTGTGGTTTTGTCCATTTAATTTAGATACATGCATTTCAAATACAGATATACCTGCTAATAAACACAGATATCTTTATTTCATTGTTATTACAAATATCTCTAATTAAAATGCAGTTATATGTAATTGAACTGAGATATCTTACTGAAATGCAGATATCTGTACTTGAGAAATACAGATATCTCTATTTTCAATCATAACATAGAAATCTGCATTTGTATTAGAGACATCTGCATTTAAAAATACAGATATCTCCATTTCAATGAGAGATACATCTTGTGTAGCTGAAATTCAGATATCTGCATTTAAAATACAGACATCGCTAATTCCATTACGAAAACACGCCTATTCAAATATATAGAAAATTTCCACTTCAAAAATTGAACGTACCTCAAGCACTTGAGGCTATTGGACTCACCACTGAGCTACCTGCTGTTGTCCGAGTTTAAGGGAAACCTAGTAGGCTGCAAGGGACTATTAATTATGTTGAAAATAAAAGTTGAAAATAATCAGGTTCTTAAGAGAATTTTGCATTTAAAATTACAATTATCTGTAGTTTCTATAAATGAAGATTTCTGTATTTGAAATACAGATATCTGTATTAGAAATACAAGCATCTCTATTTGAACGGCAGATATATTTTATTTGAATAAAAATCATAGATATCCGTATTTCAATTATAGATAGTTGTATTTCAAATAAAGATATTTGTATTTCAAAAACAGTTACCCGAGTTTCTAAAATGTACTTATATCTTACTTAAATAGAAATATCTGCATTTGAAACGCAGACATCTGTAATTAAAATGCAGATATCTATGATTCAAATTCAGACATGTCCATTAAAGAACCAAAAAGAGATATCTGCATTTCAAATACGTATAAATACTCTGTATTTGAAATACAGATATGTGCATTTAATGTAGGTAGCTGCATTTAAATGCAGATACCTTTATTTAAATGCAGATATTTGCATTTTAAATATAGATATCTGTATTAAATTGGTTTTAACCCAAACGAGCCACCATAAAAAACAATGAAATGACCTATAAAAAACACTTGTCCAAATGAATTTTAAACTAGTCACAAATTATGGCAATATGTGCAAACCAATCTGTCATTCTGCGAATACAGACAGTTCTTAAGTGATAGCATTATGCTGCATTGAAATAAAACTCATCTGTAGATGAGGGAAGCAGTTACTGACAGTTCCTGGATTCACATGCAAGGTTACTGTATCTCATTTATAACAGAAGTAATCTATACGAGAATAAACTAATTCTTTGTAAATAAGAATTTCAACAGTTAAGAATTAGATAAACTCCAGAATTATTATCATAAAATGCTTCTCTTTTCTACAGATTATTTTAGCAAGAGAAAGTGAACAAATATTTTTTTTTATTTTTTTATTCCATAAAAAATTATAGGACTAGACTACTGATGGTGCCAAGTATAAGATAATAAGAATGACACATGTATAATTCTTTTGTCATATGAAAGAACCGTTTATAGAAGTCTTTTCATTGCAGTTAGTGCCTTTTAACACACAGTAATAACTCAGTGATGAAACCTGACACAAATAAAGAAATGAAACTGTTCAATGGTGATTCTTACAAGAATTATCAACAGAACAGTGCTTCCATCCACTGTCATTGTATGAAACAAAAAAAAAAAAAAAAAAAAAAAAAAAAAGAGAACAATAATGGTCTGTAGTGTTCACCGGAACTTAACGGATTTATATACTTAATTTCAAAGTTTCACAAAACTAGACTGTTCAAGATTTTTCTATAAATTTTATTTTAAAAAGACACATGATGGTTCTAAACAAACAACCCCCAGGCTTATAAATTGAACAATCTTTGTGCAAATCCACTAGACAAACTCAAACTCATCCAAGGTTTTATGACCGTCCTCATTACCTGCCCGTCTGATGAACAATTTGATAACTAGAAATTGTGTTTAAAAAAAGACACTATGCCTCCCAACCATATGCTTGCCTCTAAAGATAATACAAGGTAAAAATGGCCCAATCTACACAGGGTCATAATTCCTTAAACGTTTTTAAAAGTTAATTAGGTCAACTTCTAATCACTACGAATCTATTCATCAAGTTATGAGGCGCTAGCTTCAATAGTTTTTGAGATCTTTTGCTGGCAAGGGAAAAAGTTTGAGATATTTTGCTGGCAAGGAAAAAATGCCCAAAGTTACAAAGGGCCATTACTCATGAAATATTTTTAGAATTTATTCAAAAGAATCAGGTTATCTACTCATCATTATCAATCAATTTAATAAGTTTCAATGCTCTAGCTCCCAATTTTTTTTTTAAATATTCTGCTGACAAGGTAAAAATGTCCAAAATTACAAAGGACCATAACTCATGAAGTAATTTTTTAAAATTATTTCAAAAGTTAATCAGATCGTCTACTCATCACTATCAGTCTATTCATCAAGTTTCAAAGCTCTAGCTTCAATAGTTTTTGAGATACATGTAGTTTAATGAAGTCTCTATCAGCCAGACTATATTTTTGCCATATTACATCTCTGGGAGTCTGAAAGAGCAGGTAACTCATGCAAGTAGTGTGATCTGGTTGAAAACTTGTGCAAGATTTATGTCCAGCTTCATTAATAGCAAGTTTGATATAGATCTGATCATAAAACAAAGTCGCTGTTGCACGCTGCTTGGACAATATTTTCACCACAATATGTGTATGGGACTTTTTGGTTGCTATAGCATCCAAGGTTTTCATTGGGTTACCATGAAAAGTGAAGCTCCACCAAAGGCATGCTATAGATAAGAAATGATTTAGATCGGCCTGCAGACTGCAGAGATAACTGATTAAAGGTACTGACGGATGACTGATGGATGAAGAATGGACTACCACCCTATAAGCTCCCCATGAGCCTTCAGTCCAGGTGAGCTAAAAAACACACACACAAAAAAAAAAAAAAAAAAAAAAAAAAAAAAATCTGCAGTTCTACAAAGTTTCATCACTGGACTATCTCGTGTTATATTATTCAGGGCTCAAATTTTTTTTCTTGAATTAACTCCTCCTGTAGGGCAAGTGGCCTCAAATTGTTACTTGCCCTTAGCTGTACTCATCCTTAGTCTTATATTTGGTACTAAAAAGAAACCTGTCCATAAAGTCATGGAATTTAGTTCACGTATTGAAGCGGGGTTTACTGTTGTTGTTTTGCTGCGGAATAGTAAACTCTAACAGACACCTTCTAGAATTGAAATTTTAACTTGTCTGCAGATTTTGACATCTTTTTTGTGACATTTTGGAGTGACTTTTAGAACTTTGTAATTATGCTAGGTAATCCAAATTTTTTCACTATTTACCCTTACTGCGATAAAACATACCTGTCCTGTTGGGCAAGCCGTTTGATTTTTTTTTCACTTGCCCTTAAAGAACATCTACTCATAAATATGAGCTGACAAGTGCAAATTTCAAGACCTAGTTATTACATGTAACAATGACACTTTCTGCAATGAAAAGATTTCATATAAACAGTTCTTTCATTCGACAAAAGAATGTCATAAGTTAGCAGTCTCACTTCAGTGAATATAGTTTTTACAATGGTAGTTCATCTACAATGTCTTTGAAGTAGGTCCATTAATATGTTGAAACCCTGCATCAGAGTTAAGCCAATGGCTTATTGAGCTCTTTCAGAGTGGCCACCCTCAGTCAGAATCAAAATTCCCCGACATATCACTGGCTTTTCCCTGATCCAATTCTATTTTTCCCTGACCAAAATGCTGAAAATTTAATGGGCTTTTTCTCATCTTGCAGAAAATAAATGATTCATTCTATTTTAACACATACAAATATACCGCCCTAATTGTTCAGTAAAAAAAAATAAAATATTGTCAAAATTTTGGGCATTCATTTTCTAGAATGAACATTAATTTGTAGCAATGCGGAGTGAGCGAAAAAAAAAATACAAGACTTTCAGTCACTCAAAATGGATAAAATACCTGCCACAGCCTAACAAGTTTGGGCCAAAATTAGGAATTTCCCTGACTTTCTTAGTATTTAAAATTTCCCTGATCATTTCGCAAAATTCCCTGACTTTTCCCTGACCTTGTAAGAAAAAGTAAGATTTCCCTGACCAGTGGGCACCCTGTATTTGGATTGAACTCATCAGGTCCGGTCCAGTAGTAGCCAAGTTCATTAACATGCACAAAGACAGTTCTGCTCATTATTTGTAATTCTGTTCATTTTATCAATACAGTAATAATTATACTGCTATTGGATTAACTCATCCTGGTCCGCATGTAAAATGTCTTAGATGTTGGTGCAGAGTGCACAAATCCAATTCCCATATCTAGAGAGGCTGGTTTTATCACTGACTAACAGCTGGTACTGGAAAGCAGAAAAAACACCTCTGGGGCTCCACTTTGAAGATGGAAAACCTGCAATTAAAAAGGATATGTTTTTCTTATTAGTCTGTTGTTCATATAGGGTGAGACTTTTCAAAGAAGGGGTGTACTGTTAAAGGAAAAAAAAAATTGCTCCAGTGGGTAAAAGCAATTTCTTTCCTTTAAGAGTAATCCCCTGTTGAAAGGGGAGGAAACACTTCAATGGCAGGGTGATGTCTTTTGGATGTATCCATTCACCTATAGGGATAAAACTGTAAAGCTTCAGGTTTTTCACTATTATATGCATAATGTTAAACTATAATACCCCACCATAATCGTGCTGCGGGCAGATAACTGTCAAACACTGACAAAATTTGCCCATTAGCAATTCCAAACCAGGGCTCCTTAATATCAATACATGAACCAAATTTGTTAAATCCCCTGACATGTTATTGTCAGGAAACAAAAATATGGGCGTGTCTCGGGCAGATAACTCTGTCGAAGTTTGATGAAATTTGCGCATTAGCAATCCCAAACCAGAGCTCTACAATACCAATACACATACCAACTTTTGTGAAAATCCACTGATGTTTACTCGAGAAATTATCTGGACACTAAATATGGATGGACGGATGGACGTGTGACAGACGGATGCAGACACAGTGACGTCCAACGTGAAACCATAAAACCCCTCCATTATCGTGTGGCGGGGTCTAAAAAGTGATGCATGGTTCATTTTATAAAATCATAAAGTGAAAAGGGATTTACATATAAGATATTTCTGCTTACCATTCCTGAACAAAACTGAGCATGTCATCAATGATCTATGTGATGGTCTTTTCTGGCATATCCCCTTTCAGTTCCAGTGTCTTGAAGGTCTTCAGTGGCTCGCTGTAGGCCGAATAGAATTCCTGAAAAATATCACCACACATAAATTAAATGTCACCTTATGTCAGTTGAATCCTTTTAACATAATAAACATGGTGGCTTGAAGCTTAATTTTGCTTAACATATTAAGATACTTTAACTGTGTTGTTAATTATATGTACAGTTGACTCTCGTTATCTCGAATTCCAAGGGACTCTTTGAAATACTTCGAGATATCCGTAGCTCGACATATCAGATTTGCAGAAGTGAGGAAAACATAATTCCAACAACCACATTTAGCAAATTTATATGTAACTGGACTTTTTAGTTTAGAGATATATTGAAAATATTGTGGAAATTGTGGACCAATTTCTCCTCTTTTCAACAATATTTTTTAACCTGTTGTAAGATTTTCATGTTTAGCCAGGGACAAGACTTTCACTTTGAGATAAGCGGTTATTCGAGATAAGCAAGGTCCAGATAACGATCAAATGTACTGCAATGCTAATGCCGGCAGACCTATACTGACCTTTCACATATGGTACTATTTGCATAAGTTATGTACTATGCACACACTTTGGTATGTGTTGAGCAATATATTCTAGTATGTACTGTGCACATATTCTGGAATGCTTTGCACATATTTTGTTATAATTTATGTGCTGTGCATAGGGCTGGCTAATCAGAGTTGAAAAGATGATTAATATGATAATCAGTCCTGCCATTGTGATCGATAATTGATTAGTAATCACTGAAAATTTGGTCATAATTTTACCTGTCGTCTCAGCATGACTCTTACCATATGTTATACTTTACTGCACTTTACCTTGCCCTGACAGGCCTGAACAAACAGTGTAGACCCAGATGAAAATGTGGTGTCTCATCAAGGTATACACTGTTTGCCACTCATTCAGCTATTATTAGATACAACATTGTAGAGGCGTAACAATTCATTAAAATTGTATCGTATCACGATACTTTTTCTCACAATACGAGTATTGTATCGTGGGGCTAGTATCGCAATACCTGACAATACGCCCAAAAGTACAATTTCCAAAGAAAATAGTAGCTTTAACATATTTCAAGACCATTTTTGTAACAAATTACAAAGATCTAAACTGTTACTGAAATACACTGATCACTTATATGACAAAATGGGTCATCTTACACAGGCATTTTTACACAATAATGAACCTCTGAGATGGTTTTGAACCTGTTTTCCAAGAGTATCAAAACTTTCAACCTCCGACATGCATGAAAGTAGTATCGTGATATGCATTGAATCGTTAGGCAAGTATCGCGATACATATCGTATCGTGAGCTGACTGTATCGTTACAGCCATACAACATTGGGTAGTAAGTTGTACTTGTTGAAATTTTAGTTAAGTATGGTAAGGAGTTGAGGTATCTGAATACTATGGGTAAATATTGTAATGTAACAGAAACAGAAATCAAATGATATTTCTTTGTCCCAACTTGCTTTTTCACACTTGTAAATACTGTTAAATGTGGCTTTAAATCTTAGCACTCTGGGTAAAATTACAGCAGACATTTTAAAATATTTTTCTTATTTTCCCAGAAAACAGGTTTAGACAGTTTGCATGTAATGTCAAAACCTGCTTTACGGGAAAAGTAAGAAAAATATTGTTATTGCCTTTGGAAAAGAAATTGCAAAACTTCTGCAACAATGCCTCAGGTTCAGCCAATTAAAGAAAAATTTTCCAACTTGCTAGAGTTAGCAAGTGATGGAAATTGCAGCTTGCTTTTTGATCAAATTAACCAGCATTTAGCAAGTTGGCAAGTGCTAAAATTGATTCCTGCTGGCGTATCAGTCAGTAACCTAGAGTATAGTGGTCTGTCACATGGAGAGTATACCGGAATATTGGTCAGCGACAGAGTAAACCCAGACCTATGGCATGTTCTCATAATTCCGTTCACCTTCTTAGAATAATATGAAAACAAATCTTTCTTAAATTTATGCCACATTAAAATTAATAAGAAATGACTAACATTACAGCTGATTTTGAAGAAAATCAGTTTTCACTTACAATTTTATGCATAAAAATCAAAATTTGTCACAAAATGCTAAATATTTGGAGTATCATTCAGTGAATTATTCAATGATGTAGGGTATGGAAAGTCTGGAGTTTATGCTAGAGTATCAACATATTTATGTATGGCCTGAAATATTATTGTGGAAAGTCATGTTAAGTGTTTAAAAAAAAAAAATAAATCTGTGTGTTAGTTAAAAGTACTTGGTTTGTTTGTGTTGAGGTTTTTACGGCCCAGTCAACCCAATGGGGTCATGTCGAGCGCGGCCAGTTTACCTAACCACACGTTTACTGGGCAGGCTTAGTCCTCTAAGTGGTTAACCAGTATTGTGTACATTCTTTTGCCAAAAAAAGTACTTGGATTGAATAAGATCACGGTCTACTAATGTTGAATCTGACAGATGGAATGCCCCCCAACCACCCTCCCCCCTGCGGGCCCCCATAGCGTGGGTAAGAGAACCGACTCTTAATCCATTAGGTTTCTCACTGCTGCGGTTTGAGCCTCCCTTGGGTCATATGTGGGAAAGCCAAGTTCTGAATATGGATGGTCAGCCGTTTTTTTTTTTTTTTTTCTGCAGATTCTCCGGTTTTCACCCACTTTTGATGAACGATCAGCTCGATTTAAGTGAAATATTCTTGAAAGGGCGTAAAACCCAAATCCCCCTCAAATTACCGTTAAGAACTGTTTGGAAAGTCTATTATTTTCACTCTAGATATGCGATAATGCTCAGATATCAGTGGAGCTTTTTCTACTTTCGTTTCAACCGGATGTCAAGTTGCGCGCGCGCAAGGTATACGTTCTTCTGGAATACCACCGAAAACACTAACAAAACTATTGTGTGTTTTATTCTTACCTTAAAATTTCGCCTATGCCTGATTTTTATTTGTTTTTTGCATGGAAACGTGACATCTGTTACGTTTAACAGTTGCTGTCACCGGGTGATTGTAAACAAACGCTGAAAACGGAAGTGACGTATTTAAAGGTTCATATTCTCAATTTCCGGTTACACAAAAAAATCAGCCTTAGTATAGCAATTTTTGAATAGAACAGAATACTACCATACAGCAACCAACTCTCGTTGTTGCCGCTTCGCGGCAACAACTCGTTGGTTGGTTGCTATTAGAGGGAAAAGCAATGTTGGTGAACAAACCGTGGTAAAATTCAAATGAAAAATAAGTAATTTACGAATGTTTGATTTTGAAGATATCAAAACTGCTTGTATGGGTGCCGCCATTTTGAATATTTAATGAGGCTTCATGACGTCATAAAACCTTACTTCAAAATGTAATACCTAAATGACGTACAAGTACTTTTAATGTAAGACTGAAAAAGAGTCTGTACACTTCTAGCTCAGGTGTTAGGCGATACCATTTCCAAACACAATGGTCCACAGCTATAACGAGAATGAAATAATGGTGGTTATACCAACTAGCTAAGCTTCTACCTCCCTAGACTGGCTCCAGTCTCCAGGACTAAATATTTTTCTCAAAATCCTGTTTGATAACCCACTAAAATAAAACCAAAAAAATATCATGTCTATAAAGGCTAGTCACTAGTGACCAGCCTTTATAGTCATGATATTATTTTGGTTTTATTTTAGTGGATTATTATAACAGACTATAAGAAAGAAAACAACAACAACAACAACAACAAAAACAACAACAAAAAAAAACAACAAAAAACACTTAGTCACTGGAGGCTGGAGCCAGTCTGCTACCTCCCTTCTCATAGAAGGATATTGCGTATGTCTTAACATACTTTTAATGTAAGACTGAGAAAGAGTCTGTACACTTCAAACTCAGGTGTTAGGCGATGCCATTTCCAAACACAATGGTCCATAGCTATAACGAGGATGAAGTAATGGTGGTTTTACCAACTAGCTTCTACCTCCCTTCTCATAGAAGGATATTGCGTATGTCTTAACATAAAAGTACTTTTACTGTAAGACTGAGAATGAGTTTGTACACTTCTAACTCAGATGTTAGGCGATACCATTTCCAAATACAAGGGTCTACAGCTATAACGAGAGTAAAGTAATGGTGGGTTCAACAACAAGCTTCTCTCTCCCTTCTCATAGAATGGATATTCCATATGTCTCAACACACAAGTACTTTTAATGTAAGACTGAAAGAGGGTCTGTACCTTCTAACATAGGTGTTACGCGATGTCATTTCCAAATACAAGGGACCACAGCTATAACAAGAATGAAATAATGGTGGATTCACCAAATATCTTTTCTTTTTCCTTTCTCATAGAAGGATATTACGTTTAAGTGTAAGACTGCGAAAGGGTATGTAAAGTGTTAGACGATACCATTTTCAAACACAAGAGACCACAGCTATAACGAGAATGAAATAATGGTAGTTTCACCAAATAGCCTCTCTGTCCCTTCTCATAGAAGGATATTACGTATGTCTTAACATACAAGTACTTTTAATGTAAGATTTAGAAAGAGTATGTACCCTTCTAACTCAGGCGTTAGGCGATACCATTTCCAAATACAAGGGACCACAGCTATAACGAGAATGAAATAATGGTGGTTTCACCAAATAGCTTCTCTGTCCCTTCTCATAGAAGGATATTACGTATGTCTTAACATACAAGTACTTTTAATGTAAGACTGAGAAAGAGTATGTACCCTTCTAACTCAGGTGTTAGGCGATACCATTTCCAAATACAAGGGACCACAGCTATAACGAGAATGAAATAATGGTGGTTTCACCAAATAGCTTCTCTGTCCCTTCTCATAGAAGGATATTACGTATGTCTTAACATACAAGTACTTTTAATGTAAGACTGAGAAAGAGTATGTACCCTTCTAACTCAGGTGTTAGGCGATACCATTTCCAAATACAAGGGACCACAGCTATAACGAGAATAAAATAATGGTGGTTTCACCAAATAGCTTCTCTGTCCTTTCTCATAGAAGGATATTACGTATGTCTTAACATACAAGTACTTTTAATGTAAGACTGAGAAAGAGTATGTACCCTTCTAACTCAGGTGTTAGGCGATACCATTTCCAAATACAAGGGACCACAGCTATAACGAGAATGAAATAATGGTGGTTCCACCAAATAGCTTCTCTGTCCCTTCTCATAGAAGGATATTACGTATGTCTTAACATACAAGTACTTTTAATGTAAGACTGAGAAAGAGTATGTACACTTCTAACTCAGATGTTAGGCGATGCCATTTCCAAATACAAGGCACAGCTATAACGAGAATGAAGTAATGGTGGTTTCACCAACTAGCTTCTATCGCCCATCTCATAGAAGGATATTGCGTATGTCTAACATAAAAGTACTTTTAATGTAAGACTGAGAAAGAGTCTGTACACTTCTTACTTAGGTGTTAGGCGATACCATTTCCAAATACAAGTGACCACAGCTATAACGAGATTGAAAGAATGGTGGTTTCACCGACTAGCTCACAGAAAGATATTGCGTGTCTAAACATACAATAACTATAAATGTAAGACTGAGAAAGAGTCTGTGCACTTCTAACTCAGGTGTTAGGCGATGCCATCACGAAAACATACCTATATAATTTTGACCCCCTTAAACCCCACTTTTATATAGTAAAACTGGGGTTTTGCAGGGCAGGGGTATACATTATTTTTCTTATTTCTGCTCAAAAACATAGATTGTGGGTACTCGTTCGAAACGCCTCGCCGAGGTGGTTCTAACGGGTACCCACAATTTATGTTTTGAGCAGAAATATGAAAACATATCAGAGTTTTTATCTGAAAACTTTATTAAAACTTACATTATAAGTACTTGTATGTTAAGACACACGTAATATCCTTCTATGAGAAGGGACAGAGAAGCTATTTGGTGAAACCACCATTATTTCATTCTCGTTATAGCTGTGGACCCTTGTATTTGGAAATGGCATCGCCTAACACCTGCGTTAGAAGAGTACATACTCTTTCTCAGTCTTACATTAAAAGTACTTTTATATTTCAATTTTTGGTGATGAAATTTTCAATATTTTTAAATAATCGTGTTTTTGTAATGTCATTTCCAAATACAAGGGACAGCAGCTGTCACGGGAATAAAGTAATGATAGCTTTACCGACTATCTCATAGGAGGATATTGCGTATGTCATAACATAAAGGTTCCTTTAATGTAAGACTGAGAACGAGTCTCTACAGTTAGGCGATGCCATTTCCAAATACAAGGGACCACAGCTATACCAAGAATGAAGTAGTATGTAATGGTGGTTTTACCGACTAGCTTGCACGTCCCTCTTCATAGAAGGATATTGCCTAGTAATGATTTTCGTCAAAAATTGATATTTATGATGGAACAGCGTGTGGCGATTTTTATCGCCTCTGCTTTGGCCGCCGGCTTAATACTTGGTATGCTGTGTAAAACATTTTAGCAGAAAAACATTCGTCTTTTTTCCAGAAAATCGGCTTTGACATTATATGCAAACTGTCTCCTGCGGAGACAATTTGCATGAAATGTCAAAGCCGATTTCCTGGGGGAAAATCAGAAGAAAACAAACAATTTGTCGTTTGCTGAATTTGCCCAGAGAGTGGTAAAGGTTAAGAAATGACTTCGGCATCCGATAACTTCTAATTATTGTGGAGATCGAAAGTTACAGAAAAAAGATAAGTTATAACCCTCGAAGAAAAAGCCGAGATTGTGCGAGATTGGATTCGTGATGAATACGTGTTTCATTTGCTTGCAGGAAAATTGAAATACTCGTAAGAGAATGGCCAACAGCAGTTTAAGGGAGATGATAAACTTCAAGGGAAATAACTCTGATATGAAATTATTCACCTTCTCTCTCAAAGAGACATTTCCATTTTACCACAAATCTAGGAAAATATGGAACACACTCTTTCTGGTTTTAGACTTTTCAGATGGATGGCTGTAAATCAGGTACCCAGTGTTTATCCCTTGATCTAATCAAAGCACTGACAGCACTGGTGGGTCTATTGTCTCTGTAGGTTAGGGAAATGATCCTCAAGGGGGACTTAAGACTGTTTCATGTAACCCTTAACTTCCCATAATTTAAGTAAACAAATCAGATCCTGATCAGACGCCGCATTCTGCGGCGTCTCATCTGGGTCTGCACTGTTTTGATGATGTCACAGTCCAGGTTTTACAAATAACCGTCTCTACGCGGCACTCTGACGTCACAATGACCAGAATATCACGGCTATAAATAACCATTACCTGGATTTCGTACAAACGCGCAGATCGATAATAATTTATGTAAGAAAGCGCTTGTTTTATTCTTGTTTCCTCACAAAATATATATTTTAAGTATTCGTTAGAATCGTCTCACTGAGGTAATTCTAACACATATCTAAAATATATGGTTTTTGAAGTATTAAATTCAATATTCTTGCATAATTTCTGATTGTCAAGTTTCCTGTCAGTCAAATTATCATTGTAACGAAGCTTGTCTTTGTATCAAGTGCTGGCAAAACGAAGGTTGACTGTATATATATATATATATATATATATATATATATATATATATATATATATATATATATATATATATATATATATATATATATATATATCAAGGGACTTATCGGGCTAGACGATTGGTTATTGTCTACGCCCGTGGGCGTAGACAGTCTTAGAGTTTGATATTGCTCCGTAAGAACTTTGTGAAAGTTCGTGCATGGACTGGTCCAGTACTATTTTCCATTGATTGCTCAACTTCCTATAACCAAGTATTAGCTGTCACTAACAAGCTTTGTCTACGCTTGGCACAACCTTTTGTGCTAAGCGTAGACCAAGCTTTTGTGAAAGCTAATACTTGTATATAATTTGTTCGTACTCAATCGACTGTGCCATCTAATAAGATGGATCGATCTAAGGTTCTTTGAAGACTCTTATCTTCAAAATAAAACGGTTTCTGATTACAGATAATATTATACAAGTCTCAATAAAACATTGGTGATAACAATAGTTGTAGTCTTTATTTGTTTCAAAAAGGGCATTTACGTCATTCTGGTGAGTAGGCACCTACATCATGTCAAATTATTGCCATCCAAGGCAAGGAGCAGTGTAACACAAGTTTTGAACACAGGACTCGGTATTAGCCCTTAATGCGCCAAATCAGAACTACAGCAGACGACATTTTGATTTTTTTTTTCATTTTACAGAGAAAATAAGTCTTGACATTTCATGTGAATCGTCTGCTAAGCAGACGATTCACATGAAACGTCAAGATTTATTTTCTATGAAAAAAGTCAATGTACTATATATCTTGTTTCGCAATATCGATAAATAGCTACCGTAATTACCGTAAGTATTCGCACAGACATGTCTGAGCAAACAGTGTGGACCCAGATGAGACGCAGCAGAACGCGTTGTCTCAACAGGGTCTACACACATCCAGCAATTATAAGACACAACATCGGGTAGTAAATTGTACTTATTCAAATTTAAGAGCAAATATGGCAAGGATTTGATGTGTCCGAATACATAGAGTAAAATCAGTAAATGCAGTAATTCGTGTGAGAACATGATTGAATGATCTTGCAAGCACGCACACGTGCAGAGAGAGAGAGAGAGAGAGAGAGAGAGAGAGAGAGAGAGAGAGAGAGAGAGAGAGAGAGAGAGAGAGAGAGAGAAACAGAGAGACAGAGAGAGACACACACACAGAGAGATAACATTTTCAGTGAATTCGCTTCTATTTTGCGCCATTGGGTAAGCAGAAAATTATTTTTCTATACAATCTATACATTTCAGAAGTCGAAGTATATTTATCAAGTACACCAACTACTGACTACGTTTTCTTTTTTCTTTTTTTTTTTTTAATAAAAAATGACATTCATCTTTATCACTGAGCAAGTTCAGCAAACGACAAATTGATGCTTCTTTCTAATTTTTCCCAGAAAATAGGCTTTGACATTTCATGCAAATTGTCTCCCTAGGAGATGCCAAAGCCTATTTTCTGGGAAATATAAGAAAAATGTTTTAAAATGTCGTCTGCTGAAAATATTACCCAACAAGCTAGGCGTTAAGTGCGTAATGGCTTGGTTTTGAAATGTAGTTCTTTGTACTTCCGGGTCCAAAAGTACAGACGTAATATCAGAAAAACGCCTTCTCATCACATCATCGGAACTTAACTTAATAAAGTGGTGAACTGAGGGTGGGGATATGCCTGCATTCCGAATAAACTAAGCATTTGTTTTTATATTGTGTTTAAAACCCCAGAAATAATTTATATATATATATATATATTTTTTTTTATTTGGGTTTAACGGCCCGGCCCTTTCAAGAATATTTCACTTATATCGAGCCGATCGTTCATCGAAGGTGGGCGAAAACCGGAGTACCCGGAGAAAAACCACCTGACCATCGCAGAACTTGGCTTTCCCACATATGTCCCGAGCTAGGCTCGAACCACAGCGGTGAGAAGCCTAATGGATTAAGAGTCAACTCTCTTATCCACTAGGCTATGGGGGCCCGCGAAATAATTTATAACCCTTGTGTTTAACTCTTTCGGTACCAAATTACAGACGACATTTGTCGTCTGTTTATTTTTAAAGAATGGCTTGGAAAGATGTTTATATGTTACGTTGAAAGCCTGAATGTCAAACCGCGTAGATCCAGATGAGACGGCTCATTAAGAGCCGTCTCATCTGGATTTATGCTGTTTGCAATAGCCTTTTATTATCGCCTGTGGCAGTGAAAGAGTTAAGCTGCCCAGTTAAAGGGGCGAAGCCTAATCCTAAGTGCAAGCACATTAGAGAGGTTCCGACGTGGAATGCTTAAAATTTTATCAGTGCAGGGTCTTACAAATCCATTGTCTGGCTGCCGGACAAGTTTAATTTTTTGCTGGGCATGTAAAATGTATTCTAGCTTCTCCATACAAATGTATAAATTATTTAAAGAAAAGCGATGAATTTCAGCATTTCCTTGCTGAATTACTTCACTGGTCAAGTAGATTAAATTTTGATTTGTAAGGCCCTGCAGTTGATTATTAATAAAAGCTGATTACATTTATGAATTATTTTACATATTCTTAAAAGAAAATAAGACGAGACATTTCATAATTTCAACTAAATGTTGTCTTATTTTCCGTGAAAAATGTCACTAACTTTCATTTGACGGCTTAGCCTACTGAGTGTAAAAGCTTAAATGTATTTGAGACAAGCTTAATGTGATGTGTTACCCGAAAAAGCGAAGGCCAAGATCTACCTGCGCATCCGCTGTTCGTACTGGGCTAACTTAAACCCAGATTTTGCGTGACACAGTCCATACAGCAAGAATAAAACACAAACACACACCAAAGCACGCTCGCGACGCACGCACACACAGAAACACATACCATTCAGTCTGAATCAAAAGTAGCAGTGATTGATACTGTAGATAGATAGACGGACGGACGGGCGGACGGACGGACAGACAGACAGACAGAGGCAGTTAGACAGACAGACAGACAGACATCTGACAAATATACAAGACAAATAATAGTCGAGTCCCTGTGTGATGTGCTTCTTGGGACACACCCATTGCTACCAAAAGGGTGACAACTGTAAATCAAGAACAGAATGGCAGACAGTGTAGGTACTCATGAGACGGCTCGTTATTAGCTGTCTCTTCAGCATCTACACTATTTGCAAAAAATATCTGTCTTGGTCCACATTACGAAAACACGCCTATACAAATATATATATATAGAAAATTTCACCTCCAAAAACTGAAAATTTTCAGATAAAAACTGATATTTTTCATATTTCTGCTCAAAACATAGGTTGTGGGTAATCGTTAGAACCGCCTCGGCGAGGCAGTTCTAACGAGTACCCACAATCTAGGTTTTTGAGCAGAAATAAGAAAAATAATGTATACCCTTGTAAACCCCAGTTTTACTATATAAAAGTGGGGTTTAAGGGGGTCAAAATTACATAGGCGTGTTTTCGTGATGACAGGGCATAAAAGGGTAAAGTAAAAAACTTATACCTTAGGTAACCCTTAAACTGCCAATCACAACAATTGTCGTCTGCTTTATCATCTGCTTGTGATTTTAAAAGTCATTTTTGCAAACAGTGTGGACCCCGATCAGACTGCTCCTCTAGGAGCAGTCTGATCAGGGTCCACACTGTCTGCCTTTATGCAAAAATAAGTTTGAAATTTTTGCAATGATATTCAGCAGACGACATAAACAGAAGACATTTTCGGATGCAGGTTTTCTTGGCATTTTAAGGGTTAAATGTGCTACCCTTACTTTCAGTAAAATCACTGTAAAATTTACTACCTTTAGTAAAAATTCGTCCTTTTTGACTTTCAAAACCAGTTCCTCAGGTTTCATTTTATAAAATGTGCAGCTGTTTTATTTAAAATGCAATAAGTACACACGCTTGTCTCTAATGATAATAAATAGATTTAGAGTTTATGAAACATGCTTGAAGTATTTCGCAACAGAGATCCTCGGACCACTCACTGTTCAGATATTTGTACAGCAGGAAACATATAAGTGGCCAACAGGAGTGGTGCTACAATGGACATTTTTCACAGTGAACCATATATAGCTCTAGATAAGAGAGGGTAGCCACATGATAGTTTTCTTATTTCCCCATTAAAACGAATGTTGTGGGTACTCATTAGAAGTGCCTCACCGAGGCGCTTCTAATGAGTACCCACAACATAGGTTTTTATGGAGAAAACATACATACCATAACTGTGGACTACTTTTCATCACGAAAACATGCCTATATAATTTTGACCCCCTTAAACCCCACTTTTATGTAGTAAACCTGGGGTTTACAGGGGTATATATTATTTTTCTTATTTCTGCTCAAAACATAGATAGTGGGTACTCGTTAGAACCGCCTCGCCGCGGCGGTTCCAACGAGTACCCACAATCTATGTTTTTGAGCAAAAATAAGAAAAAATAATGTATACTCCTGTAAACCCCAGTTTTACTATATAAAAGTGGGGTTAAAGGGGGTCAAAATGACATAGGCATGTTTTCGTGATGCTCTATAAAAATGATTATGGTTTTGTGTAAGAGTATGGTTCGTGCGTCTGTACGGGAAGCTATTTAACGAGTGTCAGCGAGTGGATTAGCGACCGCACAGACGCAAGGACCATACTCTAACTTGTTTATTGCACAATTATACGTGTGCGCCAGGTGAAATAATTCGCGTTAAAACATTGGCATTAGGCAACAAGTTCTACTTAAAGCGTCTTTTCTGGGGTCCACTTAGACTGGCTCCAGTCTCCACTGACTAAATACTAGGGACCAGTCTTTATAGTCATGATATCAATTTGGTTTTTATTTTAGTGGGTTATCAAAAGGATTATAAGAATAAATATTTAGTCACTGGAGACTGGGGCCAGTCTAGGGTCCAGTTTACTCCATCAACCCTTAACTACAAGTATGTTCTTCACTATGGCAATTGTGATAGATCATAATGCGGGTCGGTATGTCTATCAGAGGGGACAAAACGCATTGACATGATCGAGGACATAGATACACTTGGTAGATACTCTGCCATTTTTTACATGGGAGACAACTTTTGTGGCTTCCAGTTTGCTTTCTTGCTGAACAATTCACTTCTGAAAAGGGGTCTACTTTAAAAGAAAAGAATTTGCTTTCACAGTAGACTCTTTTCAGAAGGAAGGAAAAACAATTTTAGCAGAGTTGTCTCCCTCGAAAATGTATTCACTCCCTTTAATATTCGGACACTTTGACTTCAACTCCTAATCATACTTGTCCTCGGGTAGAGGTCTTGGTTCTTTATAAATCTTGACATGGCAAATACATGTAAAATAAAAATATGTGCGTTTAAGGTAACATGTTTGAAAAAAAAAAAAAATAAATAAAAAATAAAAAATAGGTTGGGTAGTACTCTCTTGCACAGAGATTTGCTAACTCAATTTTTTCGTAACTGAAACGCAGTGGAAATTGTAAGCGCTGATAGTTGAGCGTAGTTAGGTAGGTAAGGATTATTATTATTATTATTATTATTAACTTTTTTTTATAAATAATTATGATTACAGAATCTATCTGGACTCCGCACCATAATTCACAAAAACACTTACCAAGTCTGTTTGACTGCTGTTTGATAGAACAGTAAACAGAGTAGACTTTCACAGTGTGGCTCTACACTTTTTTGCGTTGTCAGAGCTGTCTGTCCGATTACGAGGGCGTGTCAATAAATAACCAGCCTATCCGATTTCCGATGGACCGAGACGGTCACGATTTTCATGCTTTGTTTTAATATATGTTTTATACAAAATTGCACACGTATCGAGTCATTCTTTAATAAGATATTGAATGTCAAACATGGCTAGTGATGCAAAGGCATGCTTTTCATCTAAAGTTGAGTACCATGCTGTAATTCGGTACTTGTATTTAGAAGGTAAAACAGGCAAGGAAATACACGGCGAGTTAGCCGATGTTTATGGGTCTTCTGCACCATCTTATGCTCAGGTTAAATTCTGGGTAGGGGAATTCAAACCCGGTAGAACGTCTTTAGAAGATGAAGCCAGGTCTGGATGCCCACTGGATGCCACCGACGAAGAAATGTGTAAGAAAGTTCGGGATCTGGTATACTCTGATAGGCGAATTCAGGTGGAAGAAATAGCGCAGGCATTAGGCATTTCACATGGTAGCGTTTCAACAATCTTACATGATCGTTTAGGTATGCGCAAGCTAACAGCCCGTTGTGTCCCCAAATCTCTTAGCGATGAGCAAATGGCAACCAGAGCATCAGTATGCAGCGCCTTGTTGAAGTGTTTTAGACCAAAAGATGATTTTCTTTTTCATCTGGTGACTGTAGATGAGACTTGGGTTCATTATTATGAGCCAGAGAATAAAGCTCAGATTCGTCAGTGGGTAGGGCCTGTGTCCCCGAGGTCCAAAGAAGTTCAAGACGCAACCGTCTGCTGGCAAGGTGATGGCCACAGTATTTTGGGACGCAAAAGGCGTTATTATATTGGACGTTTTACCCATGGAAGCGATGTACAATAACTGGAGTGTACTATGCAAACTTGATAGACCAGCTGAGAACCGCCATCCGTGAAAAACGCCGAGGTAAACTCTCTAAAGGTGTTTTGCTGCAACAGAACAACGCGAGAGTCCACACTTGCAAAGTTGCAATGAATGCTGTACAGCAAAATGGTTATGAATTAATACCACATCCTGCCTATTCGCCTGACCTAGCTCCTAGTGATTTCTTCCTATTCCCAAACGTGAAAAAGGATATCCGTGGACTTCATTTCCGGTCTGATGAACAAGTCGTGACGGCAGTTGAGGAGGGGGTCAATGGAAAGGACCCTGACTTTTTCAGTTCTGGGCTGATGGCACTTGAACACCGTTGGTCTAAGTGCATCACACTAGAGGCAATTACATCGAAAAAGAAGAGGTAGAGCTCAACCGGAAATAAGTTAGGCTGGTTACTTATTGACTTACCCTCGTATTAAGCATAAATATTTTATCATTTTATCCCAGTAACACTATTTTATTATTATTAT
Organism: Anodontia alba; assembly: GCA_964016985.1. Lineage (NCBI taxonomy): Eukaryota > Metazoa > Mollusca > Bivalvia > Lucinida > Lucinidae > Anodontia > Anodontia alba. The sequence goes on from OZ024825.1 coordinate 75,022,987, forward strand.
TATTATTATTATTATTTTTATTTATTTATTTATTTATTTATTTATTTTTTTTGAGAAAGCATGAAATTAGGCATGGTAGAGTTACCCTAAACACACGTTTCATTTGATCTAATCTTGAATCTAAATTTTGAACAAGGTCTTTGGACAACCTAGAGATTCGTCCACACCTGACTGGCAAACAGTGCGGACCCAAATGATCTGTTGTGACCTTGTCCTTCATTGTTTACTCAGGCGTTACTGCCCCATATTTAGGGTACCGTAAACTCTAAGAATTGGGACATATCGGCCTTTGCAAACGATGTAGGCCAAATCAGACGCCGCAGAACGCGGCGTCTGATCAGGGTCTATACTGTTTGCCATACATAAAGCAATAGTTAAGGCACGAAAACAGGACTGGTGGTAGAGCGGACTATTTCAAATTTTAGGACAAGTATGGTAAGTAGATATAAGGTGTCCAAATACTCAGCGTTATTACCGTATATACAAGAACAGTGTGCACCTGTCTTGCAAGACAGGAGGCAGTTTTTCCCAAAGAACACATTCAAAATAACTGCGACGATTTTGCTGGTACGAGGGCCGTGTGAAGGCGAAGTCAGTCTGCCTAGCGAAGACTAGATCAGCCTGCAGGTACAAATGGTGTCAGCGTAAAGTAAGTCTGAGTTAGAGTCGAAGTTTTATGACCTATTCAACACACTAGAAACGATTGCAGCAGGAAAAGTCCATCACGAAAACATGCCTACGAGTATGTAAAGCTGACCCCCTTAAACCCCACTTCTATATTGTAAAACTGGGGTTTACAGGGGTAAACATTATTTTTCTTATTTCTGCTCAAAAAACATAATTTGTGGGTATTCGTTAGAACCGCCTCGCCGAGGCGGTTCTAACGAATACCCACAATTTACGTTTTGAGCAGAAATATGAAAAATATCAGAATTTTTATCTGAAAACTTTCAATTTTTGGTGGTAAAATTTTCAATATACATGTAATTGAATAGGCGTGTTTTCATAATGTAACCAGGGTCATTTCAGTCCAGATTTTTAACTCTAATAGGCACCCAAGGCTCACTAAACAGGTCATTATATATGTAATATATGATGCACCACAAAAAAAAGTCTTATGCCATATGCGAACAGCGAAAGTCCAGATCAGCCTGCAGATCTTGGCCGTTCCTGTTCGTCATTTAATCTGCAGTATTCAGTGATTCTGGTAGGGACTAAGAATGTCCTGATCAGAGTGCGGAAATGCGAAAATCCCCACATCGTTGCGCACATCTGGTAAAAAGCCCTTTTCTTTTGGTGCTTAGCATATAATGAAAGGGATTGGTGGGTGTATATATACATATTATGGAAAAACTGTGTATTTGTCGGACCCCGGGGGAACACAAGATAACATCTATCTATGACATCGTATACAAATTAATCACATTGACCTGTTATATAACACTTCCGCACTAATGCACCTGCCTTACACATAGGCCAGCATATTTGTACTCTATTGTGAGAAAAGGGCTCTTTGGGGCACGTAGACTGGCTCCAGTCTCCAGTGACTTAATATTTTTCTTATAATCCAATTTGATAATCCACTAAAATAATACCAAAATAATATCATGACTTTAAAGGCTAGTCACTAGTGACCAGCCTTTATAGTCATTTTATTATTTTGGTTTTATTAAAATCTTAGTGGATTATCAAACAGGATTATAAGAAATAAATATTTAGTCACTAAAGACTGGAGTCAGTCTACGGGGCACGGTCCAGACCAAACAACGCGTCCACGCAGTCTCAATATGACTTTTGCTGCTTGTAGATGTCCTCTCATCACGAAAACATGCCTACATAATTTTGACCCCCTTTAACCCCACTTTTGTATAGTAAAACTGGGGTTTACAGTGGTATATATTATTTTTTTCATATTTCTGCTCAAAAGCATAGATTGTGGGTACTCGTTAGAGCCGCCTCATCGAGGCGGTTCTAACGAGTGCCAACAATCTATGTTTGAGCAGAAATATGAAAAATATCAGAACTTTTTATCTGATTTTTTTTTTTTTTTTTTTTTTTGTGGTAAAATTTTCAGTATATTTGAATAGGCATGTTTACGTAATGGCACTAACCAGGGTGTCTGTAAGCAGCCAGCGAAAGTGTGGATGTACAATCTGATCTGAGTCTTCACTGTCCGCATATGTCCCGAAGGACAAGGCGAAGGTTAATTGTATAAGGATTGAAACAAAAGGCACACTGTCCACGGCTTGCTCACCTGAGTGAAACATCACGTTTCCAGTATTGTCACAGCAAATAATAAAGACGTGGATGGTAACAAAAAAAAACAAAGCCCTTGTCCCTCTAAGAATGCATGCGAAGTTGCCACAAAATGGTTTCAAAGGCTCATTTTATATGACTTTCTTTTCTGTACATGTGTGCAAAGATGTAAGCGTCTGGTACTCCAGGACAGACCTTTTTTCTCTGTGAACCCTCCAGCACAGCTCAATACTACAGAAACTTGTCTATAATTTTCTTTTACCTTGTAGGATTTGAGCCATGAAATGTGACACAGCCTTCAATCGTAAATTTGAAATTCAAATCTACGAGCTAGTGTCTTTTTTCACTTTTGTCTTGATAAATTTGAATTTCGTCTTTGTTTTTGAATTGAATACGAGAATAACATTATTGCCAGTCCCATGAGAAACCTACAGCATTATTTACAAAAACACACCTTCTGATACGTGCGCACAACGAAGACTCAAATCAGCCTGCGCATCCGCGCAGTCCGATAAGAGTCTTCGTTGTCCGCATGAAGAAACTTTGCATCCTTGGCTATCCAAATTGCGCTCAGTGAAGATTCTGATCAGACTGCGCGAATGCGCAGGCTGATCTGAATCATCGCTGGGCGCACACGTCTGAAAAGTCCGTTTTTGGACGTTTCGGCTCATTTTCTTCCCAGACGGTGATATGTTCTGGATAAGGCAACATCTTCCTAATTTACCCTAAATATTGTAACACCATATCTTATCTTCTTACCGTACTTATTCTAAAATTTAAACAAGTTCAGTTACTACCTGTTGATTTTCCTTAAACTGCAGGATGAGTGGCAAACAGAGTAGACATGGATCGGACGCCGCGTAAAGATCTGGGTCTATACTGTTTGCTCAGGCATGTCGGGTTATTGCGGTACATTCAGATCATCTTGCGGCTAACCAAACTGCGAAAAGTTAATTAAACGCGTTGTTCTTATAACCTAAAAAAAAAGAAAAAAAAAAAAAAAAACACGAAAAAGAAAAACACACGCACACACACAAATAATAATAATAATATTATTATTATTAATAGTCATTGCTTTTATTACTATTATTATCATTATTATTGCATTTTTGTATTATTTTGTATTATTATCATTACTGAGATTCATCAGAGGCATCACGAAACGCATATAATTTTTACACCCTTAAACCCGACTTTTATATATAGTAAAACTGGGGTTTATAGGGAATAAATGATTTTTCATATTTCTGCTCAAAAACATAGATTGTGGGTACTCGTTAGACCGCCCCGGTGATGCGGTTCTAACGAGTACCCACAATCTATTTTTTGAGCAGAAATATGAAAAAATATCTGAATTTTTTATCTGAAAGTTTTAAGTTTTTGGAAGTGAAATTTGTACATATTTGAATAGATGTGTTTTCGTAATGTATTATTCTACTGTTAGTAGAATTATAAGCCTCTGGATTTATTTTATCGTTGAAAATCAGCTTTTGCCTCAGAAGGCAAAATGTGCTATGTAAATCTCTTACAGTCGCTCTTGATTGTAAACCTGGGCCCAGAACTGTATCGTACCACACAGGTAGGACTGAAGGATATATTATCAGCGTTGTCTGTCAGTTTTAAGAAATATAAGAATCTCGAAAAATAGAACAGAAAATAAACTCACAGCAAAAGAAGATGAAGGTTTCCTGGATCGGCGTCGGACACGCGAGCCCTTAGTTAAATTGGTTACTTTCTGCCTTGATTCTCAAGCGTAGCATGCTAAACCATGATCTGCAGCCGAAATGGCACTAGGTTAAGTGCCTTTCAAAGCTCGACTGACCGTGCACTAAATTCAACATTCTAAATTTTACCAGACTGTCGAGTTTCGAGTAAGGCAGGATAAACCAAATAAGACTTTACAGACTAGTGTTGCCACTGATGATCGATTATAATCGATCATCAGACATGTTTGCCTCTTGTGACTGATGATCGGAATTTTTTTATAGTCGAAAATTCTATTTTTAGAAACATATTTTTCTCTCGTTTTATTTTTATAGGCAAGTTATAAAGAAATGAAATTCTTAGTTGTCTATTTGAATCATTATAGATATGTGGTCAATAAAAAGGAAAAATAAATGATAAAATAGCCTAAAAAGTCAACCCATAAGTACTGATATTTTTCTTATTTCTCCGTAAAAACATATGTTTTGGGTACTCACTAGAAGCGCCTCATGAAGGCGTTTCTAATGAGTACCCACAACATATGTTTTCATGGAGAAATAAGAAAAATATTATCTGGATACCCCTCTTATTGATCTGGAGCAATGAATAAGTACCTGGAAGAGGGCTAAATTAAGAGTGAATATATTTTCTACAAGTCGATTATTAATCGATGATCAGTCGGTTTTACACAACGGATGATCGACTATGAAATTCTGACCTATTCCCAACACTACTACAGACTGATTTACTGATTAGGCTTAATAGGCCCAAACTAGTTCGTCTGGTCCGGGAAACTTGACTCGGGTAGATTTCAGGGCCCAGTTGTTCAAAGCTAACGACATCGTTAGTTAACGAATCGTTAAAATTTACATCAAGTGATACGCAAATATGCTGAAATTTTTTGCTGAAAAAATGTGAGTAGCTTTTGCAGTGCAGTGCAAAAGCTACTCACATTTATTCAGCAAAAGATTTCAGAATATTGTATATTGAATCCGCTAAAAGTTAATGACCCTTAACGAGGTTTAGCTAACGACGCTTTGAACAACTGGGCCCTGATTTACTGATGAGGCTTGATAGGCCCGAACTAGTTCGTCTGGTCCGGGAAACTTGACTTTAAGTAGATTTCATTTTTTTTTTTGTGTGTGTGTTCATAGCTTTCAAGGATCATTTCTGTTGAGAATCACTTAAGCTTCGACTTTTTCAGGTCTGTTTACACCTGGTGACCTACATAAATCCGCTATCGTGCCTGTTAGAGAGCATAGGTAACATACTTAAGTCCTCCATCGTGCCTGAAGGAGATCACCTCGTGGGCTAGCGAGTAATTTTTTTACTTCAACTTATATGACACAGGTTCTAAAAACGTCATTAAAAACACAACAAAAAAAGGATTTTAAGGTAAGACCGCATAAAAAAAAAAAAAAAAAAAAAAAAAAAAAAAAATACGGAAATCTAGGACTGTAGAAATACGTAGTCGTACTTGGGAACTTGAGCCGAATTTCCTTTATGTATGTCTACCAAAAGTGTTTTTACCCTCTTCTGAAAAGGCATATACTCTAAAATTCTTTCCTTTACAGTAGACTCCATTTCAGAATGGGACTGGTGTGTAGGGAAATAAACAGGAAATCATACGCGATTATATGTGTGCCTCCAGAAGGCACATGACATTGAAGCAACGTCGATTTACCGTTGATTCTAAGTCAAGACGTTGAATCAACGTCGAATCGACGTTGTTTCAACACTGTGTGCCCGCTTGGCCCGTTGCGTTGCTTAGATAAAAAACGCTTTAGCTTTGGTTGAAAACTGGAACAAGCAAGCTTCTTTCTCAAGCTGTTTGAAAACTTTATTAGACCATGTTAGACGTCAGTAGTGTTGAGTGACAAGCAAGCCGTCATGATATTACCTACCTACATTGTACACTATTACATAACTGTCTGACAGACAATGCCTAAAGCAGTGTGAACCTTTATTAACCGTGCAATAAAATATGGTGCAGTAACTCACGTTCAAGTCCGTATTTGTTTTTTACGTTTCTGATAAAACTATATGTTAACCCTTGTCCTGCTGAACCCGGATATACCCTGTTTTGCAAACAGTGTAGATCCAGATCAGTTGGCTTCTGAAGAAGCCAACTGATCTGGATCTGCATTGTTTGCCATCAAGTATGCAAATTTATAGCATCAATCTGGATAAAGTAACCTGATTGGCTGAAAATTAGAAGTGGGCGTGGCATCTTAATTTATTCAGCAGGACAAGGGTTGGAGAAGATCTACTTATCTGTGCATACATTCTCTGAATATTTTCAAATTAAAAATTTTGAAATATTTTTAACATTATTCCCAAGGTCCAATAAGTCAATGGTTCTTCATGAACACGATGAATATTAATGAGATGCAAATGAGCAAAAACTTAAAATCTCAATAGTTATGTAAGTATTTGGAATATTTCAATGATGGTTTTAACAACTTGACTCATCAGACACACACCTTTCTTTTTAGCATATACTCGTTTACAACCAAACGTGAAATCATTACGAAAACAAGTCTATATAAATTTGACCCCCTTAAGCCACACTTTTATATAGTAAAACTGGAGTTTACAGGGAAATGTATTATTTTTCTTATTTTTGCTCAAAAACATAGATTGTAGGTACTCGTTAGAACCGCCTCACTGAGGCGGTTCAAACGGGTACCCACGATCTATGTTTTGAGCAGAAATATGAAAAATATCAGAATGTTCGTCTGAAAACTTTCAGTTTTTGGTTGTGAAATTTTTAATATATTTAAACAGGCGTGTTTTCGTAATGTAGAGGATTCGTCTGCTTTAACGGAAACGGATACACTTTCAAGGAACTGGAGGCAACTCTATCAAAAATTTTGCACCTCTTCTGACATGGGATTTATTCTAAAAAGAAAAAGAATTTGCTCCGCGCAAATTCTTTCCTTTTAGAGCAGACCAGATATGCTGTTATGCAATCATTTTTATGGGAAAATCCACCCAATGTCCTTAAAATTACGACAAATGTAAAAAATGGATTCCAAAATTACTGAAAATGTTAGAATAACTTGATCCCGTTATACATGTAAGACATAGCTAAATTCTGTAACTGTCAGGAGTAATACATTTTACGTCTTATTTAAAGGCTCCATATTCCTAAAAAAAAAAAATAGACATTTTTTTATCCAAGAAAGGTTTAATAAATTGATAAAGGGTATTAATCCCATCATAAAATGTGGCATCTGACAGCCTGTAAAATTTCTGTTAGAGTCTCGTTTTTGAACTGAATCAAAAATGAAATGATTTTTATCGCATTTTTTTTTTTTTTTTTTTTTTTTTTTTTTTTTGTGGGTGGGTGGGGGGTGGGGGGCAACATTAATTCAAAGATAGGGTAAAAATCGTTTCATTTCGAGGACGAGAGACTAACAGAAATTTTACAGGCTGTCAGGTGCCACATTTTATGATTGTATTAATACCAATATCAATTTATCAAACCTTTCTTGGATAATAAAATGTCTGTTTTTGAGGAATCTGGAGACTTTAAGTTCTGGTTCTGATTGTCTATTCCTCTCGGTATCCATTGATTTTACAAGCGGACAATGAATGCTCTGATCAGACTGCGCGAATGCGCATGCCAGTCTGTGTCTTGCATTCTTGCATAATGACACTTTTCCTGTGTCAGGCATCGTATAATTGCCATATCCATAAGACTTGGACATGTACGCGCAGTCTGGTCTAAGTCTTCTCTGTTCACGTGGTTTCCTAATCTAGGACCTTGAGCAGTCTGCACATGTGCGCAGTTTGATGAGGTACTACCATAGCTCCAGACAAGAAGGGGTGGGGTGGGGAGGGGACAAAACCGTATTTTATGGTACTCATTAGAAGCGTCTCGCCGAGGCGCTTCTAACAAGTATCACAACAGCGTTTTCGTGGAACAATAAGAAAGCATGTATGTTTGTTTGTTTTGGTTGAGATTCTACGGCCCAATCAATCCAATGGGGTAATGTCGAGCGCGGTCAGTTTACCTAACCACATTTTTACTGGGCAGGCTTAGTCCTCTAAGAGGTTAACAAGTATTGTGCACTTTCTTTCGCCAGAAACTGACAACTGCCCTTCTTGAATCAGCGGAAGGGAGAGAATGACCGTAGAAAATATTTCATGATCAATCTCCACGAAAGAATGTTGCCGACCTCGGCGGGGGTGAACCCGCGACCTCCTGGTCTCCATTCGGACGGCGCATCCAACTGAGCCACAGAGGCCGGCTATCACTACCATAGCTCCAGACAAAAAGGGGTGGGGTGGGGAGGGTACAAAACCGTATTTTATGGTACTCATTAGAAGCGCCTCGCCGAGGCGCTTCTAACAAGTATCACAACAGCGTTTTCGTGGAACAATAAGAAAGCATGTATGTTTGTTTGTTTTGGTTGAGATTCTACGGCCCAATCAATCCAATGGGATCATGTCGAGCACGGTCAATTTACCTAACCACATGTTTACTGGACAGGCTTAGTCCTCTAAGCTGTGAACCAGTATTGTGCACATTCTTTCACCAGAAACTGACAACTGCCTTTCTTGAATCAGCGGAATGGAGGGATTGACCGTAGAAAATATTTCATGATAAATCTCCACGGAAGAATGTTACCGACCCGGTAGGGGTCGAACCCGCAACCTCCTGATCACCAGTCGGACGCGCATCTAACTGAGTCATCGGGGCCGGCGAAACGTCTGTACTTCTCAGATGAAAAAAAGCGCCTTATCTGAAGCTATTTAACTCTTGTCATGCTGATTAAATTAAGAGGCCACACCCACTTCTAATTTTCAACCAATCAGATTACTTGATCCAGATTGCTGATATAAATTCACATATACTTAATGGCAAACAATGCAGATCCAGATCAGTTGGCTTCCACAGAATTTGCAAAGGCAGGGTATATCCGGGTTCAGCAGGACTAGGGTTAATCTACTGTGACGATATTTGCCAATAATGAATATGCAAGACACTTACACCATTTAGCGGGTGGCTAGCGAACAATATATATACAGATTAGACTGCAGATGTACAGACCGATCTTATTCTACACTGGCAAATCGTCTATAAGGTACATTTTGTCATGTATGTGGTTTAATTAATAACAGAGAAGACTTGTCGTTATTTTCTCATTTAGCAGTTCAGACTTTAACGCTTAGCGTGCTGGGTAAAAAACAGCAGACGACATTTTAAAATATTTTTCGTACTTTTACTAGAAAATAGGCTTTGACCTTTCTTGCAAATTGTCTCCACAGGAGACAATTTGCAAGAAAGACCAAAGACTATTTTCTGGGAAAAATAAGAATAATATCAGATTGTCGTCTGCTGAACTTGTACAGGGAGTGGTAATGGTTGATGACATACATTAGCTATGTAAAAAAGTCTCTCGTATCATTTCTTTAAAGTTCGCAAACTGAATAATCAATAGAGAACTATTATCATTGTTTTTTTTTCTTTTATGTGTTATAAATTACCTTTCTTAGTTTGTTTTCTTTGGGATTGGAATAACGTAATTAACTTAAATATTCGGACACATAAATACAAAAAAAAAATAAAATAAAATAAAAAAAAAAAAAAAAAAAAAAAATAAAAAATAAAAAAAAAAAAAATGACGCGCCCACTAATTGCAGAATATTTCTAATTAGAGATCGGTTGTGACGACAATAATGTTGAAAACCCTATTGGTTCAAAAGTTACATGCATTCGAAGTCGTAGTAACTTATGTGTCTATTTTAGTTTAGTAAAAAAAAAAAAAAAAAAAAAAAAAAAAACTATCCCAAAATGCACTATTCTATGTATTCTGTGACGTCTTTGGTTCTTTTTAAGTTTTACTTTGAAATTTAAATTTTATGTTTATCCCCATCATTATATTCCAGGGCCCAGTTGTTCAAAGCGTCGTTAGCTTAACGAGCTCGTTAAGGGTCATTTCGTTAACTGTTTTAGCGGATTTAATATACAGTATTCTGATATTTTTTGCTGAAAAAAAATGTGAGTAGCTTTTGCACAGCAAAAGCTACTCACATTTTTTCAGCAAAAAATTTCAGAATATTTGCGTATCACTCGATGTAAATTTTAACGAATCGTTAACTAACGACGTCGTTAGCTTTGAACAACTGGGCCCTGACTGCTAAGTTTAATCAAAATAGTAAATATTCTATTATCAGATTACTGTTGAATATTTAGACTTCATATTTCAAGCTTGCATTTTTCAAAAATGGTGAAAACTTATTCAATTAAATTAAAACAACAACAACATTTTTGAAATATTAAAAATGCAAGATACAGACCTCGGAATAAAAGCTAACCAAGAATAAATGAATTGTTGAAAATTATATTCCCAAAGATTATTGTATAAAATTTCAGTAAAATAACATCAGATATTGAATTTAAATCAATTCTAAAATTTTACTTAAATTATTTTGTTTTTAAGTTAAATTTCATTTAAAATTCTAACTGATTATGAAAATGTATAAGCACTGCAGCCCTACATATAAATATGAAGGAGATATGTTTCTCTCTGCAAACATTACTAGAATACTTTCAAATTTTAAATTATTTAAAAAAAATATTCATCAGAACCAACGGCGTCACTGGTTCCTCATGAATAATAATGAGATGCAAATGAGCAAAAACTTAAAATCTCAATACTTCTGTAAGTATTTGGAATATTTCAAAAGGGATTTTCACCACTGGACAAGCCTCGTGTCTTTCATGTTAGCATATAAACAACCAAAAGTGAAATTATCTGCTTTAAAGGAATAGACTCACAGGGCCGGTAACTGTCAACATTATTTGCCCTCTTCACAAAAAGGGTCACCTCTAAAAGAAAAGAATTTGCTCTCTGTGAGAGCAAATTCTTTTCTTTTAGAGGTGACCCATTTTCAGAACAGTATTAATGTGTTGGAACGAAAACAAAAAGCCACAAAAAGTGTCTCCCTTGTAAAAATGGCTGAAACCCTACCAGGTGTATCCAGGCCCCTTAACCCCTCACCAACTTATGCTAAAATTTGAACAAGTCTTTTTGGCTACCTGATGTGTCTTAAATGTTGTGTAGGAACGACAAACAGTGAAGACCCTGATCATACTACTTAGCAGCCTACACTGTTTAGTTTGGTCTGTCAAGTCTGTCGGAATATTACAAAAACACAGTAATATCAGTGGGACGCATATTTATATATATGATTTTTTTTGTTTGTTGTTTTTTGTTTTTATTTTTATATCTTCATATTTGCCCACGAATGAATACATTCATATATACATTTTTGTATTCATTCGTTGGGAGATTTGAAAACAACAATAACAACAAACAAACAAACAAACAAAAAAATAATAACAACGTTTTTATCATGAAATGGAGAAACAAAATGATTTGACTGACTGATTGATTGGTTGATTTACTGATTGGTTGATTTACTGATTGATTGATTGATTAAATGATTGATTGATTGATTGATTGATTGATTGATTGATTGATTGATTGATTGATTGAAAACGAGACATTGCCTATGAGCCGAGTCTGACTGTGGACCCACCAGAAACTGGTAACGGTACGCGGAGACAATTTTTTTTATGATTTTGCCAACTGCTTGTCAAACTGTTGATCTGTAGAATTTTTTACTCAGCATGCTAGGCTATAGCACTGATAGTTCATTTGTCGCAGATGTTCTTATATTGTTGGTTTCTTGAAATTAAATTAGAAAGTCGTAAATTATATAACACCGTTTGCGGTCAGAAAATACGCAGACTGATCAAGCTTTTCGCTTTTCGATGTTTAGATTTTAGTCTGGAATCAACAGGATTTTCCTGGGAAAGTGCCCGGCAGAAACACAAAGCAACAGGCCTACGCAGAACAACGAATTGACTTGACGAAATATTCAATGTGCAGTAGTACTGTACTGACATGATCTTCAATGCTGTCAAATAAGTTCTGTAAGAAGAAGTTCTATGTAACGAAGGCGAGGCCTAAATCCCACAGTGAGGATGCACTGCCTTATCAGGGTGGGAGGGGTGGGGGAGTGAGTACTCTGATATTTTCCGCTACACAGGCTAACAAAAATAACAACTAAAATTTGGATCCCTCCCGCCTGCATCCGAACAAAAAATAATAATAATCGAAACTTTCACCGCGAAAATAGTACGAGCTTACATAGCTAAAATGTGTCAGTGTACTCCCATTCCCTATTTTGATGATCTTGGTACATTTTATTGCGACACAGCCTAAAATACGAACATGGGTTGAGTCTTGGTTTTCGATTTTTTTCTTTGTTTTCTTTTCTTTTCTTTTGTATATAGAACATATAGCAATACCTTGATCAGGTAATTTTCGATTTTTATCGAAAATATTCAGAAATGTTTTAATGAGTAATGTATAGGCTTGAGCGACAAGGTCAGAAAACGTACGTACGGACACGTGTGTCCAGCGTAGACTCAGATCAACATGCAGTCTGTTCAGAGTTTTCACTGTCCACCTGAGGAAACTTCGGATTCTTGTCTACCCTAAGAGCGCCCAGCGAAGACTCTGATCAGACTGCGCGCATGCGCAGTCTGATCTGAGTCTTCGCTAGGCGCACGTATCCGAAGGTACTTATTCTCATGTTACGGCACATAATAGTACCGGCTCTTGAATGAGGTGAAATCTAAGAGCTTCAAAGTCAAATGGCTCAGTCAAGTGCATCCTTCGTAATGAATAAGCACAAAGGCCCCGTTAGAAAAAAATTGTACAATTCAATATTGTACACTGGGACCCAATATTAACCTTTACCACTCTGTGGGCATATTCAACAGACGACAAAAAACGACGATATTTTTTCTATTTTCCCCCAGAAAATAGGCTCTGACATTTAATGCAAACTGAGGCTCTGACATTTCATGCAAATTGTCTTCCAAGGAGACAATTTGCATGAAACGTCAGAGTCTATATTTTGTGGGAAAATGGGAAAAACACTCCAAAATGTCGTCTTTGAATTTTTTACCCAGCATGCTATTGTTAAAAACATGATTTATAGAGCATAGATGAGCTATTTTCTTTAAACTTTGGAAATACCAAATACAGCTATCAATACATGTACGAATGCAGTATATTTATAATGAATATTTGGACAGACTCTCTCTCTCTCTCTCTGTCCGTGTGTGTGTGTGTGTGTGTGTGTGTGTGTGTGTGTGTGTGTGTGTGTGTGTGTGTGTGTGTGTGTGTGTGTGTGTTTCAAACCTTTATCACATATTTACTAAAACCCGTTTTATGCTTGACAATCCTGATAAAGGTTTTGTGCATGAGCTCTTGTTAACGACACGTCAGAATTAAGGGCTGTTTGTCTCGTCTCCCAGTGAAAGGTAGACTGGCTCCAGTCGTTTCTGCGATTTTTTTTATTATTATTTGTCATTCTTTATCACTTCCTGTAGCTGTATTTGTCTCTTTAATCCCATTTCACTGTTTTACTACAAAAACCTCTATCTTTTCCACTAAGGGACATAACTTATCAAATCATTATAAGCTGTACTACTGTGCTTTTGACATCTTTCAGAAAGTCATTTTTTGCTTGGCGCTTTACACAGAAGAAGTAAATTTGCAAATTTTTGCCATGATTTAATGCAAAACCATTTGTCGTAACTACCTATGTACAAAAATTTTTATTCTAGTCATTGGTTTTAAAAAAATCCAATATTTCCACTTTTTCCCATAGTAAAAATGAAGCCAAATCATGCAGAAATCTGTAGGGTAGGTAACTTGGAGCCAAATTTTCCACTTGTTCAATTTTTCTGAAGTTTTCACAATATTGTTGTAAAACATCAATAATTCTAATTCAGCAAAGAAAAGTAAAAAATATTTTCTTGGACAAAAATCCCCAAAAAATCACTTTACTATAGAAATTGCATACGTTAGACAAATTTATGGCCGTAACTTTAATTTTTGTGTAAATATTTGAGAACAAAACACAGAAACATAAAAGACAAATGGTTTCTGATAAGATATGGTCAACCAGAACAAAATATTTTCATTTAAAATAAAACGCCAAGCAAAAAACGTCTTTCCAAGAGATGTCGAAAGGACAGTAGATTGTATACCTTAGAAAAGAAAAGAGAAAATGATAGAAAAGACAGAGTCTGGAGACAGACTAGGAGAAAAATGAAAATGGATAAAAGAGCTAGCAGATGATATTTCTATCATCTGCTAGCTCTTTTATCCATTTTCACCTTTATAGAAATAGTGGTGGTTAAATCGAATGACAGTGCAGAAACAGAGGATAGGCCTCTTTTCCTGCAAGTACAGCATCTCCAGTGACTTAATTTTTTTCTTCTTCTTATAATCCTGTTTCATAATGCACTAAAATAATAGCAAAATAACATCATGACCATAAAGGCTCGCCACTGGTACTAAAATAAAACCAAAATAATATCATGACTATATTAAAGACTGATCACTAGTCACCAGCCTTCATAGTCATGATTTTATTTTGTTCGTTTACGGTCCAGTCAACCCAATGGGGTAATGTAGAGCGCAGTCAGTTTACCTTTTACTGGGTTGGCTTGGTTAACCAGTAGTGTGCATATTCTTTCACCAGAAACTGACAACTGTCCTTCTTGAATCAGCGGAAGGGAGAGAATGACCGTATAGAAGATTTCATGATCAAATCTCCATGAAAGAATGTTGCCGACCCCGCGGCAGTCGAGCCCGCAACCTCGTGATCAACAATCCGACCGGGACGTACATCAAACCGAGCCACCGAGGCGAGCGTTTTTGTTTTTTTTTTCTCTCTTTCTTATAATCCTGTTTGATAATCCACTGAAATAAAAACCAAAATAATACCATGACTATAGTCATGATACTATTTTGGTTTTATTTAAGTGGATTATCAAACAGGATTATAAGAAAACCTATTTAGACATTGGAGACTGCAGCCAGTCTCAGCAGACCCTTACTACCACTCTACCATCCAGTACTCTTTAGGAAACAGACTTAAATCCAAAAAGGTCTATTTAAACTCTACATAGTTAAAGGAAAGTCATAACAACAATTATACAGTCGACTCTCGTTATCTCGAATTCCAATGGTCTCTTTGAAACATTTCGAGATATCCGTACCTCGACATATCAGAGTTGCGGAACTGAGGAAAACAATAAATCGAACAACCACATTTAAGGCTGTCTCACACAGAACACGGTTGGGCACACGGTTCCAATACGGTATACTCGGTTATACACGGGTTGACTGGTACGAGTATTGAGCTCCAACCGTGCCTGGGGATGAGTTGGTACGATTTAGACTCGAATGTAGCACGAGTATGTACGAACAAAGCACGGATATACTCGGTCAAGCAAGGTTTGTCACGGTTGGAACACGATTTGCAAAACGATTTTCATACGATTGTTGTACGGTTCCAAGTACGGTATAGTACGGTCTGTTACGGCCTAGTACGATTAAACACGACTTTTACTCGATTAACTGGACTTTTACAGGGTTTACATACGGTCCCACCGACTTTTGTTCGAGTTATGCTCGAATTATCACACATTCGTGTATGTTTTGATAAATTGACTCGTTTTGATGGCTTGGCTTCATAAATTTTCGAACTTTCAACAGAGAAGTTATCAAAATGGCAGATGACAGAATAAGGGAATTAGAAATCATGATAAGACTGATAGACATTGAGATTATTTTGGCCAGAAGGCGTGAGGGGAGACAAGAACAAAACAACAGAAGGAGAAGAAGAAGGAGGCAAGTTTGGACAAGAGAATGGCTCCAAAGAAGGGTCATGTTTGGTCAATATGATACTCTGCCTTGGTGGCCCTTTTTGTATTCTCGCTGGGGATTCTTTTGGGGACCTTCTTCTTCTTTGGAGGCATTATGTAGCAAGTACTCTGTTGTTTCAAGGTGGCAGCAGGTAGTTGTGTTTTCTGTTGTGTTCGAGTGCTGTATGATCATACACGAGCTTTGTACAGACGTAGAGACCGTGTCTGGTCGTACTTGACTATGTATAATTCGTACTGGAACCGTATTGGTCGTATGGCGATCGTATGAAACCGTATTGGTCTTATGGCGATCGTATAAAACCGTGTGTACACTCGTGTGAATCGTACGGTGATCGTGTGACATTCGAATGTTAATCCGGGTGTTGGATGTAGGACTTGGGAACGGTTTCACACGATTCCATACGATTTATATACGATATTGACACGGTTGAGCTCACTCGTGGAGTGGACTTCATGTGCGGTTGTATATAAGGTCTCGTGCGGTCTCACACGGTCTCTCACGGTCTTGTACGATCGCTAATACGATCATACACGGACATGGCACCCGTGCCAGTTTTTTAAAAGTTTTAAAAATCATACACGGCTTTCACGGATACACTCGAATGGCCCGAGTGTAACTCGGATAAGGCCACGGTTGGTTCGGTTGTATGTACGGTTTACACGGGTGGCCAACCGTAAAAGCCGTGTGTTCTGTGTGAGACAGGCTTTAACACATGAATAAGTAATTTGCCCCCTGAAGTTACAGATATATTGAAAATATTGTGGAAAAGAGGAGAAATTTCTCCTCTTTTCAACAATATTTTGTTATCCGTTGTTAGATTTCGATGTTTAAACGGGGACCAGATTTTCACTTCGAGCTAAGCGGTTATTCGAGATAAGCGAGGTCGAGATAATGAAAGTCAACTGTATCTTGTTACCAAGTAACGCAGCAAAATGAAACATGTACGGCAATTATTAAACAAGTCATAAAAACTTATAACTAACCCGATTTATGCCTAGAGCGGACTCTTCTACGTCTCTGGACAGCCCATGTCCAACTGAACGTCTGTCTCGTTTGTTTTGTATTTAAATTATTCTGGTATTATAGAAATCCTGCTTAATCAGTGCTTGCACTAACTGTCAAAATCAGGAAGTCCCAAGACTTCCTAGCTCCAATATCTGGAAGACCTGGTGATCAATTTTTTCACTCACTTTCAGCAATTTAACCTCAATATTCTTAAACTCATTTATGGAGTAAAACCACCATTATTAAGCTAAATTACACATAAATTCATTCTAATTTTTTGTTAAAAATGACTAAATATCTTTAAAAGTCGGGAGTCCCAGACTTCCTGGCATTGATTTTTGGAAGTCCCAGGGCAATTTTTGGGAGTCTCTGACTCCTAGACTTCCCTTAATGCAAGCACTGTTAATGTAAAAAGTGTAGACCCAGATCAGAGGGCGCGTTTTACGGCGTCTGGTGTGAATCTACTTTGTTTGCCAATGTCTGTTTTTATGGGGCGCCATGAATTAATGGATTAAATCAGGATCTTGGAAGGTCGAATTAAGAAGCTTAGCGGATATGGGATATTTCCGGGGATACTTCCTTATCAGGGCTACTTTAGACTGGCTCCAATCTCCAGTGACTAAATATTTACCCTAATAATCCTATTTGGTAATCCACTTAAATAAAACCAAAATATTATCATGATTATAAAAGCTGGTCACCAGTCTAGTGACTAGCCTTTATAGTCATGATATTATTTTGGTTTTATTTTAGTGGATTATCAAACAGGATTATAGGAATAAATATTTAGTCACTGGAGACTAGAGCCAGTCTAGGGCAGCCGCTACTAGGATATTTCTTAGTTTCTATGTGTATGAGACATTTATACAGGAATTTTGAAATATGGGCTCATCACACAGTAAACATCCGTTAACCCATTTTAGACTGAATAAACACCTCAACCCCGTACCCCTCCGACATTATATATATTACAAGAGTCCAATTTCAATTTTAGGTATGTCAGGCTATGTAATTTAGATAGTCCTAGAGAAAAATGCAATCAGTGGAGACCCTGATCAGACGCCGCATTATGCAGCGTCTGATCTGGGTCTGCACTATTTGTCAATTACCCTTCTTGGGGTCTCCAGACTAAAATGGGCTTACAATGGGCAACAGCCAATGCATCTGCACCGTCTCCTCTGGTCTTTCACTGTTGAGACACTATTTAGAATGCATTTATTTTCATTTATGTAAAGTGTACCCCCATATTATATAGAGAAAATGGGTATACAGAAGGGGAGTTTTTGATTTTTTGTGGTTCTTTAACAAGAATTCCAATACGTTGTTTACTTCTAGGAAAATCTGAGTTATTAATTTAGTTATTACATAAATCTCTCTCTTTTTGTTTTAATCTGCTTAATAACCAAAATATTCCTCATTTTTCATATTATATGGTGAAAATACCATGGCTTAATTTATGTCTCCGTATCGAGAAAAAACCATCGATAATTTCTGTTACAAAATCATTTGATACGGTTTATCCATGCTTGCAAACGTCCTGTTCAGATAAGCGGTTCAGCTGGCTGGTCTGAATCTTTACAGGTCGTATATATCACAGTGACACCTTTTTTTCCCATGGCGAGGTAGTTTATATCATCACGAAAACATGCCTATATAATTTTATATAGTAAAACTGGGGTTTACAGGGGTAAACATTATTTTTCTTATTTCTGCTCAAAAAAAAGATTGTGGGTACTCGTTAGAACCGCCTCGTCGAGGCGGTTCTACCGAGTACCCACAATCTATGTTTCGAGCAGAAACATGAAAAATATAAATATAATTTTTCATATTGACATTTTCATTTTTTGGTGGTAAAAGTTTCAGTAATTATGAATAGGCATGTTTTCGTAATGTTATGGGTTTTACATGTATGCTAGGTAAACTTTTCAGCAGGAAACAATTTGCATGAAATGTCAGTAATTTTGAATAGGCATGTTTTCGTAATGTGTTAAGGGTTTTATGCTATGTTTTCCGACAAAAAAAAAAAAAAAAAAAAAAAAAATTGTCGTTTGCTGAATGTGCCCATAGAGTGCTAAAAGTTAATAATGGGTAAGAATACCACAACATATGTTTCTATTGAGATGAACGACTTTTCAGGCACAAATACTAAGCAAAAAATCTGGAAGCGTTCGTGGGACCGAACGGTTAGCGCTCCCGGTTTCGGGTCATGAGGACCCAGGCTCGAATTTTGCTGGAGTCGGAAATCAGCTGGTATCTATACGGACATCTCTGACGAGAACATTTCATCATCATACCGTCAGTTGAAAGAAATACTGTTGTAAGAGACGCAAAAAAAAAAAAAAAAAAAAAAGCAACAACATCAGACACACCATCATTCTTGGTGCCACTCTGGCGTGATAAGTTCCCATAATTCCATTCATTCCAAAATAGACCTAGGATAACATTGTAGACCCGGATCAGACGCCGCATAACGCGGCTTCTGATCAGTGTCTACACAATTTGTATATTTACCTCAGGATTTTTTTTTAAAAAAGAAATGATTAAAAACGAAATTAATCAGGCTCTCTTTGAATTAGATCCATGCAAAGACGAAAAAGTGGGCCCCACTGCAGTGTGTCGATTTGTATGCTGGGCAATGATGGTTAAACGGACCTGACCTGTTGGTTGCGATCTTCACTGTTCGCACAAGTACTGACTCTCAATCTACCCCGTATCAAGGACGTATTATTTACGTCCTTGCCCGTATGTATAACGGAAATAGTTTCGAAAACTCACACTGAAAATGAGACATTCAAAATTACGATAAAATCCATAATTTTCTTTGGCACTATCGTTTCCCGCGTTAAAAAAAACAAAAAAAACATTTAATTTTTTACAAGACATTTGAAGAATAATAAACAATAAAATAAGCGAAGCCACCTACCTCCATTAATTCCGACATTTTTGAATTCATTTTGTAATATTCCGTTCTCTAACACTCGTTAGTTTAGAAACAAGAGGTGTGTGTACTGTGTAATTGGCCCTTCCTTGTCAAAGAAGCGGGGATCAAATTACCCCTTAAGCACTACACACAAATAAACACGGTGCTCTGATAGATCACGTGATCAAGTCCTCGGTAGAGTGTGTTCGAGGATTTTTGACCAGTATTTTGTCCCCAGATCCATGTTGGTCCTGTAAAGAAAAATAAAATGTCTCAACGTCAGAAAATGTACCTTTGAATATGTGCGCCCAGCGAAGATTCAGGTCAGCCTGCGCATTCGCGCAGTCTGATCAGAATCTTCGCTGGGCGCTTTTTGGATAGCGAAGGCCGCAAAGTTTCTTCATGCGGACAACAAAGACTCTGACCAGACTGCGCGGATGCGCAGGCTGATTTGAGTCTTTGATGGGCGCACATGTCAGTAGGTACGTTTTATGTCTCGGCTCGAATAAAATGCAGAACAAGTGGTTTATCAGCACTTCATGGAGAAATTGGACGGTTTTTAAAACTTTGGAAAACAAACTGTGTGGTTTATCGGGTTATAAAGTTCTTAAGTTGCCATCTGTTTCACATCAAAAATGCATTTTCTGAAACGTCGCAATATTTAGTGGGAAAATATTACTGAACATCGTGTATTGAGCCAAAGCTTAGTTTGTGCATGTTCTTTTTTTCTGGTGTTTTTTTTTTCTTCTTCTTCTTTTTTCTTTTTCTTTTGAAATATGCACGAAACAAATCAGTAACAAGTAGAATGCGAGAAGCGGAAACATGACAGAAATCTGACAACTTCTGGAGATTTCTGTGACATACATTTTATATTTCTTAATTGGACTAATAATGCTGATTACAACGATAACGATGGTAGTAGAAATAGTAATAATATTAGTAGTAGCAGTAGTAATAGTAGTTGTTGTAGAGTTGTAGTAGTAGTAGTAGTAGTAGTATTTGCAGTGAAAATAGTAGTTGAAAATTTCTGGTAATAATAATAATAATAATGATAATAATAATAATAATAATAATAATAATTATTATTATTATTATTATTATTTTTATTTTTTTTATTTTTATTTAATTTTTATTATTATTATTATTATATTTTTTTAAGATCGTGACATTGTTGACAAAATCCTTGAATTGACCCATGACATATTTGATAGGTTCTACAAGATCCGGAGTTTTATGGTCAATAATCCTAAATGTTTGATACTATCTTAATTTCACATTGTTTCTTATTCTGTAGATGTTTAGTTAAGCTAGATTATGTATTTTCACAAGACTCTCTTGCTGTATACTTTGTATACCAGAAATAAATAAAAATTTTAACTTGACTTGACTTCAGATAGGTTAATTTCCAATCCGCACCCTGATCTAGATATGCATATATTGTTTTTCTACGCCGTGTTTTAAAGGCCTATAATTTTATAACTTTGTTGCGTGTATTTTGCAATTAACAATATACATTGTTAATTTATTTAAACTTTACCCATTAACAGTGAAATATTTTGCGGCCCCTACAGAATAAAAAACAAAAACAAGAAAATCAGCTATCCTCTATATATGCTTTACATATTTCCTACAGCACACACCTGAGCAAAGAGTGTAGACCCAGATCAGACACCGCAGAACGTAGTTTGATCAGGGTCTGCACTGTTTGTCACTCATCCGGGTAGTTTTGAGACACATCGGCAGGCAGTAAAATAGGCTTGTTCAAATTTTAAGACAAGCATGGTAAAAAGTTTCTGAGGTACTCGACTGTTTAGGATAAATACACAATCAAGTGTGCGCTCGGCAAAAGTCGGTATAGTTCGTTAATTTGGACCTCAACACCAACCGGGTCAACAAAATAGTCGCACAACGCATATATTTGCGAACAGTGAAGGCCCTGATCAGACTGCGCGCTCGCGCAGTCTGATCTTGGCCTGCCTGTTCGCTTACACGCATACATCGAAGAATCTATTGGTTAAATCTGAAAAGCATGTTCGGTCCGGGAGGATAAGCAGGCTGATCTAGCCAGCTCAAACACGTAACGCTTAGCATGCTGGGGAAATCTGCAGACAACAGCTTGAAACATTTTTAATTATTTTTTCCCAGAAAATAGAATTCGACATTTCACGCAAATTGTCTTCTTAGCATGAATGTCAAATCCGATTTTCTGAGGAAAATAAAATAAAATAAAAAAAAAAAAAAAAAAAATGATCGGGTTGTCATCTGCTCAGTTTGCACATAGAGTAGTAAAGGTTAATTGGAAACTGATAAAAGTGATAAGGTAAATAAGCTTTGATTGGCAATTGGCGCTTAATTGCCTAAAGTTTGATTAGTCAATAACAACGATATTCTATACTTTAAGATAGGCTAATCAGAGAAAGAGAGAGCCAGAGAGAGAGAGAGAGAGAGAGAGAGAGAGAGAGAGAGAGAGAGAGAGAGAGACGGGCGGGCGGACAGAGCGAGAGACAGACGGAAACAGAGAGAGAGAGAAAGAGAGAGAGAGAGAGAGACAGACAGACAGAGACGGTAAGAGAGAGACACACACGCGCGCGGATAGAGAGAGACAGGCGGAAACAGAGAGATACAGTGACAGACAGACAGGCGGAAAGAAAGAGAGACTGACGGAGAGAGAGAGAGAGAGAGAGAGAGAGAGAGAGAGAGAGAGAGAGAGAGAGATTTATTGCCCACGTGTGTAGACAATCTAAGAATTTGCCACTGTTCCAGAGGCACTTTATGAAAAGTCATCGACTGATCCAGTGCTATTTTCAATGGGCTGCTCAATCATCACGAAAACATACCTATAAATTTTGACCCCCTTAAACCCCACTTTTATATAGTGAAACGGGGGTTTACAGGGGTATACATTATTTTTCTTATTTCTGTTCAAAAGCATAGATTGTGGGTACTCATTAGAACCGCCTCGCCCAGGCGGTTCTAACGAGTACCAACAATCTATGTTTTGAGCAGAAAAAGGAAAAATATCAGAATTTTTATCTGAAAACTTTAAGATTTAGGAGGTGAAATTTTCAATATGTTTGAATAGTCGTGTTTTCGTAATGTGTTATTATAACCAGGGATCAGCTTTCACAAAAAGCTTGGACTTACGCTCAGCTTAGACCAAGTTTTTTTCGTTTTTTTTTTTTTTTGTGAAAGCTAATACTTATACTATAATAACAGCTAGCTGAAGCAATAATATCTGAAATGTATATTTAATCATGTATAATTTGACATAATTATGTAATTGGTTTAGTTTGGAAGTATACACCAGCATCATTAGCATTCCCAGATTTGGAAATAAACAAATGGGCTGCGCTCGTTAATTAATTTTTGTCTCCGCCCATTATTGTCTACGCCCGTAATCTGAATGTTTGTCCATGCTCCGGAAGCACTTTATGAAAGGTCACAATCAGATCCAATGCTATATTTCCCATGGGGATGCTCAACGTTTTAGCTTTTACAAGTATTAGCTTTTTCAAAAAGCTAGCTAGCCGTTTAGCTTCAGCAATCGCATGTACGATTATGTCGCAAATGATGGCATATATATCAAGATTCACTGCGCTAAACTAAATAACTCCAGTTATTTTCCGATGTTTGGTTCACTCCAAACTGTCAAATTTACCTTTGACGTGTACACAAATAATAGGTGGCACAGACTGTTGAAAGTTAATATTATCCTATGAGCTTTTCAACATTTTGACCATAGCAGATCACTAGATAGTATCACAAATCTGGCTGAGCGCTTTTGCACGCTTTCCAGTTCTTCCTGACTATACCTTGGGGTCAAAAACCTTACTACAGGACTGAATGCAGTGACTCAACCCAGCTAGCATTCTTTATAAATCTATAGCGGGCCGTTATCGGCCCGTCAGCTACCCTGACGGGCCGATAACAGCTCGCTGTAGATTTATAACGAATGCTTACTGGGAACGCACTAATTCTATATAAGCTGCTCCTTTAACGTCTTGATGAATTCTCGTACTTTGATTATGTTGGGGTTTAACGACACGTCAAGGCTTGTGGATCATTTTGTGTCGTCTCCCAGAGAAAGGAAGAAGAGAGATAGACGAGATAGTAGAGATAATGAAAGAGAGGGACAGGGGAGAAAGAGGGAAATGAACGAAAGTGAAGAAACAGAAGAAATAAAAACATTCCCCCTCTACCCTTACCTGCTGAAAGGATAGCAGGCCTTGCCAACTGTAAGTCAATCTCAGGTGGACGCCCCGGTGACGTAAGATACACGACACCTTTGCCTCACCCAACCACCTCCGAACTCTCTTACTTGTTGAAGCTTAATGTCATTTGATGGTAAACTCGGTATGAAAGAGAACGATCTCGTTAATTGCATACCCGAAAGAGGCCAAAATTGGATAATAAAACATTCTATCCTATTCTATTTGATATGAGATGCACGACTACTATGTCAACAGTCTTTGTAGTTACTTCCGCTTTAAGCTGGGTTCGGTATAATTCCCGTATTTAATGTTTGATTAGTTCAACTCCTATATATGCGGATCGCAGTGCTTTTTTTTTGTGAAAGCTAATACTTGTTAGATATAAGGCGTTTTCTACTCTGCCGCTGCGGAATAGACAGTATTTCTCATAAATAGGCTCTTAGAGATTCAAATAAATATGGGACAAATCGATATACGATGTTTTAATTCCAAACTTTTAGCAAGTTCATTATTTGTCAGTGACTCAACACGAGAAAAGGACTTCCTGGCATAATATGGCAGCAAAGGTCAAGATAAAAAAAAAGCAGTTGCGCACTCAGATCAGGTACCTGTTTGCCCTCAGAGAGGATCATTGGATGATCCTAGATAGACTGACGAACAGAGCAGACCCAGATCAGACTGCGCTGATGCGCAGTCTGATCTGGGTCTTCGCTGTTCGCATATGCCATAGCGGTTATTTTCTTACGCTGCATATTAGCATCACGGGTTCCTTCCCATATACATATAAGCTCTTTAACACTCCGTAGGCTGAAATTTAATGCTTTTTTTTAATTTTTTTTTTATTTCTTATTTTTCATAGAAAACAGGACGACATTACGTTCAAATTATTTTCGAGATCAAGTTGTCTCCTATCTCAAATGAAATGGCAAATGTTATTTTCTGTGAATAATGATAAAAAAAAATAATAAATAAATAAAAAATAAATAAAATTAGAAAACGATTTTTTGAAATGTTGTCTTCTTTTATTTTTAATCATCAGATTAATGTTTAAACTTTGAACTTAGAGACCTCTCTTATCTGCTTGCGTAAAGGTAGGCTCCGTTTCCGTTTACAGTTAGCAGTTAATAATATAAATTAAAAAGGTTTTAATAATGTATTTCATATGTTTTATTAAACATAGTCTGAAAGAAAGAAATGCTTCCTTTATTCAGAATTCAGACCCCCACCCCTAATTCAACACCTTGGCCGGCCTCGGTGGCTCATTTGGATGCGAGTCTGACTAGTTATTAGAAAGTTGCGGGTTCTACCCCGCCGGGTCGGCAACATTCTTTCGTGGAGATTGATCAGGAAATATTTCCTACGGTCACTCCCTTCCGCTGATTCAAGAAGGGAAGTTGTCAGTTCCTGGCGAAAGGATGTGCACAATACTGGTTAACCGCTTAGAGGACTAAGCCTGCCCAGTAAAAGGGTGATTAGGTAAACTGACCGCGCTCGATATGATCCCATTGGGTTGACTGGGCCGGAAAACCTCAACAATAACAATCAAATTCACCACTTTATATAGTAAAAGTGTGAATCAGGAATTGCTTCACGTGATACATTTTGCTTCTGGAAGCCAATCTAGCATGTTTTTCATTTGGGTAGGATAAGTAAAAAAAAAAAAAAAAAAAAAAAGACCTACACGTGTAACTATATAATATCCAGAATGCACCGAGAATGAACACTTTTTGTTTTTAGTTTTCCCCGCAACAATGAAAAAATGTACTTAGTTTCCACGAAGTTCGTAAAAACAAAACAAACTCACAGATAGCCCTTAAAGCGCCAAGCAAAATTTTAACTGGTAATATTTTATATAAATTTCAGAGAAAATTTAAATTTAAATTCACATGAAAGGACAACCATTATTTTCTCTGATCTTTTTTTAAAAAACAAAAAACTAAACTTGACAAAAAAAAAAAAAAAAAAAAACAACCAGAAAAACACAGAGAAAATTAGGCTAGACATTACATGTGCAGACGATCCACATGAAATGTCAAGCCTTATTTTCACTGAAAAATAATAACTATAAAAACACGCAGAATGTCGTCTGCTGCAGTTGAAATTACCAAGATCAAATCCTATGAAGAGTAAAACGATTCCAACTGAAGTTACAGAATCCGAGTAATGTTATGATAGTCCTATAAACCGACAAAAGAAATCATCCATTTAGAAATCTCAAAAATCAGTAAAATCCCTTCTGTTGACTTTCTCAGAGCAAACAATTCCTTTGTACAAACTTCCGCAAAAATCCCTCTTCTTTCAAAAATATGCGCGTAGGGGATTGTAAGTCTTTTGTTAACACTTACAGTACTATGGGCAAATTCAGCAGACGACAAATTGATGATATTTTTTCTTATTTTTTTTCCAGAAAACAGGATTTGACATTTCGTGCAAATTGTCTCCTTTGGAGACAATTTGCATGAAATGTCAAATCCTGTTTTCTTGGAAAAATGAAAACAGTATTTAAATATATCGTCTGCTGAAAATTTTACCCAGAGTGCTAAGCGTTAAGATTGCCTGGGATACAAAAGAACTACACAAGGCGCAGAAACTGAGTCGTTACCCAATCAATCTAGCCATTGAACATGACACTCCAAATCGAAAAATTTAACGATTTTGAATAGACCGCGAGGTCTTGCTGTCGATACTCCCACCACCTGTTTGGGTTTATAACACAACGATTTGGGGTTTACCGTCAAATGGGTTTTAGTTAATTACGAAACAAATTTAACTACTACTACTACTACTACTACTACTACTACTACTACTACTACTACTACTACTTTTGCTACTATTACTACTACTATTGCTACTACTACTACTTCTACTACTACTTCTACTACTACTACTACTACTGTTGCTACTATTACTACTACTATTGCTACTACTACTACTACTACTACTATTGCTACTACTACTACTACTACTACTACTATTGCTACTACTACTACTACTACTACTACTGCTACTACTACTACTACTACTACTACTTTTGCTACTACTACTACTACTACTACTGCTACTACTTCTACTACTACTACTACTATTGCTACTACTACTACTACTACTACTATTGCTACTACTACTACTACTGCTACTACTACTACTATACTGCTACTTCTACTATTGCTACCACTACTACTACTACTACTACTACTACTACTACTACTATTGCTACTACTACTACTACTACTGCTACTACTACTACTACTATTGCGAATACTACTACTACTACTATTTCTACTACTACTACTACTACTACTACTACTACTACTACTTCTACTACTATTGCTACTATTATTACTACTATTGCTACTACTTCTGCTTCTACTACTACTTCTACTACTAGTACTACTACTACTACTACTACTACTATTGCTACTATTACTACTACTATTGCTACTACTACTACTACTACTACTATTGCTACTACTACTACTACTGCTACTACTACTACTATACTGCTACTTCTACTATTGCTACTACTACTACTACTACTATTGCTACTACTACTACTACTACTGCTACTACTACTACTACTATTGCGACTACTACTACTACTACTATTTCTACTAGTACTACTACTACTACTACTACTATTGCTACTACTACTACTGCTACTACTAGTACTACTACTACTACTACTACTACTATTGCTACTATTACTACTACTATTGTTACTACTACTTCTTCTACTACTACTTCTACTGCTACTACTACTACTACTACTAAGAAGAAGAAGAAGAAGTAAAGAAGAAGAAGAAGAATGAACATGTACATAGACTAGTGTGTGCCGGCCTCGGTGGCTCAGTTGGATGCGCCGTCCGACTGGAGACCAGGAGGTCGCGGGTTCAACCCCCGCCGAGGTCGGCAACATTCTTTCGTGGAGATTGATCATGAAATATTTTCTACGGTCATTCTCTCCCTTCCGCTGATTCAAGAAGGGCAGTTGTCAGTTTCTGGCGAAAGAATGTGCACAATACTGGTTAACCGCTTAGAGGACTAAGCCTGCCCAGTAAACGTGTGGTTAGGTAAACTGACCGCGCTCGACATGACCCCATTGGGTTGACTGGGCCGTAAAACCTCAACACAAACAAACATAGACTAGTGATTTTGCGTCAGATATTCTCAGCCTGAGTCAAATATACAATAAATAAATAAATAAATAAATAAAAATAAATAAATAAAAATAAAAAATAGTGAAACTTAAAGCTGTGCACTTGTAATAAAAACAAATTAAGCAGAAATATCCCATAGAATTTATAGTTATAATATTAGTTCGGGGTTTTATTTTAGTGGATCATCAAACATGATAATGAGAATAAATATTTAGTCACTGGAGACTGGACCTAGTCTAACTACGGCTTTCAGTGCTAGAAACTTAACGGGAAATGTTTTTTTTTTTTTTCTGGAAAGAAACAAGAAAAATATATTCTAGCCTTTCTGACCCGGAGCTACGCTGATTTGCAGCCAATATATTCGTTTATCAGTGTCAACGGGAATTGCAGGTTACTTAAACATGCGCTGTTACTTCTACGACTGAAAATCGGACTTGGATCATCAATCCCTGGACCGGTTTGACTAAAATGTAGATGGGGTTTCCCTGCTGACAAAGAGTGTTTTGATACTTTTAAAAATTATATTAAATGGCGTGGAAATTCGCCTTACCGTGTAACAAAGACTGCAGTGTAACGCGTTTTTTACATAACTGACTCAAATTTCAATCCTGATTTTTGATGGATGCAAAATTATCAAATTAAGCTACATCACTACTAAACGTACCTTCGGACATGTGCTCCCAGCGAAGGTTCAGATCAGCCTACGCATTCGCGCAGTCTGATCAGAATCTTCACTGGTCGCATTTTGGATAGCCAGTGATGCAAAGGTTCTTCATGCGGACAACGGAGACTGATGTGAGTCTACGTTGGACGCACATTGCAAAAATTACGTTTTCACTCGTTGCGGCCCAATTCACAAAAACACAAAATGCGAAATGATCAGAGATCTAAGAACGCATGCAAATAAATGATGCCCAGGTCAGCTTACATATCAGTATATGCGAGCAGGTCGTGACCAGGCTGCGTGGATGAACATGCATATTTTACGCTTCCTTGTTCGTGCATAATGCTATAATACACAGCACCGTGTAAGTTCACCGGATGTGCTTTATTAATTTGATAAAACGACACGTGTCTTCCAAAATGGGGCTTAGAGCACAGGCAAACAGCGACTGCACAGATCAGACGGATCCCGGGCCTTCGCTGTTTAAAATGGCCCTCAAAACCAGGGAAGAATGTCTACACACGAAACAGAGAAACTCTCCCACATACGCAAAGCGTTCTTGATCCGTGCTGATTGCAAATGCTGTCTATTTTCGGTAACGCTGTTCATTTCACCTTAACCACTCTGGGCTACTTCAGCAGACGACAAATTGATGATATTTTTCTTATTTTCCCCAGAAAACAGGATTTGACATTTCATGCAAATTGTCTCCATTGGAGACAATTTGCATGTAATGTCAAAACCTGTTTTCTGGGAAAAATAAGAAAACTATTTCAAAATGTCGTCTGCTGAAATTTTTACCAAGAGTGCTGAAGCGTTATAAATAAAACGCAACATGAAATAACAATGAATAAAAGACTCGTGTGGATTTCAGAAAATTCAAAAGCGGAGTTGATGCATTTTATAATGAATGAAAGTTCGAACAAAGACACCAGGCAGAGAACACCGTTAGTCGGGATATTGGGTAATATGCAAATGAGGACCATATGACAAAGATCAGATGTGGAGATAAACTAGGATTGGTTATAGGGATAGACTGGCTCCAGTCACCAGTGACTAAATATTTATTCTTATAATCTTGTTTGATCCTGTTTGATATAGCCACTAAATTAAACCAATACAGTCGAACCTCAATGCCTCGAACATCTTTGGGACCATGGAAATTTGTTCGAGATATGGGTAGTTCGAACCACTGAGGGTTAATCATGACGGCAGGTCAGGAAGCAAATAGCGATAATTTAGGGAAATCTTTTCAATTCTCTATACACTAACGGTTTGTTAAGTGTACTCATTAGAATCGCCTCGATGAGGCGATTCTAATGAGCGCACACAACATACAATTTCATGATAAATAAAGAAAATTTACATAAACTATTGTTTTCTTGAGCTATCCGAAGAATTTCGTACCCAGCTGGCATTCTTTATAAATCTACAGCGGGCCGTTATCGGCCCGTCAGCTACCCTGACGGGCCGATAACGGTACGCTGTAGATTTATAAAGAATTCTTACTGGGTAGGGACTCAAAACGAGTTCGAATTAGCCATTGTAAACGAGCCATCGGTGTTCGAACTATTAAGGTTCGACAGGTATAGATAATGCATTTTTATGCATTCATCATTTCATTCAATGGACCAGTCTACTTCGAAGGGTGACCCTGTCAAATGATTTTGTCTCCCTTCTGAAAAGGGCCAATTTTAAAGGAAAGAACTTGCTCACTAAAGGGTCTACTTTTAAAGGAAAGAATTTGCTCCCAGAGAGAGCAAATTCTTTTCTTTTAGAGTAAGCCCCTTTTCAGATGGGGCTTGGTGTGCAAGTTAGCAAACAGGAAATCACAAAAGTTGCGTCCCTTGTAAACAATGGAAGAAAATATATCATGTCTGGGCTGTCCGTTAAATTCATGATGGCAGGCATTGAGCAGTGTCACATGATAAAGACTTTGAAACATGAGCGAACATGACAAATTCTGTTTGTCAAAGCGCTTTAGAGAAGACAAAATCCAGAAGGCAGAAGCTACTTTGACAGGGTTACCCCTCCCCTGAAATTGTATCCTGTTCCTTTAAGATAGTCTGTCTTCAGACTATCTTTTCTTTCAAGGTATACAATCTAGTATAGCTTAAAATATTTCAATCAGTTAGATCCCTTAGTGAAAATCAAAGCACTGACAGCACTGGTGGATCCATTTTCTATGAGTGTAGGCGGGAAAAATTGGTCCTGAACGGGGACTTAAGACTGTTTCATTTAACCCTTAACTTCCTGTAATTTAAGCAAACAGTGCAGACCATGTAGACCGTTCTGCGGCGTCTGATCTGTGTCTGCACTGTTTGCCAATGTCCCAAATGTCCCAGTCCAAGTTTTACAGATAACCCTCTATCAATAGCACTCTGACGTCATAACGACAAGAATAGCGCGGCTATAAATAACCGTCACCTGAATTTCATCTAACGCGCGGTTTGATTACATTGGTCAATTATAATCACGTGGACAACTACCTTAAGGAAATTTTGTTTTTTGTATACTGTGGCTCGACTGTTTTACAATCGACTCAAAAAGATAAGAGTCGTTTCTGCAGAAAAACAGCGAATTGGGACCAAATAGACAAATAAGGCAAACAAGGCTACAGGAAAGGATAGAAAGAATGGCATAAAAAGACAAATGGAGAAACGAATGGCGTCTACCTAACCTTGACCCTTTCACCCCTGAGTTTTTGAAGTGAAATCTTCCGTCTATGAAATATAATGTGTCCATTATCTCAATAAGGGATGTCGCGTAGACAAAAATCGAAAACAAAATGGCAACCAGAGTAGTGATAAAATAGGAAAAAGAAGGCAAACAGTGTAGATCCTGATAAGACGGCTCGTATGAGCCGTCTTATCAGGATCTACACTGTTTGTAAAATCTTTTTTCCTTGTCTGCGGAAAGGGTTAAGACATTTTGGTATAGATTCTACAGGAAGTGATGTAACTTACGTTATAAAAATAAATGCTACTGTAAAGCTGTCCAATCCTGATCCGTATGGAGACAGAAAAAAATCCAAGCTTCCGGTACAAAAGAAACTAATTCCGTCATATGACTAGCTGATGCGTTGCATAATAACAAACATAAATATTTAGACCCTCGAGACAACCGCTAATTTTCTTCATGTCACAAAGATCATACTGACCAGGTTAACCAAACCCTTCATTGTCATGTTATAACAGTTTACCTTTAGGTTGTTTACTTAAAAGTTGCTAAGTAACTGTTATTTAATAACCCATTAATGCCTAGTGTCCAAAGAAAGCGGACCATGGTAAAAAATTGGCTATACTTTCATGCTTCAGTCAAATAGTAGCTCCCATGCTCACAATTATAAAAAATATTATATCAACACTATCTTTCGTTTTGCTTGACCGATTTTTATCAAATTTGCGTAAAGATGCTTGTTTTCCTCACTAGCACGCCACGAAGAAGCCACCCTAAAATATGTTTTAAAGTCTATCGTGACTTTCTTCGGACATCACAAGAAAAAGAAGGTAAATACTGTATTAAAAGTGTTATTTTCATTCTTTATAGATCAAATTTGGTTTTTAGTTCAAACACTTCTTAATTACTGCTTGCTGCTTGTTGCACATACCGGTGTCTCAGGTCGGCGTTCACCACTTCTGAAAATGACGACATATGATATAACATTACGAAAACTTGCCTATTCAAATATACTGAAAATTTTACCACCAAAACATGAAAATTTTCAGATAAAAAAATTCTGACATTTTTCATATGTCTGCTCAAAACATAGATTGTGGGTTCTCGTTAGAACCGCCTCGACGAGGCGGTTCTAACGAGTACCCAGAATATATGTTTTTGAGCAGAAACAAGAAAAATAATGTATACCCCTGTAAACCCCAGTTTTACTATATAAAAATAGGGTTTAAGGGGGTCAAAATTATATAGGCATGTTTTCATGATGAATAAATACAACTGATTACGCTGCTTTATTTTTTAAACACTTTTTTGTCGCCCCCCCCCCCCCCCCACCAACCCCTATATTGTTTAACCTTTACTACTGTATGGGTATATTCAGCTGACGACAAATTGATAATATTTTTCGCATTTTTCCCAGAAAGTAGGCTTTGACATTTTGTGAAAATTGGAGGCAATTTGCAAAAAAAAAAAAAAAAAAAAATGTAAAAGCATATTTCCTTTGGAAACAATTTGCTTGAAATGTCAAAGCCTATTTTCTGGAAAAAAATCAAAGTGTCCACTGCTGAAATCTGTATCCAGAGTGATACAATTATAAGCGTTAATGTTAGGGAGAGGATTATCTAACGATGCTATAACTTGTGTCCAATTCCTTTGTTTTATTGCAATAAAATTTGTTTCATCTAATCTACACGTAACAGCCACATATTGTCATGACTGTCCAGGAATACCAAAACAGGAATTGCAACAGAGGCTTAAAAGCTGGCGACTTTTTAAAGTCTGGCAGACGGAAAATCGCGTGCGTTAAACAAAAATAGACCAATCATTGATGTGTACAACCAACTAAAGCGCGTTTACTAAAGTTAAGTTTAGTTACTGGGAGCTGGGTACCGATTAGGTTAGTGAGGACTGGAACCAGCAAAACGTACATGGAAAGCAAGGGCTATTTTCATAAAGAAAAAAAACAACAACAAACTAACAAAAAAAAAAAAAAAAAACGAAACAAAAAAAACAAAAAAACTTAAAAAAAAACAACAACAAAAAACAACAACAACAACAAACAAACAAAAACAAACAAAAAAAACAACAACAAACAAACAAAAAACAAAACAACAACATAAAACATTTTATTTATTTGTGGACTAAATTCAAACATGTCATTGATAGTTTAGTGTGCTATTGCTGAAAAATCAGACCTAGTAAACTCCCTTTTCTTTGTTTATTTTTACCTATGTGAGGGTACATGTATCCAAGGGCAGAAAAGTGCCAAGCATACTGAAAGAGTCCCTTTTTGTGATGTATTTTGGCAGACTAAGGCTAAACTTTGATCTGAGACCAAATTTGGCAGTCAGAGAATATTGTGATTGTCAGAATCAAGCCAAATGCTATAATGGAAGACTACGGAAAAGTAATTAGGCTCCTGGTCCTTGAACCAGGTTTGAATTTCCCGAGATTTGTACATACAGTCGACTCCCGTTATCTCGAAGTCCAAGGGACTCTCTGAAACACTTCGAGATATCTGTACCTCGACATATCAGATTTGCAGAATTGAGGAAAACAATAAATCGAACAGCCACAGCTAACAAATGAATATGTAATTACAGACATGTTGAAAATATTGTGAAAAAGAGGAGAAATTGCTCCTAAGAGCAATTCTCCTATTTTCCACATTTTGTTACCTGTTGTTAGATTTACATATTAAAACGTGGACAAGATTTTCACTTCGAGATAGGCGGTTATTCGAGATAAGCGAGATCGAGAT
Organism: Anodontia alba; assembly: GCA_964016985.1. NCBI lineage: Eukaryota > Metazoa > Mollusca > Bivalvia > Lucinida > Lucinidae > Anodontia > Anodontia alba. The sequence goes on from OZ024825.1 coordinate 75,057,112, forward strand.
AACGAGAGTCGACTGTACTGACTTTCGAGTATTAGCCAGTCACAAGTCTGCTTTTGCCGGAAGGTTGGCTACCTGTTTTCTACAAATGCATATACACAACAAAAGGAGATCTACGAGCTGCAACGAGTACTCAAAGCCGGACCCAGTTTGTCTATTACTCTGGTCAAAATCTGAAAATCAGGTAATAAATTAGGGACAGTAACTCTGTGTAGAAGATACTCTGAATGGAGGTCTATCGAAAATTAATTGGACTCCTCGTCCCTACAGAAAAACAACAACAACAACAAAAAACAACAACAAAACAATGCGCTGTATATTTCACCAAGTGTGACAACACGAACACATTTCAATCGTCCAAACACCACATCGTTGTTGAAATTAATTTCAGCCAGACACGTTATTATATGTAACATGACCATATTGTAAGGATGTCATAAAATAATGATTCTAACGGATTTTCAATGCGACTTGGATTATAAAATAATTATCCTCACGCAAGAAAACCAGCAGGTGAAATTTATAATCGGATTTCTTCCGTTTCCAAGGTGACATATAAAATAAAAGAATTAGAACTACCGTAATATACTTAAGTTCTGGGACAGACAGGCCTGAGCAAACAGCGCAGACTCTGATCAGACGCCGCAGAACGCAGTGTCTGATCAGGTTCTACACTGTTTGTCATTCGCCCAGTAGCTTTTAGACGTCATCAGTGGGCAGAAAGATGGGCTGTTCAAACAGTGAGGAGTTAAGGCGTACCGATATTTAGGGTAAAGCCGGCATTTACCGGAATAATGAGGAGACTGTTAAGTCATTATGCACATATTTAGACAATGTAACTGACAATGATATTCTGATGTAGCTGTAGTACTGTTACAGCCCCTAAGGCAATCAAAGCACTGAGAGTGCTGACGGGGGCGGTTGTCTGAAATTCTGTAGGCCTCTAGAATTGATTGGGATTTATGCTGAAAATTTTTCGGTACCTGATAGCCCCCTTTCGGTCCTTTTCTGTGTTTAGCAGGACGGCGGCTTGGGTTATACTTTTTACTCCTGCGCTATAGCTTTGGCGCGTTTTACTGGCGTATTCATACTCGACCACCGATATTTAAAGGGGAACGCAACCTTAAAAGGTTTTGTGCTTTAAAGCAAAGAACTTTACAAACAACGCATTTTGACACAAATTTGATCAAAATCGGTGGAAAATTAAGTAAGTTATAGACAATTGAATGTTTTAACATTGGTGGAATGGACACCGCCATTTTGAATATTTAATGAGGTAAATAAGAATTAAAATTCGTTTATAAAGGTAGTTATTCTCATAAAGTTGGTTTATTTTGGGGGAAATGATTGCTTGTCACTCGAATAAAAAGATTTAAAAAAAATCTGTAGCAAAATTATTCTTAAAAACCCTTTATAGTTTGGTTTTTCATATTTAAATTGGGCTGTGTAACGTCACAAAGCGTACAATATGTCGGCATCCATGGCAGTCATTTTAAACATATTCAAACCACCGTTATATAACTTTCTTATTTCTAGCTGATTTTGAAAACTCTTGCATCAAAATAATTGGCTTGTTAAGCACTTTTTCGCCAAGATATACTTACAACTTATATTGCGTTCTCCTTTAAATCAATATGATTTTATTTTATTTCTTCAAAAGTTTCTTTGTTTTATTAATTTATTCGCTATTCACTTGCATCAGTGTGTTTGAATACAAAATTTAGCGTTATCAGCGTTAGCAGGAAGTAGTTGTTAGGTAGTTATTAGGTTGATAGTAACAGGTAAACGGATTGCTGAAATGCGATATGTTAAATCTGGTGAAGGTTTGGCAAACGCTCCCAAAAATGCACCAAACGCAAAAAAAAAAAAAAAAAAAAAAAAAAAAAAAAAATCTTGCTTTTGGTTACAAAATTGCTTTTAAAAGCAATACTACCCGTAAGCTGCCACGACTCTTAAGTCTATGAAATGTGTATCCCCATAATATATACGGTGAAAACAGGTAGGATTCTATGTGAATATAGGGACTTTAAGAGATTTGCAGTTTTAACCCAGCTTTTACACTTTGATTGTCGGACTTCTTACAACCTTTTTTTACTGCCCAGTAAGCATTTTTTATAAATCTACAGCGGGCCGTTATCGGCCCGTCAGGGTAGCTGACGGGCCGATAACGGCCCGCTGTAGATTTATAAAGAATGCTAGCTGGGTGTACAACTCTGTCTTAACCCTGGTCCTGCTGAACCCGGATATGCCATGTCTTTGCAAAAACAGTGTTGATCCAGATCAATAGGCTTCTGATGAAGCCATCACATCTGGATCTACACTGTTTGACATTAAGTATGTGAATTTGTATTAACAAACTGGATCAAGCAATATGATTAGCTAAAAATTACAAGTGGGCGTGGTATCTTAATTTGTTCAGCATGACAAGGGTTAATGTGCTTGTTAACCGAAGTTCTCAAAAACTATATGGTGAAAATTCCATGGCTTACATATTTCTAGTTAAGAGGGATATCTCGACCTTTTTTTATTTTTCCACGAAAAATCAGGTTTTCGTGGATTTCTCCACGAAAACTCAGGCCAGGTTTTCCTGAAAAAAAAACAAAAAAAAAAAAAACACACACACAAAAAAAAAACAACAAAAAACAAACAACGAAATTTATTGTGGTTAAAATGCCTTATCTAGAGCGATGGCCTATAAGTCGACATTTCACAATGGTGTGTTAACGATATCAGTATGTTTACATTTGATGCTTAACATTGGAAAAAGGCGCGGTAATAAGGGCCCGGCTAAGCCCACTGTTTGTTCAGCCTGGTTTTTACCTGAATACCTAGGTTAAATACAGTATCTGTATTTAATGCAAGTAATAGGGTAAAATAAGACAGCTCACTTCTTTTGTCTTCTGTTCTAGGGACCAGGAGCCTCAATATTTTTCCATTGGCCTCACTTATAGCATTTGCCTGCCTAAATTCTGACCCTCACAATATTCCTTGACTTCCAAATTTGGTCTCAAATTAAAGGGTACCCTTAGACTGACAAAATGCATCACAAAAAAGAGTCTGTCAGCAAGCATGTTTTGGCACTTTTTTGCCTTTAAACACATGTACCCTCATTTTGATAAATTTAAATTTTGTCTGTAATTAAATGGAATATATTTTTTTGTGTGTAAAACTGACATTAATTCAAACAGTCTCATCTAATATTGTCCGATCAGAGTCAAGTTTTCTTTTCTAATCCAATAAAGCCATTGGCCTTCCACATACAGTCCTCATCCCCTTAACTGGTACTCTGTTCCCTATAACATTGTACCATACGTGGCTGATTTGAGTTGCGTTCATTATACTTTTATTGGAATCATCAGCAAAACTCTTCGATCTGGCTAATGCTACTCATAAACAGCATGTTACAGGGACAATATTTATCTAAGGGTCTGAAGTGTCATTAAGTGTCTAGCTGCAAAATAATAGTGTTTACCTATTCCCACACAGACCTGTCTACGTTCAATATTTACGGTCAACACTGTAGCGTTCTTCAAAGAGACAATTGTTTGGCGTATTGACGTTTATATGAGCCGAAACGGGAGGAAATGTACCTTCTCACATGTGCGCCAAACGAAGACTCCAATCAGCCTGCGCATCCACGCAGTCTGATTAGAGTCTTTGTTGTCCGCACGACGAAACTTCGCGTCCTTGATTTTCAAAAAAAGCGCCCGTGAAGATTATGATCAGACTGCCGCGAATGCGCAGGCTGATCTGAATCTTCGCTGGGCGCCCATGCCCGGAAGTAGGTTTTGTTTTTGGACGTTTCGGTTCGTATAAGGTGCTATATCTGACAAGTTCGATAAAGAGACAGCTTATAGGTGCTTTCGCAATTTATGACTGTTTTATTGACCATGTTTCTTTCATATACCTTGTCCTGGATACATTTCGTTTTTTTTTCGGTTTTGATCTTGTAAACAGAGACAAGATGGCCCACTTCCGAAAAAAAAAAAATGGAATTGGCCACAAGTTGCTTGGGTGCATACATAAGAAAACTGAAGCAAAATGAGCACAGCAAGATTGCATGTGCGTTCAGAGAGAACAATTCAGCTGTGCATCCCCGAAGTCTGACCAGACAACACTTTCCGCAGGGCACTCTGTTGACAGTCAAGGACATTTTCAAAGCATGTCCAAACTATCTGCAAAGTTTCTGATGGATCGGACAAAAACTCTAGACGAAGTTGCGCAAACAAGTTACCCACTTTACAGTGTGGAACCTTGGAACCCCATGGAAAGCCGAAAATCATGTCGCCGCTTTTGTCCGAAAAGTTGGCGGAAAATAAAGACTTCTGATGAAAGGATTTTAAAATGGGTCAGTGCACAATAGTGTATAAGCCAACATTGAAGGCGTAGCGAAATTTATTTTGAATAAACAATAAATAAACAAATATATAAATAAATAAATACTAGATCAGACGAGCCACAACGTGAGAAAACGTACCTCCGGACCTGTGCGCCCAACGAAGACTCAAATCAGCCTGCGCATCCGCGCAGTCTGATTAGAGTCGTCGTTGTCCGCATGAAGAAAGTTTGTACCTTGGTTATCCAAAAATGCACCTAGGGAAGATTCTGATCAGACTGCGCGAATGCGCAGGCTGATCAGAATCTTCGCTGGGCGCACATATCTGAAGGTACGTTTTCTGACGTTACAGCTCATAGGGTCTAGAATAGCATTTGATATATATATATATATATATATATATATATATATATATATATATATATATATATATATATATATATATATATATATATATATATATATATATATATATACTTATATGTATATATATATATACATATATTTATTTATTTATTTATTTTATTTAACATGCCAAACGTCTTGATTCTATTTAACATGTTTAAAGAACGCACAATATACCTTCAATAATACATAAAACATTAAAGTTAAACCTATTTAGATTTATTGTCATTAAATGTTCTTGCAAACCAATTAAGATAATCTGTTCGGTACAAAACCAATCGAAAGTATAATTAAGAAAAAGTACTTGAAATGTGGTTAGCGGAAAAATCAATTTTAATTATCAATAAAAAATAAATGCATTTTTCTGACATTCGAAAATGAACTCATATATGGCTAACATACCGATATTTGTTGTCGTTGTTGTTTATTTTTTGTTGTTGTGAATAGGCAAGGTCCATAGGCATAAGCCTATCAAAGATCACTATCAACAAATTCTCTTTCTACGCATTTGTACATGTACGCATATTACGCATGTGTGTAAGGAAAATATTTGTAATAAAGATAAATCACTGAACATAAAATATATTCTCATCCTTTATCATAGGGGCTGCTCTTAAAGAAAAGAATTTGCTCCCTCTGGGAGCAAATTCTTTCCTTTAAGAGAAGTCCCTGTTTTAGAAGTGATACTTAGAGAATTTTCTACATTTTACCTAGGTGTGCGTAAGAATCCGTTCGTTCTGGCTTCGCCCTTGTTATATTATAGAATCTTGCAAAAAAGGCAGACTTCAGTAATTTCATTTCTTGATCTGAGCACAGTAGTTTTTTTTTTTTTTTTTTTTTTTTTTTGACATAAGCTATAGCTAACTGTTGATAAGTGTTTTCAAATATTACAGATGAATTTCAAATTAAACTGATATTGGTTGATTTTCGCTGTGATAACACAATTATTAGAAGCATAATTTCAACGACATATCAAATTATAATCCTTATCATTTAATTGTAGAATAAAGGCATCAATAAAAAGCATTTGAAAATTTTCCAGTGATGTAAACCCCTATATTCCCTTGTTTTTCACTACATATGAGGGAACAGGGATGTAAACTTTAGACAGACTCAGGGCTGTGTGACTCGCAACGATTCATCGACGCTTGCATTCTCTCCGCTCACTTGTGGCTGCTGTCAGCGGACAGTAGCGAGCGCCCACGAACTATACCGTTGATTTGTCGTCTGGTGCAATCTAAATTGTGGCCGATTCAAATAACGCTTATGTACATGTAAGTTTGTTTGCTGCGAGAATATGAACAACATATTGCATTAATGTTATTTCTTTCTATCCTATAAAAAAATGGTTATTTGCTTTAACATTAAAATTAAGGACAACTGATAACGTTCAGGGGAAGCAACTATGTCCAAATAAATTTTTACTCCCTGTTAAAAAAATCCTATAGATTTTATGGTAAAATAACTGGCAACTGTCTGCCAGCTCATTTACCGTTGATTTGTACGGACGCCCGTAGATTATTTACAGGAATTACCTCACTAGTCAGGACATACTAGGGCAAGATACGTAACGTAGGGCAGAGAAGGGGTGTGAACTACCGCACCATATCTGAAGCTCATCCACTCTTACCCCATTATACGAGACAATTCCTGCAAAAGTTCTATAGGTGCACGTAAAAAGTAACGGTAAATGCGCAGGCAGCCAGTTGCCAGTAACTTTACAGTAATACCTATGGGAATTTTCTACAGTGTGGGGCTACTCTAAAAGGAAAGAATTTGCTCCCCAAGGGAGCAAATTCTTTTCTTTTATAGTAGTTCCATTTTCAGAAGGGGTTTGGTGTGCTGGAAAGCAAACAGGAAGTCAAAACATTTGTCTTCCTTTTAAAATGGCGCAATCATTGCCATGTGTATAAAGTCCCCTAAGGTTTCGTCAACGAGAATATCAGTACAGGGCTGTGTTGAACCGTATTTCTCACGGAACGTATTCCTCACACGTGTGAAAAATTCGGTCGGATTTGTCACGCGGCGTGAAGAATTCGACCAAATTTTTCACAGCTGCCGAACGTATTCCTCACCTATCTGTGACAAACTCGTTCGGTATCAGTTTTATATATAGCACGCAAACGTATTTGTCACCTTTCAAAAAAACCCTCAAAAAAGTGCCTTTTTTTCATGCACGGATTTCTCACAAACGTATTTGTCACAGCTTATGATATAAAACATACGATTAACCATTTAATACAGTTTCGAGGTAATATATTTTTCTTATCATGCATATCTTTCAATCGAGTGATAGATTTATTATTTATTGTATTATTATTTTTAACTTCAAATATTATTGGATATCATAAAATGAAATAAATGAAATGTCATATCTGTTTCTTGATACCTATGGATTTGTTCAATAATATCAATCATCCCTTATTCTATACAGGTTTCGACAAATCTTATTATAGATATAAGATTGTTGGTACTGATATCATATATTCTAATTGTAAAGATATCTATAAATTATGGATATCTGTAAAGAGTTTTATTGATATCTATAACTAATTATGGATATTAATAATTACATATATTGATACCCAATTTGTGAATATTTTATTTCGAAAAATCGATATCTAAAAATCGGTTTTTATATTGTTATCTTAAACTTGAAATGTAAATTATTGATATAAATCAGCCCGACTTTAATACTTTAAGATATCAATGCGAATTGTTTGTAACAATGGATTAATTTTGGTAATTGATAATCGTGATTGTGAAAAGCCACAAATGATCTAAATTATACATTAAGAAAACAAGCCTGTGCAATGAATACCTCGGCAAACCCCACTTTATGTAGGAAAAAGTGAGGGTTGCAGGGCTATTGACTATTATTATTGACTATTAAGTTGTGACTTATTGGACAGAAAACGTCACATGTGAAAAACGCGACCGAATTTCTCACACCTATATTCGCCGAAAATATCACATGTAAAATATCCCAATGAATATATCAAACGTGAGGAATTCAATCGAATACTTCACAGATATGAACAATTAGACCTAATTCGTCACAGTTATGACATATTCGACAGAATTCATCACATGTGAAAATTCCGACCAAATTTCTCACACCTATATTCGCTGATAATGTCACGTGTTAAATATTCGACCGATTACGTTAAACGAGAGGACTTTTATGATATACTACACGGCTGTGGAAAAATCGACCTTATTCGTACAAGTTGTGACATGTTGAACAGAAAACGTCACATGTGAAAAATCCGACCGAATTTCTCACACCTTTATTCACCGAAAATGTGTCACCTGTTTGACATCTAAAAAAAATATAGCACATGTAAGTAATTCCATCGAATTTTTCACAGCTGTGGAAAGTTTCCACCGAATTCGTCACAGTCATGATATTTTCGACAGAATACATCACATGTGAAAATTCCGACCGAATTTCTCACATATATTCGCCGAAAATATCACATGTAAAATATCCCACTGAATATATCAAACGTGAGGAATTCGATCGAATACGTCACAGATGTGAACAATTAGACCTAATTCGTCACAGTTATGACATATTCGACAGAATTCATCACATGTGAAAAATCCGACCGAATTTCTCACACTTACATTCGCCGATAATGCCACGTGTAATCTATTCGACCGATTATATCAAACGTGAGAAATTCAATGATATACTGCACAGATGTGGAAAAATCGATTGAATTCATACAAGTTGTGATATACTGGACAGAAAACATCACATGTGAAAAATCCGACCGAATATCTCACACGTACATTTGCCGAAAATATCAAATGTAATGTTCCGACTGAATATGTCAAACATGAGGAATATGATCGAATACTTCACAGATGTGAACGATTTGACCAAATTCGTCAAAGTCATCACATATTCAGCAGAATACATCACATGTGAAAAGTCCGACCGAATTTCTCACACCTATATTTTACCAAAATGTGTCACATGTAAGAAATTCGACCGTATATGTTACTTGTGAGGAATTCGATCCAATACTTTACAGCTGTGAAACTATGGAAAAATAGACTTAATTCGCCACTCAGTTGTGATACATTTGACTGAAAACATCACATATGAAAAATACGTTCCAGTTTCTCACACCTATAATTCACCAAAGTGTGTCACATATAACACATCCGACCAAATATATCTGGCACGTGATAAATTCGATCGAAAACTTCCCTGCTGTAAAAATAATTCGACCGAATTATTCATAGTTGTGACATATTTGACCAAATACATGACATGTGAAAAATCCGGCCGATTTCTCACACCTATATTTCACCGAAATTTTTTCCATTCATTAAAAATTTGTTTACTGGTGTGCAAACAATAGAAATTCTAATGTGTGACAAACTCGTTTGGGTTAAAAACTCTAAATCCGCAAAACGTATTCTTCACTTTTGTCCGAATGTGAAAAATTCGGTCGAATTTATCACACCGGCGTGAGGAATCCGTTCCGTGAGAAATACGGTTCAACAGGGCTGCGTTTAGTAACGTTTTTCACAAACTAGTTAAAAACAGAAAATCGTTTGATGCTGTTGAGAATGATGCTTTAAAGGTTGATACCGGCGCAAAGTTTGATATAACCTTACTTTTTGTTGTCTGAAAATACTATTTCCAAATGAAATTAAGCTGCCCCTAGTTTGCTATAAATTCTTCTGATGACTGTGCAATAAAGCATTATAGGAGAAAATATTATCTAAGTACGAAGTGTCCTAACTAGGCTACGTAGCCAAGTTAGGTCAAGGGAGGTAATAATGTTATCAGTTAAATAGTGATTATAATCTAATTACTTTAAAAAAATATTTGGTATATTTGTATTTTTTTGTCTTTTTTATTTTTTTTGTATTTTTATGATAAGCATGTGGATTTCTTTCACATTGAGTGGGCAGATTCTTCAGAACCCAATGAGAGCATAAATTATTTTTCTGAAACTTAAGAGTATCAGAACACTTATACTCATTAATTTAACGGACCATTTATTTATCAATCAACAGCCTGTGAAAATCTGGCGTAGCCCCTATGTGACTTTGTTGCCCGGTTACGTTAAAATCTGATTGATTGATTGATTGATTGAGAAAATCAGTTTGAAATGTGATTTTCGTTACATCTAAAGTAGCACCGGTATCAACCTTTAAAGGTCAATTTTCAAGGTATATAATAAACACATTATTACTACAGAAAAGTGATCTGACGCATTGTATCACGTCTCGTTGATGTTCAAAGATCACAGGAGTCAAGTCTCGTGTGATCCTGTGATCTTGGAACATCCACTGGATGTGATACAGAACGCCAGATCACTTTTCTGTAGTAATGTTTGTTTTATTCGGGCTTTATGTCACTTTCAACAATCTTTCAGTCATATCGCGATTGGATGTGGCAGGGAGCTCAATGTTCACTTTTAGAGTATTGCCTCACTGAAATATCACACCCCAGACACTTGACATGATATTCCAACCTGACACTGAGCTGACCAGTTCAGATTCCTAGCTCTACTTTCTTCATATATACTGATCGCTAAGCGAAGAGCAGTTAGTACCATTTTTAAAGTCTTTGGTATGACTCGGCCGGGTATCGAACCCGCAACCTCCCGGTCAGAAAGCGGACGCTCTACCAACTGAGCTGCTGTGCCGGTTCAGTAGTAATGACCCAGCTGGCATTCTTTATAAATCTACAGCGGGCCGTTATCGGCCCGTCAGCTACCTGACGGGCCGATAACGGTCCGCTGTAGATTTATAAAGAATGCTTACTGGGGATGTGTATACGTATGAACTAATATAAGTAAAGATACCCAGGACATGCCACGATCACGAAGCACAGTCTTCCCGAGGCAAGAAAAGAAGAAGAGGCGAGAAACAAACAATGACAAAACAAATGCCACGCATGAAACCACCAACGCACGAACAAAGAAGAACTGTAACTTGAGAACCGCCTATGAATCCTTTGAATGGCCAGTAGTTTGAAGATATAATGAAGGAATAAATGAACATCAGAAAGAAAATGGACGAAGGCATTATGCCGAGATCAAATGATTTGCAATTATACAACATTAGCTCGGCGATATTGTCAATTCTGCTGAAGTTATTAATTTACAAAGACTTCAAAGGAATCATGATATATATTCAGCCAGGACATATCATTTCCTACGTTTGCAAGTGCGCTAAGCGAAGACTCAGATCAGCCTGCACATCCGCACAGGCTGATCGGAGTCTTCACAGGGCACCCTGTTGATAGCCAGTGATCCCAAGCCTCTTCAGGCGGACCGCGAAGACACTGATAAGCTTGTTAGGATTCACACGAGTCTTCGCTGGGCGCACATGCAATCTTGTGGGAAGTGATGCCGTGGCACAACTCAACTGTTACAATCAAGTAACAAGGTTTGATGATTTCACGTAACAAAATTAACTCAGTGAAAGGAATTGGGTTTTTATCCTATTTTTATACAACATTATAAGATGAGGTAGCTCTTTAATTTCTGAAACATCAGTATAAAGAAACAAGCCCAGCTACAATAAAACCAACCTTGTGACTTGTGCGGCAGGCAAAACTTAAACGAGAAAGCAGTTTTAATTTTCATTTTCATTGGGGTCATCGAGACCATTCTGGTATATCTGGAAATCGAGTCCCAATTAAGCCGGTGCTTTGGGCGTATGCAGCATTCCTATGACATGAAGAGTCTCAATGAAACCGATAATCCGATTTCTGTTCATTTATATGCTCTTTATTTCCAAGGGCAGCCGATATAACTTTATTGCATAAGGTTCTCTTTATTCTCTAGAATAGACTGGCACCAGTCTCCAGTGACTAAATATTTTTTCTCAAAATCCTGTTTGATAATCCGCTAAAATAGAACCAAAATAATACCATGACTATGGTCTCTAGTGACCAGCCTTTATAGTCATGATATTATTTTGGTTTTATTTTAGTTGATTATCAAACAGAATTATAAGAAAAAAAATTAATCACTGAAGACTGGAGCCAGTCTATGTCTAGAACAGCGAAAGTCCTGGGCCGACTGCTCCAAACGACTGAGATCATTCCGATTTTGATGCACAGGTCATCTCATCAGACGATTTACCATGCTTGTTGATCACATACTCAGAATATTGTCATCTTGGTGAAAAAACAAAGACAGGCAATGTGTATACCGAAATTACCCTAAGTATTGGGGCAGACAGGCCTGAGCAAACAGTGTAGACCCAGATCAGACGCCACAGAACGCGGCGTCTGATCAGGGTCTACACTGTTTGCTATTCATCTAGTAGTGTTTAGACATATCAATAGACAGCAAGATGGACTTGTTCAAATTTTAGGACGAGCACGGTAAGGAGTTAAGGTGCCCCAATACTTAGGATAAATAAGTTAATAAAAAATAGGAACCGAGTATTAATCTACAGACCAATCAAATAAATGTAGAGGCTTAGCGATATTGACGCTTAATTCATTTTAAGGCTAAAATAAAGAAACCTATATAAAGTAAGTGACAGCTAATTCGTCAAGGGAAAACCTCGTGTGGCATCTATCTATCCCAATGAATCGTCGCACTTTCGGTTAAATATACACGCCGACAAAAGTTGAACAAATTTTCAGTGTCTGTGTGTCTCCCCTTATTTCACTATAGTGCAGATTATATTTTTATTTCCTTTGGGATCACTGGGCCCATTCTGGTGACTTTGAAAATCATATAGCGCTTAACCATTGTAGACTGAATGAACTCCGCCACACTATATATTGGAAGAGTCCAGTTTCAATTTTAGGCAGGTGAGGCTATCAGATTTAGAAATTCCTTGAAAAAAATGGCTGAATCATTTGCAAACAGTGAAGACTCTGATCAGACGCCACGTTCTGCACTGTTTGCCAATTACCCTTATAGGGGTTTCCCGAAAACGATAGGTTAATTAAGCCGGTGCTATGTGGCGCAAACAGCCTCGAAAACTACACAGCTATATATGAAGAGGCTTAATAAAACCGAGCCTCCGATTTTCGTTCTTTTTGTGTGTTCTTTGTTTCAAAAGGCAACCTTTTAGAATTTTATTTGGTTTAAGAATCGTTTATTGACTTAAAAAGCGCCAAGCGAACTTTGCAGTAAACAAGGTTCTATTTTTTTTTCATAGAAAATAAGTCTTGACATTCCATGTGAATCGTTTGCTGCATTTGTGATTGGCGCTTTCCGGAACGTGTCTGATGAAATCAGTAAACTGATAGACGCACTTGAGTCGGGACACAGCATTCCCTACAAGATTGCAGGTGAGCCCAGCGAAGACTCAGATCTCAGCGAAGACTCAGATTTGCAGGCTGATCAGAGTCTTTGCTGTTCGCCTGAAGACTCTTTAAATCCTTGGCTGCCCACAGAGTGCCTCGCGAAGACTCTGATTAGACTGCACGGAGGCGCGGGCTGATCTTAGTTTTCTCTGGGCACACATGCAGTCTTACAGGAAATGCTGAGACTGGGAGTTGTGACCGGGCACATATTAGTTTATAGTGATATTAGATCTTGAAGACATTTCAGGAAATTGAGAATGCGTACAGGGCACGGTGAACCAATTGTGACAGGACTGCTGATTGGTGCAAAAAAGTGTAGGGAAGCCCGGGGTAGATATTTTGTGTAAGGCGACCTGTGATTGGTTAATAATAAAGATGAATTAAAACTCATCATTCTAATTTGAAGAAAAAAATGTCTGTTTGTAATTTTCTGACTGTTTCAAAGAAATAAATGTTTCTGTGTGTGTTTGCTGGAGCCCAAAGAAGAAGTGGTGAAATTGCAAAGTTTCAAATTTGATACCTGCCAATTGAGGGGTTGCTACATTCAGCCTCCAAAAAGTCCCTGAAAGTGCTGGTGATGGTGGTATTTTTCCTTGTTTATTTTGCTATGCTAAGCCTGGGCTTTGAATTAAAACAAAATTTAGAAGCCCAGCCATACCCTGAAATGAACCCTTAAGCACCAAAAAGGGTGGAATCACTATGGAGCTCTATGGGAAAAATAATTAGTTCACTGTACCCTACAGCCAAAGACGTGTACGCTATTCTTAGACCAGAAAAAGAAATTCTTGCAGGACTATGTTTTTTTCCAAGCTGAACTTAAATTCAGGGCACTGAGACGTTTCATTTAAATATTACGTTAACAGTCCATGTTAAATGTATTCTTCTGATAGTTCCAGATAGGGCACTTTTTCTGGTGAAGAATATTGCCAGTTTTCTTATGTCTCCATGGAAACATATGTTGTTGTGTACTCATTAGAAGGGTGATATGAAAATGTGATTTCGGGGTATATGTATACAACGACGTTTTCTCGATCGAAACCCAAAACTGATTTAAAAAAGGGCAAATACGAAGGTTTTAATTCTACTAAATATTTAAGGGTACTTCAGTAAGGAGGTGACTGCCGAAAACCGCATCAAATTATCTTAAACGGTTTCTGAAATATTGCGATTTGAAATTTGATATTTAACATCCAAGAGGATGGAATTCAGGCTGCCTCATTAATATTCATGAGCCCTTTTATGACATCATAAGGGAACAGTAAAATTTTAAACTTTTTTAAATTGCCAATATTTTTTGCTTTTTAATCTGCATCAATTCAGTTTTCACATTGTTTAATTTATTCAACTCATTTAAACTAATATACATAGGAATTTAACTCTTATTTTCTGTTTAAAGTGCTACATTTCAAATTTAAAAAAATTCATTTAAATAATTTAAAATCCAGTTACAATGTTTAATAATTTGCCAAAATTGACTCTTTTGGTATTCATTTATATGATATACACCCAAAATTCACTATTATTTAAAAAAAACTCACGAAAAATTTAATATTAGTCAAGTTTTACTCATTTTAAAATTTAGCTTTAAATTTAAATATCTGATTAAATTTTTAGTTAAATTCTCTATTCATGGGCTTATTTGTGGACAGAGACCAATATCAATAATGGTTAAGGAGAAAACTATGTAGCATATAAGGAAATGCAGAATATTCCTGTTTAAAATTTCAATTTAAAATTTAAGTTCCACTATGACATCACAGAATATTGCATTGTGGGCCTTAATCAATACACAATCCAAGGGAGGTTACTCTAACAGGAAAAAAGGTAGGAATCGTAAATTAATCACCATAACTTTTGGTTGTATTGGAATTTTTTTTATGGGGTTTTCAACAAAATAATTCTCTTAAAGCATTCTATCAACACCCTGAAAACCAGGCATATTTTAAATTTCTTTGTATTTGCCCCAATTACATACAATCGACTCTCGTTATCTCGAATTCCAAGGGACTCTCTGAAACACTTCGTGATATCCGTACCTCGACATATCAGTGTTGCGGAAGTGAGGAAAAAATCAGTCGAACAACCATATTTAACAAATGAATATGTAATTTGACTCCTGAAGTTAGAGATACGTATATTGAAAATATTGTGGAAAAGAGGAGGAGCAATTTCTGCTCTTTTCCACAATATTTTGTTACCTGTTCTTAGATATTAAAACATATTAAAACAAGGACCAGAATTTCACTTCGATATAAGCGGTATTTCGAGATAAGCGATGTCGAGATTACGAGGGTCGACTGTATTTGCATAGTGACTAGGTGTCCGGAAACCACACCATGAGTTTCCTTTTAATATATTTCTGACCGGTCCCCCTGATTCCTCTTTCGTACTATATGGGCCGCGTCAAGCGAAAAAGTGCATTCGAGCATGCGCAAAATATGCAGATTCACATGATCCTGCACATGCGCAAAGTATGATCTGGGCGTTCGCTCTATATTGAAACATTCTAGTGTCCGGTGATTCTGTTAGCGGACAGCGAAGGTCCACATCAACCTGCGCGAAGACACGTTTACGCATAGCACGACCCATATAAAGTGGTGCCTGTATTCTGTATAAAGGATGCATGTTTTCTTATTGTTGTGTCTAAAACTTCAGAAAGAGTTTTTGAAATTTGTCTTATTCATTAGACCATCCACTGAAAAGCGCGGAGCCTAATTTTCTGTATACACATAAGAGAGGTCCCAAAGTTAAAAGCTTAAACTTTAACATGCTGGATATGAATAGAAGTACACAACATCTAAAACATATTTTCTGATTTTTCACGGAAAATGAAATGACACTGTCCGAATATAACTATATGAATATAACATCAAGCTTTATGAAGAATAGAATAAAAAACAACAATACTAAATAAAACCAAAATAATATCATGACTATAAAGGCTGGTCACTCTAGTGACCAGCCTTTATAGTCATGATATTTATTTGATTTTAGTGGATTATCAAACATGATTATAAGAATAAATATTTAGTCACTGGAGACTGGAGCCAGTCTAACATATTGCTGAAACTTAGATATACATGAGACGGACTTGAATCATAAAATCATTTTTATTAGCCTGAAAGTTCTTAAAATTTCTTGAATTTGAGAAATTGTAATGACAATAATTTTCCTTGTTTTTTTTTTTTTTTTTTTTTTTAAATAAATGAATACCTCTTTGGCAGACACCAGGCCCAGAAGGAAAGATTTAAAAGGGAGACAATTCTGCCAAAATGGCTTTTCATCGCTTTTAAAAAGGAATTCGCTCTCCAGAGGGAGCATTTGTTTGTTGTTGTTTTTTTTCATTTCAGAGTAGGCTCCTTTCCAGAAGGGACTTGGTGTGCAAGAAAGTGTCAAGAGTTTGAAACCAGTTGTTGAAACAGTAAAGAAATATAATTGAAAACAAAAAAGCAAACAAAAACCATAAAAAAGAAAAAAAACAAAAAAAACAAAAAACAAACAAACAAAAAAAAACAAAAACAAAAAAAAACAACAAAAAAAAAAACAACAAAAAAAGAACAAAAACAAAAAAAAAAAAAAAACAAACAAAAAACAAAAAAACAACAACAACAACAAAAAAAAAACAACAAAAAACGTTCACTATGATGGCAGCAATTTTTGGAGAGCCTAGAAAAAAATGTTAAGAACATACGTTTCTGAGCATATAATTAATTCATTTTAGGATGGAAATAAGTCTGTCATTTCAATGTTAAATAGACCGCAATAAACGTAAATCACGGACAAAGACTGCGAAAGTGACTCTCCGTATCAGGGAATCACTTAACGAAATTCTTTTGTGATCCTCAAGACACCAATCAACTTTTGTTATCAAGAATTGAAAGGCATGTTTGAGGAAATGGATATGAGCTTCGACGAAGAAAAAAGGAACTTCATAACCTCGGCAATGACGCCATTTCATCCCAGTGGAAAAAAAACATAAAAGTAACAGAAACTTAAGTAAATTTCGTGCTGTTTAAGGTGAATGATACACTTAAATGGAGAGACAACTCTTTCGAAATTGTTTCCTCGGTTCTATAAAGGAATCTATTCTAAAAGGAAGGAATTAGCAAATTCTTTCCTTTTAGAGTAGACCCATTTTAAGAAGGGACTTGGTGTGCAGGATTGCAAACGGAAAGTAACCTAAGTGGCCTCCCTTGGCGGAAAACTTACTCAGTGAGTCAAGCTCCCTTGACTTAAATCAGGCAGATATGCCCCTATCCACATCAGTCCTGCAGTTCCAACATATGGGTGTGTATTTCTCACATTGGAACTAGCGGAACGTCTCGAATGTGTTAGGGCATTCCGCAATTGTTTTACAATGTATAAGCCTCCATAAGTTCCCGGAAGTGCTGGAAAAGAAGCAAAATAAAAAATAAAATAAAATAAGACGGGCCAATTTGACCGAGGCCCAGAAAAATAACACATTAACGTCGGATTAGTATGGATGAATAAGATGCCTTCAGTTGACATTCGGTGTTCAGATTTTAAATTTAAGGAGGAACACCCATTCAAATATAATACTGAGGTGCAACCGCGCAGTCCGATCAGTTTTCGCTGTGCCTTCTGTGTATAGCTAAGGACTCAAAACCATCTTCGTCTGGCCAGGCTAAGACATGTTGGATCCTTGAATACCCACCGATTGCCCTGCGAAAACTCGGATCAGACTAAAGGCTGATCAGAGTCATCGGTTGGCATAGATGTGATCTTGTAGGAAATACTTTGCCTCGACTGTTAATGCCTAGCATCTAAAACAGTGGACCGGCATTCGTCGGTATCCAATCCGATTATATACGGTTTGCTAAGATTCAATTTTGTGGACGCAAGTTATCAGCGGGTTAAACTGTGTTGAAATATATAGAATCAAAATATGTGATACTGAAATAACTACAAAAATGGTGTAAATTAACATCACGAAAACATACCTATATAGTTTTGACCCCCTCAAACCCCTTTTTTATATAGTAAAACTGGGTTTACAGAGGTATACATTATTTTCTTATTTCTGCTCAAAATCATAGATTGTGGTTACTCGTTAGAACCGCCTCGCCGAGGCGGTTCTAACGAGTACCCACAATCTATGTTTTGAGCAGAAATATAAAATTTTTTAGAATATTTCATCTGAAAACTTTCATTTTTTTGGTGGTAAAATTTTCAGTATATTTGAATAGGCTTGTTCTCGTAATGATCAAAATATGTGATGCTGAAATAACTACAAAAATGGTGTAAATAAATTTTGGGATATCTGATTTTGAGACCACTTTATGACCAATTAAGCTATCTGAAGCTCCTTTCAAGACTTCCCAGAATCATTGCACGCGTCGAAAAATGGTGTTTCTAAAGTGAAATAACGACATCACGTATGTAGTTAGTGACAGCCCAGGGTTGCGTGCGAGGAAAGTTGATTTTTTCACTGTGTAGCCTTTATCAGACAACTATTTAGAAGCTACGTGATGATCAAGCGAGAAAAGGTGCTTTTTCGCTGCTGTCCCTCCTTTCTATGAAGTTCTTGGAGATAAGAAGCTGTTCAGTTAATCTCGGCTCCCTTGAGACAACCATTATCGACCAAACATGAGACGCTTGAAATTGAGGAATTCTTTTAAATAGAGACGAAATGTTACAGACTATGGTCTTGAAAGAATGTAAGTTGGCCCATCGCCCATTCTTAAATTGTTCTGTCAGGTAAGTGACTAGTATATAAATCTAAAAGAGCTGGCGCAAGATAGCGTAGCCAACTTAGAGTGGATACCTGTCAAAAGTGGACACAGAAACACAGTATATATGAGCCGCTTCAAGACAAAACCAACAATATGTCATGTGCACCCAGCGAAGACTCAGAACAGCCTCGGCATCCGCCCAGTCTGACCAGAGCCTTCGCTGTGAGCTCAATGGGTAGCTAAGAACCCAAACTTTCTTCATGCGGACAGCGAAGACTCTGATCAGACTGGGCGGATGCCCAAGCTGATCTGAGTCTTCGCTTGGCGCACATGCCATTTGATGGTTTTTGTCGTGCGCTAGCTCAAATACTGTGATCATTATGAAATTATTTGAACTATATCTGCCTTCCAGTTTTGGAGCAGTCGTTCAAGGGAACTGAATATACACAGTAGATTTTCCGCCATTCTTACCAGGGAGACATGTTTTGTGACCGCCTTTTTGGCTATTCTGCATACCAAAGCTTTTTGAAATGGCGTCTACTCTAAAAGGAAAGAATTAGCTCCCATGGGGGAGCAAATTGTTTATAAACCCCTTTTCAGAATAGAGAGAAAACAATTTTGACAAAGAAAACTCGTCTGAAAGTCTATCAGTTTATCAATTTCCCTTTAAGATTTTAACTGCATATGATAATGTCAGTCATGATGGACGCCTTCCGGTCTCGGAGTTCTTGGAGTCCAACCCAACCAAAATTTCTTTTCATAATATATATTCATGGCGTCTATTTTGGATGTTAGTTTCTCACAATAATTTGCAACTCCAATAGAGCTTGTCGCATGAATGTTCTTGGTGCAATCTCTGCAAAAATTACTGCGCAGTTCCGGAGAAATATATCAACTTACACTTTTACCTAAACTAGTTGCAGTCCATTCGATAAGCCAATTTCTCTCTATACAGACGATATTTTCTTTTCTTTCTATTTGTTTTCTATCTAGCTCAAACTATAAGCAAAGAGATTTAAGATTTATCATACTGGTGTCAGAGAGGCAATATCTTATTATTTTGTTGGACATACACGGTATCTCCCTCCCTTTCATCTCTTGGGTTTATGCCAGTCTACACTTTTACTCTATATGGCCAGAGCCGCAATCTTGAAAGCTGGTTTCCATTTTCTCTCAAACGAAATCTCTTGTCCCAATAAAGCAAACAAAAGCAATTTCAGCTCAATTGGCTCCCGGTTTCTGCAGTGAATTTCTTTAAATGTTTTACCATTTATGGCCATGGCAGTCATGTTGATGGTCGGTTCCCAATACTTTTGAAAGCTCTTGTCCTAAGATTACTCGTTGTGCAATTGGAGCCTAGTCAGCACTCCAGTTTCAGAGAAGAGTTTACATAATTCTTTCAACCTTGAAACCTAAGCCTGATACTATTAAAAACAGTGTAGATCCAGATGAGACGGCTTGTCATGAGCCGTCTCATCTTGATCTTCTACACTGTTTGCAACTCTATTTTGGCTTCGTGATTGACATCCCTATTTGAAAGAATGAATATATTCAAATTTCAGTGATAGAAGCTTCCATTTCAGAAACTCAGGGGTGAAAGGGTAAACGGTGTTTCTATATACAGTCATGGCGCCTATCTTGGACGACGGTTCCCGAAAATGTTTGCACACTAAACAACTTTTGTCCCAAAGATGTTCCGTATGCAATTTGGCTTCAATTGGAGAGCTTTCTGAGAAGCCATTTCAATGAAATCAAACATTTTTCCTGTATAAGTCTGTAAGACATTACAGTTATCGCGGCACCCAATCAAACTTGGCGATCAACTTGAAAGTTGCAAACGTGAATTCAATTTTTCATTATCATTTTCACGGTTCAATGCTCATATGTACTCTTTTCTACCCCATAGCAGCAAGACTTGGGAATAATTTGCACCATGACATAATTTGCAGCCCCCACCTGGAATTATTCCAGACAGGGTTCAGTTCACATCTCCAATAACTCCATAAAGAAAGCCATCATCATCGTCCTCGTCATCATCATTTTATCATCCTCACCAACATTTAAATATCAGTTTCAGAGCTCCGACAAAAAAACAACAAAAAAACTCTCCTCAAAGCCTAAAAATCCACTTTATTTTTGCATGAGTACTTTTGACATGCCATTTCTATGAACACTTCATGTAATACGTTATTTATGGTATATGGAGTACCTTGCAGATTGAGAACCTATGCAACCTTTCTACCAAATATTTAGAATTCAACCACATCAGCGGTTTCGTAAAAGAAGTCATTTAAAAAGTATGAACGGTCGTACGCACGAACAATGATCATTAAAGCGCATCCCGAGCTTTGCTCAGGAGAGCTGAAACAGCCCAGGACTTATGAAATATATTTCTAAAGTGACTTAGTGAAAAGAGACGAAACAAAGGGTAGAATTCTTATCGCAAATGCATGAGGGCGCCCGTCAAGACAGGACATGTCGTGTTTAGCTAGAGAAGGGTTAAACATCTTTGGGACCATGGAAATTAATTTGAGATATGGGTGGTTCGAGCCACTGTGGGTTAATCATGACGCCAGGTCAGAAATGGCAATAACTTAGGGAATTTTTGCTTCGATCTTTTAGACAATAATGGTTTGTTGAGTATAGTCATTAGAATCGCCTCGATGAGGCGATTTTGTCGAGTACACAACATACATTTTATGATAAAATAAGAAAATTTCCCTAAAATATCCATGAATATTTGCTTTCTAAGGCGATCAAGAGAAATTCCTAGGGACTCAAAAACGAGTTCGAATTAGCCATGATAAACGAGCTGTTGGTGTTTTAGCTATTCAGGTTCGACTGAACATTGTTTAAGACTTTTAGATCACATGGTCTGAAGACTAAAAAGCACTATTTCCAAAGATATCTAAATAGCTGAGCTGATTTTAGTTAGCCTTTTAATCCCTGAGTTTCTGAAGTGGACTCGTCTGTCTTTGGACACATCATTATGCGGATACATCCTATTATCTGGAGTTATGTAGAATACCAAGAAAAAACCCATCTGGAACTAGCAAAAGCTGGTCTTCGTAGCGGAGTGGTCTTATTTTCGAGTGGTCTCGATAGTGGAATTTTACTGTTTTTCTTTTCTACAGAATCTGTTCTTTGTGACCTTATCAACTGATCTTGCACAGAATCCGTTCTTTGTAACCTTATCAACGGATCTTGCAAGGTCCCCTGTTTGAGCTTGTAATTAAAGCCAATCAATCCGGTTATTACATTTAGCCCTCTGCGTATTAATCAATTTATCAATTGGTACCCGTGTTATATGAGCAATAAGAAATGTTATAAGAGAGGTGGTATTAGATTTCCGTAATGATACGCGCAAATATTGAAGTGTTCGATTAAGATGAATCGATAAAGAACAAATGAACCATGTCGCACGTGAAATGGGCTCTTTGCGTACAGTAAAGGCCTAACACAGCCTGCGCATCAGCGCAGGCTTGTTGGGCTTTTACTGTTCGCATAGAGCCCATTTCTGTAGCGGTAAATGTGACAGTGTGTTCGGCCTTCGATGTTCGCCCGTAAATTTTACAGTGTGACGGCATTTATCAGATTGTGCGCATGCGCATGACCATCTGGACAGTCGCCGTTCGCATATACTTTGAGGTTCCTTTTTGCGGGGCACCCTTCAAATAAGGCCCAGATCGAAGGATAGAGTTTGTATTAATCTGTACCACTCTGTTGGAAAATTCAGCAGAATACAAAAATTGGATATTTTTTTCTTACTTTCTCCAGAAAATAGGCTTTGATATTTCATTCAAATTGTCTCTAACGAGACACGTTGCATGAAATGTGAAAGCCTATTTTCTGGGGAAAATAAGAGAAATATCTCAAAATGTCGTCTGCTGAAACCATTACCCAGCGTGCTAAGCGTTAATTAAGCTGCATAAAGGTTGCAATGCATGACGAAAGATGAGGTGGAGAAAGAAACGAAAATAAGAATAGCAGCATAGAATAGAATAGGACAGATCAACTAGAATAGAATAGAATATATTTTACTTCAAATATCTAGTAGGTTTTAAAGCCCATGAGGCTTTAAAACCTACTAGATATTTGAAGTAAAAAATATTAACATTACTTCCTTTACCTGAAAACATGCTTCAATCAAAAGAAGTTCGAAGGTCAGTAGATAATTTGTGTTGAAACGTATCACCCAGATAGATAATACGCAGTAATACAACATGAAACGGGACACAGCATGTCCTATACAAAACTGCATGCTCGACGAGTAAAGATACAGATCAGCCTTAGCATCCGTGCAGTCTGATCAGAGTCTTCGCAGAGCACTCAGTGGGTAGCCAAGGATCCAAAGCGTCTTCGGGCGGACAGCGAAGACTCTGATCAGACTGCGCGGATGCGCAGGCTGATCTTTCGCTGGGCGCACATTGAATCTTGTAGAAAATGCTGTGCCCTGCTCATTTGTTTTTGAATCTGCACTGTTTGTCATTAAATATGTGAATTTCTATCAAAACTCGGATCAAGTAATCTGATTGGCTGGAAATTAGAAGTGGGCGTGGCATCTTACTTTATTCAGCATGACAAAGGTTAAGCCATAGAAGTTCGACTGTATAGAAAATGTCCATGCATAACCTACCAATGACACCAAAAGGAAAAGCAATCCAACAAAGACAGACACCATACAAGCCACAGACCAAATATTGCAAAGCAAGCAGCTACCTCTTCTCCAGTAAGGTGATCGCGATGCTAGACAGGATCCACTGAACACAACAATCAGGCAATGGATAGGACCAAACATGAAACACGAAAGCCCCGCAGCCCGCCCCGCAGCGAGCAGACACAAGACCACACGACCACAAGGCCACACACAGAACACCTAACCAGAACCATCGCCTTAAAAATGTCGGCAGTAAAACACACACAGGAGGAGGGGAGGAGGTGTGTGGGGGGGTGGGGGTTGGGGGGAGGGGGTGAGTAGGGGTGGTTTAAATCGATTATAAAGGTGCCAAATCTTCACCTTAGGTTCAGATGTTGTCAAGAATACAAAATAAAAGCAGTCAAGAAAAACTGATTTGCCGTTAAAATGTAGGTGCACTAAAATCAATTAGAATTTTAGAATTGTGTAACTGTATCTCCAATTAAAGCAGGGGACTTCTACAATAATTAGTTTTCAATTACTTTAGCCTTTAAAGTGCCAAGCAAAATTTGTAGCAGACGACGTTCAAAACATTCTTGCTTGTTTTATTTTTTCAAAGAAAATAAGTCTAGATATTTCATGTGAATTGTCTGCTTAGCAGACGATTCACATGAAATATCAAGACTTTTTTTCTCTAAAAAAATCAAAATGTCGTCTGCTGCTGTTGTGATTGGCGCTTTTAGGGTAAAGGTAATCAATGTCAAGTCTGCTACATGAAGCAGGTCCTTTCGCAAAAAAAGTCATGACGTGCTAAAATGTACTTTAAGATATGAGCTTCCAGGAGACTCAGATCAGCATTAATAGCTGCACAGTCTGATCAGAGTTTGATGAGCGCTTTGTGGATAGTCAAAGATCAAAGGCGAACAAAGCATATTCTGATGGATGTATGTAGAGGAGAAAGGACATTTCAAGCAGTGGACAAGCAGTGGACAAGGGATACTGAAACGCCTAAGGTACGCGAGGGCTAATTAAAACTGCATTGCTTCCCTGTTCTGCTGGAATCAAATAAGTTTATTAGAAATTTATTTTAATACCGTATTGGCTCATACTATCTGAAAAAACAAGCCTGTGCGAACGTACATCCAGATCAGACTGTAGAACACTGTTTGTCATTCTTCCAGCAGTTTTAGACAAATCAACAGGGCCCAGTTGTTCAAAGCATCGTTAGCTTAACGAGCTTGTTTATGACGAACTCGTTAACTGTTGTAACTAAAGTATTTTCAAATTGATATGTTTGCTATAAAAAATGTGAGTAGCTTTGCAAAAAGCTACTCATATTTTTTTTTAAAGATGTCAATATATTTACCATAATTCAAAATATAAATTTTAACCTGACGTTAGTTAACAACTTAGTTAAGTTTTGAACAAGTGGTCCCAGGTTGGTAAATACACTTAATAAGGTGTACGAATTTAGAATTTTAACCCTTAAAGCGCCAAGAAAACCTGTATATGAAAATGTCTTCTGATTATGTCGTCTGCTGCATCTTCTTGCAAACTTTTCAAACATACTTTTTGCATATAGGCAAACAGTGCGGGCCAGATCAGACTGCTCCTAGCAGTCTGATCTGGGTCCACACCGTTTGCAACCATGACTTTTAAAGTAATCGGCAGAAGACGAAGCAGACGACAATTGTTGTGTTTGGCGTCTTAAAAGTTAATGACACTGAAAACTCTTTTGCATCATTGAAATACAAGATTCAAAAGTGGGTACATGCTCCAGTGTACTAAATTGACCTTTTGAATAACCCAAATTGATTTATATATGTTCTGATCATTTGAAGTTTTGTGAGGAATAATCTTATTTCAGCTCACTCTGTTATTTTGCCTTTCGGAACAGACAGCAAGCGACGTGTTTATTACCAGATTCCACATACAGTAAAACCTCGATGACTCGAACACCGTTGGCTCGTTTACCTCGGGTGATTCGAACACGTTTTTAGGTCCCTACGAAATTCTTCCCACAGCTCTAGAAAACAAATATTTAGGAAAATTTTCTTATTTTATCACGAAATTGTATGTTGTGTCTACACATTAGAATCGCCTCATCGATGCGATCTAATGGGTACACACAACATACCATGATTATATAAAGGATCGAAAAGACTGCCCTAAATTATCACCATTTGCTTTCTGACCTGGCGCCATGATTAACCCTCAGTGGTTCAAACTACCCTTGTCTCGAATAAATCTCCATGGTCTCAAAGCTGTTCGAGCCAATGAGGTTTTACTGTAATGTCTTAATTTTCGTTCTGTGAAATGGCTACACCTTCATGGGAGAAAATTCTGTGTAAAATCAAAGCACTAACAGCACTGGTGGGTCGATTGTCTCTGAGTGTAGGCAGGGAAATTGTCCTGAACAGGGACTTTAGACTGTTTCATTTAACCTAAATTTACTGTAATGAAGCAAACAGTGCAAACCCAGATCATACGCCAGTAGTATAGGCTGCTGCGGCGTCTGATCTGGGTCTGCATTGTTTACCAAATCCCAGTCCAGGTTTTACAGATAACCCTCTTTACACTGCACTCTGACGTCAAAGTGGCAAGACTATGTATACTATGGATCGATTATAAACAATCGACCCAAAATGGCGGAGAATCTACATGTACAAAATGTATCCAACGCTCTTTAACAAGCCCGATTATTGCTTACCCCGCGCTCTGTAACGTCTGTCCCTTCTTGGTTTTGTGATATTATCAATTTTATTATAATCGAATTTTAACGTTAAGCATGTTGGGTAAGAAATTCAGAAGACGACATTTTGAAATACTTTCAGTACTTTTCCAATAAAACAGGCTTTCACATTTCATGCACATTATCTCCTTACACTTTTTTTCATGAAATGTGAAAGCATATTTTCTGGGAAAAAAAACAATAAAAAAGAAAACAAATCATCATTTTGTCGTCTGCTGAATTTGCCCATAGGGTGTTTAGGTTTAAATATTTGCAAAACAATGGTTTTATTAAAATATAAACATCTGATAACCTTATATATTGTTTGACTCCAGATGTTTTGCTCAGTGTATACTATGCCTTAAGCCATCCGTCGGCAAAATCAGCAGACGACAAACTGACAAATATTATTCTTACTTTTTCCCAGAATGATAAGGTTTTGCGTTCTATGCGGACTGTTCTCCTAAGGAGACAACGCGAATGAAATATTAAGCTTTGTTTTCTGAAAAAAAAAAAAAATAAATAAAGAAAAAATATTTTAAAATGTCTGCTGCTGCTGTTAACGCCAAGTAAGCGTATAATTGTTCAATTGATGATCGGCAGATAGACAAAGGTTGTTTTGTAGGTAATCTAAACTCATATTGAACATAGGCAAACATTGTTTCTACGGGCATATAGGTCGACACTGTGCATCGTTGGGCTATCACTGTTCGCTCGCAGAACCGTAACTTTTACCACTCTATGGACATATTCAGCAGACGACAAATTGCTATTTTTCACATTTTCCCAGAAAACAGGCTTTGAAATTCCATGCAAATTGTCTTCAGTGGAGGAGACAATTTTCATGAAATGTTATAGCAAATTTTCTGGAAAAATAATAACGCGAAACTATAATACCCGGCAATTATCGTGTCGCGGGCAGATAATTCTGTCAAACATTGGCGAAATTTGCCCATTAGCAATCCCAAACCAAATCTCCTTAATATTAATGCATGTACCAAGTTTGGTTAAAATCCCTTGACATTGGTTAAAATCCCATGACAAGTTATCGTCCGGAAACGAAAATATGGGCGTGTCTCGGGCAGATAACTCTGTAAAAATTTGACGAAATTTGGCCATCAGCAATCCCAAACGAGATCTCTACAATATCAATGCACATACCAACTTTGTTGAAAATACATATTGGTGTTTACTCAAGTTATCATCCGGAAACGAAATACGGACGGACGGACGGGCGTACGGCTGACTGACTGACGGACGGACGGCAGACACATGGATGTCCAACGTGAAACCATAATACCCTGCCACTATCGTATGGCGGGGTATAAAAAAGATAAAATATTCCAAAATGTCGTCTGCTGCAGTTTTACCCAGCACGCTAAGCGTTGAACTCAGATTAAACATACGTAGCAAAAGATTTCTTCTACGGATGTATATCGATAGCGAAGGTCAACCTGCGCATGCGCGCAATCTGAACTTAGCTTTCATTGTTCGCTCACAGAACATTAAGGGGACTAAATGTACTTTCAGGTTAGGCAACTCTGTCAAAATTGATTTTCCCCCCTTCTGAGAATAGGTCTACTCTAAAAGGACAGAATTTGCTCCCAAGGATAGCAAATTCTTTCCTTTTAGATTAGACCCCTTTTCAGAAGGGGCATCATGTGCAAGAAAGCGAACAGGAATTCACAAGAGTTGCCACCCTGGGAAAAATTGCGGAAAATTTAAAAAAGAAAAATGGCGGAAAATCTACCAGGGCCCAGTTGTTCAAAACTACACGAAGTTGTTAGCTAATGTGATGTTAAAATTTCTATCTTGAAATATGGCAAATCAAGAGGTCATCACACTGTGTGATGTGCTACTTGGGCAAATATATTGATATTTTTGCTGAAAAAATGTGAGTAGCTTTTGCAGTGCAAAAGCTACTCACATTTTTTGCAGCAAAAATATTTATGTATTTGAAAATACCTTAGCTACAACAGTTATCGAGTTTGTCATTAACGAGCTTGTTAAGCTAACGATGCTTTGAACAACTGGGTCCAGGTGTGTACAGCCCCACTTAAGACACTGAGTTAAATACTCATGAGCATTGAAGACACTGAACAGAATAGTTCAGAAGAACAGGCCTTTCCGCTTTGCATATACAGTCGAACCTCAATATCTCGAACATCTTTGGGACCGTGTAAATGTGTTCTGGACATGGGTAGTTCGAGGCGCTGAGGGTTAATCATAACATCAGGCCAGGAGGCAAAATGATATTATTTTGGGATGTCTTTTCAACTCGATTATATTGTGTGTACTCATTAGAATCCCTTCATAGAGGCGATTCTAATGAGTACTCACAACATACATTTCATGATCAAATACGAAAAGCCTTTTTCGGCAGGGGATAAAACGGTTTAGACAGAGTTGCCTCCCGTAAAATTTTTTCAGTATATGACATAACATATTTTTCATATTTTCCCCAGAAAACAGGTTTTGACATTTCATGCAAAGTGTCTCAAATTTGCATGAAATGTCAAATCCTGTTTTCTGGGGAAAATAAGAAACATATAACCAGTTTACGTCTGCTGAATTAGCCCATAGAGTGGTAAGGTTAAATCACCATATACCCAGTAGGCACATGACGTTTATACAACGTCGGCTCAACGTCGATGCAACGTTAAGGCGACGTTGTATTAACATCATGTGCCTGCTGGGTAAAGACTATATGAACGAGTATGTAAATACAATCCATCATAAAAACATGCCTATATAATGTTGACCCCCTTAAACCCCATTTTTATATAGTTATACTGGGGTTTACAGGGGTATAAATTGTTTTTCTTATTTCTGCTCAAAACATAGATTGTGGGTACTCGTTAGAACCGCCTCGATAAGGCGGTTCTAACGAGTACCCACAATCTATATTTTGAGCAGAAATAAGAAAAAATATTAGAATTTTTATCTGAAAATTTTCATTTTTTGGTGGTAAAATTTTCAGTATATTTGAATAGGCAGGTTTTCGTAATAGCACCACATAAAAACATTCGCAACGAATATAATAGATTACTATCAGTTTTGAAGTGTGGTAATATTATTTTTACCTCTTTGTATGGGTAAAACAGGACCCTTATGCGAATTGCAGCTAAAACATTTAAGGATAAGTGTCCGTGTTTGGAATAAATGTTGTTAATAGTACACTTTAACCTTTTGTTCTGACAATGGAAATCTGCTTTAAGCGTGCCTACCCTCGTACATGAGCAATGTCATGAAAAAATACAGCATTAAATATGAGGGCTGTGTAGACCCAGTTACATCACGAAAACACGCCTATATAATTTTGACCCCCTTAAACCCCACTTTTATATAGTAAAACTGGGGTTTACAGGGGTAAACATTATTTTTCTTATTTTTGTTCGAAAATATAGATTGTGAGTACTCGTTAGAACCGCCTCGCCGAGGCGGTTCTAACGAGTACCCACAATCTATGTTTTGTGCAGAAATATGAAAAGTATCAGAGTTTTTTTATCTAAAAATTTTCAGTTTGTGGAGGTGAAGTTTTCTATATATTTGAATAGTCGTGTTTTCGTAATGAAGCCGTCATATTGCTATTATAACATCTGATCAGGCTTTACACCATTTCGAGTGATATGGGACATACTGAGTGACAAACAGTGTAGATCCTGATCAGTCGCCACGTCCGGTCCACCGTATTTTCTTTGCAGTTTTATAGGATGTGAAGATTTCGTATTGTTTGCACATATGTTAAATTCGACATGTGACACTCATACACATATGTAACTGTTACGTTTGCGTACAATTGTACGCATATGTAACACATCTGTTACGTATTCGTATGTGTGACGTATGCACACTCACAAAGCTCCTTACTGTTAAAAGAATTCCGTAGATTTTACGGTATAATACTAGTAACTGGCTGCCAGCGAATTTACCGTTATTTTTACGGGCGCCTATAGATTATTTAAAGTGTAATTACGCATGGCAGGACAGAGTAGTGCAAGGTAGGTAACGTAGGGCATAGCAGGGATGTGAGCTACCGCATCGTATCTTAAGCTAATCCATCCTTACCACATCCTACGAGGTAATTCCTGCTAAAGCTCTACAGGCGCCCGTAAAATTTACGGTCAGTGTGCTGGCAACCAGTTGCCAGTATTGTACCGTAAAATCTACAGGACTTCTTTTTACAGTGCATTAGCAACAACAATATTTCCAGTCTGGAATATTAAATAAGCTCAGATTTCTTTGTTCTATTATCTCCTTGTCATATAAAGCTATACTAAATCTAAACTGCAAGACAATTTAGCATAAATCTTATCATCAACCAGACAGGGACTGGTAGTAGGGTCAAACTTCTCCAAAATATCTTTTTTTTTTTTTTTTTTTTTTTTTTTTTTTTCAAGCGGTCCTAGAACTGACTGATTATTATGGTTCTGGCAATCACTGAGGTGAATATTTGAAGTTTTCATAACACCTCATTTAAAAAGTCATGTAAAAGTTCTCGTATATTACATTATTACACACAGAAATTACAGAATGCAATAACGATTAACATATATTTTTCAAACAAAAATACTCATTGGGATTTTTGGATTTTTTTTACAATCTACATTTGTCTTACTGCTATTACAACATATAGATAAATACTGTGAAATGTATATAGTACTACAAAAATCTGGGTAAAAAACTTTTTTTCAATTAAACATTAGGGTGACGATTTAAACGAACTTACGCTTGATAAATGTTTTCAGCTATCTAATTTATATCCATGAGCAATTCTTTCCTTTTAGGGTAGAACTATTTTCAGAGAGTAGACCCCATTTCAGAGTCCCAATGGATCAATTTATTTGCTTGTAGAGTACATTTCTTTTGTAAAGTCCCAAACGGATCAAATCCTGTCCTTTTAGAGTAGACCCTTTTTCAGAAAGCGATCAGTAAAGTAAACCGGAATTCAAAAAATGGCCAACATCTACTTAGACGCTTCAACTATTTCTTGATCGTTTTAACCATTCCAGTCCTGACTTTTTTGAATAGACGCTTCCATTTCTGCATTTGAACACATCCATTACTGCCAAAAGGTCGACCGTTGTAAATCAAGAACAGAATAGCAAACAGTATTGATCCAGATGAGCCGTCTCATCTGGATCTACACTATTTGCAAACGTTTCTGTCTCGGTCTACAGGACTGAAAGAGTCAATGTAATCAAACTTCAATAACAAGTCATGGGAGGGGACCACGAAAATACGTTATAGTTATCACTCTGTAGAAAATGTCCAGTTGCGACTCAAAAAACATTTTGGTTCATCAGTCTTATATTAATAATCATAGTCATCGAATATGTACTGTGATGTGTTGGCCATTTCAATTTTAAGTTATTTACCTTTATACTCTATGGACAAATTCAGGAGACGATAAACTAATGGTATTTGTCTTATTTTTCCTAGAAAATCGATTTTGACATTTCATGCAAATCTCCATGAAACGTGAAGGTAGGAGACTTAGGAGACAATCTGCATGAATTTTCATTCTGTTTTCTGGGAGAAATAAGAAAAAAATATTTCAAAATGTCATCTGCTTAAATTATTACGCAGCATATGAAGCGTTAAATACAGGTCTCAGTAATTGCATAAGAATATTTATTGGTGCCCTTTTAGCAGCTGTTTATAATTGTCACACTAATGGATGGCCAGAGAAATGGTAGACGCTAAACTTTAAATTAATAATGATAATAATAATAACAAATAATAATAATAATGATAATAATAATAATAATAGGAATAATAATTGTTATTATTGTTATTTTTATACTTTTCATTATTAATAACTAATTTTTATATATTTGTATGTTTCACGAAGCATACCTTACGATCAATTTCACATTATAACTATTTTTGTTGTCCGTTTATCCATTTATCATTTATTTTTTCTTCAACTGTAAATATTGTCTGGAATTCATTTAAAGTTACGGCAAAATTATTTTTCAAAATCATCTTGAAATTATTGAAACGGACAATGAAATTATATGTCGGTACTGTGCTCTATGACTTACAAAAGAATATAGGATAATTTGATTTTAGTAAATTCTAAACAAACATTCTTAATTTGTGTACTTACGTGCATCTATATCCTTATTATTAATCCTTTTGTACATAAAATAACTATGCATATATATTTCACAGAATCCTTTCCAAATAGTAATAAAAGAGCGAATGATTCATCACCTGTACACAATATAAGCACTAACTATATTCCAGTAACAGTGTTTGCCTATTAACAACTTGCGAAAATGTCACGTTTTCACCAGAGAAGCAGAACTATTCCAATAGCTGGAGAGACGAGCAGAACGGAAGATGTCGTCGAGTACCGAGTTCTGGCAGATTTTAGATATTAGTTATTGAAGATTTCCACTGCGTATGTAGTCTCAGAAACCGAATACTTTTCCGAGGACTAACGTATATTTAAGGGGAATGGATATACTTTTAAGGGAGGGGAGGTAACTGTCGAAATTGTTCTGTCTCCCTTCTCAAAAGGGGTCTAGTCTAAAAGGATAGAATTTGCTCCCCGTGGGAGCAAATTCTTTCCTTTTAGAGTAGACACCTTTTCAGAAGGAACGGTGTGCAGAAAAGCAAATAAGAAGTCCCAAAAGTTCTAAATCAAAGCACTGATAGCATTGGTGGGTCGATTGTCTCTTGAATGTAGGCGGGGAAAATACTCCTGAATGGGGACGTAAGACTGTTTCATCTAACTCTTAACTTCCTGTGATTTGTGCAAACAGTGCCGACCTTGATCAGACGCCGCATTTTGCGGCGTCTGATCTGGGTCTGTACTGTTTGCCAATGTCCTAAATATCCCGGTCCAGGTCCTACAGATAACCCTCTGTCAACACTACTCTGACATCACAGCGACGAGAATAGCGCGGCTATAAATAACCGTTACCTGGATTTCGTCTAACGCCCGGTTTGAATACATTGGTCAATGATAATCACGTGGACTACTACCTTAAGGAAATTTTGGCGTTTGTATACTATGGCTCTAGTGTAACCAATCGACCCAAAAATAGTTGAAAGTCTACCAAGTGTATCAACTTAAGAAACAAAATAAGCCCCCCCCCCCCCCCCCCCCCCTTAAGAAACAAAATGCCTTAAATGATCAGTGAATGCATAACTTCTTGTAAAGCCACCAGTGATCACATACATTGTATTACTTCGTAGAACCTTAATTCATCATGCCTTATCATTAAGCAGCCTGTCTCATGTACATTTTCGGTTTTTGCACTGTGTACAAATGAAGGCTGAAACATCAGATGACAATCGATGATGTTTTTTCTAATTTTTCACAGAAAATAAAGCTTGACATTCTATTTTAAATTGTAAATTTAAACTTTAAGATAAAAGCAGATATTTAAAAAATATATTCTCATATACAATGAGGCTTGCCACTTCATTCAGAATTTGAGTCTTATTTTCTCTGAAAAAATATCATTAATTTTCATTTGGCATTTAAATCTACATGGTGCTCAGCTTAAAATATATAACAGACGGAACGGGTAATGAATAGACTTAAGGATGCGCATATTAGTCTAGAACGACGTAAGAAAATATTTCCGTCTAGGTTTCAGTGTCTAAAAATGCCAGAAAAGCAAAGAAAAAAAATGTGTAAACGACATAGTTCCGATATTTACATGCTCCTAAGCTCCTAAGTAGGAAACTTGAACTCCATGTTACTGAAATGCTTACAATTAAAAAAATGAAATGTTAACCTTTACCATTCCAAAGGAAAATTCAGCAGACGACAAATTGATCATATTTTTTTTCCCCAGAAAATATATTTTGACATTTCATGCAAATTGTCTCCAAAAGGGGACAATTTGCATGAAATGCCAAAGCCTATTTTCTGGGTAAAATAAGAAAAAAATATTTCAATATGGCGCTTGCTAAAATTTTTACTCAGCATGCAAAGCGTTAAAACTTTTGAAACACTTTCTATCAAGCAGTTGCTTCATGGTTTGTTAACAATTTTTGCTTTACGCTGTTTCCCACATTTTACTGATTCAAACAGACTACTTTGCTTAAATCACATACCTTCATTTAGAAATTACAGGCTAAATGCTTACATTGTAGAAACAATGTTGTGAAGGAAAGCAAATTAAGTTGCATGAAAAGGTTTTCAAGGCTGTATAAATATAGCGAATGATAAAACAAACACTACAAGAAACAACGTTCATAATTAGCGACCCAGCGGGAACACAACGTTGAAACAACGTCGTTTCAACGCTGTTAAATCAGCATTCTAATGCATTCGCGTATGTAACGCGACGTCTGATTGGATAACGTCAAAAATTTGCGACGGTATATTCTGCGATATACTGTCGCAAATCCGACGTCATCACGTAACGTCGCATCTCATTGGCTGGCGTTTGGTTTTACTGCAGCTCACAGCACTTGCCGTTTTGTGCAAATAGTACATTTTTTCAATAGAAAAAATGAATAAATGCATTAGAATGGGGATAACTGCATCAAATTTGTCATTTGGGGAGGTAAATCGGCGGTTTTACGGTCGCAAATTACGTTTTACGGCTCCGCTGACGCGTCGCCGTAAAACGAAATTTCCGACCGTAAAACCGCCGATTTACCTCCCCAAATGCCAAATTTGAATGCAGTTATCCCCTAATTCTAATGCACTCGCGTATGTAACGCGACGTCTGATTGGATAACGTCAAAAATTTGCGACGGTATATTCTGCGATATACGTCGCAAATCCGACGTCATCACGTAACGTCGCTTCTCATTGGCTGGCATTTGGTTTTACGCAGCTCACAGCACTTGTCGTTTTGTGCAAATAGTACATTTTTTCAATAGAAAAAATGAATAAATGCATTAGAATGGGGGTAACTACATTAAATTTGTCATTTGGGGAGGTAAATCAGCGGTTTTACGGTCGCAAATTACGTTTTACGGCTCCGCTGACGCGTCGCCGTAAAACGAAATTTCCGACCGTAAAACCGCCGATTTACCTCCCCAATTGCCAAATTTGCATGCAGTTATCCCCTAATTGTTGCATAAAAAGCAGTGCCGCACGTAATTAAACAACCGTGCATTAACCGGCGAAAACCGTGTATTTACAAGGCAATTCACGCGCTGTTAATGCACGGCTATGCAACTTTCAATATACTCGTACCGGGGCCACAGAATTGTTGCCGTAACGAGGTGTGTACTGCACAGCCCTGGGACGAGCATAGTCCGTGGAAATTGCGTTCGCGAGACATCGGTGAAAAGGCGAAACAAAATTGTGCAAGAAATAACGCGAAATGTAGCAAATGGTTTCCGTTTTAATGCAATAATAGGATCGAACATGGTTTTTAATGCATTAACATTCGCCAGGTCAATTGGGAAGTGTTGAAAACCGAGGTTTCCGGCCTCGGTTTTCAACACCTCCCTCGGGACTTGGCGAATGTTAATGCATGAAAACCCGTGTTTGATCCCTATATTAAGAGATCTTTGCTTTAACGTTGTGTAGCTGCTCACCGTATTCTCAGCAGGAATACAACATTGAAATAATATTGTTTCAATGTTGATTTTTTTCAACATCTAGGACGTTGATACAACATTAAAATGACGTTGTTCCAACGTTGTCCGCCTGCTAAGAATACGCTTTTTGTTTAAAATTACCACTTAAGAATTGAAATTCAGATTTTGAGCTTGCATTGGATGATGATAAACATTACTGTGCTTTCGACATCTTTCAGAAAGAGGATTTTTGCTTGACCATCACGAAAACATGCCTATATAATTTTGACCCCCTTAAACCCCACTTTTATATAGTAAAACTGGGGTTTACAGGGGTATACATTAGTTTTCTTATTTTTGCTCAAAAACATAGATTGTGGGTACTCGTTAGAACCGCCTCGCCGAGGCGGTTTTAACGTGTACCTACATTCTATATTTTGAGCAGCAATATGAAAAATATCAGAGTTTTTTTTATCTGAAAATGTTCAGTTTTTGGAGATTAGATTTTCTATATTTTTGAATAGGCGTGTTTTCGTAATGCGCTTTACACAGAAGAAGTATATTTGCAAAATTTTGTCATGATTTAATGCAAAACCATTTATCGTAACTACCTATGTACAAAAAGGTTTATTTTAGTCATTGTTTTTTGTTTTTTTTTAAAATCAATTATTTTCACTTTTTCCCATAGTAAAAATGATGCTTAATCATGCAGAAATATGTAGGGTAGGTAACTTGGAACAAGATTTTTAACAGTTCCACTTGTTCAATTTTGCTGAAATTTTCACAATATTGTTGTTAAACATCAATTATTTAAATTCTCCAAAGAAAAGTAAAAAATATTTTCTAAGGCAAAAATTCCCAAAAATCACTTTAATATAGAAATTGCATAGGTCAGATCAACTTTTGACCGTTAGTTTAATTTAGTGTAAATATTTGTGAAAAAAACACAGAAACAGGAAAGACAAATGATTTCTAATAAGATATGGTCAACCAGAGCAAAATATTTTCATTTAAAATAAAACTCCAAGCAAAAAACTTCTTTCCAAGAGATGTCGAAAGGACAGTAGGCTATTTTAATGTATGTGAAGCCCGAAAGGCTTCTCGGAGACATGAAAATAGCCTAATGTTTTTCATCTTCCAGTCCAAGCTCAAAATCTGAATTTCAATTCTTAAATTTATATTTTATATGATCAATTCATCATTAATTCATCATTAACTTTAGTATTTCACTTAAATAAGCTTGGTTTCCTGACAATCTTAATTATATTTCCGACGCTTAACGTCATGGAGACACGTGACCGACGTCACACAATCGTATGTAAACAAAGAACATTACAGGCGGACGATCACATAGCCCCGTCCTAATGCGCGACCTAGATCACGTGATAGCTCAGTGTTTAGCATTGAGAAATGAACTGTAACAAGAATGACTGCTTTGTCATAGACGATTACATTTAAAATGTAAATATAAAATCATGATTGCGTCTACTTAGCCATATGTTAATGAGAATGTGGATACACCTGGAAACTTTTCTGTCATTTTTGACAAAAAACACAAACTTTTGTGACTTCCTGTCTGTTTTTCTGCATACCAAACTCCTCTTGAAAAAATGTCTACTCTAAAAGGAAAGAATTTGCTCCCATAGGGAGCAAATTCTTTCCTTTTACAGAAGACCCTTTTCAGAAGGAAACAAAACTATGTTGACAGAGTTGCCTTCCCTGAAAGTACAACCAGTCTCCTTAAGATTAATGGAGATACCTGAAAGGGAGATCACTCTATGTTGCAAGTATTTGCTTCCATTTTCAAAAGAAGAGATGCAGGCATTTGCCTCCTTTTTCAAAAGAAGAGAATTTGCTTTACTAACATACGAAGCCCCTCACAAATCGTACTAATCTTAGGAAAACAATTTGCGCAAACGGTTAGGGCATCCTTTCCTTTAAGTATTGCCACCCACCACTTTGAAAAAGGGAGGCAAATGCTTTCTGGCAAGAACGATCTTACATTCACCTTAAAGGATAATCCAATATAGAAAGGCAGTATGTCTGTCATGATACAACTTTCCAAGTCGAAAATAGTGATAAAAGTTTGATCAAAATCGACCAGTAAGTAAGACAGTTATTGGAGTTTAAATATTTAAAAACCAACTGTCATGGAGGCCGCCATTTTTAGGCTTTGCGACGTCACAAGTCCCTAATTAAATAAGCATTATCGGAACAAACAGCATATAGATGAATATTTTGTCTTAATGTTTCTGAACATGTTTTCCTAAAGTAGTGAGCAAGTTATTTTCTAAAAACAAATGCTTTGGTTATAAAACTTACGCAAAAGTTTTGAATTTTAAAATTCTTGAAATTTCATTAAATATTCAAAATGGCGGCGCCAACGTCCTCCATGTTAAATCATCCGTCAAACAATAATAAGGTTGTTATTTCTTGACCGATTGTCATCAAACTTGTATCAATATTTACGGTTTGTTAAGCTCTTCATTGTGAAATATATTTTAGATGAGGGTTGCGTTCCCCTTTAATGGAAATTGATACTCATCCAAGGGAAATAACTAACATGGAAATATTTGCCTCCCTCCTATGGGTTGCTACTCTTAAAAGACAGAATTTGCTTCCTCTGGTAGACTTTCTTTCATTTAAGAGAAACCCAATGTATTTAAGTTTATAAAGGTTTGAAATTCTAGGGACCTGTGGGCAAAAATTTGTCTTCCTTTTCAACATGGCGGCAAATCATTCATATATATCCATTTTCCTTTAGGCCTGAATCTCACCTGAATAAACTAAATAATGTGTAAATTGTGAATATACCACGTGATTGTTTGCACGCATGATTGTAAGAAATCCATTGAAATGCACGAAGCAAGAAACGAATGTGAGACAGCGCACGACAGTAAGACCTGTATGACCAGCAAAGACACAGGTCAGCCTGTACATTTACCTAGTATGACAAGGGTCCTCGTTTATCCCTCTTTGGATAGCCCGGAGGCACATGCGATCAGCGAAGACTGATCAGACTGCGCGGACGCGCAGGATGATCTGAGTCTTTGCTGGTCGCACAAATCTGATTGTCGGTTTTGTCGTGCGCTGGCTCATATATAAACTGACACTATTCCTCGCATAAAGAAGGTAAAATCGTCACAGTTCTTTTCTACACAGAAGCCCGGAATGGATGACGTAAACTGCTTACATGTAACTACATGTACCGTTTCGTCTGGAATAGTATTTGAAATAATTACTGGAAATGGCAAACCTTTTACCACATCATTAACACGCGCATGCCAACAAGGGATTATTTGAGCCGCAATGTCAGAAAACGTACCTTCTGGCATGTGCGCCCAACGAAGACCGCGCAGTCTTATTAGAGTCTTCGTTGTCCGCATGAAGAAATTTTGTATCCTTGGCTAGCCAGAATGCGCCTAGTGAAAGTTCTGAACGGACTGTGCGAATGCACAGGCTGATCTGAATCTTCGCTGGGCGCGCAGGCCTAAGGTACGTTTTCCGTCGTTGCGGTTCATTTAAAGGTCATTACTGTGCTGTAGATCATAGATTGTTAAGCATTATTTCTAAATCTGGCAAGATTATTTTACTTGAATTCAAGTTTAACTGATCAGCTTCCAATATATAATTATTAAAAAAAAAAACAACAAAAAAAAAAAAAAAAAAAAAAAAAAAAAAAGCAAACCAAAAAAAAAAAATTATCATGTTGTAGATTGCAGTACTTATGGCATAGAAAAAAAAATAACATTAATTTCTCTTTAAAGGGAAAACAAGTTGGTGAAGAATGCATCCATAGCTAGAACTATAGTAACAGCCAAATACTGTGACGCCCCCTTGCCAAGTTTATTTACTTTAATCATACACTCCTGATTATTATCCTCTATGTTTGATCCATTTATGTAAATTTCCAAATTGCAAACCCAAATAACAAAACCATAGGGAACATAAATGAAACCTTCCTTTTGTGATACAGTGTCATGCTTTTCAATCCTGAAGTATAAGCATTTCAAACTCTGTATGTTTGGAAATCCGCTTGTACAGCGCACTGCCAACTACAAAGGGCTAATCAGTACACTGACCGAACATTCTATAAAGCTCAGCACGCTCAAAGATCTGGCAACAATACAAGCTCTTCAAAAGAATGAATATGCTAAGCTTCCAAAGAAGAGTTCAAGACCTGATCCAAATATTCAGTCAGACTCGTGTTTGTAAACTGTTTTTACCCAACCCACTAATGCCGTAATGGCGGGAAACATTGTAAACAAGGTTTGTATCTATACCGGCTAAAAGATCAAAATAAAGAAACCAACAATACACTATTGTTGGTGTTGGCTTGTCTGTTGATGAGTCAGACAAGAAAGAAATGCAAAAGTTAGGAAAACACTTCTCCTTTAGAGAGCTAATTTTCCGCATCCATCCAGGTCAAAAGAATCGGAACTTTTTTGACACTCAGAGGGCTTACGTAACTTCAATTCCTCAAATGGAACAAACCCGATGGTTTGATCTTGGCCAGGGACATCGAAACTAACCCCGGTCCAAGGCATCGCTGCGGCTTCGGAGAAATGGGTCGAATGTGGAGACTGTGAAAAGCGCTTTCACATATCATGTTCTAAAACTGACGAGAACCAATTGTTGAAACTTGAATCTGGAATTGGAACTTGGTACTGCGCAGACTGTAAAGCTGACTGTGGCTTCTTCAGTGATGCTGTTCTAAACGGCCATAAGGCAGTTCAGCGTGACCGGTGTGAAATGTGGATCCACACTGAATGTTCCTTCATTTTGGATGCTGATTACGGAACTTTGGTAAACTCCAACTGCTGATGAATATACCCAAAATGTGAGGTTTTGAACTTTTCTGACTCTTTTTTCAGTGAACTCATTGAACTGGAAAGTCAAAACCGATTTGAACTCTGTCAAGAGAAAAAGGAGATAAATCCCCAAACCCTGACACAACCAAGCCCAGTTTTGTTAAAGGATTGAAATTTTGCAGTATAAACATCAACGGTATCAGAGGCGAAATCCTGGATCCTGGCTTTTTCTAGATGCTCACCGAACACATATTGTGGCTATTCAACAAACAAAGATTGGCAGCACAATTACAACTTCTGAACTGTTCCCAGAAACTTGTATGTACAGTGTGTACAGATAAGATAGAAAAACCCATGGTGGCGGGGTGATGCTACTCATTCGTAGAGACATCTCTCACATGCCAATCATGGAATTGGAAAATAACTCTGAATCAGTTTGGGTAAAAATATTCGCAAATAAATCTTTTCACTATGTAGGTATCGACAGCCAAATGTGACTGTCGAAGACTTCCAGTTGTTTCGAGATCAGCTTGATCATATTAAGTCTCAGCATAAAGGTAAACAACTTCCATCAGTCCATGTACAAGGTGACTTCAACTTCAGAGAAATTGTCTGACCTGCTAGGCTTAGCAAATCTGGTAGCATGCTTAGTCAGTCCGAAGGACAAATGTTACTTGACATTATGGTCGATAAAAACACTTTGGACTTGATTCTTACCTCTTTACCGGGTCAATTTCAGGATATTCACTCTCCAGACAAACTTAGTGATTACGACATTGTTTCAGGATTTTTAAGAATCTTCAAATAAAGAAACCTTGGAGGAAGGTTTATTCATATCAGAAAGGTGATTTTGAAATTATGGGACAGGATGCGTTAAGATTTGCAAATAAGAAGTAATGCAACGGTCACTCGGATGCTAGATCAGTACAGGAGAACTTTAATTTGATAACTTCATTCATTCATGAGTCAGCTGATAAGCATATCCCCTCAAAAATTAGTAAGTCTGTACCTACGATTCCTTGGATCACTCCAGAGATAAGAAGAAAGGTTCGCAGAAGGAATAAAATTCATGCTAAGGCTAAGAACACAGGTAGTAGTAAACTTCGGACTAAATTTGAATCTTTGAGATGGGAAATAAAGGCTGATAATAAAAAGCAGCATGGTTTGTATGTGAATAACTTGGTAGGTGATGTAAAGGCAAATCCCAGATACTTTTACAGATACATAAACAGTCAAAAAAAGACAGGTAAGGTATTCCACCCCTTAAAAAGAGGGGAGGAAATGGGGTTACAGAATTAGACTCTGAAAGGGCAGAAGGACTAATTGGTCAATTCAGTGATGCGTTCAATAAAACTGAATACAATAATGTTCCGTTAATCAGAAGATCGGGTCCTTTCATGGATAGTATTGTGGTGTCTACAGAAGTAATGATTAAGTTACTCAAAGGCTTGAATCCCTCAAAAGCCTTAGGGCCTGATTATCTTCATCCTAGAGTTCTAAAGGAGCTAGCAAATGAACTAAGTCCAGTATTTACACATTTGTTCAAACAATCTCTTGATACGGGTGAAATCCCAAAGGAACGGCTTCTTGCAAACATTTGTCTCCTCTTTAAGAAAGGGGATAGGGCTCTTGCTTGTAAGTATCACCCCGTGTCCTTGACATGCGTGCCATGAAAGTTGCTTGAACATATAGTATGCTCAAACATCATGGCTCACTTGGATGAATATCAGCTCTTGCCCGACAGGCAACATGCATTTAAGAAAAGGCACAATTGTGAAACTCAATTGACCACTGTTATAAATGACTGGATAAAAATCTTGGACAAAGGAGGACAGGTTGACACATTTATTCTGGCTTCGAGAAGGCTTTTGACACCCCGCCTCATGAACTTCTTAAAATCAAATTATCTGGTTATGGCATTGGCGGAAAGACACACAGGAGGATAGATTTCTTTTTTTGCTACTGAACACAACGAGCTGTTGTAAAGGGTGAAACTTCGGAGTGGGCTTCATTTTTGTCAGGTGTCCCACAAGGGACCGTTCTTGGTCCATTATTGTTCTCTCTGTACATACATGATATTTCCACAGACATAGACTCAGACATAAGACTTTTCGGAGATGACTGTGTTTTCTATCGTGAAATCAGAGACACAGACGACTCGTTGAAACTTCAGAAGGATATAGATAGAGTAGGATGTTGGGCTAGAAAATGGGGTATGAGATTTCAGCCATTCAAATGCAATATAATGCAGATAACTACGAAAAGAGCAAATAAGATTGAGGCTTCTTATGCTTCAGAGGGCACGGTCCTCGAAAATGTGGATTCCATTCAATACCTAGGAGTACCAATCACACATGACTTGAGATGGAATACACATATCAGCAACACGTGTACTAAGGCAAATAGAACTCTTGGTTTCCTGAGGCGAAATCTTTATCAATGTCCTCGGGATGTTAAAGAGGCAGCATATAGGGAACTTGTTCGCCCCATTTTGGAATATGGCAGCTGTGTTTAGGATCACCAAGGCGTGTTTTTTTGTTGTTTTTTTTTTCAACAAGAAATCGAAAAAAGTTCAGAATAGGGCTGCTAG
The DNA here is from genome assembly GCA_964016985.1 of Anodontia alba. Lineage (NCBI taxonomy): Eukaryota > Metazoa > Mollusca > Bivalvia > Lucinida > Lucinidae > Anodontia > Anodontia alba. The sequence continues at coordinate 75,100,120 of OZ024825.1, forward strand.
GGTTGTTACTAGCAATTACTGCTTTGAAACTGGGAGTATGACTGGAATACTGGAAAAACTAAAATGGGAGCTCGCATGAAAAGGAGGAGAGACAGTAGAATGATTCTTTTGTACAAAGGTCTAAAGGGTGCTGCCAGCATTCCAACAGATGATCTTATCCCCACATTAAGCACAGTAGAAATCATCAGTCATTGACTTTTCAGACCCCCGCTATAAGAACTGACATTTACAAGAGCTCATTCTTCCCTCAAACAATCAGAGATTGGAATGCCCTTCCAGATTCGATCATTACCTCTGTTGAAGGTGCAGAGGATGGTGTGGCTAGGTTTACCTCTCTTTGGAGAACTAGGGGCTAACTTCCCATATCACAGGTCTTGGTGAATGAATGTCGTTAGACCTATCACCAGTAAAACTTCTGATTCTGATTCTGAACAAATTTTAATGGTTCCAAAGATGTTCGGGCTATTGAGGTTCACCTGAACATCTATTTACTATAAAGTATCAAAAATTAAATGGCTATACCTCCAAGAGAGAGCACCCAGAGCTATAAAATATCTGCCTCCTTAACTGAGTCCGTTCTGGTTACTTTGAAAATCGAATACTGCATAAGACGGTACTGGGGGTGGGGGTGGGAAGTGTGTGTGTGTGTGTGTGGGGGGGGGGGGGGGGGGAAGCCTCGCAAACTAACTAACTATATTGCTGCATATGAAGAGACGTAAAATCAAAGCACTGACAGCACTGGTAGGTCGATTGTCCCTGAGTGTTGGCTGGGACAATGGTCCTGAATGGGGACTTAAAACTGTTTCATTTAACCCTTAACGGCTTGCTTTTTAAGCATACAGTACAGACCCTGATCAGACGCCGCATTCCGTGGCGTCTGATCTGGGTCTGCACTGTTTAGCAATGTCCCAGTCCAGGTCTTACAGAAAACCCACTTTACGCGACACTCTGACATCACAGTGACAAGAATAGCGCGGCTATAAATAACCGTTACCTGGATTTCGTACAAACGCGTGGTTTGATTCTATTGGTCAATGATAATCAAGTGGACAAGAACCTTAAGGAAATGTTTGGTATATACACTTTGGTTCGATTGTAAACAATCGACTCAAAATGAGCGTCTGACTTTCGTTCTTTTGTATGTTCTTTGTTTCCAAAGGCAACTTTTAGATTTTTATTCTCATAAGATAAATGGATGTAACTGGTACATTTTCCACCATTTTTTGACAAGAGAGACATTTTCTGTGATTTCTGTTTGATTTCCTGTATACCTATAAAACTCTGAAAAGGAACCTACTCTAAAAGGAAAGGATATACTACATAAATAAACAAATAAAACCAGAAGTATCAAAACGTATCCCGCAAATAAAATCTGTAAAGGTTGTCCTTGGAAATATCGAGTATGTAACAGAGCAAATATTTGAGTCTCGTTTTCATTGAGACTTTTATATGGCAGCAATGTAGTTTGCAGAACTGCAGGCACCCTCTAGCACCGGCTTAAAGACATAGCTAAATGAGACCAAAAGTGGTACTACTTACTAATGATTTTATTGCTCCTACATAGGGCTACGCAAGAAAGATCAAAGGCGTATCATGCTTATGATATCCCAGCAAGGGGTCGTAAAGAGGCCTTCTGAGGGGTAATAAATACTTTGGAGGGGATATTACCTACGGATCAGATAAACAAAACAGTACTGAAGTCCCGTATTGTGTCTTTATCTGTCTATTGTTTATTTATAATATACTAGATTTTGTTTTACCCAGCCTCTTATTAGTGATAAGACTAATGACTGAGACACATTTTTTATGTCTTTAAGCGGAACTCCATTTTCAAGATACCACAATGGGCTCAATGATTCCTAAACTTTGATGAAGTATGGAGACACTAAGTATAGCCGCCACACGGCACTTAACACCAGCTGCAATTAAGGCAAATAAATATATAATAAAATGAAAATCGGATTCTGGGTTTCGTCGAGACTCTTCATATGGCAACAAAGACGGCATCTTGGAAGTAACCAGATATTCTTTTAGTATGACCACGATAAGGAATAATTAGGAATCTATAGTCAAACTTCAGTGGCTCGAACAGCTTTGGGCCATTTAGATTTGTTCTAGACATGGGTACTTCAAGCACTGAGGGTTAATCATAGCGCCAGGTCAGGAGGCAAAATGAGATAATTTAGGAATGTCTTTTTGATCTCCTATAAGATATTTCTGTGTTGAATGTGAAGCGATTCTCGATGAAGCGATTCTAATGAGTACATATAACATACAGTTTCATGATAAAATTAGAAAATTTTCCTAACATATCTCTGAATATTTGTTGAACAATTTCATTCCCAGTGGATCTGTTACGAGTGTACGTACAGCTACATTAACAAATATTCTTTCTGCTATTTCTCTCTCTCTCTCTCTCTTTTGGATAACTTTGTAGTACCAATTCTTTTCACTTGTATATGTTGTCTTATCTTTTTTCTCCCTATATATGCCGATAAGCCAACTAATATTGTACTTGAATTGAAACTATAAGAAACGTTATTGTTATATACTTGTAGCGTCAGATATTATATGTTTTTTTGTGCTCTAAATCACGCCTAGATATAGCACAGATAACACGATTACACCGTTTGAAAGATTTATTAACGTAAAAGGAATGCAGATTAAAAGTCTTTAGACTTAGAAAAAAGAAAATCCGACAGTCGTCTCTGTTTAGATCGATAACCTTTGTATCTGTTTGCTGTTCATTATAACCGATGGCTTCATTTAGCATGAGATTTAAATCGAGGAGAAAATGATACAATTATGTGATAGAATAACTGATAATACATGAAATTACCATCTGAATGAAATTGGCTCTCAATTGCACATGCAGCAAATATTTGCCTTGATCGATAGGAGAACGGAACGTTTATTGAAATTCTATGCACGTCGGTCTATGATAAATTGTGGAGGCAATGAAAATAATTTCATTTCTACTCCTGATTTTTGCGATACATCTTAAATATAAATTACATAATAGTAAAGGTACTTAGGATTTTGAAGAAGTAAGTGTCATTGATAAAATTCGTTACAATGATAATTCGACTGGCACGAAACCTTCGCTCAAGCGGTGACAGCGAATCAGAAATAATGCAAGAATATTGCATTTAATACTTTAAGAAACATATGTTTTGGGTATTTGTTAGAATCGCCTCACTGAGGCAATTCTAACAAATATCCAAATCATATGTTCCATGATTAATTGTGTAGGATTTAACGACACGTTAACCCTTACAGGTCATTTTGTGTCGTCTCCCAGAGAAAGGGAGAAAAGAGATAGAAGAGATAGTAGAGGAGATGAAAGAGAAGGATAAGGAAGAAAAAGGGAAATGAAAGAAAGTGAAAGAACATAAGATATAATAACATTCCCCCTCTACCCTTACCTGCTGCAAGGACAGTAGGCCTTGCCCATCTGTAAGCCAGTATCAGTTGGGCGCCCCGGTGACAAAAGCTACAGGACACCTTCGCCTCACCCAATCACCCCCAATATGTTCCATGAGGAAATAAGATTAAATCAAATTCTTTCTTACATATCATCCTGCTGATAAAGGATACTTTACAACAGCAAATTCATTTTAATGACAACATCTTTGGGAAGAAGTGCTGTCGTTGTAACGAGGGTTCACTGTACTTTATCAAAGAAAGAAGCATCAAAACTAAAATGTTGGATGAAATTGGACAAACAGAATGCAATCGCACACAATACAGGCATTATCAAGTGTGAACATATCGATATGCGTATATTGGCCAATAATTTCAACCAAAGGGCTTACAAATATTTAGCGAAATTTGACTGGTCGAGAAGATGTATGCATCGATAAATCGAATGAGCAGGAATTCCGGAACTATTTTCAAAATTCGCAAAATTCTAAATAGGTATTTTCACCTATATTTTCACGGCGAATCACTCACAAACTGCAGAAAGACCGAATGACGGGCTTTATGTTTAGTTTGTGAGTGATCCGTCGGTGTTTACGTATCGATAAAATCCATGAAAATGGAATTCCTATAATATCTGAGCTGCCATGCTCAACTATTATAGCTCATATTTGCTCATCTTCGAACATGTGCGCCCAGCGAACATTCAGATAAAGCTGCACAGTCTGATCAGAATATGCAATATGCACATTTGGAATAGCCAATGATGCACAGCTTCTATATGCGGACAACAAAGACTCTGATCAGACTACGAGGTTGTACAGGCTGATCTGAGTCTTCGTTGGGCGCACATGTCACGTTGCGGCCAATTTCTCAGGGAAGAATTAGTCATGTAAAATGCATCCACATCCGAACATTGGGAAATATCATACAAAAGACATTGGGTCACCATAAGTATATTTGGACACGTATCACGTGTAGAATATATTTGCATCAATATAGTCAGACCGGCTGCTCGAGTTAAAAGCAGTTCGAACAGTGTTAGACTGGCTCCAGTATCCAGCGACTATTTAATCTAATAATCCTGTTTTATAATCCAATCAAATGAAACCAGAAAAAGTATCATGACTATTAAGGCTGGCAAATGGCATATAATAAGTCTTGTATGCCACTTGAGGCTGGTCACTGGAAAGGTAATGAACTGATCCAATGCTATTTGCCATGGTCTGCGCAACGTTATTATAACCAATTATAAGATTTCACAAAAAAAAAAAAAAAAAAAAACTTGGTCTACGCTAGCACACATTGTGTGTGCTAAGCTAAGACCAAGCTTTTTGTGAAAGTTAAAACTTGCTCTACGTATACTCCAGTATATTTGGAGACAGAACTAAGTGGAATACAATTATACCAACATAACTGGAGACATTAAGCAAGTGAAAATCATATGTCGGGCGACATTACGCTAATGGAATATAATACAGCAATATATTTGGGGACACCATGCACGTGGAATACATTTGACGCGCAGTCTGATCAGAGTCTTCGCTGATCGCACGTGCCTTCTACGGCCTTCGGGCGTTCTAAAGAGGAATAAACAAGAATCCATGCTAAAATGGGTAGCTGTACAGGCTGCTCTGTGTCTTTGCTGGTAACACAAGTCTTATTGTAGGTTTTGTCGTGCTTTGGTTCATTTGCGTTAATATATGAGTCACATATTCAGAAAACGTACCTTCGGACAAAATGCACTCAGCGCAGTCTGATCAGAATCCACACTGGGTGCATTTTGGATGGCCAAGGATGCAAAGTTTCTCCATGCGGACAACGAAGACTCTGGTCAGACTGCGCAGGGGCTCAGGCTGGTTTGAGTCTGCTGTGGGAGCACATGTCAGAATGTATGTCAAACCAAGTCTCCGATTTTCGTGATTTTTGTGTGTTTCCAAAGGCAATCCTTTTTGACTTTTATTTGACTCTACTGTAGCTGGTTTTGTGCCGTGTGGCGGCCGTAAAAAGTCTCCCCGTACATCATTATAGTGCAGGTTATAATTTATTTCCTTTGGGATCATTGAGCCCATCCTGGTTATGTTGACAATCGAAGAACGCATAACATTGAAACAGTTTCTGTTGTTCTGAGTTAGTACTCAGTCGGAAACGTATTTTGTTTTGGAAACTACTATGTACACTGATACTGAATTCTACGGATGTTCTGAATATGCACACATAATACATCACGACACTGTGACAGTAATTGTGTCGGAGATTGGTGATAGACATTCTTAATTCATCATTGCAGTTGTGGCATCGCTTCATATAATTACAGTAAATGTCCTATTATATCTTATACCAAAGTTGCCAATAAATGGCGTATGCAAACAGTGCAGACGAGATCAGACTGCTCCTGAAAGAGCAGTCTGATCAGGGTCTACACTGTTTGCCTTACCAATAAGTATTCTAAGAAATAGCCGCAGAAAAACAATCAAACAAAATTTAGGCAAAAAAGGTAAGGGATAAAATGTTCGAAATTTTAGGACATTTACCGTGTAAACTGCAGTAAAGTATAATACATAATAAGGAATAAAGTGTTCGAAATTTTGGGACATTTACCGTATAAGTTGTAGTAAAGTATAACACATATTTTAGTGGATTATTTCACTTTTAACTTGTATATCTATAAATGTTTACTTTTAAAGGCCAACATAGAGTGCAGTATTTCATTATAAGTTATGCACCAGTAATTTGAAACTACGGAGCTTGGAATAGCGGGGACATACCCTTAAGTGTCGTGATTTAACCTTCGATTAGTTCCGGCAGTGCCGTGGAATGTACCTGGGTATTAATGTCCAGCTAAAATGCTTTGCTTACTTACATTAGAGCCACGTCAACCTCAAACTAGTTTTCAAATAACCTGGCTCAAAATGTCAATGATACTTTACCTTTTGAATTCAGATATATCATTTTACCATGAAAAAGGGAGAAGTTGAGATTTGCAACAGAGAGCAGACTGTTTCAGGAAAAACAACTGGCTCCGGTGGCCCCAGTGGTCCCGGGGTGGAGAGGCTTTTAGCAGGCATTTTACCATAAATTTGTCCCCACAGTGCAGAGCGTTTAGCAGGGCTTTAGAAAATGAATAAAAAAAAAAAAAAAAAAAAGTTAGAAGTACTGCTATTCCCCGGTCCCGTAGGGGCCTGGACTACGAACGCCTGGTGCATTACTACGCCATTTCAGGACTGCAAGAACAATTATTACTAAAATAACGTATACACAATGGAGTTACACAGTACAGACCACGGGCACAGCCAAGAGACTGAAGAACACAGAACGACATCACAAAAACGGTACTTTATCAAAAACAGAAAAAATCAAACGAAAATTGCCGATACAGAAATACAGCACAGCTGTTGAGAGTGGGGGCGAGTGGAGTTTTAAACCTTTCATCCCTGAGTTTCTGCAATGGACTCTTCCGTCTTCGAATTTGGGCACGTTCACTGTTGCAAATAGGGATATCAGTAAAAAATCTAGAACCAAAAATCTCATCTGACTGTACACTGTTTGCAAAGGTATATGTTTGGTCTGCAGGACTGAAACAGTTAAACTTTGTGTTCAATCCGCGTAGGGCATCTCTAACACCTCAGTAAATCAGTATGGAAAAGTTAACTTTTTCAACATTGTGATCGAAATGTGAATAAACGGCAAAAAGATTGCCTTTGGAAACAAAAAAACACACTACAGATTAGAAAATGGGAGTCTCGGTTTTATTGAGACTCTTCATAAGCAGTAATGAAGTCAGAGCAAGAAAACCATTAGCAAACTCTCGACGAATCCGACTGCAGATGCGTAAGATCAGGGTTAAGCTGTCTAGAAAACGATCCATCCCACCGTCGCAGCGAATTGTTAATCTTGGTTGGGTTGGGTTTACCATATCTGCATACAATCTGACTGATAATGTCTACATTACATTTCTTCAAAGTGATTTGATTGGTAATCACTTTGACTTGTTCTGAAAAATCACATTTTCTGGTCCTTTGTGATCTTTGAGCCCTTTCCAGGAAATTTTGAAATTCATATGAGGGATACTGGTGAATCCTCATTGGCAAAACTAGATAAGCTGTCCCAGACAGATTACCACTTTAACTGTTTTAATTTTATGAGCGTGTTCTTTGCTCTCAAGAGATATTCCTTTTAGAATCAAATTAACTTTGACGTTCTTTGGTTTGTGGCTTGTGTACACACTCTGTCATCACGAAAACACGCCTATATAATTTTGATCCCCTAAAACCCCACTTTTATGCAGTAAAACTGGGGTTTACAGGGGTATACATTATTTTTCTTATTTCTGCTCAAAACGTAGATTGTGGGTACTCGTTAGAACCGCCTCGGCGAGGCGGTTCTAACGAGTACCTACAACCTATGTTTTGAGCAGAAATATAAAAAATATCAGATTTTTTTTTCTAAAAATTTTCAATTTTTCGTGGTAAAATTTTCTGAATATTTGAAAAGGCATGTTTTCGTAATGCAAGGTTTGTTTGCATTTCCTCTTGGTGTCATTGGTAGGCTATATTCTGTGATTGTGGCTATTCCTGGACATCTTCTGTACTATTTTATAAACACTCTTCTTAGTTTGTAAAGTAAGTCGCCACAGAACTCCTATTTAGTCAGACCCTGTTGAAACCATTTTCCAAGCTAACATTATACAGTCGACTCCTGTTATCTCGAAGTCCAAGGGACTCTGAAATACTTCGAGATATCCGTATCTCGACATATCAGATTTGCAGAATTGAAGAAAAATAAATTGAACAACCACATTTCACTCGTATGTAATTTGACTCCTGAAGTTTGAGATATATTAAAAGTATTGTGGAAAAGAGTAGAAATTGCTCCTTAGGAGCAATTTCTTCTCTTTTCCACAATACTTTATTACCTGTTGTTAGATATTCATGTTTAAACAGAGACCAGATTTTCACTTCGAGATAAGCGGTTATTCGAGATAAGCGAGGTCGGGATAACGAGAGTAGATTGTATTCAGAAATTACTGTCCTTTCGACGTCCTTTGGAAAGACTTTTTTCGCTTAGCGTTTATTCTAAATTATTTTTTTCTGGTTGATCATATCTTATCAGAAACCATTTGTCTTTTCTGTTTCTGTGCTTTGTTCTCAAATATATACTTTAAAATTAATTTTACGGCCAAAAATTGGATTTTTTTTATCAGAAAATACTGTTTGTCTTTCATAATAACTGATTTTAAATTATTGATGTTCCATAACAATATTGTGAAATAGTCAGAAATTTTTAAGAAGTGGATCTTCTTGTAAACCTGCATCCAAACTACCTATCCTATTGATTTTTGCATAAATTGCAGCCATGTTTACAATGGAAAAGATGGACTTTTTCGATTTTGTTTATAAATCACTAATTTAAATAGAATAAAACTTTTTTGTGTATAGAAAGTTACGCCAAACGGTTTTGTATTAAATGATGACAAAAATTGGTAATTCACCTTTTTTTACCTAAAGCACCATTAAAAAAAAACGACTCTCTGAAAGGTATCAAAATCGGAGAAAGCGTGATGACGTTGAAAATTAGACACTTTACGGAAACATGCCTATATAATTTTGAACCCTTTAAACTCCACTTTTATATAGTACAACTGTGGTTTATATGGGTATATATTATTTTTCTTATTTCTGCTCAAAAAACATAGATTGTAGGTACTGGTTAGAAAGGCCTCACCGAGGCGGTTCTAACGAGTACCCACAATCTATGTTTGAGCGGAAATATGAACAAGAGGACCATGATGGTCCGATGTCGCTCACCTGAGCAAACAGATTTACATACTTACTGTTGAAGTTTCAGCCAAGTTCACTGCTCTTTTTGTATAAATTTTATAGCCCTTCCCCCCAGCAGCCATGTTTTTTAATGCATCATGACGGTTGAACTGAATCTTGAAAGAAGGTCACCAAAGGAACATTTCTGCCAAGTTATATTGAAACTGGTCCAGTGGTTTCTGACAAAAAGATTTTTAAAGTGTTTTATATAACTATATAGGAAAAATAAGCCCCACCCCCTAACGCCCATGTTTTTGACGAATCATGACAGCTTGAACAAACTTAGTTGAGGGTCATCAAAGGAAAATTCCTGCCAAATGATACTGAAATCGGTTCAGTAGTTTCTGACAAGAAGATTTTTAAGTTTTCTATTTAGATATATAGGGAAAATAAGCCCCATCCCATGCAGCCATGTTTTCTGATGAATCATGATTGCTTGAAAAATCTTGGTAGAGGGTCACCAAAGCAACATTCCTGCTAGGTAATATTGAAATTGGACAGGTGGCGTCTGACAAGAATTTTAAAGGTTTCTATACAGATATATACCGAAAATAAGCCCCGCCCCCCCCCCCCCCCCCCCCACTGGCGGCCATGTTTTTTGACGTGTCATGAGGGCTTGAATACTGTTGGTAGAAGGTCACCAAAGCAATATTCCTGCCAAGTTACATTGAACTCGGTCCAAGTGTTTCTTACGAGAATTTTTTTTAAGTTTTCTATATAGATATATAGGGAAAATAAGCCCCGCCCCCTAGCGGCCATGTTTTTTGACGAATCATGACAGCTTGAACAACCTTGGTAGAGGGTCATCAAAAAACATTCCCGCCACGTTATATTGAAATCGGTCCATTGGTTTCTGACAAAAAGATTTTTAAAGTTTTCTATTTAGATATATGGGGAAAATAAGCTCCGCTCCCTGGCAGCCATGTTTTTTGACGAATCAAGACTACTTGAACAATCTTGGTAGAGGGCCACCATGGAAACATTTCTGCCAAGTTATAATGAAATTGGCCAGGTGGCTTCTGACAAGAAGAATTTTAAAGTTTTCTATACAGATATATACCGAAAATAAGCCCCGCCCCCTGGCGGCCATGTTTTTTGACGTGGAATGAGGGCTTGAACAATCTTGGTAGAAGGTCATCAAAGCAACATTCCTGCCAAGTTAAATTGGTAGAAGGTCACCAAAGCAACATTCCTGCTAGGTAATATTGAAATTGGACAGGTGGCGTCTGACAAGAATTTTAAAGTTTTCTATACAGATATATACCGAAAATAAGCCCCGCCCCCCCCCCGCCCCCCCACCCCTGGCGGCCATGTTTTTTGACGTGTCATGAGGGCTTGAATACTGTTGGTAGAAGGTCACCAAAGCAATATTTCTGCCAAGTTACATTGAACTCGGTCCAAGTGTTTCTTACGAGATTTTTGTTAAGTTTTCTATATAGATTATATAGGGAAAATAAGCCCCGTCCCCTAGCGGCCATGTTTTCTAACGAATCATGACAGCTTGAACAATCTTGGTAGAGAGTCATCAAAGAAACATTCCCGCCAAGTTGTAATGAAATCGGTCTAGTGATTTCGGACAAGAAGGTTTTTATAGAGGGTTTTCTATATAGATATATTCGGAAAATAAGCCCCGCCCCCTGGCGGGCCATTTATTTGACGAATCATGATTACTTGAATAAACTTGGTAGAGGGTCACCAAGGAAACATTTCTGCCAAGTTATAATGTAATCAGTCCAGTGGTTTCTGACAAGAAGATTTTTAAATTTTTCTAGATAGATATATAGGGTAATTATGCCTCGCCACCCCCCGCCCCCTAGCGGCCATGTTTTTTGACGAATCATGACGGCTTGAACAATCTTGGTAGAGGGTTACAAACGAAACATTCCTGCAATGTTATATTGAAATTGGTGCAGTGGTTTCCGACAAGAAGATTATTAAAGTTTTCTACATAGATAAATAGGGAAAATAAGCTCCGCCCCCGACCCCGCCCCCTAGCGGCCATATTTTTGACAAATCATGACGAACAATCTTGGTAGAGAATCACCAAGGAAATATTTCTGCCAAGTTATATTGAAATCAGTCCTGTGGTTTCTGACAAGAAGATTTTTAAAGTTTTCTATATGGATATATAGGGAAAATAAGTCCCGCCCCCCCTGGCGGCCATGTTTTTTAACGAATCAGGATTACTTGAACAATCTTGGTAGAGGGTTACAAAAGAAACATTCTTGCCAAGTTATATTTAAATCGGTCCAGTGGTTTCTGACAAGACGATTTTAAAGTTTTCTATATAGATATATAGGGAAAATAAGCCCCGCCCTCTGGCGGCCATGTTTTTTGACGAATCAGGATTACTTGAACAATCTTGGTAGAGGGTTACAAAAAACATTCCTGCCAAGTTATATTTAAATCGGTGGTTTCTGACAAGAAGATTTTTTTAAGTTTTTTGTTAAAAATCTATTTTTAGCTCCTGTGACCAAGATATGCAATGGACCAGAACCATTTGAATAACTTTAAAAGAGGACCGACCAAGGATCACTCCTGTGAAGTTTGGTCAAAATCCAATCAGTGGTTTAGGAGGAGATGTTGTTTAAAGATTGTGGACGGCAGACGGACGACGACGCTGACGACGACGACGGACGGTGAGTGATCACAATAGCTCACCTTGAGCCTTCGGCTCAGGTGAGCTAAAAATTATCAGAGTTGTTTATCTGAAAATGTTCAGTTTTTGGAGGTGAAATTTTCTGTATATATTTGAATAGAAGTGTTTTCGTAATGAAATTTCTCATAAACTGGCACGAAAATTCAATCAGACTTCTCAGATTTATTCTTTAAAAATGCGACGGTGTTCATACATATTCTCACTTTGTCTTCTAACGTTTCTTTTAATCGCAGTGCAGACATCGGTAGTTTGTGCTAAACATGTCAGTTTTCACACGATTCCGATTACCAGTGCGTTTTATTTTGTTCCGAAAGATACCATATGGACATTAATAAAAAAAAAAAAACCCTTTCATCAATACATACCAATACAGATAGCTTTGAAAACAGTGCAGACCCAGATGAGACAGCTCGTGACGAGAAGCCGTCTCATCAGATCTGCACTGTTTGCCTTTCCGATGTTTATTTTTCGATGACACCCCGCTTTGCAACAATGGGTGTGCCCGAATTCCAAGACAAAAGAGTCCATTTCAGAAACTCAGGGAGGAAAGGGTTTAGCGTGTTTGTTCCGCTTGTCCCACCACAAAAAGTTTTTGGGTACTAACTACAATTCGAAATCTGTTATGATCCTATTATTCAAAGATATTGATTACTGGCGTGCGAACCTTTCGAAGAGCAAGAAGCTTATATCGATTTAAGAGGTAATTAAGCTCTATTATTAACACGATCTCTGAGAGGTTCTCACCTGTAATTAGAACTGGAATGGAGTCACGCTAGATGTGAGAAAACTTCAAAGAAATTCTATTAAATCGATGATACCTGGCGCGTAGAGTGTTTCCTCGCCATGCGAACTGTTGGTGACAGAATTCGAAACTAGCCGACTGTTTTACTGGAACAAGACAACATTGCATGAGTACAGAGATTTCCACAATGACTTTGCCATTAAGTTACCCAACTGAGCATTCAAGCGATGTGTAGTGTAGAAAGTCTGAATCAGGGGCTTAATGACATAATGATGTAGCGGCGACGATGGGGCGCTGCAAGCCATGGCTTGGTGCTTTCTTACAAGCACGAGGGTTGTTCCAGAATTTTGTAGACTTTTTTCTGTAAGTTCATAATTTGTAATATTTTTTCTTTCAGACTTTCTAATCTCATAAATATATACGTATACTCGTGTGCACTTGCTGTCGGGATTAATTGCTATAATATCTATGCAAGGAATGTTATCCCAGAGCAGGTAAAATCTGAAATAAAATCTAAAGACAGCAGAACTTCAATTACTTGAACACCGATGGCATTATTTACTTTGGCTGATTCGAATTCGTTTTCGAGTCCCTAGGAAATTCTTCCGATAGTTCAAGAAACAAAAAGTTAGGGATATTTTAGTAAAATTGTCTTATTTTGTCATGAAAAATGGAGTTATATGTAATTAGAATAGCCTTATCGAGGCGATTATTATGAGTAAACTCAACATACCAATATTTTATAGAAGATTGAAAAAAAAATCCCTAAAACATCCCCATTTGCCTTTTGACCTGGTGCTATAATGAAACCTCGGTGGCTTGAACTACTACCCCTGTCTAGAACAAAGTTCTATTGTCCCAAAGATGTTCCGAGTCATTGAATTTGAACTAGTTTGAAATGAAGCCAATACTAATATGAAGCCACACTGCTGAAAGAAAAAGTTTTACATTTCAGAGCAGAAATCTGTCGGTTGTTTAATAACAAAACATATTTCTATACATTTTTTTCTGAGATCTTTTTTTCTGAGATCACAACCATAAAGAAATGCTTTATCTATTCAGAAGTCAGGTCTTCCCCCTTTCCACCACATTGTATAGTAAAGTTGGTTGGGGATAAGAAATAATGCAGTTTACGTGGTGTCATGATGACTTAACAGGCATACCAACCAAACCATAAGATATTCTGTAGACTGAAACTAGTTCAGTAATATCCATAAGAATCTCGTCACATAAACTTTATACAGCTTTATTGAATACACTCAGTACATGTTACAAACATATAATATGAGGTAGAAAATACAAAAATACAAAATAATTTATAGGAACAGGGGCTGTACGTGAGGACATAAATGAGGACAATGTCATATACAGTCAACCACAATATATGCATAGCCGTTGTTTGGCTTTAATTATGCAATTGTGCCCAATTATTACAGTGTACATCAACTCCTATAGCCATAAGTGTTTCGAACCTACCGTGATAAACCTAAGCATTGAGACAGTTAGGCCTTTGCAAACAGTGTCGACCCGTCTCATCAGGGTCTACACCGTTTGCCATACATACAGCAATATTTAAACTAATGCAAATTTTAGGACAAGTCTGGTATATTTTTGTTGGTAGATAAGGTGTCCTAATACTTATCGTAAATACGGTATAAAATAGTCCCCGCACATTTCAACAACGCATAGTTGGTTTAAACATATTTATTTCAGAATCAATATTGAGTAAACAAGCAAGTAAACACAAACAAATCATAGGATAAGAACGAAAGCACAAGTACTTATAGAGTTCTTCTCCTTACATTTATAAATATTGTATAAATTCAGGTGGTTGTTTGTCAAATAATGTGTACTACGGATCATGCTGACATTTACTACATAGCAATTATTAAGGAAAAAAATATGTGAATAAAGTAAACAAATTAGACTAGTGATAGCAAAGAAGTTACTATTTTGGAAATACGTGAAGGTCAATGTAATTAACTAATTGTAATTGCAAACAGAAAAATTGAATACATCAAAGGATAGATTATAAGTGAAAAAAAAAAAAAAAGGAATAAGCCAAATGGTGGATAGATTTTACTTAAAAAATGTAAGTTTGGGATGCAATTTGGAATATGAAAAAAAAACGAAAAATGAGAAAAAAAAGTAAACAGTATAAATAAAAAAAGAAACAAAAAAACAAACAAAAAAAAAACAACAACAAAAAACAAAAAAAAAAAAAAAAAAAAAAAAAAAAAAAAAAAAAAAACAAACAAACGGATTGGTGAGTGCTAGGGCGCAGGCAATCGGTAAGGCATCCTTGGATCTCGTGAACTGTTACAAAAAGTCGTCGTAGAGGTCATTAACGTAATTAAAACCGTTTTGTGTCTATAATATATTTGTGAACATTTTCAAATATGGCAGTGTTTGTTTCATAAGAAAGTGATGGGTCTCCATACAGAAGTAGATTTAAGGTTGGGGTAGTGTACCTTGCGATTGCATTTAAGAGTTCATTTCGCTGTCGCTGATAATGCATACAGTGGAAGAAATAATGTTGGTTGTCCTCAATGCTACCGCAGCTACATAAAGGTGAGTCAGATATATTCTTTATGAAGAGGTGAAGATTTAAAGAACTGCAATTTGTCCTTAAACGTGTATGCAAGATTTGGAGCTTTCGTTTACCTCTGTAATAATGTTTGGGAACAGGAATTCTATCTTTGTTAAGAAAGGTTTTAAAAGCATTTACAGATTCAGTTTGTATCGCTGCTTCTGAGAGATCATTCCAAGCTCTAATAGAGGAAGGTAAAAAGGAATTGTAATAGAGGGTTGTTCGGGCATTAATTGGATCAAGATCGTTTGAGTTTCTAAGATTGTAGCGTGATCTGTGTTGGACAGTTTGTGGAACAAGGGAAGAGAGATAGTTAGGACAGAGATTAGATTTCATTTTATAAAATAGAGTCAGTTTATGTTTTTTACGTCTCTCTTCGAGATTTTCCCATTGAATTTCATTATATAGAGCATTTAAAGATACTATTTTTGTTGCACCGGTCGCGATTCTGGCTGCTTCGTTCTGTATTTTTTCTAGTTCATTTTTTTCGTATTGACTACAATTATCCCAGAGTACATCTCCATATTCTAGAATAGGCCTTATAAAAGTTAAATATATAGTTTCTAAAGACTTTCTGTCTAATTTAAATTTAAGTTTTCTCATAATATTGATCCTTGTCCATGCCTTTTCAGTAATATATCTGATGTGATGGTGCCAAGTACTATGCATACCAACGCATAGTTGAAACTTCACGTGTGGGCTTCTCTAAACTCTGTGAATATAGTTGTCAGACTTACAGTCCACAGGATACTATTATCACATTACGTAATCTTGCTTATTTTCATTAAACTACAGTAGCAAGCCAATTCAGTGAATTTAGGTCCCCTGCGTTTTAAAAGCCTCATCCCATCTCGCAAAAAAGGTCTGGTGAAAATACCAAAGTCCACATGTACATCTTCAGACTATGTCCAGAAAATTTCCAGTCGATCAGTCAAAAAACTGCTGGACGACTTGTGCCCTCCATGATGCACCTCAGATACAAAAATCCTCAAAAGAAAAGACTAAGTGAAAAAAGTGAAAAATAATCAATTTGATGAAAATAGCACACGCAAATGTTTAAACCAGGGCTTACTTAAATTTAAAAGACCGCTCGTTTTGAATTTCATCAAAACACATAGATGAGATTAACATTTGCTTTCTTCGTAGTTTGTTGTATATTCGCCATATTTAATAATAATATTAATAATTTAGCTGGTCTTGAATATCAGAGGACACTGTTCGTATTATTAGTTCAGTTGGGAACTATGAAAACAGGATAATTAAGTTTATTTTTGTTGGACAACACAAAATTGTCATCAACTATTCCAATCTGTTAGAAGATTAGGTAAACATACTACCGTTTATTCGAAATAATGACTTAAATGCTATAATGTATTTTCATTTCCGTATTTAGGATCCTTGACCTTTATCTGCAGGATGTCAACAGAAGCTAGTGACATTTTTATACTTTCACCGAAAGCAGGACTTGACATTTCATGCGAAGTGTCTCCTATCCTCTTTGCTGGGGAAAATGTAAAAAAAACGTCATCAAATTGTTGTCTATTGACTTGCTCTTACTTGAACAAATTTGCAGCTTGGTGTCAGTACCCTACAAACTTAAGAGCCGTCTCATTTAGATTTACGCTGTTTGCATTCCTTTTTTCCGATCTTTACTTCTAGAATGACATATTCTTGACGACCTTTATCATCTTGTAAGCACCTTATCATCATCCCAAAATGTTCATTAAACAAAACAGCACACTTTAAATTAACCGCAACGTCAGAAAACGTGCCTTGAGACATGTGTGCACCCAGTGCAGATTCAGATCATCCTGCGCATTCGCGCAGTCTGATCAGATTCTTCACAGGGCGCATTTTGGATGGCCAAGGATGCAAAGTTTCTTCATGCGGACAACGAAGACGCTGATAAGACTGCGCGGATGCGCAGGCTGATTTGAGTCTTCGTTGGATGCGTATGTCTCAAGGTACGTTTTCTCACGTTGCGGCTCATATATTTGCAAATTTAAAAAAGGAAAAACAAAAAATGTAGGTCCAGAATATGACCTTGTTCGGAGACCTATGACTTCTGGTTTCTATTTTATATTTGACATAAGTCCGTGTGTGTGTGTGTGTGTGTGTGTGTGTGTGTGTGTGTGTGTGTGTGTGTGTGTGTTACACCGTAGGCGAAAAATGAATGGAAATGAATTCAAAAGAAAATAACGTATCTGAAAATAAAAGTGGTGTTAAAAAGTTTGCGAACTAATTATGTTTCACGCATCACGAAAACATACCTATATAATTTTGACCTCCCCCCCTGAAACCCCACTTCTATATATTAAAACTGGGGTTTACAGGGATATACATTATTTTTCTTATTTCTGCCCAAAACTTAGATTGAGGGTACTGGTTAGAACCACCTCGGCGAGGCGGTTCTAACGAGCATCCCGAATGTATGTTTGGAGCAGAAATATTAAAATATCAGGGCCCAGTTGTTCAAAGCTAACGATGTCGTTAGTTAACGATTCATTAAAATTTACATCGAGTGATACGCAAATATGCTAAAATTTTTTGCTGAAAAAATGTGAGTAGCTTTTGCAGTGCAAAAGCTACTCACATTTTTTCAGCAAAAAATATCAGAATATTGTATATTGAATCTGCTAAAACAGTTAACGAAATGACCCTTAACGAGCTCGTTAAGCTAACGACGTTTTGAACAACTGGGCCCAGAATTTTATCTGAAAAAACTTTCAGTTTTTGGTGGTGAAATTGTCAATTTATTTGAATAGGCGTGTTTTCGTAATGTTACTTTTTTATTATTTTATTTACTCCTTCACTAAGTTAAACAACACCCTATTCGAAATCAGGAAGAGAAGTTGAAATAAAATTAAAAAAAAAGAAATAGACCAGAAACAAACATTGACAGGATACAATAGCAAAGTAGCAATAACTGACATTCAAGAAGAACTGCAACAGAGGAGCCGCCTGGCAACGGTTAGCGGAAACACCTAATAAATAACATGCACACAAAATCATCACTGACTTGATATTCTTCCTAAATACATTCATTCATTCATTCATTCATTCTGTTAAATTTTTGGATATGAGCCAACGCACGACAAAACCTCCAATAAGACCTGTTTGACCAGCAAAGACTCAAACCAGCCTGTACAACCACCCAGTACGGCATGGGCTTTCGTTTATTCCTCTGGATAGTCCGGAGGCTGTAGAAGGCACATACGATCAGCGAAGACTCTGATCAGACGGCGCGGATGCGCAGTCTGATCTGAGTCTTCGCTGGTTGTAGGTTTTGTCGTGCGCTGGCTCATATATCCTAGAATTGGAATATAAACTACACCCTTTCTGAAATTTGGAAGTGAAATTATTAAAAAGTAAAGGAAAGGACGAGAAATAAAAATGACAAGGTACAAAAACAATAACTGTCATACATGTACCAATAAAAACTACAACGGAGGAAGCGCCTTGGAACGGTTAGCGGAAACAGCTAACCACATACACACAACACCATCACTTAATGCTCTTTCCAAACACAGACCAACATTCATTCATTACTTTTTCTGTTATATTTTGGTAAAAACCCTAAATTTGAAATATAACTACACGCTAACTTAAATTAGGGAGTGACGTTAAAAGAAAGTAAAACTTAAAGACAACGGCAAGATTGCTGTAACTGACGTACAAAGAGGTACTAAATATATGCACGCAAACTTGTCGCAGACAATGTTCCTCCTAAACACTGATCTACATTCATTCAGTCATTCATGCAAGTTCAAGCGGGCATTTTTTTCTGTTATATTTTCAGTAATACTCCAGATATAGAATGTTTTTCTTAGCATGATCATTGTAAAAGTAATTAATCATTTGATGCGCAAGGAAGAACATGGACCGTATGCCGTTGCAAACAATGAAAGTCCATTTGAACCTGTGCATTTGCATAGTATGATCAGGTCATTCTTTGACTATAGATTGATGTTGCAGAACAAATTGATGAACAGAGGAGGCCAAGATCAGTCTGCGCATATGCGCAGACTGATCTTCGCCTTCGCTGTTCGCGTAAGGCATTAATTTAGGGCCGTTTTGCTACGGTTCGCGTCATGTATCTTTCATGCCGTTTTAATAGCGTCGCTCGCTGTAGCACGAAAGAGCTACTATTCCCCAATACAGTAATTGAAGAACAACTAGGGGAAAACCCACACAAAACCATATGTTTGTATTAAAGGCCCTCACAAAAGCCTATAAATGATAGGGTGTCCGCAGTGGCTTCGCAGGACCATCGCCGTTCCGTATCGTAATTCTGCAGCGTTCAGAAATAATGAAAGGCCTGGACTGACTATACGGATACGCATGGTCGCATTGGTCTTGTTGATTCGTATCTGGCATAACACTGTTTTCCTGTCTCCTGCCTCAATTACATGCTCAAATCGGATAAGAAAAGACAGCGCTCGCTTCGATGATTAATTGGCAAGGTTTCTAATTTCAGTCCGAAATTCCTTTCATATCACTTAGCAAATATAAACAAATTACCAGGGCAATAACCATTATTAGTTTTGATTCTAGAGTACAAGGAGATTTAAAGCCTGGCCTACACGATATATAAATCGAGATACAAATACTTATTACGGTAACAAGTCTATGTAATGTTTACCGCCACGAATATATAGTGAAAATAGAGGTATGCAGAGGTCTTTATTATTATGGTGATTTTTAGAAGTTTGTAGATTTTAAACCAGATTTTCAACTTGTTTTTTAAGTCCAGCAACCTTGTTACTTACTTAATATTTTACGAGTACCAAATAGATGTAACCAAAATCTTCCTTATTTCCCATATCATATGGTGAGAATGCCATGGCTTACAATTCTCTAGATTAGAGGAGTATGAAGACAAATATTTGTTCTTATTTCTTTGTGGATACTCCGCGAAAACATACGAGTCGATGCTCATTAGACGCGCCTCCTGATGCTTTTTACGAGTACCAACAACGTATGTTTTTTGTTGTTGTTTTTTTTTGCGAAGAAATAAGAAAAACTATCAGTATACTATGGTTCAAATAGTGCCTTGTCTAGAGACTGAGAAGGGTATTTCACACAGGTATGTTAATATAATTGTAGTTTTTATCTGAACTAACAGGTTTCTGATCTCCAAGAAAATACAGCGACCGTGGACTAACAGATGTGACATCAAACAACCCTTTTTTTTCGCGAGTAAACTCCAGTGGTTTATACTGTTGTCCGTTCCCCGGTATATATTCTAATGCTGATCATTTTCGTTTTAGTTCTAGCACTGTAGTTACCCGCCTAACGATGCCCACTTTTCTTAGTTTTCATGCTGGTTGTTAGCAAGATGGCTATCTTCTTCAATGGTTGTCATTTGCTTTTTGTTTTCTTGCTATTTGTTTTGTTGTTCTGTTTGGAGCTGCATCAGAGTATACTTGGGGTTTCACGAGAGTAAAACCGGATTAACCCGCCCCCTCCCCTCCCCCACATAGTATGTTTCCTACTTCCGTTCCAAGGCGGCTCCTTTTTGCAGGTCTTCTTTGTGCGTCTGTGGGTTCATATACAGTCGAACCTCAATAGCTCGAACACCGATGGCTCGTTTACCATGGCTAATTCGAACTCATTTTTAGTCCCTACAAAATTCTTCCGTTAGCTCAAGAAAACAAATATTTAGGGAAATTTTCTTATTTTATCATGAAATTGTATGTTGTGTGTACTCATTAGAATCGCCTCATCGAGGCGATTCTAATGAGTACACATAACATACAATTATTGTGAATGAAATTAAAAAAAAAAACACCTAAAATATCGCTATTTGCTTCCTGACCTGGCACCATGATTAATCCTCAGTGGCTCGAACTACCCATGTCTCGAACAATTTTCTATGGTCCCAAAGATGTTCGAGCTATTGAAGTACCACTGTATGGCGTTTGCGTTGTCTTTATTTGTTACTAATCTCTCCTTCGTTTGGTGTTTCGGTAGGGCTGTGTTTCGTGATTGTAGCATTTCCTGGGCATCTTCACTTATAGTTATTAAGTTCTTTCCTAAACCACTGTGAAATATCAAAAATTCCAGTAATTTAATAAACTATTGTGAACTTAACAAGCTTTTAATTGCAAAAGTAAACATTACGTGAGCGGAAAGGTGTCTTCGGAGACATGTGCGGGACAACTAATTTCCAGATTAGCCTGCGCATTCGCGCGGTCTGACCAGGACATCAACTGTCCGCTCTCAGAGTCTTTGATCGCTACAAACTGTATTGATCAAAGGAAAACGAAGTCTGTGGAGTCACTGAACAAATGAGCAAAATGATCAATGTCTGTGAATTTCACACATGCCCAAAGATAGTTGTTTTCACTTGACGCGGTTCCTATGCAGAATTTAGTGTCGCTTCACCTGGCAAACCGAAAAGCTCCATATCTGTAGGAGGGTCTTTAGAGCTTCCGGCCAATATGGAGCTATCGGGCCGATAGGCCATGTTACACGACATATGCCATAGTTTTTTTAATGAACTTCTAGATGTAAAATTTATACTATAAACGTGTCCAGGAATAGCCACAAGCACAGAATATTGCCTACCAACGACATTAGAAGGAAGAGCAAACAAGCCATGGCAGATTGTATAGAAAAAAAAGTAAGAGAAAAGTCCAGGGAGTGCCACAATCACAAACCGCAGCCCTTCCCAGACCCCAAGAGGAAGAGGAAACCGACAAATCTAAACAAGCACAAACCGAACAAACGTACGAAAAGCACTAAGATTAGCTCTCTCTTCCCCAAGCGAGGTAATCGCAATACTAAAAGGACTGAAAAACAAAAGAACAAAATGACACACGGAAAGACATACAACAAATCGCCTCGTAGAATAAACCACAAAGCAACAAGGAGTAAGACTAACACCGGGACCACCGCCTTAGAACGGTCGGTAGAGCAAACCACCGGGGGGTTTAAAGCACTTTTACAGCTAGCTAACTTCACCCTGGGTCCCGATGCTACAGACTAAAACCACAGAATAAAGAAGGGCAAAGCAATCAGCTCCCTCTTCCCCCAACAAGGTGATCACAATGCTAGAAAGGATCTATTAAACAAACACAACAATAAGACAACGAACAGGACCAAACATGACCAAACTTGACAGCCACAGCGAGTAGCCACAAGGCTAACAAAAATTAACCAAAACTAGAACCACCGCCATAGAACGATCAATAGTAAAAACTACTGTGGGGTGGTCTGGTGTGGTTTAAATTGATTTTACTGGTACCAAATCTTCATTACAGATTTAAATGTTGTAAACATACATAATGATAGTTCGGCTTAAATAGAGGTTTTGCAGCTGAATCAGTGGAACATCACAGAAAAAGACAAACGTGTAAATCAAATTAAGCCGATGTATATAAGATTCATGTAATATGTTTAATATTTATCAAGGCGTTCAGCAAGGTTCGGTAGATCGGTTCGGACTGCCTTTAAAATTTCACACTTGGAAACATTTGGATAGGGACAGTACGGCTTATCTCCCTTACGTTAACTGGAAATCAAACCTTGCGAATTAGGGTTCGAGATCCGCTTTGAATATGTCGAACACCTACACAATCAATTTAAACCATTAACCCTTCTACTACAACTTTTTGAACTGGTCTATTACCAATAGCAGGATGTCTGGTTAGTTTTTATAATAACAATGGTATATAGAAATTCCTGTTCTTAATGCAAACAATGGAGACCCTGCTCAGACGCCGTGTTCTGCGTCGTCTGATCTGGGTCTGCGCTGTTTGACAATTACTATTTTGGGGGTTTCTCGACAAAAAAGGGTTAAAACATGTAAAAATAAAATAAAATCTCTGTTTTTACAGTGGACTGTCAACGCGGTCAATGACCAGAAAGACATGCAAACTAGAAAATGTGTTTGTAAAACACTATACCCCAACTATATGCTTTCCATTAGACATGCATTGACCGTAATACTCAAGCACCAAAAATGGCTATGTGCAAAAGTCGAAAAAAAGTGACAAAATTAAATTGATGGTACAATCAAAACCACAAACGCCTCTACAGACCATGACAAAAGGCCTGCAACGTTTCAAATTGATCGGTATAAAACTGTAGGATGAGTTGCGCACACAAGGTACACATGGAAATGCATTTTAATAATATTTGAGCCCCAAACATGTTCAAAAGTCGAAAAAAGTGACACCAATTAAATTGACGATAATGACAAGACCACATGCACTCTAGAGACCATGACAAAAGAGCCTGCAAAGTTTCAAATTGATTGGTATAAAACTGTATGAGGAGTTGCGCACACAAGATATCCACCGTCTGTCATCAAATGCCTAATCGAAAAATTGGAATAAGTCAGCAAGGAGAACCCCGACGGTAAAAGTAGTTGCAGTCATGGTACCTAAGCCGTAATCCAAACTCATAAATCTATAAACGAATGACGAATCACAATGTTCAGACCAACATACATGGACCCCAGAATAAAGGGTGTAATCAGGCGTCCGGAAAATAAAAAGGGAAAAAATATATGGGTCCGCTTAATTTTCATGATGATGCCTTGTATAAAATTTCAGAATCCTAGCTCTAACCATCTCTGACTGTATGAAAAGCGTAACGGATAGACGGACAGTAATGGCTAAGCTCAAAAGTCAGTCAGTGTGAATTGACGATAATGCCAAAATCACATGCACATCTACAGACCATGACAAAAGCCCCTGCAAAGTTTCAAATTGATCATTATAAACTGTAGGAGGAGTTGCGCACATAAGGTATCCACGGTAAAGCAGTATTATAGGAGTTCAAAAGTAAAAAAAAAAAAAAAAAAAAAAAAAAAAAAGAAAGAAAAAAGCGTCAAAAATAAATTGACGATGATGCAAAAAACACATGCACATCAACAGACTATGACAACAGAGCCTGCAAAGTTTCAAATTGACCGGTATAAAGCTGTATGAGGAGTTGCGCACACTAGGCACTTACCGTCCGTCGTCAAATGCCTAATTCGAAAAAGGGGAATAACTCCACAAGGAGAATCCTTACAGAAATACGAATAATATATGAGTCCGCTTATTTTTTGCTCATGCTATATATAAAATTTCAGGATCCTAGCTGTAACCATTTTTGACCGTATGCAAGTGTAACGGACGGGCAGACGGACGGTCGGACAGGTCCAAACCAATATGCCTCCTCAACTTCTTCAAAGTTGGGGGCATAAAAACGAATCTGATTTTTATCCGAGAAAAGGGAAAACCAAGATAAACTTTCGCAAAACTACTAATATTTGTTTAGGGTTAAAGATATCTCTTGTGTTTGGTTCAGGCGACAGAATTACCACCTTTTGGGGGAAAGGGTTGCTGAATCTGTCCACCGTCTGTGCTTTTGTGACTGTACAGTTTTCTGCTTGATGTTGAACACTTGATGTGATTCTGAATGCATCGGTTCCTGTTCGTCTAATAGTATTTATTTTTAAACATCACGAAAACATACCTATATAATTTTGAGCCCCTTAAACCCAACTTTTGTTTCGTAAAACTAGGGTTTACAGGGGTATACATTATTTTTTTTTATTTCTGCTCAAAAACATAGAATGTGGGTACTCGTTAGGAAATTTTCAATATATTTGAATAGGCGTGTTTTCGCAATGCAATTCCTATGAATCTTAACAATTACTATGAATCGTTTCCTACAGATAGAGACAATTTGCATGAAATCTTACGCCATATTCCTCAGAAGAAAAATATTGTTATAAAAACAATATCGTCAATTAATATTAAAATGACATCTTATAATGAAAAATGAAGGACTAATATTTCTATTGTACATCTCTGGTACGCCAAAAAAAGTACACGCATTAGCTCAGGAGAAGCACTAAATAAGCTTTCAGCTTTCAATCTAATCCTTTTGAAATATTATTATTTGTTACATGTTTTAGGAAATTTCGAAATAAAAGAAGTATGTTTAAACCAACTATTAGCTTAAACAGTACTTACATAAAAAAATTCTGTAATATTAAATGTCACGCAATAACAACACGAATGATTAAGACAAAAACACCAAAAAGAGTGTGCTTTCATTTTCCTTATACATTCAGAAAAAATATCAGTTTGTTGAGAATCTATACGCCAAAAATAAAGATGATCTATCATTATCCGCTGTCTTCTGCTCCAACAAACAAACAAAAAGAAAAATTGTCCTACCTTTATATTCCAAATGAGGCATGATCTACCCGCCATACTATTCCAAGCCATTTTTAAGCTTTTCTTTAAACATTATCCCTCACAAACAACAAATTGGTGACCGTTTTTTTTTCTTATTTTACGTTCCATACAAACTGACTCCTAATATCAATCCCTATTTTCTGGCCAAAACGTAAGGAAAATGTTTTGTAAAAATGTCGTCTGCTTAACAATTTTACCCAGCATGCCACGCGCTAAAGAGTTGCTAATAGACAAACGTCGAGAGGCAGAAACACGGCTCATTATCACAACGGTTCTATGTGCTAATTACGCTTCCTGACAATGGGAGAGATAACGGAGAATTAATAGTTTGTCAATATTACCTTTGCAGGCAACTTTAAGGTTGACTTGTTTGTGTAGAACTTCTCTATGTGGGTTCCGCGAAAAGCAAAACATTAATAGGAATGGATGCACGTTCAGGGAAGGCAACACTGTCATTTTGATTCTCCTTTCTTCTAAGAAATGGTCCATTTATCCATAACTTTGCGGATACCCTGTAAAGGCCACAGGCGCAGAACACGGACTTTCTAAAGTACGAAAAAAATGGTCCCAAGGCGTATCTTCTATTGCAGCTCTTCTTTGTGCGTCTTTGGTTTCATATGTGACGTTTGCATTGTCCTTACTTGTTTCTCATCTTCCCTTCCTCTGGTGTCTTGGGAGGGCTGTGCTTCGTGATTGTTGCATTTCCTTGGTATCTTTACTTAACTTTTTTCAAATACATGAAATGACAACATAAAATAGCACTTTATCTAAAAATGAACTAACAGACGAAGACTGAACATCAAACGAAGAGAAACTGCAAAAGAAGTACCGCATTAGAACGGTCATCAGTAAAATCAAAGCAGAATAGCGCCAGTGCGGTAAGTTGGTCGAAATGTAAACCAATTAATGCGTAATGGACTCTTCTCTCTCTTTCTTTGGGCAGGTCCACTTCTAATGGAAGGTGTGGGGTTTCATCACGAAAACATGCCTATATAATTTTGACCCCCCTTAAACCCCACTTTTATATAGTAAAACTGGAGTTTACAGGGGTATACATTTTTTACTTATTTTTGCCGAACAAACACAGATTGCGGGACTCGTTAGAACCGCCTCGCTAAAGTGGTTCTAACGAGTACCAAAATATAGGTTTTGAGCAGAAATATGAAAAATATCAGAGTTTTTCTTCTGAAAAATTTCAGATTTTAGAGGTGAAATTTTCTATATATTTGAATAGGCGTGTTTTTGTAATGTGCTTTTATGATTATCATTCATTATAGAAATTCCTGTACCTAATGCAAACAGTGTAAACCCTGATCAGACGCCGCGTTCTGCGGCATCTGATCTGGGTCTACACTATTTTGTCAACGCCCAATTTAAGGGACGCCAGGCATAAATGGGTTAATATTATCTTGGAAATTATTTACTGAGTAGTACGGAATCGCCATAAAGGCACCTGATAGTCGCCAGATTTGCGCGAAATATGAAAACCTATTATACCAAAATTAACTCAACACACAGCCTTGGAGTAAATCCTTACACTATTCTCGATTACAGGGCAATCTGAGGCAACTCCTGATCATTTCTCCCATATGAACAAATGAAATGATTTACCATGGTGTCCAGTTAATACAATAGAAATTCTAGTTTGAAGAAAGAAACTTAATTTGCCGAATATTGCAAAATAGTATAGACTGTGTCCAGGAACAGCCACAATCATAGAACATAGTCTACCAATGACATCAAGAGGAAGCGCAAACAAACCATGACAGACAGCACACAAGCCATAGACCAAAGAAAAGTAAAGCAACCAGCTCCCTTCTCCCCAACAAGGTGATCAAACTGCTAAACAGGATCTACTAAACACAGTAATAAGACAGCGAATGCTAGTTTTGAAAGATCGAACATATCCGCTGGCGAAAAGGCGAATGTGAAGGAAATGCGAAAAGAAAGGACAAAAATCATACCAAGCAAAAATATAAATGGTTACCCAGGAAAAATCATAAACACGAAGCACAGCCTCCCCGAATCACCAAAAGAAGAAATTTCGAACGAACAGTGACAAAACACAACGACACAGTTGCAATAACTGACATCATAGGCTTATAATTCTACTAATGGGGCTATGATCCTTGAAACGACTTACAGGAGGAAAGTGCCATATCATTGGCTAGATGGCTTCAGCAGAGACTGGCATTAATGCGTTTTTATAGCCCTTGCTCCAAATTAATATCAGTTTAAGAAACGGTTTCAAGTTTAACCTTTATAACGCTCAGGGCAAATTCAACAGACAACCATTTGATGATATATTTTTCTGAAGAAAATAGGGTTTGACATTTCATGCAAACTGTCTCCTTAGGAGACAGTTAATTTCATCAAACTCTGTTTTCTGGAACAAATCAGAAGAATATTTCAAAATGTCGTATATTGATTTTTTTTTTGACTGTGCAACTGGCATGTGTAATTATTATTTCTGTAAACATTTAATGAAGTACTTCAGAGGTGAAAACTATTCTCATACCAGTTTCTCTAAGAGAACTAGATTGTATTCCTGATAAACTCTCAGTCAGCAGCCAATCAGATGATAGGAACCCACACACTACATGTTGCACACCTATACTGGGGAGCTGATGGCCCCATTAGTAGAATTATAAGCCTCTGCCGACAGACAAACAAGAAAGAACGGCAAAAGAGGAACCACCTCGTAATGGACAGCAGGTAACAACTGCTCGAGGCGGGGATAGTTAGATTCCTCGGGATATGATGTGGTGTGTGTGCGGAGGTGGGGGAAGGGGGAAGGGAAAGGGGCTAGTTTTACTTGATATAAAGCTCGCCCTTATCTTCTGGAGCAGGTCCAGACATTAACATAAGAATACAAAGCATATATAAGTAAACATGGTAGAAAAGCAAACATTATTTCCGCAAATTGGAGCATTTTATTCGATGTAAATCGAAAAAGTCTTGAAGCCTACGAATTTTTGCCGTAAAATACATGATGCAATGGCGTCGCCATATGTCACACCAGTTGTTGCTTTGTTGCTCTATTTTCTTTATCTGCGTGGCAAAGAAAACATGACTTAGTTATTACGCGTTTTATCGAGTTTCTTTCAAGTCTAGATGCATTTCGTTGAGTGAGGCTAGGTCTAGAACATAGGTCTGCAACATTTTTCTTTGTCTACATTTTAAACGCATGGAAAATCCTTATTTGGCCAAAATATTTGCACTCAACCAGTTGGAAAATCATCTGTTGTAAATTAAACACCAGGGCCCAGTTGTTCAAAGCGTCGTTAGCTTAACGAGCTCGTTAAGGGTCATTTCGTTAACTATTTTAGCGGATTCAATATACAATATTCTGATATTTTTTGCTGAAAAAATGTGAGTAGCTTTTGCAAAAGCTACTCACATTTTTTTCAGCAAAAAATTTCAGCATATTTGCGTATCACTCGATGTAAATTTTAACTAACGACATCGTTAGCTTTGAACAACTGGGCCCAGATATATACACTTTGAATGATATAATAATCCTCCGAACTCAACGAGGAAAAATAAAAAAAAGGAATCACCATTTGAACTGGTCAGGAAACAAATATGGAGATATACAGGTAAGGCCACAGGTCATGCAACAAATAAAAAAATAGTGTAGAAAATGTCCAGGAATAGCCATAAACAGATGCCATCGCCCACCAATGACAAAAAGAGAAAGAGCAAACAGATCACAACAGACAATACACATGCCACATGCCAACAAACCAAAGTAACAAGCTCCCTCTTCCCAAAAAAGGTGATCACAATACTAAACAGGATATATTAAACAGAACAATAAAACAAGGAACGGGACCATTACGAAAACACAGCTATTCAAATATATTGAGAATTTTACCACCAAAAAATGAAAATTTTCAGATGAAAAACTCTGATATTTTTCTTATTTCTGCTCAAAACATAGATTGTAGGTACGCGTTAGAACCGCCTCGATGAGGCGGTTCTAACGAGTACCCACAATCTATGTTTTTGAGCGGAAATAAGAAAAATAATGTATACCTATGTAAACCCCAGTTTTACTATATAAAAGTGGGGTTTATGGGGGTCAAAATTATATAGGCATGTTTTCGTAATGAAAGCATAAAAAAGCCTCACAGCGAACAGCCACAAGGCCACACAAAGAACAACCAACACCAGGACCACCACTACCCTTCCCAGGTAAACAGATATGGGTTTAATAACATAAAAGGGCAAAATATATGCTAGGTGACGAAGCACAGCCTTCCCGCCGTATTAGAATTCGTGGGAGGTTTAAACAAGCATTACTGGATGCTAATCCTCAACATGGGCTCTGATATTAGTTGAAATATGTAGAATAGTTCAATTCGCTTCGAGGCTTCGTAACTCATTCAGGTATCGTCACAGAAAAAGAAACAATTTTAAAAATCGCATTAACTCTTCACTGCCACAGACGATAATAGGTTTTGGCAAACTGCGTAGATCCAGATGAGACGGTTCATAATGAGCCGTCTCATCTCGATCTATGCTGTTTGACATTCAGTCTTTCAACTTTACATATAAACTTATTTCCGATCGGTAGTTTGTTAAAAAAAAAAAAAAAAAAAAAAAACGGAGCAGACGACAAAGTCTGAAATTTGGCGCCGAAAGAGTTAAAATAGCTGCATCGGTATATTGATGAGGCTCACGACAAAAATATAAACACTGTCAGTCAGAACAAAAGGAAGCCGCTAGATGATCCCGGCGGCCCATGTCAAAGATATAGTATCAGGTATCTACTTACACACTGTCGTGAAATTTAAGTGGCAAACTTAACTATCAACCATGACTGGGTCAATTACTAGACATGCAGTCTTCCACATAACACCAAACCGTTATAACCTATTTTAAAAAACAAAACCAAAAACAACAACAACAAATAAATGAATAAAAACAAACGGTTAATAGTGTTTTTAATTGTTCCGAAAAATTAGATTTCCTGACATTCTTCCTAACTTTGTAAACTAGATTATTATCATAATAAGATGAGTCCAACGTACCTTGTTGCAGAAGCACCTTCAAGTCAACGCTTTATTTGGCAATCAATTCAGAGCATGCGTGCAGCAAAGTCCATATCAGCCTGCACATCTGTGCAATCTGATTAGTCTTTACTCTCCTCTTAATGAAACATGGTATACGATACCGAAGAATGGATGAATTGACGCAGGAAAAAATAACGAACGTGCTAATACACAAGGCTATCTGAATTTGCGCCTAACGTATATCCTTGAAGTAATCTTGTCGCTTGACGTGGCTTATTTTTAAGTTGTCATAGTTACTGAACACATTAGAAATATTCAAACATCTTTATACAGATACTCGTACAACAACAAAATTCATTATACTGGTAATTTGACGGACATGAAACATTCGCTCAGAAGGTGTCAGCTGATGAGATTTTATGCAAGAATAATGTATTTAATAATTCAAAAAATATATGATTTGGATATTTGTTAGAATCGCCTCGGTGAGGCGATTCTAACAAATATCCAAATCATATGTTCTGTAAAGAAATACGAATAAAACAAATCATTTCTCATATTTCATTCCACTGCGTTTAAAGATTCTTTACAGCAGCAAATTCATTTTAACGGCAACATCTTAGAATACCAGCCGTTGAACTCTGGTTGGCACGACCAGAGCCAGAGCATCAGGCACCAACCGACTTACTTAAAAGTCTTTAGGTCAGAGCCATCATAGAGTCTGAGGCCCGACCCGCCGGCGTGCAACCAAAGAGGGAAGCAAAGTGATTAACCGTGATTGGGTTAAAACTGTGGGAATAAATGCTGTCGTTGTAACGAGGGTTTACTGTATAAATGAAGTTTCCCAGGATACACAGAAAGAAGGAATGATTAGGAACTTAAAATGACAAGACAAAACACCAAAAATGCAATAACCGACATACAAAGAGACTTGCAAACGTGCAATCGCTATATAAAAACTACTACTTGGGGGAAGGGTGTGGGCGGGAGGGGAGTGGAGTTAAATAGTTTTACTCGCTCGATACCGCAAAATCAAAACACAAAAAGAGGTCACCATTTTCTTCACATGCGTACACGAAATTGATTTTAGAAATGACTTGGCTCGTCCTTTTGAAATGTGCGTCAAATGACAAGTTTTGCCCTTTGGTTTTATTCCCAGGAGACTGTTAATTTAATAAGAAGGTTTTGTCAACAAAAATTAATATATACATTCACACTGCAACCGCACCAAATGAAAAGATTTTGATTTACCTCCTAGCAAATGTGAAACGCACAGACTAAGATCAACTAACACCTACTTGCAGTCTGGTTGGAGACAATGCATTTTGCACGCACAATCGCCCCACATTACAAAGTCTTGTGTCTTTGGTTACCGTGTAGACCTAGATACAAGCAATACGAGTTGGGACTGTGCTATTGGCCTAACTATGCGAAAAGTTTCTTTTGAAGCAGGCTATTATTCTGAATAGATGCTTTCAGAATTGGGGTGCACAGGGGGAAATCGCCCGTATCCAAGATATGCAGTCCAGCCAGTGGCCTCTATGTTTACTGCCACAATTTTTCATATTATAAGGTTAAACTACTGTGTGTGCAAATGGTGAAGATTATAATTTAGATTGCGCAAATGCGAAGGATTGACAGTGGCATTGCCATCCGTGTATTCAATAAGCGCGATTTTCTCACATTGACTTGCAGCGAGTGTCTGCATGACTGAAGGGTTTGATTCAAGCAGACGCGAAATATGGCTACATTTCAATTGAATTTTACGGATTGCCTGTCATTCCGAAATTGTGGTTGAATGTGATGACATATTACTTGCATTAGCTCTGACGCATATATTGTTGTAGATACAAAGCTAAAAATAGCTTGAAATATTAAATATGGTAAGAATGCGTTATAAGAATCTAACAAAAAAAAATTGAATCAGATTACATATAGAACCGACCATTTGATTTTTAGAGGAGTGGGGAAAGTCTTCGGGACTGGAAATGTTTTCATCCGCGGCATGCGCCTGTCTTATTATTCGCGCTTTGGCAAAGTGTTAAATAGTATTTACCCTGATCCTGACTTTTTAGGATAAGTGGGGAGGTGGGCGGGGGGGAGGGGGGGGGGGCGGCGAAATTGGGTCCTGTAGTTGGTCGCTCCATAGTTATCCTATGTCCATTTGAGCCATGAGACAGTATTTCCTACAAGATGCGCGCCCATCGAATACGCTGTCCGCCTGAGGACAGTTTGGATCCTTGGTTTCCCTAGGGATGGACAGGTTGATCTGAGTCTTCGCAGGGCGAACATACAATCTTGTAATAAATGTTATTCGAGTAGTTTACTAAGTTTTTACAAATACCACACATACAAGCATATATATATATTTACGTTATACGATATATTTAGAAGCTTGTAACCCAGTAAGCATTCTACATAAATCTATAGCGGGCCGTTATCGGCCAGTCAGCTACCCTGAGCTAGCTGAGAAATTACGCTGCCTAGAAATATATAATGGGTGTTTTGATTTGTCTTACAGGATCTTCATATATATAAACAGAACCAATAATCTGGTTGTTTCTGAAAGATTTCGCATCTTCAAATGCAATGTCAAGTACATGAAAATAGGGGCTAAATGGAATTACCCTTGACAGCAATTAACACACACACACACACACACACACACACACACACACACACACACACACACACACACACACACACACACAGCCCATCAGTGACACCAAGGGGAATAAACCAAGACAGACAGTACATACGCATAAATCAAAGAAATGTTTAGCAACCACATTCCTTTTCTAAACAAGGTGAAACCCTTGATGGATTTCTAGTATAATGGCTTCCAACTTCAAAACTTCTCACATCATGACTTCTATCTGCCTACTTCATACTTCTGACTTCCGACTTCTTAATTCATGCCTTCTAGAAGTAGTAGGAAATCAGTAGTAGGAACCTAGAAGAAGGACGTCAGAAGTAAGAAGTTAGGATTAGGAATTATGAAATAAGATCTCTTGAAGTAACAAGTGAGAAATCTTGAAGTGGAAGTTTGAAATCATGAAGTTGGTAGTTGGAAAGTTAGAGATAAGTAATAGGGAGTCATGAAAAATAAAATAAAATGTTTAAAAAAAC
Source organism: Anodontia alba (assembly GCA_964016985.1). Classification (NCBI taxonomy): domain Eukaryota; kingdom Metazoa; phylum Mollusca; class Bivalvia; order Lucinida; family Lucinidae; genus Anodontia; species Anodontia alba. The sequence goes on from OZ024825.1 coordinate 75,133,699, forward strand.
GTACCGAGGAAAGACCACAATCACAAAACACAGTCTACCCGAAGCACCGAATAAACTGAGGATAAATAATAAGAAGTCTAGATGTTTGAATAGAAAGGAAGGCAATGATCAGGAACCGATACAATTGCCTAACACATTCCGTCCCGAGACAAAAAGGGAAAGAAGGACGCACTTAAAGCAACGGCACCACAATCAAAACACTACAAGCAGAAAGCCAAAACAACAGTTTCTTTCCCAAAAATTGGCCGAACGGCTATCCAAAATAATAAAAAAAATCACCAGGGCATACATGCAAAGACATACAACGGCAGAAATAGTAAACCACAGCAGAAGCACCGCCTTGGAACGGTCAGAAAAAATATTACTGGTGGCTTAAATCGATTTTACGTGGCCACAACAATCGCCCTTAGTTCTGCCGTGGTATACACAAGACATTTGTTCAGTCCGCATGAAAAGTTCCTAACTCATCAGTGCAACATCTCCGAGAACATAAAAATCAAACGAATACAGAGATGAAACAACGATGAGGACTCGACAGTAAGAAAGAACTTAAATGCTGAAATAAAAGAAAAACAGCAGTTGGACTCCGGTGTGCTCGACCAGAGCCAGAGCATCAGGCACCAACCGACACTTAAAAGTCTTTAGGCCAGAGCAGTCATAGAGTCGGAGTCCCGGCCCGATGGCGTGCAACCAAAGTGATTAACCTTGATCGGGTTTACTACCACGCATGTAGTCTGTCGTATTACATTTATGTTGCACCCAATCTTTATATATCGAAGAATGATTTTGCGACATTAAATGCTAAAAACATTGCAAGCATATATTTTCTGAATTTATATACTAAGTCACCATAAAATTCAAGTTTCGATAGGCCTTGTTGCAGAAGAGATTTGTCCAACATTGAATTTTGAAACTAAATGGAAATGACGTCTATAAATTTTTGAAAAGGCTTTGCGAATTTATGATACCGATAACCTTGATTTAGAAGTTTAGCAGTTAACAATTTATTTCGAGTGTTGAAATCTGTAACATGACTAGACAGTCTGGCAAACCGAATAAGTTGCGATATATAAACACCGTAGGGTACTCGACGAGGAACATCCCCATCCAAGTAAGGATAATTTACAATCTCAAAATCTAAATCATCGCGTTTATCGTAAATTTTGCATGAAATAAACCCATCTCAAATAGAAAAATGCAAATCCAAAAACGGGGCTTCAGTTTCAGAAGAATTTGCTTTATTTAATTGAAGCTCTGGGCCCAGTTGTTCAAAGCTAACGATGTCGTTAGTTAACGATTCGTTAAAATTTAAGTTGAGTGATACGCAAATATGCTGAAATGTTTTGCTGCAAAAATGTGAGTAGCGTTTGCAGTGCAAAAGCTACTCACATTTTTTCAGCAAAAAATATCAGAATATTGTGTATTGAATCCGCTAAAACAGTAAACGAAATGACCCTTAACGAGCTCGTTAAGCTAACGACGCTTTGAACAACCGGATCCAGAAAATTACATTTGACTAATCAAACCATCGAAGTACTTATTAATATTTAATAAATCGTCCAAATATTTAGACGTCGAGCTGAAAGCTTCAATAACTTCAGGTTGCTTTTCTTCAGAAAAAGACATCATTAGTTAGATATTTGACCCTGTGTAATTAATATCATGACTATTATTTGAAATGTTTATTTCACAATAACGTCTTTGTAAATATCATCCAACAGACAACCCTTTTTATACCGACACTCGATACAACGACAAAATTCTTTGTAATGACAATTTGACTGTCAATAAACCTTCGCTTGAGAGGTAACAATTAGTCACAAAATTAGTCACAAAATATGCAAGAATATTGTATTTAAGATTTTAAAGAAAGATATGTTTTAATATCCAAAACATATGTTCTATTAGGAAAGAAGAACAAACAAGACCTTTCTTACATATCAATCTGCTCATTAAGTATTCTGTACAACAGCAAATTCATTTTAATGGCAACGTCTTTGGGAAGAAATGCTGCCGTTGTAACAAGGGTTAACTCTACTTCCAGTCACGTAAAAGCGTCTATGTAATCTGGACCCGACGTTTCCCTAGTATATAAGAGAAACCAGTGTATTCGGAGGTAAACACTTACAGGCCACCATAGTGTGCACTGGCAAAACAACATAGTTACACTTGCCGCTTCAGTGAGTATTACCTGGTATAATAATCTTCATAAGTATACATTGCTATATGGAAGTGTCGGAACTTGAAGATTTTACTTACTGTATTTAAATATGTTTTCATTCATCGGGCACATTTGTCTGGATAATAACTACAACGTTTTTAAACCGTAACATACTATGGAGCTCTGTGATGCATAGGAGATGATATATATATGTGATAGAAAAGGATTAAATTTCACAGGAATTTTCGTATCCCGACCACATGTCTACAAGTTTTTACAAGGTAAGTCCTAAATGGCAGCAAAGACTCTAATCCACCGGGGCATCCGCACAGTCCGATCAGGGTATTCTCTAATAGCATGAAACTTTGATCAACATCCCATCAAATATGAATAATAAAAGGTTTTAGAGTTCACATGCTAGTCATGAGGCAAAGCACGTTGCATGCTCTTTGCAGTTCGATCAGGGCCTTTGATGTTAATGTCAAACAGTTTGGTCTACCCTTTCATCCCCGAGTTTCTGCAATAGACTATTCCGTCTTTGAAGTTAGACACCTCCATTGTTGCAAATAAGGAAATCTGTCATAAAATCTAGAACCAAATGGCGAACAGTGTAGATCCTGATGAGACGGCTCGTTACGAGCCGTCTCATCAGGATCTACACTGTTTGCATAGGTATTTGTTTTATTCTGCCGGGCTGAAAGGGTTATATATCTAAATTGTGCACCAGTCCTTGAACCTTCGGCCCCATAAGGGCCGGGGATAGCGGGGACATAATGGGGCTAAAATGTCCTGATTTCACCTCCGATGAGTCCTGGCAGTGCCGTAGATGTGCCGGGGTATTAATTTCCCACAAAATGCTTTGCATACATGTATTAGACCCACATCAACATTAACTATAGCTACCTCAAACTTAAGGTTTTCTTATAACCTGGCTCATAATGTCAATGATACTTTACCTTTGAATTTAGCTGTATCGGGTACACCAGACATTTAACCATGAAAAAGATACAGGTTGATTTTTGCAACAGAGAGCAGACTGTTCAAGGAAACAAAAACTGTCCCCGGGAAGGAGGGACTTTTAGCAGGGTTTCTAACCATAAATTTGTCCCCGCAGTGCAGGGCGTTTAGCACGGCTTTACAAACTGAAAAGTTAAAAGCTCCGCTATTCCCCGACCCCATAGTGGCCGGGACTACAAATGGCTGGTGCACAGATAATTAAACAAGTAGACTTGCTCAAGTGCCAAACAATACGAAGGCATGAGGCATGAGGCATGGCAAAGACGAGGGTTAACAGATGCACTCTAATTTGGGTATTCGCTGTTAGCAATAAACGGTTTTGTCAACATACAACTCAATACGAATACAACTCAATACGAAAAATTGAGAATAGCTCCCCCGCAAAATCTATTAGGCATAGCAAAGACCATGGTCTCCCGGCGCATCCACGCGGTCCGATTACGATCTTGGCTATTAGCATTAAACACTCAGGTAACCATCCAACTAGATACGAATAAAATGATACAAGTGACATAAGTATAATCTTGTCTGGTGACCTGTGACTTCTGGTTTCAACTATTTATTTGACGTAATACAGCTGGGAACCAGAAGCCTCAGAAATATGTTTTTTTTTTCTTTTATCAGAGAGGTATTACTTATAAGAAGGACCATGTTCAGAGAGTATTTATTTTTACTACAGCTGTTGTTGAATGCTGCATGGAAGCCCTCAAATGTCCTACCGACATCACTCAAGTTTTAATGTAGTTTCAATTTCCTGGTATTCTTGGATCATTTAGCTCAGCTGTTTATATTTGAAATCAGAAAATTACTCTACCATCGGCTAGGAGGCGTGAGTAGCGTGCACGTTACATTTCTCATAGTTGGAGATTAGAGGATATCAACATAATATTTTTCTTATTTCCTCAGAAAACATAGTGTGGTTATCATTAGAAGCGCATCGCCGATGCGCTTCTAATGAATACCCACAACATATGTTTTCGTAGAGGAATATGAAAATATCAGTACTTTTGGATTGAAAAAAGGGCCCTATCTGGAGCTATACAGTAATCACTGTTCATGAACAGAACCAGTAAAACCAAGTCTGCTATTTCCGTTTGTTCGATATATGAGCCAGCGCACGACAAAGCACACAAATAGACTTGTGCGACCAGCGAAGACTCAGATCAGCCTGCTGATCGCAGTTGCCTTCTACAACCTCCAGGCTCCAGCCTCCAGGTTATCCAAAGAGGGATAAACGAGAACCCTTGCCATATTGGGTTGATGTTCAGGCTGATCTGTCTTTGCTGGTTACACACGCCTGATTGTAGATTTTATCATTCGCTGGCTTATATGTTTTAATTACAAAGGATACCTCTTTTCAGAACTTATTTAAAGGAAAACAAAAACTTTCCTATAGCATCAGATTCTGACATATGGAGACACTGTATATATATACAGTTGACTCTCGTTATCTCGAACTCGCTTATCTCGAATAACCGCTTATCTCGAAGTGAAAATCTGATCCCTACCTAAACATGAAAATCTAACAACAGGTAAAAAATATTGTGGAAAAGGGGAGAAATTGCTCGTAAGGAGCAATTTCTCCTCTTTTCCACAATATTTTCAATATATCTCTAACTTCATGAGGCCAATTACATATATATTTGTTAAATGTAGTTGTTCGAATTATTTTTTTCCACAATTCTGCAAATCTGATATGTCGAAGTACGGATATCTCGAAGTATTTCAGAGAGTCCCTTGGAATTCGAGATAACGGGAGTCGACTATATATATATATATATATATATATATATATATATATATATATATATATATATATATATATATATATGTACCATACGTGTAATAACAATCATAATAAATCAGCTGTTACAACCACATTGTTAAAAATCGCCTGGATGCTAAGAGGGAGTACAGTTAAACCTCAATAACTCGAATACCGATGGCTCGTTTACTATGGCTAATTCGAACTCGTTTTTAGTCCCTACGAAATTCTTCCGATAACTGAAGAAACATATTTAAGGAAATGTTCTTATTTTATCATGGAATAGTATGTTGTGTGTACTCGTTAGAATCGCCTCATCGAGGCGATTCTAATGAGTACACTCCATACAATTATTGGGTAGAACATCGAAAAAAGATTCCCTTACTTATCGCAATTTACTTCCTGACCTGGCATGAGGAGTAACCCTCAGTGGCTCGAACTACCCATGTCTCGAACAATTTTCTATGGTCCCAAAGATGTTCGAGCCATTGAAGTTCGACTGTACTTTAAACAGAATCAGAATTTGTTTACATTCGGATCTTTATTTATATTTTAGGCAAAACATATCGTGAAATACTATGCTTTGATGACTTCTTTATGGTATCAAGCTTCATATTGTTTAATTATGCTGCTAAATTGTTAAACTGGATAGTGCTAAATAGGCACATCGATGGTTGAGCGTAAGACTGTAGTAAGTCAGGTGGTTGTTTTTCTCCAAATTTAATCTCCTCACCATGAAGGTGTTATAAAGATTACAACATTTCTTTCTGTAAACAATGAAAATGTAGGTGCCATTGCTCGTATGAGCTATGGCACCTAAATTTGCATTGTTTACAAAGGGGTCAAAGTTGCCCCTAAACCAGGGTTTCAAAAATGTTTGAGTTACTACAGTCTTGTGCTCAACCCTTGTCATGCTTGTCAATAGCAGACCTGTATACATGTACTATGTAAAAGAACTCCTTCTATGAAGTTAGGCTTGTATCAATACTATTTGGTTAACCGTTTCATTCACGCAAGATGGTCATTTGCCCCGATGTTTTGTACAGGTTTCAGCACGTTACTTTGGCATGCTGGTATTAAATATTTTATTACAGTTACGTGAGTTGTGCTTAATTAGAGTCGGATTCGAAGACCTGATTAGATGTTTTGTCAATATTTACAACAAAAATACCCTGTGCTATTAGATTCGTTTCTCGCATACCATGAATGTTTCCTATTATAGGAGGGAGTGAAGGTGTACATGTAGCATTATATTTATGACGTAATTCAAGATGGCGCCCTCTACATAAAACCTATCTCTGGATATATATACATTTATTTGTGATATTCTAATAGTAGTCTCAAGATCGAAGGAACAAAACCAAAATTACGCACAAAATATTATTTCATATTGTATCGAAGCGTTCGAGTGGCGGAATAGTTAGCGCTTTCGACTTTGGAGCACGAGTTCCCGGGCTCGACTCCCGCTGGATGCGGGTGAGTTCATGATTGTATAGCGCTTCATTGGCTCGTTCATTATCATCCTTCCATCGTCTCGATATTATTTATACAATATTGAAAGTGACGTTAAACACAAAATCATCACTGTCGTCATTGTGTTTTTATATAGCATATTTTATATTTAGATGTATAACAAGCTGGTAGGGAACTCAAAAATGCATTTACAGCTACACGGGAATTAGGCTAAACCTATTGTAAATAACAGGGATACCCTCTAAGGAAGAACGGATACACTTTTAGGGGAGGCAACGTTGTCAAAAAATATTTTTGCATTCCTTCTAAAAAGGGGTCTACTCTAAAAGGAAATAATGTGCTCCCGATGGGAGCAAATTCTTTCCTTTTAGAGTAGACCCCTTTTCGGAAGGATTTGGTGTGCAATAAAGCAAACAGGATGGATGTCACAAAAGTTATCGCCCTTGTACAAAATGGCAGAAAATGTACCAAATGCATCCAGTCCCCTTGAACTATTTTGTGTGGTTAATGCATCCAATGGTATCGGATTTTGGTCAACATCAGTCCGTAGAGATGAACATTTTGAAAACACGCCTCTTCAAATATATTGAAAATCACATCACCCCAAACTGAAAATTCTGATATTTTTTTCATATTTCTGCTCAAAACATAGATTGTAGTACTCGTTAGAACCGCCTTGATGAGGCGGTTCTAACGAGTACCACAATCTATGTTTTTGAGCAGAAATAAGAAAAATAATGTATACCCCTGCAAACCCCAGTTTTACTATATAAAAGCGGGGTTTAATGGGATCAAAATTATATAGGCATGTTTTCGTGATGCTTTAAAGTATTGCCGGGAATTTTAAATACAGAAACAAAATATTTAATATATTTTGGGAATTTGTTTTTCATTGCCTGATAATGTAAGAAAAGATCCCAACAGGCATTAAGTATTTCGTTTATATTTTTAAATAGTAACAGAGTACTGATAAATGAGCTGCGTCATGCGCAAAAGTGTCCATGGCGAATCATACGGATAGCAGAGGGACCCAGAATAGTCTGCGCATCTACGAGGTAAAGTCTAGACAATCGCCGTTCGCTTAGGCGTAAAAAATAGCTGTGTTTCCGCTAACTCGACCGACCCTGTTTCAAACACCCGACTCTGCTATATTTTATCAGTAAAAATGCAAAATGAAAAAAGTAAAGCACCGACCCTCAACAAAATACCTGTATTTTCATAAAATTACAGGCCCGACCCTGTTCTTTTCTGGAGAAAAAATAGAAAAATAAAAAAAAAAAAAAAGTTTCTCCTACCTACCGACCATTTTTTTCAACATGTTAGCGAACGAAAACATAACTATTGTCTTTACGCCTTACTGAATTGATGATCACAGACTCGTTTTATTATTAACCCTTAAAACGCCAAGAAAACCTGCATCTGAAGATATCGTCTGTTTATGTCGTCTGCTGAACATTCTTGGAAACTTTCCAAAACCTATTTTTGCATACAGGCAAACAGTGTGGATCCTGATCAGACTGCTCCTAGACGACATAGCAGACGACAATTATTGTGATTGGCAGTTTAAGGGTTAACTTTTGCCATTCTCTTGGCTTTAGCAGGCGACAATCTGACGATAATTTTTTTTTATTTTGTCCGGTGCGTTAACTACATTTTAATCAAAGCCTTTGTATATCGTAGCTGTTTCTTTTTTGCGTAATGATCAGCATCACGATAGTATAAATCGTTTTATGCGCCCAGCTTCGAAGGTTGGAACCTGGAGGGGTAGGGGGTATATTGCTTTTGGGTCGTTCATCCGCCCGTCCGTCATTTCATCACGCTTTTCTTGTAAGCAAGATATCTTGATGACTATATACTGAGCTAGGCCGGGGGGAGGGGTGTGTGTGGGAGGGGGGGGGGGTGCGGGGGGGGGGGGGGCTTGAATTTGATAAGCTTATTGGTGCTAAGGAGATAATGTGATTAACTTCTGAAAAATAATCAATCGGATTAATTTTGTCAGAGTTATGACCCTTTCCAATTTGACATGCTGTATGGACAAGCATATAGTTGGGGGTATAGTGTTTTACGAAAACTTTTCTAATTTACTGTTGAGTCAATGTACTTTTTAAGGGAATGGAACAACTTCCAAGGAAAATAGCTCTTGTCAATGCACTTTGAAGGGGAATGGAAAACACTTCCAGGGAAAATAACTCTAAGAAGGAAATATTTGCCTCTCTCTTCGCTGAGGGTTGTTTTTACCCATTTATGCCGAAAAGACTCTTTTAAGTCACTCTTCGGACCAGTCCATTTCCAATATAAGGGATCTGGTTATTTTTTTTTATTATTACCATGTTTTTATAGAAATTCCTGTATTTATTGCAAACAGTGTAGGTCCTGATCAGACGCCGCGTTCTGTGGCGTCTGATCTGGATCTACACTGTTTGTCAATGGCCCTTTTATGGAACGCTGGCATAAATTGGTCAAAGGAAATAGTTTTCTCCCTCTGGGAAAAATCTGGTTTCCTTTAGGAGGCGTCCTTCTGTATGAAAAAGTTTTCTCTCATTGTAAAATGGCGTCAAAATCTTCCAATTATGCAAAGTTTGGTTATGTAAACCAAAGGACGATAGCCTGCATATTTCAAATAAATCTAGTTAGTGCGTTCTTTTAGAGCTGGTGTATATGGAAGATTACCGTTTTCTTTTCGTTTTTTTTTTTTTTTTTTTTTAATTTAATTTAATGGTTGTCACTCGAACCAATTCAGTAAGTAAATGCAGAGGACTTGTAAAGGGGGAGTGCTCTATGATAATTCTGGGATAATTTCTCCAGCTTTCCATAAAACATATGTTGTGCGTACTTATTAGAAGCGCCTAAGCGAGGCGCTTCTAACGTGTACCTACAACATATGTTTTTATGGAGAAAGAAGAAAAAATATCGTAGAATCATCACCAAATACTTCTCCTTAACAAGTCCTCTGAGATATGCATAATATCATAAAATTGGTATCTGATCAACTAAAGACCAAGTTTAGTTTAGGTTGTTTCACTGATTTATATGAAGACAATAGTTGTCCGTTCGTTTCCGCATTGTAAGACTTCTGGAAACATTTGCTAACAAAGGCTGCCAAACTTCTGAAGCCATAGGAATAACAAAATACAATTTTGGTAGAAGGCAAAATTTTCGGCTTGCTTAGTTCAAATTGCTTCAATGGCAACATACGGAAGATGTAATATAAACAATTACCAATTATAAGCCAATGGTAAATCTGTTGCCACGGCAACCAAGCTACTGAGTATTAGGGATAAGAACACAAACATGGTAGGCAATACAAACAACATTCCTGCATTATTTCAATGGAATCTACTGAGTGCTTTTGGAGGAGATGTCTTTGGAATATTTCATATAATAGTATGTTAAAATAACCGTTGCCAGGACATGCAATAACAACAGCAGATGTGCATAAAACAAACTTAGTAGAAGATTAGCCATGGAACATTTGTGGCTAGTTTAATTCCTTTTGTTTCTCTGGTTAATGAGAGGTCAATAAACATTTTCCCATTATAAGTCTATAGGAAACATTTGTTGCCATGACAACAAAACTACTGGAGGTATAGACATAAAATAGACATACCTTGGTAGAGTCCTCAAAGAACATGACAGCACGATTTCAATGGAACGTATTTAAATGCTTAATGAGGAGTTGTCTTTTAAAGATGCCCTATTTTAAAACTAACCGTTGTCATGGCATCCAATCACAACAAAAAATGTGCATTAAAAATCAGCATACGAGTAGTAAAGTATCACCCAAGAAAAGATTACTTTATCAGTTACACAGAAGGTTGCCATCCCTTCTGGAAATGGAGCAAATTCTTTCTTTTCAAGATAGAACCCTTTTTCTTAGAAGAGCTGTAAAACAATTCATTCAGAGTTGCCTTCCCTGAAGGTGTATCCATTTCAATTAAATATGTGTAGCCAGAATTATTTTTACGGAATTATTTTTACGCACACCCAGGAAATATCTAAATAACAATGCCTAGAATCGCTTCCAAAATAGGGGCTACTCTTAAAAGAAAGAATTTGCTCCCACATGGAGCAAATTCTTTCCTTTAAGCGCAGTCCCTATGGTAAAGAAATAAAATATTTTATGTTAATGCCACTTTATTATAATTTTTTTTCTTACGCATGCGTAATGGGCGTAATGAGCGCTACGCATGTGCAGACAAGAGCCATCTAACGATACCTGCATGGTTTAGGAATTGGCTATTTCAATTAAGGTCGACACAAGCCTCCTATTTATCTTTTATCCTCATCTCTTGACATTACTTATAGGTCACACTGGATTGATTAATTACTTTTATAATTAGTGTTAGCAAGATCGGGCTTGTTATAATTACTTCGTTAAGGGAAACGGGTACACTTTCAGGGGGAGGCAATTCTGTCAAATTTTTTGTCTCCCGTCTGAAAAGGGAACTACTCTGAAAGGAAAGCATCCTTTTACAGCAGACCCTTTTACAGAAGGGGATTTGTGTGCAAAAAAAAGCAGACAGGAAATTACAAACGTAATCTGCCGTGTCGGCCTCGGTGGCTTGGCTCAGTCGGATGCGCGTCCGAATGGTGATCAGCAGGTCACGGGTTCGATCCCCGCCGGGTCCGGCAACATTCTGTCATGGAGATTGATCACGAAATATTTTCTACGGTCATTCTCTCCCTTACGCTGATTCAAGAAGGGTAGTTGTTAGTTTCCGGCGGAAGAATGTGCACAAGTATAGGTCAGCCGCTTAGAAGAGAAAGCCTACCCATGAAAAAGTGTGGTTAGGTAAACCGCGCTCGACATGACCCTAATAGGTTGACTGGGTCGCAATACCTCAAAACAAATAAATGGCGGAAATATTTCCACAAGTGTATCCAGTTCCCTTAAGCTGTCGCAGAACTGAGGGTAATTACAATGAGGTCAGGACTTTGCGACAATTTACAAAAAAAAAAAAAAAAAAAAAAAGATGGAGAAATGAAACGCAACAAGTACATACAATTCAATTTTTTTTTTTTTTTTTTTTTTTTTTTTTTGGAAACAAAACTTTTATCATTACGAAAACACGCTTATATAAAAAAATATGAATACGAAAATTACACCACCAAAAACTGAAAGTTTTTAGATAAAAATTCTGATATTTTTCATATGTCTGCTTAAAACATAGATTGTGGGTACTCGTTAGAACCGCCTCGCCGAGGCGGTTCTAACGAGTACCCACAATTTATATTTTTGAGCAGAAATAAGAAAAATAATGTATACCCCTATAAACCCCAGTTTTACTATATAAAAGTGGGGTATAAGGGGGTCCAAATTATATAGGTTTGTTTTCGTGTAATTTCTATTTACCCGTTACAAAAAATATCTTTCATTAACCGGGTAATCATGAACGTTTCTCCAGTTCTTTCACTCTACCCATTTCACATTTGGAATGTGCACTACTCAATCATTCTCTCTACTGCTCTGACAGCCTGGAGTCTGTCAACATGTATACAAATGTAAAAGTATTTATTTTATTTTCTGTAAGTGGTGCACCTTCCTCGCTGTCACTTTCACTTTTTAAAAAAATATTTCAGTTAAAAAAGACATAATCTTATTAATTATTCAAGAACACCCAGGTTTTCTCACTAAAGGCCTCTGTTTTGTATGAGCCTCCTACACGGGTCCTTTGGATAGATTATATCATCCATTATATATATGGCTCTTATGACTTTTGAATGTTCCCTTCAGACTACACAAAGGCGAAGGCCAAACCCAGTCCCACTGCCTGATATTGCCGTCTCATTATACCTTGTAGTGGCTCAAACATAAATGCATACCTGCACATATATGTGCACAACTCATGCATGCATATGTTGACATACACGAGAGCACACACACACACACACACACACACACACACACACACACACACACACACACACACACACACACACACACACACACACACACACACGTGCATCCATGCTCATAAGGTTCTTGTAGGGAGGTGGCTGTTTTGTTTTTCTTTTTTGAGGGTGGCTCATTATATGTAATAGATGTTCGACTGTACATAATTAGTATATTATAAAGCTAAGTTTTGTCTGACTAAGAAAACGAATGAAAATAAGAAATATTGGATCAAAGTGGAAACGTTTTCACTGATAAATGTTTAATCCCACGCACTATATGTAAAGTATGTCACTGCTGAAAGAATATTAAAGCCACCTAGGATATGGGATAGTATGACTTTGTACATGTATTATGGTCATAGAGTGTATTTATGTTTAATTGCAGGAAACATTTCGAACAACCTTTTACAGGAACGGCATTGCCCTTTGTTTTGGTTCAGTTTAACGGATGTATTATGGGTCATAACCGTTAGCACTTTCTGGAAAATTCAGCGGACAATTTGATAATTTCTTACTTTTCCCCTTACCCAACATGCCATTCATTAACAAACAAAAGCATTTTTGCTCTATGCTAAAAACCTACAGATAGACATGTAATTGTATTTGTCTGTCTTTCCCATTTGATGTTCGAAACTGATGTGGATCTGAATGTATCAGTTCACAGTTCACTAACTTTCTATGGGATTCAGGTTAGGGCTACTGGAATGCCACGGAAAAGTTTCGATGCCATTTTGAATGCAGATAATCAACGACTGCTCTTGCACGATGTTGTCTGGCGTTATCGTCCATAAACTGGGTCGGCTAGCAAGCGCATGGTCATCAAAACGCATCTAATACATTATCCTGATTTCGTTGGACATTTAGAGTTCCTGGAATGGTAATTAAATCCAATTTACAGTCATAGGAAATCCAGCCCCACACCATTACTGAACCACCACCACCAGGAACAGTCGTCAGAATGTTCCGTCAAGCATAGTTGGTATTAGGATACCAACTATGTGCAGCAAAATCCGACTTTCATCTGACCAGTGGATTCATCGCCAAGACTGTAGATATCATCTCTGGCGCACCTTACTCCAAGTTAACCGTACCTGGATATTCCTAGGAGTGAGCGACGACCGTCAAATCGGTCGACGCATCAAGAAAACAAACCTATATATATTTTTTGATCCCCTTAAACCCCACTTTTATAGCAAAACACATTATTTTTCTTATTTCTGCTCAAAAACATAGATTGTGGGTACTCGTTAGAACCGCCTCGCCGAGTACCCACAATCTATGTTTCGAGCAGAACTATGAAAAACTATCAGAGTTTTTTTTTTATCTGAAAATTTTCCGTTTTTGGACGTGAAATTTTCTACATATTTGAATAGGTGTATTTTCGTAATGGGGAACGTAGCCGATCAAATAGCTTTGAGCATCCTACGAATCTTAGACGTCGATACTCGTACACCAGCATTCATAAAAAAAAACCCCAAAACATGATCTGAACATAGAATTTCTACCAACAATAAACACAAGCACCCTGTTGTCCGACCTGGGTCTATCTCTAACTTGACCAGTGAGTCCATGTTTGTACAAGTCGACTGGTCACTAAGATTTATTCCGAGTCCATGGAGTCCCGATATCACAACATGACAATCCCGCGTTTTTTCATTCCTATAATTTGCCAATTAAGTCCTTCCGATAAACGACTCCTTGCCATGGAACAAAATTTTAGCTCGTTTTTCAAGTTCAAGATTCGAACACATACATGTACTCAAAACTGTAATGTCAAAATGTACACACAATGTGTTTTATATGAGATCCGTGCTTATGCAAAACTGCGTGATTATTTCATTTTATTATATAAATATGATATACCAATCTAGATTTATAAGACACGTATACATAACATAATTATTCTCTGGTAAAATTGGGCTCTAAAGTTAGCGGTGCTTAACTTTTGCAGTCTTGTATAGTTGTCATTCCTTATAGCAGATAGTGAAAATCCATTGGTAACGTAGCTCTAGCCAAGAGGACTATCAAGAGGGATTTTTCTGATTTCTCCACAAATACATATGTTGTTGGTACTCACTAGAAACGCCTCTACGATGCGCTTTTAATGAGTACCCACAATATACAAGTATATTTCAATGGAGAAATCAAAAGGAGAAAATAAAAAATCTTTGATTTAAAACATGGCTTATGGCTAAAAAGTGTACATTTTACACATGATGCACAACACACGAAAATTGCCCTAATGCAGTTTACTGACAACGCAGGCCCTGATCAGCCTGCGCATTAGCGCATGCTGATCTGGGCCTTCGTTGTCCGCTTACAGAATAAATGGATACTGTAGTATATGTCGAAGAACAAAGACTGTCTAGATCAGACTGCACGGATGCGCACGATCATCTGGACCTACGCTGTTCGCATATGTCATAGGGACCTTTTTCCCACGTCGCGCATTAATTATTTGTGTTAGCGTAATTGATACTGTACGTGTGCAGAGAAGACCTTGATCAGACTGTGATCAGACTCACATATGACGTAAAGGCCTATTTATTTTTTTCTGTTGCGCATCTGTATAGGTAGTTGACGAAGACCCTGGCCAGACTGATTCATGTCTACGTCATTTACATACCGGGAATACGTTTGTTTTTCTACTCCAAGACTAATTTTTATCTATTTTATCAGTTTCAAGACTTTGACACAAATTGGCACTTCCAGTCATTTTCCATAGACATCCAATCAAAACATTTTATCGTGATTTGCAAGGCATGCTAAAGAATTATATTATGGATATTGCCTTAAAACGTCGAAAGATAAGCCACAGTTGCTTTTATCTAAAATTCCCTGGAGCTATCGAATACTCCATGAATGTCCCCAAGGAAAGAAAAATAGACATTTATGAAATAAATGAAATATTAATATAAAACACATAGAAGCAAATGTTAAGATACAAAACGGACTTACTACATCTGGTAAAGCCGGCCTCAGTTTGATGCGCGTCCGACTGGAGATCAGGAGGTTGCGGGTTTCGTGGAGATTGATCATGAAATATTTTCAACGGTCATTCTCTCCCTTCCGCTGATTCAAGAAGGGCAGTTGTCAGTTATTGGCGAAAGAATGTGCACAATATTGGTTAACCGCTTAGAGGACTAAGCCTGCCCAGTAAATGTGTGGTTAGGTAAACTGACCGCGCTCGACATGACCCCATTGGGTTGACTGGGCCGTAAAACCTAAAACGAACAAACAAACATCGGGTAAAACAGTATATAAAATTCCAGTCGAATCTCAATAACTCGAACACCTTTGGGACCCTGTTAATTCGATCTACACTTGGGTAGTTCGACCCACTGGGGGTTAATCATAATACCAGGTCAGAAGGCAAATGGATATAATTTAGGGATTTTTTTATCTTCTATATAATAATGATATGTTCAGTGTAAATATTAGAATCGCCTCAATGAGCCGATTATAATGAGTACACACGACATACATTTCATGTTAAAACAAAAAAAAAAAAAAACAAAAAAAAAAAATCCCTAAAATATCCATAATTATTTGCTTTCTTGGACTATCAAGATAAGTTTTAGGGACTCAAAAATGAGTTTGAATTAGCCATGGTAATCGAGCCATCGGTGTTCGAGTCATTGAAATTTCACTGTACATTAAAAAAAGTGTCCCCAGGCTATGGCGTGATACACGTTGCAATACTGTATCCTCATGGGTGGGGGGGGGGGGGGGGTGGGGTTGGGGGGGGGGGGGAGGAGGATAACTTCCTATATATGGCATAGTACAGATGTGCGTGCCGAATTGCCTTTTTTCAGCGCTGCCAGGTATATGATTGGCTCCCTTTTTTCAACAAAAAGTATATGAATGACCAGATTTTTCTGGATTCTTATGTGAAAGGCTCCACTTTTCTGACAACCTGGTATATGCACACATTTTCACTCAGAGATTTTTCGAGGCTGCTTATTCTCTTGGTATTCAATGCATTGACTGCGATATTTGTCTTACAACCAGCAATAAATGGGTACAAAAAATCAAAGGACAGTATATTAATAGGTCAATATTTCGGATTATCAAGTTTCTGAATGGGTCCGTTTTTTTCAAAGGCCAGGTATATGAATGGGGTAGGTTTTGAAATACTGGCTCGCACACACGTACCACAATTACCCCCAAGTTACTCCCCCCCCCCCCGACCCCACCTCCCGCCCCACGAGACTGTATCTGATAATATATTTGTTCCACGTTAAAAATATGTATTCTATATTAGGATTTTTATTGCCAATAAAATCTATTTATTCACAATAAAATATTTATTTGCGGTATGAAAACATATTTCTTTGCTACATAAATATTTATTGCAAATAGAAATTGAATATTTATTGATACAATATCTCATTTGGACAATAAGAAAAATCACAATATATAAAAAATATATATTTATTTGCCAAAAAAAAAAAAAAAAAAAAAAAAAAAATATTGACAATTTTTACCAAAAAATTCATTGTAATTTAAAAAAAAAAAAAAAAAATATTGACAATTTTTACCAAAAAATTCATTGTAATTTAAATATATATATATATATATATATATATATATATATATATATATATATATATATATATATATATATATATATATATATATATATATATATATATATATATATATATATATATAGCATTGTGGATTATGAGTTAGCCTTGTAACAGAAAATTTCATTGGCTTGACGAAATTTCCGGCTATTCGATCCTTGGTCAACTCGTTGCTTAGATTTTTCGAACCGTAGACTTGCGTCCTTAGATGCCCCCATGTTTGCCGGGTTCCTAGAATTTTAAAGACTTTGTTGCGGTTTTCTTAACAGTTCTATGAGAACTTTAGCTCTATTTTTCCAGCCTGCACGGAAACATTTAGACCACTAGACACGTATGGACTAGTGGTCGAAGATCGGCCCCCAAAATCTGACTATATATCCAAGTATATAATACTTTTAGGTTTCAAAAATGTGCATATGGACCGCTAGTTCGCGTGGACTACAAGTCACATCAAAAACAAAGAAACTGCAAAACATGAGAGAAATACCGAATGTCGAGGTGACTTGTGTCTGCAGAGGTTCGAGTCCGGGGATGCGATGTGACCTGGAATCATTGTTGTGACACAACAAATTATTCACTAAATAAATATATATTAATCTTATTAAACGCATTTTTATTTTGAATTAATATATTTTATTGCCTATGCATATTTTTGCAGAGTAATAGTCGAATTATAGTACAACTATCCGGAATATAGAAAAAATACTTTTATTTAAAAAAAAAATATATAGATTTATTGCCAAGATATTTATTTCATTGCCAATAGATATTCAATTTGTAAATATATATTTTATTGGCCATAAACATCTTTATATAGAATACACATTTTAATATGGTACAAATATATTACCTGGCACAATATTGCAACATATGTCACGCCATATCAGGCCGAACTTATTTACATCATTTATCATTGGATCAGTTATTCATCGGCATGACGTTTAAACAGCTGGCTAATAAATAAAAATAATCCCGGCTAACATTCCATTCGTTGAGCTCGATTTAAGTACAATTTAAGAAAAACTGTTCAGCGTTTTCAACATCACCACTTCTACAAAAACACAGTAGGGTATCTAAAATATTTTTTAGAAACAAGTCATAATTTAGAGAACTACTTCCTGTGTGGATGCAAAATGTGTAACTTTCTGCTTCAATTGTGAAATATTTTGGAATTGTACTTTTATTTATTGTTTTGTGCCACTCCGCGCTTTTGCAGTGTTATGTTATTATTTGTCGCTTAAAAGAATCAACTGAATCTACATAGTTATCATTGACTGGTATATTATTCCATTCTTTTATAACGTATGGAAGGATGAATCCCAGTCACCATTCTACGTAAATCTATATCGGGCCGTCATCGGGCCGTCAGGGTAGCTGACGGCCCGATGACGGCCCGATGTAGATTTACGTAGAATGCTAGCTGGGATTGTAGTATAAAGCAGTTCTCGCGTCAATAATTTGGACATCACTTGCATTTCTCAAATTGCAACGTGAAAGTTCGTTAACTAAACATGGGACGAAATGAAAGAAAATTGGGGGTTAAGTCATTATACATCTTGTAAAACATATCAGTTTATGATTTATTCTTCTTTCTTCAAGGGTCTCCCAGCCAATCTCATTGTAAAGATTGCGAATCGATATAAGCTCAGTAGCACCAGTAACTATTCTAGCTGTTTCTGTCTGTATTTATCAAGTTCTTGTTTTTCCTAATCATTTCAGTTAGCTTTCTTTATAAAGTAGAACCCTTTTCAGAAAGGAGGGGTTTGGCGGCGGGGTGTGTGGGTGAGGGCGTGGGGGAGGGGGAGGGGGTGGGGTGGCGTGCAGATACAGGAAGTCATCAAAGCTGTCTTCCATGGCGGAAATAAACAAAATCTACCAAGTATATTTAGTCCCATTAAGTCACGTTTAGCTTGTCTTCATCCAATATGATGCGCTCACGCTCTTCGAAGAAACACTTCTTTAATTTCCCTGGAGTGTACTTGATAAGAATATGGATTGCTGTGCTTGAATCTGCTTCTACAATATCTTTTATCTAGTTCATAAATGAGTGCAGCGGATTATGACAAAATTGACTTATTTCTTAAAAGAAGGACAAATTAGCACTGTGACTGGCCAAAAATGATGCGCCACGTGGAGGATTAGTGCCTAAGTAAAGTAGAACTTCTGTGGCTTGAATCCCGATGGCTCGTTTACCATGGATGAGTCGAGTACGTTCTTGAGTCCGCAGGGATTTCCTCCAAATACGATATACGAATAATGTAGGGAGATTTTCTTCTTTTATCTTGTAAATGTATGATGTGTGTACTCATTAGAGTCGCCTCTATGAGGCGATTCTAATGAGTACACACAACATACATTTATAATATGGAACACCGAAAAGATATCCCACAAGTATCTCCATTGTGCCTCCTGGTGTGGCACTAATAGTAACCTTCCGAGGCTCGAACTACCGCTGTCTCGAACAAATTTTCATGGTCCCAAAGGGGTTCGAGCCATCGAAGCTCGACTGTATTATGCGAACAGTATGGGCACAGCTTGCGTACCCTGTTAAGGACCTTCTCTATTTTGTCAATATATTCTACTGTCCGATGCTCCAGTCTTAAGTGGACAACGAAGGCACTGACCTGACGACGCAAATACGCAAGTTGACCAGAGCTTTTCTTGTTCAATACATGATACAAACTCGTTTCACAGCTTTCTGTCCAAAAAATACAACGATCAAAGTTTTCGGTGCTAGGGCACGGGGTGGGTGGGGACGGTTTGTGTCGTGCTCGGAAATGGCATTTTGATGGCAAATGATAATCAAAGTACTTACAGCACTGAGGGAGAGATTGTCTATGAGTGTAATAGACTGTTTCATTTAACTGTCAACTTCCTGTTATTTAAACAAGCAGTGCAAACCTTGATCAAACGCCGCTCTGATCTGGGGCCTGCACTTTATGCCAATCTCCTAAATGTCCACGTCCAAGTCTACCAACAGCACTCTGACGTCACAGCGACAAGAAAATCGGAAGTATAAATAACTGCTACTTGGATTTCATCTGACGTGCGGTTTGATTATATTTGTCTCCAATAGTGTTTTCTATGTTTCTCAATGATTTAACAGAATTTATCTCACATGCATATAATGGCTTGAATGATGTGTCCGAAATGTCCAAAATTTTGCTGAGTAATGATGAAGTTGAAGTACTATTTAAGTTGTACATTTTACTTTATGCTGACGATACAGTCATTTTTGCTGAATCAAAAGAAGAATTGCAGTCAGCATTAAATGCAATGTACCTTTATTGCAAATCATGGGACTTGGAAGCTAACCCAACTAAAACTAAAATTACAATATTTTGTAATAAGAAGTTTGAGCATAACTCTGAGTTCACTTATAGTGGACAGAATTTAGGCATTCAAGATGGTTTTGTATATTTAGGTACTCTTTTCTCTTCTAATGATTGTTTCATAAAGAACAACCAAAGATTGATAGACCAGGCTAGAAATGCTCTGTTTTCTGTAAAGAGAAAATCACGTTAGTTGCCGCTTCCGGTTGATTTACAGTTACAACTTTTTGACAATATGGTGGTTTCAATACTGCTGTACGGATCTGAAGTTACTGGTTTTGAAAATTCTGAGATCCTTGAAACGCTGTGTGCCCTATTCTACAAAATCTTTTTAAATGTTGAAAAGACTAAACTTAACATAATGTTGTATGGGGGTTGTATGGGGAACTAGGAAGATATCCCATTAATATTCTGTGTAAATCAAGGATGGCTGGATTTTGGCAGCGCATAGTAAATGGAAAACATGACAATATAGCTTATAAGCTTTACAAGATTTTACTCCCAGTGCACCAGAGAGATCTTTTCTATTCAAAATGGTCGTTAAGTATTAAAGATAGCTTTATTTCAAGTGATGTTTTATGGACCTCACAAGCTACTGTACCCATACCTAAAACTGTAGTTCAGATGGTAAAATTGAAACTTATTGAACATTCAAACATGTATGCAGTGATTCAGTTTTTACTATTGCTAAATGCTTAACTATAGAATATTTTATGCTTATTTAGTCTTGGAGCAATATGTTCATTTTCATTTGCTTCCTAATAATTTAGCTATGACATTTTGCCATTTTAGGTGCTTACATCATAAATTACCAATAGAATTTGGCAGATTCTGGGAGAGGGGGTGCGTGGGGGGGGGGGGGGGGGGGGGGGGGAGGGGGGGGGGCTTAGTGAAAGAGATGATCAGATTTGTAAGACTTGTGGGTTGAACAGACTTGGCGACGAGTATCATTATTTATTTGAATGCACCTATTTTGAGGAGCAACGAAGGATGTATCTTCCCAGAGACTTGCCCCGGCATCCAAACACTGTCATTTTTGAAAATGTCATGAATAGCAACGACTTACCCGTGTTGTTTAAACTTAGCAAGTTTTGCAAAGACATTCTTTCTACCTTCAAAGTAATACACAGCAGTGCCTAACGTTTATTTGATAATCATTAACATCATCTCATGAGTGAACCAGTTCATACATAGATTTCATGCTTACGTGGCGATCCGAGGAATTCATACACATGAAAAAAGTGATATATTCACCCTAAAATTTGCTCAAGTTGCTTTTCACAAGGGGTAATGCATCCAAGGTGGACCCTGTTTGGACTGCTCCTCTAGAGGCAAAAAAGGTAAGAGAAACGTCCAGGGAGTGCCACAATCACAAACCGCAGCCCATCCCAGACACGAAGAGGAAGAGGAAACAGACAAAACAAAACAAGCGTAAATCGAACAAACGTACGAAAAGCACTAAGATTAGCTGTCTCTTCCCCAAGCGAGGTAATCGCAATGCTAAAAGGACTGAAAAATACAAGAACAAAATAACACAATGCAAGACTTAAAACAAATCGCCTCGTAGAATAAACCACAAAGCAACAAAGAGTAAGACCAACAAGTTCTTAGAACGGTCAGTAGAATAACCCACCGAGTGAGATTGAGGGGGGCGGGTTAAAGCATTTTTACGGCCAGCCAACTTCACCCTGGTCCCGATGCTACTCTCAATACAGAAATACATAAAAATTCGGTTCGTATAAAGGCTCCCAACACAGTCAATGCATCAAAGCGAAACATAAAAATCAAATTAATCACCATGATAAACAAAGACGAGTGCTCATGGCAATTCTACTGTGTGCCAGAGTAAATGAAAACCAATAGTCTGGTCTGGGCCTGCTCTGGATGTTCAATCCTGTTTTTCCGAAGACTTGGGATCTTTGCGGTTCATCTTTGCGGTTCGTTTCAGTTGACTCCGATTGTCGTTTTATTCTAGCATTCTTTGAAGCTTTCTTCAAAGTGTATTGTGGTATGTTGTTTCATGATTTATGTTGCAGTTGGACCTCTACCTCGTTTAGGGGTCCTGGCCCTTAATAAAAATCTTGGAAATCTTGGAACATCGGTCAATGATAATCATGTGGACACCTTAAGTAGATTGTAAACAATCGACTCAAACGAGTTGCATATTTTCATCCTAAGTATTAGGAGAGGCACACCCGAATATGTAAATCTAGACAAAAAGCCACAGAACACGGCGTATAATCAGGTTCTACACCCAACACCTTTTGGCACCCATCTAGCATTTGTAGCAAAAGAATACTAGATTATAACATGTTTTTTTTTTCAAACTTTAGGGTAAGTATGCAAAGGAGTTGAAAGAAAAGGTTTTCCCGTCTTCAAAGTCCATTTATTTTTTTTTCACCAAACTGCTCAGCATAGCAGGCTCTATATTTCCTAATATATTTATAATTAGACATACCTTTTCCATTCAAGGTGACCCAATACTTAAGGTTAATAGGTACTAAATTCATTAACTACAAACTCATCTCTCCTCATAAGAAGTCTAGAAAACCCATGATAAATACGATCGTTTAATTTTAACCTGAAAAGTCTTCTCGGCATTGGGACCACCTCCTTTAGCTGCCCACTTTGCTTTCAGTATTTATGTTTGAGCTTTCTGCAGTCTTATTGTTAAATGTTAGGTACTACTTGAGAAGTAAGGTTGAGGTCGGGTGCCGGTAAAACCAGGTTTGTCCTGCTGTACGATCCAAGGCGTTGTTTCTTCTCGTTGTTTCGGTCAATTCTCCACGAAGGACCGTTTTTGTGGTATGAGCCACAACGTCTGAAAACGTACCTTCTGACATGTGAGCTAAACGAAAATTCAGGTCAATCTGCGCATTCTGTGCATAGTTTGGATAGCTA
Source organism: Anodontia alba (assembly GCA_964016985.1). NCBI lineage: Eukaryota > Metazoa > Mollusca > Bivalvia > Lucinida > Lucinidae > Anodontia > Anodontia alba. The sequence goes on from OZ024825.1 coordinate 75,156,832, forward strand.
ACGTGCAAAGGGTGTCCGAATACGTAGAGTAAGTACGGTAATATAATTAAATTGACCTGGATTTGCCCTGGGCTGAAATCAGTGATTTTGGCTTTTCCTGGGTATCGTTTTTACATACACGGTCATAGTAAGAAACATTAACAGCCTTAACTATTCAAAACTAAATTAATTAGAATCTGTATCGCGCACAATTGTGTCTTTGAATAACTTTCAACATCAAAATTCGTTTGGATTTCTATTAAATGCACGGAATTTCAACAAGATTGAAGTATGTTTTTCACATGTTAATTGCTTTAATGCTGAATGCTATAATTTAGTAGACCGTTTTTGAATGCTTGGAATGTTATCAAGCCAAAAGCAGGTTAACTGCATCTGCATTGTCGTCGACGGTTATATATCACAAATATGTGAAAGCTGCTTGTTGGTCTAGCAGAATCACTTCAATCAAAAGACCTGAAACAGTCGAACTGAGATTAATCATATTTTATTGCATATTAAACAAAGGGATTGGACAGGGTTTATATCATTAGGATAGTCGAATCGATTTTGGACTGTATGCAGTTATGGAACAAGTACAAACACATGTGCGCCCAATCAAGACTCAGCAGCCTCCGCATCCACGCTGTCTGATCAGTTTCTTTGCTAGGCGCTCTTTCGGTAGCTTATAATCCAAACAAGCATAAACGAACAAATATGGAGATCATATAGGAAATGCCACTATGGCACCGGACAAGATTTCAATGATTTGAAGTTGCAATGCAAAACTACACTTCATCGAAACCTGAACGAACAAGCAGATTCAGAAAATTCATGTCCTGCCTTTTCTCCAAAAATGATCATTAATCTTAGAATTATGTCTAAACCGTATGCAGTACTTCAGACCATGTATAAAATGCCTGCACATTTTCGAACAAGATCGGTTAAAACCTCTTGGAGGAGTTGCGCACACGAGACACCCACCCTGTATATATATACACTATTGAGGCAAAACATGACTAAGTTCACAACGTAAAAAATAACAAAAAAATCTGTGTTTTATGTCCAAACCACAGGCACATTTTCAGACCATGTACAAAATGTCTGCGAAGTTTAAACCAAAAAACCCCAAAAAATCGGTTAAAAACTGTAGGAGGAGTTTCGCACACAAAACACACACTCTATATATACTAATGAGGAAGAAAATGATATTGAAGTCCACAACATAAAAAATTGTGACTAAACTTAGTCTGAGATATATGTCCAAACCACATACACATTTTTTAGACCATGTGGAAAATGCCTGCAACGTTTCAACAAGATCGGTTAAACCTGTAGGAGTGGGGGGAAGGGGACGAGGGTGACAGAATCACGGAACCACGGAAGCGTGAATACCATGTCCTCCACTTGTCTCAGAAAAAGCAGGGAGGGGTGGTGGGCGCGGGGCAACAAATGACGAGGAGCTGCTATAGGAATACTGCATTGTAACGGTCAAGAACAGAAATGTTTGGAGCTTAAATCTGGTTTCATAGGCGCTTAACCTCTCCTTTAATCCTGATAAGTTCTAGCTACGCATGGTTGTTCGGCTTGCATGCAGGTTTAACTCCGTGGATCAATACAGAAAAGAATGCAAATATTTTAAATTAACTCTTAAACACTATGATGAAACAAAGATAGGGGATCGACCGCTGACTGGAAGTCAGAGCAAAAGGGAACAACTAGTAAAATCATGGTTAGCTCACATTATCTTTTTTTCTCGACTATATGGCTCAGAATGATAAAAAAGATTGGAGTTTTAAGAGATTGGTATGAAAGAGATTGGTATGAAAGAGGCACTATCTTGTCATGTTGTTGGACTTAGTTTCAATAGGTAATATCTTTTGAATGAATGCAATGACTTAAATTGAGTTTTAAATATATATTTAAGAAGGGAGATAAAAATTACGGTATCCTATCCTGAAAGTTATTATTGACGGCACACACACACACACACACACACACACACACACACACACACACACACACACACACATAGATGCAAAAAAAAATAAATAAATAAATAAAAATAAATAAAAAAATAAATAAAGAATAAAGAAAACAACAACAAAAAAAAAAAAAAAAAAAAAAATAACAACAACAATAACGTATACAAACACTCTCACAAAAATAAATAAAGAAAAAAAAAATAAGAAAAAAAATAAGAAAAAAAAAAAAAAAAAAAAAAAAAAAAAAAAAATAAAGATAAAAATATAAAATAAAACAAAAAACAAACAAACCTCAGTATAAAACATATCTATATCTATAATCGTTTAATCTCTTGTATTATTTATGCAGCTCGTCAAAGCTCACAAGATATCACATAAAATTGTATGGGTATCCTAAATTGGGCAGAAGGGGATACCAGTGTTCCACTTGTAAATATATGGTAGCTTTACGTATCGGTGATGCCACCAATTCTAATATCAATCGCGTCAAAGAAAACTGGGAGCACTTTGACTCGAACAGTAAATGGCCAGACCAGAATCCGTTGGCCATCTCTTTTCGATGCCCGATTCAAATGTATCCACTCTGACCACAGGCGACCAAAAAAAAAACTGTTCTCACTGGTAACTCTTATCTGGTGTTACAATGTTCAGATATGAACTGAGTTTCGTTTTTGCTTGACAAACCTTATTTAGTAAAAGAGGCTGGTAGATTAACGCAATAAACTATGATTTGCTGCAAGAAATTCCAGCTGTGTAGGAATTATTCAGCTGCTGCAATATTGAGCCCCAACATGAGAAAATCTATCTTCGGACATATGCATCCAGCAAAGAGATCAGCCTGCACGTACGCGCAGCCTGATCTGAGTCTTTGCTGTGCGCCTGAACAACACATTGGATCCTCCGCTGCACAAAGAGTGTCAAGCGACATTAGTCTTGAGCGGATGCACTAAGATGATCCTATCTGCATGCACATGTCTGAAGGAACCGTTTCTCATTTTGTGGTTTATATTATATACATCTGACATACCAGTACCTATTGATATTTGAGCACGTGATATTATTTTCATATTCACGCGGTTATTAATCCGGATCTAAAGGATAATAATAACAAAACCGATTATTATCTTTAATATGTTCCTTTGAATATGAAGCCAGTAACGTTAGAATAAGGCTGTGACCGAGCTATGGAGCGACTGGAATGCGATATGCAGCAATGTATTATAATGCACGAACAAAATACTTTTCAATATGGACATGATTATAATGCACGAACAAAATACTTTTCAAATTGGACATGATAAGGCTAAAGACATTTCGCATATTGTACATATATACAATATTACGTACATTTGACTAATGTTGGGGCTGCTTGTGTTAATTTAAAGGTCACATACTCTGACATAAGTGTTTGAGTTGCAGTTGGAGTTTTACGGCCCTGCAAACAATGTTTAGGTCATGTCAAGACATTCAATTTACATATTCACATTTTTTCTAGGCAGGCTTAATTTTCAGGGCCCAGTTGTTCAAAGCGTTGTTAGCTTAACGAGCTCGTTAAGGGTCATTTCGTTAACTGTGTTAGCGGATTCAATATACAATATTCTGATATTTTTTGCTGAAAAAAAATTTCAGCATATTTGCGTATCACTTGATGTAACTTTTAACGAATCGTTAACTAACGACGTCGTTAGCTTTGAACAACTGGGCCCAGGTGTTTGTTTTAAGCAATAACCGATTTTTAATATACTCCTATCTCTCTAGATTGGTATTCTGCTAAGCGCTAATAATCGCACGTGATGTCGACGCCAACGATAATCTGAGATTTCACCATAATGGGTTTAAACTACAGTAGCTATATACCAGATACATGATGTATACGTAAATCAGCTATACAAAAGATGATCATGTGAACTCTATATGGTCTTAAATTCATTAACTGCTAACACCAAGACCACTAAGCCTCATACATCTCTCGCTGAGGAAATCTAATACGTCATGTTTTAGTACTCATTCAACATCTGTAGTAGGCCTTGTGATATCGATCAATTGATTTATTCCTCCAGTAATTAGAACTAATAAATCTTGGCCGCCAGTAGTAATTCCGTTTGTATACGAAAGGAAGCGTTCCTAAAATCTTGGAGTTAAAACTACAAGAAAAATAGTGTAGAATGTGTCCAGGAACAGCCACAATCATAGGACATAGCTCATCAGTACCAACGTCACAAGGTTGTAATATCTGGTTAAAATTCAATTTTCAATTTCATGTCACTGGTTCCTTGCACCATTATCGTATATTTGCCCAGTTTATTTATTTGACAATGTTTCCATTAAGTATATAAATCTTTAAGTTTAAGGGGAATGATACGCATTCGTTAGAAGAGAAAGGAGGGAGGGTCGAGTAGGGGAAAGAGGAGCGGGCAATGCTATCAAAAGTATCTTGCCTAGCTTCTGAAAAGAGGTGTACTCTAAACGGAAAGACTTTGCTCCTATTTGGGAGCAATTCTTTCCTTTTAGAGTACACCATTTTCAGAAGACACATAATGTGTAGAAAAGTAAATTGGAAGTCAAAAACATTGTCTCCCTTGTAAAAATGGCGGAAAATCTACTAAGTGTATCAAGTCCACTTACGCTCATTACTACATATATTTTGCAAAGGTAAATCTCCGCATCACGAACACACGCCTATATAGTTTTGACCCCCTTAAACCCCACTTTTATACAGTAAAACTGGGGTTTATAGAGGTATACATTAATATTCTTATTTCTGCTCCGCTGATGCGATTCTAACAAGCACCCAAAATATATGCTTTGAACAGAAATATGAAAACTACCAGAATTTTTCATCTAAAGGTTTTCATTTTTTGGTGGTAAAATTCTCAATATATTTGAATAAGCGTATTTTCGTAATGGTATATCTTAAAGATTGTTTTTGATACTCACTATGAAAACTTTTTAACTACACAGCTCTGTACACAAACTATTGCATATTATAATTCCCTGTTTGTTAATAAATACAATCATTTTGGAAATCACCATTCCTATTGCCATCATTCATGTACCGCATTTAAGGTTATAGCTTGTACTGACTCACTTGTCTGTGGTCGGGTTCAGCGTGGTTTTGGTCCGCCGTGGTTCAACTATCGGTTTTCATTTACTCTGTTATACAGTAGAATTAACCATGAGTACTCGTCTTTGTTTATCATAGTGATAAATTTAATTTTTATGCTTCGCTTTGATGCATTGACGAGTTGGGAGCCTTTAAGCGAACCGAATATTTATGTTTTTCTATATTAAGAGTTACATCGGGACCCAGGATGAAGTTGGCTGGCCGTAAAAGTGCTTAACTACCTCCCCCCCCTCCCCCCACCCCCGGCGGGGGTGCTTTATTCTACTGACCGTTCTAAGGTGGTGGTCCCGGTGTTAGTCTTACACTTTGTTGCTTTGTGTTTATTCTACGAGGCGATTTGTTTTATGTCTTGCCTTGTGTTATTTTGTTCTTGTGGTTTTCAGTCCTTTTAGCGTTGCGATTACCTCGCTTGGGGAAGAGAGAGAGCTAGTCTTGGTGTTTTTCGTACGTTTGTTCGATTTGCGCTTGTTTGGTTTTGTCTGTTTCCTCTTCCTCTTGGTGTCTGGGATGGGCTGCGGTTTGTGATTGTGGCACTCCTTAGACTTTTCTCTTACCCCTGTTTTTACTAGCGTTTTTCCTTTGCTCCGTGCTTCTGTTTGTAGTCGAACCCACATCTTTGCTTCATTATAATGTTGAGAAGTCAATTTATAGGTTTCTATATGGCTCCACGGATGAATTCTGGAACATCTATGCGAACCGAATTATGTGTAACTGGATCTGTATTAAGATTAGCAGGCGAGTGTTCGATATACATAACACCCGCTTTAAGCGGCCACAAATGATTTTACTACTGTTCGTTCCAACATTTTGTTTGTTGCAGTTCCGCTTTGTTTTTGTTTATACCGTTTTTGTTTGCTTATTGTTCTGCTTGCGACGATGTTCTGCTTTGTGTAGTCGTTCCATTATAATTAAGCCCTTACCCGGTGCGTTTCGCGGACTGTGTGTGTTCCATGATTGTGATTATTCCCGGGTATCTCCACAGAACTTTGCCTACCAAGAGGAAGAGTGAACAAAATAGGACAGACAGCACACTCGACAATCCAGTGAAAAGCAAACCAACCAGGGCCCAATTGTTAAAAACTAACAATGTCGTTAGTTAACGTATCGTTAAAACTTTGATCATTAAATATGACATATACGCTAATATTTTTGCTGAAAAAAATATGTGAGTAGCTTTTGCATCTATTTTTTCCAACAAAAATACCTGTGAATTAGATATTGCGCTTACTAGAACAGTTAACATTTTGACCACTATCGAACTTATTAAGCTAACGACGCTTTGAACAACTGGGCCCAGATCCCTGTTCCCAAGGCGATCACACTGCCAACTAGAACCCATCAAAGACAACAATATTTAAAGACAACAATCAGGACAAACACGACAAAGGCCCCGCAGCGGGCAGCCACAAGGTTCCATAATGAATGGACATCTCCAGAACAACCACCTTAGAACAGTTAGTAGTAAACATCAGAGGCTTATAATTCTACTAACAGGGCTATCATCTCACAGTATAGAGTACAAAACATGTTCTGTGCGGGTTGCCTATCCTCTGATTGGCTTAGAATTGAGAGCATATCAAGAATATATTCTAGTTCTTTTAGAGAAACTGTATTGATAATAGCTATCACCTTAGAAGTACTTCATTAAATGTTTACAAAAATAATAATTTACATGCCAGCTCCCAGTCAAAAGCTGGTTTGCACTTAGCATGCTGGGTAAAATTTTCATCAGGCAACATTTTGAAATACTTTTTTTGTTATCCCCCCCCCACCCCCCCCCCCACCGCAACCCCCACCAAAAAAAAAAAAAAAAAAAAAAAAAAAAAAAAACAGATTTGCAAACTGTCACCTTCCACTGTTTTTGGGGAATAAGTAGACCATAGTAAAGGAATAAAATTTGAAATAATGTCTTAATCTGATCTTCTTAATTTGCAGCAAGGGTTATACAAACACTTTAATGCCAATCACTCTTGGAGTCAGCTAGCCAATGAGATGGCACTTTCCTCCTGCCATTTCAAGGCTCATAGCCCCGTTATTAGTAGAAATAAAAGCCTACGGTTTAAATGGATTTTACCGGCGCTAAAACTTCACCTAGGTTCATTGTTGTGAAAAATACAAAATAATTGTTCGGCTTGCACAGAGGCTTCCTGACGCAATAGTGAAATATCACAGAAAACAATCGGCAAAAATCAAATTAAATCACTGTGTTGAAACAAGGGTGACGGTCGTGGCAAATACTCCAGACACTGACAGAGCTATAGCAAACCACTAGCTGAACCACGGAGGACCCAAGCAACGACATAATACCAGACACAAACCGTCTAATGAAATGGTCAGGTCGGCAACCTCATAGAGTCTGAGACCCGACCCACTATAAACGATTTATTTTTGTTTTCATTTAAGAATATATCTGAGCAAGATATAGTTTATACGGTATGATTAAAATGAAATCGTATTGAAGAAACTACAGTCCTGGAATAAATATGATGCTATTATCTTCAAAGTAATATAGAAATAATGCATGTTTAATGATCTTTCAATTCTTTGAAAGTGATAATAAATTCTAATCAATGGATTATAATGCCAAATCACGGCAGTTTTATTATATTATGATATCATATGTATTGTGAAACTTGGGATTATGATATAATCAGATAGAGTAATAAAAGTTGCGGTGATATTAGACTTGTGAATACCCATAGTAGCCTGATTGTCCGTACAGTTCCAGATCACTTTTCGCTGCTCAATGTAGTCATTAATAGATACCTTATATGGGTGCTAGTACGGGTTTGCTTTGTAATCATGCAACCATATCATCACTATTTTATTTTGGCTCATTACGAAAACACACCTATTTTAAATATAAAGAAATTTTCACCTCCAAAAACTGAAAACTTTCAGATAAAAAACTCAGAATATTTTTCATATTTCTGTTCAAAACATAGATTGTGGGTACTCGTTAGAACCGCCTCGGTGAGGCGGTTCTAACGAGCCCCCACAATCTCTGTTTTTGAGAAAAAAACAAAAAAAATAATGTATACCGCATTAAACCCCAGTTTTACTATATAAAAGTGGGGTTTAAGGGGGTCAGAATTATAAAGGCATGTTTTCGTGATGTATATTACCGAATCAATTATGAACCCTTGTCACATGATTAAATTAAGATGCCACGCCCACTTCTAATTGTCAGCCAATTGTCAGATTATTTGATCCGGATTGTTGACATGAATTCATCTACTCAATGACAAACAGTGCAGATCGAGATGAGTTGTCTTCCGGAAATCAACTTATCTGGATCTACATTGTTTGTAAAGGCAGGGCATAATCAGCAGGATCAGGATTAACAGAAACAAATATCGACGCTTCTTTCAACATATGTATTTGGACATAAAGAAAATCGTATACATTATATATTTCAAAGACTCATAAGTTGAAGCTGTTCCTTCCTCTTGAAAGATCTTAAATTAAGATGTGTCATTTTTCTTATCAAACAGTGTAGAATACTGTCAACAAAAATTAGTCAGGTAGAGGCCCAACAGAGGAATTTAATACTGGCTTATCTGTCTGTTCCAAAGGTAATATCATATGAGCTGGGGCTAAGTAATAGTCCTTCAAAATTTATTACCCTTCAGAAGGCCTCTTTAGAACCCCCATGTTGTGGTTTCATCATCACCTCTTTATGACATGCATTTAATCTCTCTTGCATAGCGTCTAGGTAAAATCATTAGTGAGTGGTACAATTTTTTCTCCCATTTTAGCTATGTCTTTCCTCTTTGCTTTTTGCCTGTAGTGTTTTGATTGTGGTGCCGTTGCTTTAAGTACGTCCATCTTTCCCTTTGGTGTCTTGTACGGAAGGTGTTAGATTATTGTATCGATTCCTGATCAAATTTCCCTACTATTTAAAAATAGATCAGTCTAGTATAGAAAATTGCTTCCTACGTTTCAACGTATGGATTTTTACCCCACCCACCTAGGAATCAGTTACTTCTTTCAAGATTTTCTCCACTTTAAGATGGTAAGAAATGCATTCAGATCTTTTCTGGACATGCAGCTAAACCCATGAAAACGGTCATCCCTTTATATGTCATTTTTATCCAAAACTTGCCCCGAAGTTATAAAACTTTTTTCATGCTCAACTCAGCTGAACATGAAATGTATTTTGCTTATAAATCTTAAAATACTGACAATTTTTTAAAACTTCTTTCATGCTCAACTCAGCTGAGCATGCTCAGCTGAGTTGAGTATGAAAAAAAGTTTTAATTATTGTTATTTTTATTTTCATGACCAAGTGAAATTTTATGCTCTGTTGAGTTGAACATGAAAAAAAGTTTTATAACCTCGGGGCCTGTTTGTCGTTTTTTTTTTTTTTTTTTTTTTTTGTTTTTTTTTTATTTATCCACAAAATCTATGTTGCAGGTACTCATTAGAGTTCTATAACATACGCTTTTATGGAGCGATCAGAGAATACTTGTTTGGCAACCCATCTTATCTAGAGTTATGCCAGCCATGCCATTTCTATCATATAATATAGGAAAGGAAGAATTTCTAAGCATTAACCCTTGTCATGCTGAATAAATTAAGATGCCAAACCTACTTCTAATTTTCAGCCGATCAGATTGCTTGATCCAGGTTGATGATACAATTTCACATGCTTAGTTGCAAAAAGTGCAGATCTAGATCAGTTGGCTTCTGAAGAAGCCAACTGATCTGGATCTACACTGTTTGCAAAGGTAGGGCATATCCTGGGTCAGCAGGACAAGGGTTAAGTAAATTAAAACAGATATACGTAGTGAAAACGGTTGCTAGAAACAGCAAGCAAATTGAAAAGCTGGCTTAAAAACTGCAAGATTCAAATCTGAAAATCCGTTTATGACGTAGACTCCTGCGTACTCTGGTTTCTTTGTATAATATATGTGGGGTGGGGGGACATGGGGGTATACATTACATAAACATGTTATTGTAATGAGCTATAAAAGAAAATGACAATTTTATGCCTTAAGAACAGTGTTGCTGCTCCTAAAAGTCTGTCATTCAGCTGCCAGATTTTAGACCTACTATTCGACAGTCAAATAAACGATGAAATTCAGCCCTTATCCGAGGCCTGAGGGAGGAGAGCTGTGTTCTATGCTTATGGCATTTCCTGGGAATTTTCATGGTTAATTTTTGGTGAAATTCTAATAAATGTACGGTAGGGAAGTAAAGTTCAAATACACACAATATATAAAGGTCAAATATAAACAATATATAAGGGTAATCTTGAAAACAGAAAGGAATCGTGAATATGAGGACTGATAATTAAATACTATGAATGCAGAATTACTTGCGTAAATGAAAAGTTCGTGTTTTTCTATCTTTTGTTTGTGAATAAACTTTACAAATTAACAGACCAGACTCCTCCTGTAGTGCAGACTGTGTTTGGGTTCATGCTAAGTGAAAAAGAGAATTACTTGGTATTCATTGTATATATTTTATTCCCCCCTCCCCCCCTCCCCACCCCCCCCCCCACCCTGCAGAAAACTTGTATCCATGGAATATTTTGAACGACCCGCATAGTTTGCCTTTCGCCATGCGTTGTGCAAACGATAAACTGTCGTTACAGTCCGTCAAGACGGGACTTATGGAAACTAATATTTTCAGACGAACCAAACTTCGCATCAGATTAACTCATAACTCAAAAATAGTAGGAGACGAAAACCTTTTAGAGAAGTCGGCGGTCGTTTTCCTAATAAAACTTTCTTATGGGGCATATTATTTCATAAATCCAATATTAAGAAAATATATCGCGAAATTTCAAGTTTAAAAAGATTAAAAACATCGACTTTACAACAGCGCCTTTTATACCACCATTATATCTACATCATTCTACAAATCATATAATGACAAACAATAATGGCCTATAAAACCTTCCTACCTTGAGAGACTTTCAGGTGCTTTCTTAAATTCCCTTCAGGGTTATCCACGCACTATTGTGTCAACAACACATTTGACATATTTTCTAAGCTGTACATTTGCTTGGCCGCGCAATGCAAAAAACGTGTCCTCGGGCATATGCGGACAGGGAAGGCCCAGATCAGCCTGCGCATCCGCGCAGTCTGATCAGGGCCTTACCTGTCCGTAGATAGAATCATTTGGTACCATAAATGTTTCAATGGAGAGTAAATATCCGAATGAGACTTTGCGCATGTGCAGGATGATGTGTCTGCACTGTTTGCGCATACTCCAAGGCACTTTTTCGCTTGACGCGGTCCAGCTGTAATCTGCATATAGAAGCAATGTGCTGCTGCCGCAGAAGGAGTCTTATGAATATGTATTACCTTCTTCGAACAATATACCGTCTAATTCTGAAAAGATCAGTACATTACATAATGCATCTTGTTACACTGCCCGCAAAGTCATTGACCAGGCTTACGCCAGCACAGTCTGATCTGGCACTGCTGTGTACACTAAAGTCATATAGTAGCTGTGTACACTAAAGTCATATAGTAATTTTGTCTTGACGTGGATAAAATGTCCTCCATGGCACATTATTTCCTGTATGCCAAGACAATTATGGAATATGTCATAAATGTCAAATGGTCATGAAAATATTTTAATTTCGGGTACCGTATTAGCCCTAAATATCGGGATCCTTAACTCCTTACTACACTACATGTAGTCCTAAAATGTGATCAAGGTCATTACGTGTAGTCATAAATGTGATCAAGGTCAGTTTACTGCTGTTCTTTTGGTGTATCTAAACTGCTCGATGAAATTGCAAAAAAAAAAAAAAAATAAATAAATAAAATAAATAAATAAATAAATAAATAAATAATAAAAAATGCAGAACCAGATCAGAGGGCGCGTTCTGTGGCGTTTCGTCTGGGTCATCACTGTTTTTTTCGGGTCTGTACATCCCAATACTTCAGGTTAATACTGTAACCATCTGTATAGTTGAGCCGCAACGTCAGAAACCGTCGGATGTGTGCGGCCAGCGAAGATTCTGATCAGCCTGCGCATTCGCGCAGTCTGATAAAATCTTTCAGTGGGCACATTTTGGATAGCAAAATATGCAAAGTCTTTTTCGTGCAGACTACGAAGACTCTGATCAGACTGCGCGGACGCGCAGGCTGATTTGAGTCTTCGTTGGGCGCACATTTCAGAAGGTCCGTTTTCTCACGTTGCGGCTCATTCATCGAAACTTGTTACGTCATAGTTTACAGATCATGATCATCAAGGAGACTGGATACACATGGTAGATTTTCCGCCATTTTCATCAAGGGAGACAATTTTTGTGACTTCCCGTTAGCTCTTCTGGCTTCTGAATAGGGCCTTCTCTATAAAGAGAATTCGCTCTCACAGGGGAGCAACTTATATCCTTTCAGTGGTTCGGAACTGAAGCATTTCAGTTGTTTTCTTGTATTTGTATTCTTTACGGAGTGTCGCCTTGGGCACTGGTTAGTCTAAACACGAAACAGAAGATCGGAACTGAAGAAGTTTACGGAGTGTCTTAGACTGGCTCCATGGTGTCTCCAGAGACTAAATATTCACTCTGATAATCCTGTTTGATAATCCACTAAATTAAAACCAAAAAATAGCATGACTATAAAGGCTGGTCACTAGTAGGCTACTAAAATAAAACCAAAATAATATCATGATTATAAAGGCTGGTCAGTATCCAGTGACTAAACATTTAGTCTTTCAACCCGTTTGATAAGCCACTAAAAAAAATAATATCATGACTACAAAGTCTGGTCACTAGAGTAGTGACCAGCCTTTATTGTCATGATATAATTTTGGTTTTATTTTATTGGATTATCAAACGGGATTATAAGAATAAATATTAAGTCACTGGAGACTGGAGCCAGTCTAGTAGTGTCGCTTTTGGCACTGGTTGGTAAATAACACGAAAAGAGAAGTTAAGAACTGAAGAATTTTAGTTGTTTTGTAGCATGTTTTGTGGAGTTTGTGGAGTGTCACTGCTACCATTGGTTAGTTTATTAATGATTCAGAGAAATGTAATATTCATTAATTTAAACATAATTAAAACGACCTAAAATACCCAATTCACTTCTTCTATTCACAGTGTTTTCTTTAAAATATTGGTCCACTCCCCGCACTTAAATCGGAAACTTGGTTATTAATGTAAGTCCTGTTTCACCTCTGTCAGGAAAACTCCAATTAGTTTCTTTCTGTTAAGTAATACATTTTCAATTTCCTCGAACATGGTTATTACTTGATACCGTGTCAAAAGAAAACCGATCAGTTTGTGCATCCATGCTGACTTATCAAGGCTTTCTTGATATAAGTGGGTATCCAGGTACGGATTCAGAGGGAGTTCGAGGGGTTCAGTCGAATCCTCCTTCGACTCAAAATTTCATTTTCGTGGAAAATTTTGGATAAATTTGATAAATTTGGAACACTTTTCCTTATACTTCTCTTTAACAAGTCCATTTTACTACCTGTGAATGTGTGTAAAATTACTGGGTGAGTGGTAAATAGTGTAGGCCCTGATCAGACGCCGCGTTTTGCGGCGTCAAAATGCGGCGTCTGATCTGCGTCTACACTGTTTGCTCAGGTTTGTCTTTCCGAATACGTAGAGTAAGTACGCTAATTTAATCAAATCCCACAGAAATTATCCTGGATCCGCCCCTGGTATCCACATTATATTTTTTCTTTTTTCTGTATGTTTTATCTAGGCGTTTCTAATGAGTACCGACAACATAAGTTTTTATAGAGACATAAGAAAAAATCAGTACTTTTCGTTTGAAAAAGTTCTTTAACTGGAGTCATGTTTTACGCAATTTATTCATACACTGTACATTTCATAACTATTCTGTGAGCGAACAACGAATATCCTAATCAAAACAAGAAACCATTTTCTCGTGACATGGATCTAGTCATGTTATAAACTACCAACATACCATTAGTTGTTTTAATTAACAGTGTGACCGTCAGACAGCCTGTCACAACAGCGATTTACAGTCGAAGTTCCATCACGAAAACACGCCTATATAATTTTGACCCCATTAAACCCCACTTTTATATAGTAAAACTGGGGTTTACAGGGGTATACATTATTTTTATTATTTTGCTAAAAAACATAGATTATGAGTACTTATTAGAACCGCCTCGCTGAGGCAGTTCTAACAAGTACCACAATCTATGTTTTGAGCAGGAATATGAAAAAATATCAGATTTTTTTTATCTGAAAATTTTCCTTTTTTGGTTGTAAAATTTTCAATATATTTGAATAGGTGTGTTTTCGTAATGAATGACTCGAACACCGATGACTCCTTTACTATGGCTGATTCCATTACGAAAACACGCCTATTCAAATATACTGAAAATTTTTCCACCCAAATATGAAAATTTTCAGATAAAAAATTCTTATATTTTTCATATTTCTGCTCAAAACATAGATTGTGGGTACTCGTTAGAACCGCCTCGATAAGGCGGTTCTAACGATTACCCAGAATCTATGTTTATGTGCAGAAATAAGGAAAATAATGTATACCCCTGTAAACCCCAGTTTTATGGGGTTTAATGGGGTCAAAATTATATAGGCATGTTTTCGTAATGGAACTCGTTTTTAAGTCTCTGAGATAACGACAAAATGAGCGAATGTTCCCTGTTGGATTCTGTTCCGTAGATACATCTTGGCATGGCCTTGTATTTTTCAGTCCTTTTAGCATTGCGATCACCTCGCTTGGGGAAGATAGAGCTGGTCTGTGTGCTTTTCTGCGTTTGTTTGTTTTGCGCGTAATGCTTTGTGTCTCTTACAGCTTCCTCTTGGTGACAGCGATTGGCTGCGACTTGTGACTGTGTCATTTCCTAGACTTTTTTTTTTAATCTTTTTTCATGGAATTTTCTTAGCACTGCCTCATGGATAAGTGTACACATTAAAGAATTCGTCATTAGCCTGGTATAGCTCTCGTCAAAGTTGTTAAAAAGGATTGCATGTCTGTCTTGTGTGAAATTCTTATTCTCTTAGGACGAGAGTCCTCTAACTTTCATGAAAACGATCCAATCTTTGCCACTGTTTCAATGAATATTCTCCTATGCTTCGAGAATATACGGGTCAAGGTCGGTTTAATGCTGCATATTTAGGCTAGTTCTTTTTTTTTTTATTGGTTTCTTTTAGAAGTTATGCTTTGGACAAATAGAATATGAAATTCAATCAAAATAACTTCAACTAAAGAAAGCTAATACGATACCCAGATACCGTAGAACCGTTTCGAGTCTAAAATCAATCAGTATCTAATTATATGATCTCTGCTCAAATTGATGACAAACGTAATTTTTAAAGATTCTGAATTATCCGTTTTGGGATGGTTATGTCCCGAGTGCAGTTCCCTATGGCGTATATATTTGAATTTAACTTCTTCGTTCTGTTAGAGCATATAGGCAAGTAATTGACTTCAATAATCGGAATAAGCTTTTCACTGCCAACATCGAATTAATATAATGACCTACGTAATAGCGGCATTAGTATAATAACTTGGGCATTAGTATAATAACCTACGTAGGATATAAAAGAAGTTAACCAGGAAATGCCATAATCACAAAGCATAATCTTTCCGAGGTATAGAAAGAAGAAGAAGAAGAGAAAAAGCAACACGGTTCCAATAACTGACATACGAACCAAGAAGAAGTACAACAGAGGACTATAAACAAAACAACACAACTGCAATAACTGACGACATTCAAAACTGAAGTACAAAATTTTAAGAAAAGAATATTTTCTATATTTTATCACCGTCATCCTGAATTATTATTATTATTATTATTATTATTATTATTATTATTATTATTATTATTATTGAAAACACTTCAGCTGGAAGGTCTATCGCAACCCGAATTTTCTGGAGGCTTAGTTTATACATTCAGATGGATTACTGGTGAAAAAAAACAACAAAAAAACAAAAAAAAAAAAAAAAAAAAAACAACTGATATTCGGAACAATTAAAAAACTGTGAATCGTTACAAGAAAAAAAATACTGCACGTTCTGCCAAAGTATGTTATTTGGGTAAAAATACAAAACAATATTTCAAAACGTCGTATACTGAAATATGTATTCAGCACGCTACGCGTGAAAGTTTGTATTAGCTGTTAAGAAGTTTGGTAGCAGAGAAATTTCCATTAGCTGTAATTAACAATATCGCATTTTGTCAAAGATATACGCCACTCCCCCTCTTGATATAACGTCAGCACTCTCACCAGGTGATAATTTACATCAGCTCAGTTAACTATCAAATCTAGAGTCTTGAGACGATGCGATGCTACAATTATATTTTGAGAACTGAATATTGTTAACACCAACATACGCTGCCACCTTCCGTCCCCCGCCCCCGCCCCCCTCCCCCCGTAGCCTAGTGCATAGGAGAGTTGACTCTTAATCCATTAGGTTTCTCTCCAAAGCAAAGTTCTGCTTACGGATGATCAGGTGGTTTTTTCCCCGGGTTCTCCGGTTTTCGCCCACCTTTGATGAACGATCTGCTCGATATAAATGAACTATTCTTGAAAGGGCCGTAAAACCCAAATCACAAAACTAAAAAAAAAAACAAAAAAAAAACATAGTGTTGTCCTGTCTGTGGTTTCTTGTTTTCTGGCTTTAGATCGTGATTGAGCCCTTTGTTTTGTTCGCTTATATGTGTTTCACTGTGATATTTCACAGATGAGGCAGAGGACCCCTGTGCGGACCGAACATATGTTTGTAGTTTGGAGCTGCATCATGTTTAAAAGTGAGGTTTCGCACGAGTAAATCTGGTTTAAGCCCCCATCCCCACCCCCCACACACGCCCCCAAACCTCAGTTGTTTTTCTACTGACCGTTCCAAGGCGGTTCCCCGGTAGCGGTTTGTACATGTATTTGTTTGTTCGTCTGTTATTTATGTATTGACATGTGACGTTCGTTTTGCCATTGTTGAATCCTCATCTCTCCTTCTTTTGGTGCCTCGGGAAGGTTGTGTTTCGTGATTGTGGCATTTCCTGGTTATCATCACTTATATTTATACAAACCTCTCTTGGTAATTGACTCCTCTGCAGAATCGGCTGACACCCGGTGAAAGTTAAGACACACATTACGAAAACACGCCTATTCAAATATATAGAAAATTTCACCTCCAAAACCCAAAAATTTTCAGATAGAAAACTCTGATATTTTTTATATTTCTGCTCAAAACATAGATTGTGGTCGACGGGGCGGTTCTAACGAGTACCCACAATCTATGTTTTTAAGCAAAAATAAGAAAAATCATATACACCCTTGTAAACCCCAGTTTTACTATAAAAAGTGGGGTTTAAGGGGGTCAAAATTATATAGGCATGTTTTCGCAATGGATGAACGTCTAACGGTAAAGGTTAGACAAATATTGCGTTCTGATTTCACCTGTATATTTTTAAAATGTAATGTTTGTCCAAGGAAACAATGGCCAATATTCATGTGGACGTGATTATGTACACTCTGCGTGGGAGACAGTTTAACAGACAATAAGCCGATGTAGTTTTTAAAGGTTTGGCATTTCATGCGAATTATTTCCTTTAGAAGCAATTTGCTGAAACATCAATTCTTTTTACTGTAGTATTTTATAGTTGTTGAAGGCCCAACATGGTTAGCGGTAATATTTGGCAACACATAGCGAATGAACGTGGAGGCCATGTTAGTCATTACTCAACTGAGAAAATTGCTAATGTCACATTTGCGGACATTCACAAGCAGGTCAGCTTAAACATTCCGCCAGCATCACGAAAACATGCCTATATAATTTTGACCCCCTTAAACCCCACTTTTATATAGTAAAACTGGGGTATACAGGGGTATACATTATTTCTCTTGTTTCTGCTTAAAAACATAGATTGTGGGTACTCGTTAGAACCGCCTCGTCGAGGCGGTTCTAACGAGTACCCACAATCTATGTTTCGAGCAGAAATAAGAAAAATACCAGAATTTTTTATCTGAAAATTTTCATTTTTTGGTGGTTAAATTTTCAGTATATTTGAAAAGACGTGTTTTCGTATTAAGCCTGAACAGGACCTTCGTTGCTAGTTGTCGGAATCATTGGGTACTCTAGAATATATTGACGAACAGAAATCAGCCTAATCAGACTGTGCAGTTGATAAAAGGCACTTACTACATTGTGTATAATCTCTGGAAAACCCGGTTTAGCTTCAAGAACTTGTCCTCTGGGTAACGATAGGTCAATATACAAAAGCCGTTCATTTAAACATTTTATTGGTGTAATTATTTTAGATGACTGGAAATGCACCTTTGTAACAGACATGATATTAGGCATCTGCTGTCCGCTTAGTATCCTGCTAATTATTGAGCTCTGGTGAATGTGCTGGTTCAAGCATGTCTGTCCGTCCGAATACTTAGTTATCACGGTAATGTGTAGCTAACAGATCAACAACCATGCTAGAGGGATCGACGAGATTGTGACATCTTCCTGGCATTGTGTCACCGTACTGTTAGTAGCTGCACATGTTCTACTTGCTGATTTACATTCTTCAATGCTCTTGATGGTCTTGTATGTTTTGCTTATTTTTGGAATTGTTTCTGGAGATAAGGGTGAGCACTCACCTCTGAGTTAATTGAAATGGACTTCCATCTCTGAATTTGGTCACATCCACTGTTTAGTCAAAAATAAAAAACAATGGCAAATAGTAGAGATCAAGATGAGACGGCTCGTTACGAACCGTATTGATTCATGGTTGAGTTAGAGGAGCTCCACACGTACCGAATAAGTATATGTTTTACCACTGGGGAAGCTGAGGGCGAGGGTTGAGATCCCGTGAACTAGCTTAAGCCCCCAGTAATTCAATACTGACCGTTCCCAGGCGGTACTTTCATCGTGTTACGTTTTGTTAATTGTTTTGTAGTGTTTCACTTTTAACAATTTTGTAAGTTGATTATATATTGTGTTTAGCTTTGGTAACAGAGTTGTCACTTTTTTTGGAAAGAGTTGCCATCTCTGCTTGCCATTTCTTCATTTTGTGGCGGCTTAATAGTATTTATCTGTCTTTTCTTTTCGTGTTTGGGACTTGATGTGGATCTGATTGTACCAGTTTCTGAGTTCACTTTTTTACTTGACTCATTGAAGTCTGGAGACCACTAAATGGGTAATGGGTAAACAGTGGACGCTGCAGAACACGGCGTCTGATCAGGTTCTCCACTGTTTGCAAATAGGTTTCTTTAGGAATATCTAAATCACATAGCCTGACATACCTAAATTGGAAATTAGACTCTTCCAATATATAGTGTGGGGGAGTTCATTCAGTCTACAATGAGTTTCGCGGTTAACCGTTCCAAGGCAGTATAAATGTTACAATTCGTTTTGTTTTCGTTGATGTGTTTTTCTATGATGCCGTTTCATGCTATTCAAAATTCATCCCATGCCTTGGAATGGGGGTGGTCTGATCAGGTTCTCTTTCATGCTATTCAAAATTCATCCCATGCCTTGGAATGGGGGTGGTCGGGTGTGGCGAAGGTGTCGTATATCTTACGTCACTGGGGCGTCCAACTGATATTGGCTTACAGTGGTGCAAGGCCTGCTATCCTTGTAGCAGGTAAGGGTAGAGGGAGAATGTTTCTATTTCCTCTGTTTTTTCATTTCATTCCTGTTCCTCTTTCTTCCCTGTCCTTCTCTTTCATCTCCTCTTCTATCTCGTTTCTCCCTTTCTCTGTAAGACGACAGAAAATGACCCACAAGTGTTGACGTGTCGTTAAACCCCAATACAATCAAAAACCATGCCTTGGGAGGCCTGTGTTCCACGATTGTGTGCCAGTCCTGGTATACATATTTATATTGTTATCACAGAACTTTGAAGTTGACGGAAGGATAAGGAATCATGATGCTCAGAAATGGAATATTAAGTGGAAAAATGGAAGTAATCTTTTTGCCATAAAGCTATCATATATAGTAAAGAGCTTTCCATTGCCAATATAGAGCTATCTTTTGCATTCCATTTGTACTAATGTTTTCGTGAAAACCCGGAAGAATAGTTAGTTGAACGTTTGGATTGATACATGCGCATGTTTTCTTGTTGTCGGACTGATAGTTTTCGACACTAACTTACCCAGATCGCCCAGCGAGGATTCATGTCAGCCAGAGACCTGCCTAGGAATAAAGTGTGGTTAGGTATACTGATCGCGCTCGACCCTAATGGGTTGACTGGGCCGTAAAAACTCAACACACACACACACACACACACACACACACACAATGTCAGCCGACGCATTCTCGCAGTCTGACCAGAATAGCGCATTTTCGCAGTCTGATTATAATCTTCACAGGGCGCATTTCGGATAGCCAATGATGAAAAGTGTCTTCATACGAACAACGAAGACTGATTAGGCTTATTTGAGTCTTCGTTGGATGCACTTGTCAGAAGGTACATTGCTCACGTTGCAGCTCAACTGTCTGATTATTTAGTGTTTACACTATGTGGAACTGAACCGTTTTAAAGGCATGAGATCGGAAATGGTTATTTAGTACTCTACTTATTTAATTAATGGTTTACATATACATGACGACCAAAATTTGACCGATTTAGTTCCTTATTATTACACAAGTCTCGATCAAATTTTGCTCTAAAATACGCCCGTAGTCGCGCGGGAGATCGCCATTTTTATTTACCTGTGACGTCACTCACTCACGACAATAACTACCTGGTGGAAGCCATTAGCTAATTCGGCAGCTGAACGAGCTATACAAGGTATTTCGAAGCGATGAGTTTAAGCATTATTCTCTGAAAATATTATAAATAGGTCTCAAAATGTCAAATGAAGATACTTTATGTTTAATTCGGTATAACTTCGAGCCGAAATACAGCACCCACGAGCTGGAAGAAACCGTGGGCGTATGAAAATGTAAGCTGTAGAAGTTCTGATTTGAAAATCGAGTACCGCTAAGCCGGCGCTTGGGGGCGTATGCAACTTCACAGACTACAGTGTTGCATATGAAGAGACTCAATCAAACCGGATCTCTGATTTTCGTGATTTTTGTGTGTTCTTTGTTTCCAAAGGCAATCCTTTTTTACTTTTACTTTACTCTACTGTAGCTAGTGTTGTGCTGTGTGACGGACGTTAATAGTCTCCTTGTACATCATCATAGGTTATATTTAATTTCCTTAGGGGTCATTGAGCCCATCCTGGTTATTTTGAAAATCCAATACCGCTAAGCCGGCGCTAGGGGGCGTATGCAGCCTCACAAACTACAGTATTGCATATGAATAGACTCAATCAAACCGAGTCTCCGATTTTCGTGATTTTTGTGTTCCTTGTTTCCAAAGGCAGTCCTTTTTGACTTTTATTTGGCTACCCCAGGCATTGAAAGATTTAACTCTGAACCACATTTTAATCGATAATTACACGCTAAAACTGAATAAAATAAGGAAACAATATCACAAACAACAAAGCGGCTTTACATTGACATAAAAGAAAGTGAGGCTTTATACTGGTTACCGTGTTCTCTGTGTATTTTTCGATAAGCGGGGAACAATACTGAAATAATATGACAACTCATTCGACAGGGAGAAAAAACTAGGGTTTCCCGATTTTATGATAAAAAAATCACTGTATGGTCAGTGGATACTATATTTTTCAGTCGGAATGGATATTTTATTATATCATGTTGAACATAATCGGGTCTGACGTGGTTCCGAGCTCATTCCTTTCATTCTATCCGTTTTTCAGTCAAGAACAAAGTTGGAAGTGTCAAACTTGTAGATGTTTAGATATTTAAGATTCTGACTGTCTCTGTAGGCTGCTTAGCCTGTCACTAGGAATCCGTCTTTATCAATACAATGTATATGTTTCTGAAAGGAAGGAAAAAAGAAAAAGAGCTTTGAAACCTAATTGGTCGAAATTAGCTAATCTGGCCGAAAAAGCTTGATATGTCATTTTTGTGAGTGTTTTCATTGCCCTCAAGGGTTTTAAATACCTAGATCATTTCTTACAGTAACTGAGACAAATCAGTCTTGGTCCACCGGAGATCAACTGGTGGTTTGCGTTTGCTCCAGTATTCCAGTGATGTCGGAGGACACCCCAGGAATCTCCAAGTGTCTCAACACGTTGTTTCTGTCGAGTCTTCATCTTTGCTTCCTTATAGGCTTTATCTCTCATTTATTTTGTTGCGCGAAATGATTCATGGACGAGTTAGAAGACCTCCACGCGGACCCAACAAATATGTTTTTTTTTTCCACTGCGGGTGAGGGTTGGGATCTCGTCAAGCTAGCTTAAGCACCCCACCCCCAACCCCCACTCCCACTCCCCCACACCCAGTAACATAAATGACCTTTCCAAGGCAGTACTTTTTATTGTAATACTTTTTGTTAGATATTCTGTAGTGTTTCACTTGCAAATGTATATTTTTTTTTACAATTATGTAAGTTTAAGGTATATCAATTTAAGTGTGGGTAACAGTTGCCACCTTTTTGGAAAGGGTTACCAACTCTGCTTGCATTTTGTTCTTTTTGTGGTTGTTAATTGTTTTTGTCGGACTTTCCCTTTTATGTTGAGAACTTAATGTGAATCTGATTGCATCAGTTCCTGAGTTCCATTATTTACATTAATAGTGCAAAATCATAGTGTGACGTTTACCTATAATATGCTAATATGCCTTGAGAAGCACAATGTTTTCTTATCTAGTATACAAAACAAAAAAAAAAAAAAAAAAAAAAAAAAAAAAAAAAACGTAAGAGAAAAGTCCAGGAAGTGCCACAATCACAAACCGCAGCTCTTTCAAGACACCAAGAATAAGAGGAAACCCACAAAACCAAACAAGCACAAATCGAACAAACGTACGAAAAGCACTAAGATTAGCTCTCTCTTCCCCAAGCGAGGTAATCGCAATGCTAAAAGGACTGAAAAACACAAGAACAAAATAACACAAGGTAAGACATAAAACAAATCGCCTCGTAAAATAAATCACAAAGCAACACAGAGTAAGACTAACACTGGGACCACCGCCTTAGAACGGTCGGTAGAGTAAACCACCGGGGGTTTAAAGCGCTTTCACAGCTAACCAACTTCACCCTGGGGCCCGATGCTACTCTTAATACAGAAACTCATAAAAATTCGGTTCGCATAAAGGCTTCCAACTCAGTCAATGCATCAAAGCGAAAACACAAAAATCAAATTAATCACTACAATAAACAAAGACGAGTACTCATGGCTAATTCTACTGTATGCCAGAGTAAATGAAAACCCATAGTTGAACCACGGCGGGCCAAGCCAAAGACATATCGTCAAGCCCCAACCCACTGATTAAAGTTTTACGAAGAGGCCGTCATTGAGTCTGAGGCCCGAACCGCCGTCGTGCAGTTAAAGAGTGACACATAGCCATCAACAGCCATTGGGTTGACAACTAGGCATGCAGTCTGCCGCATAATATCCAAACTATAGCCAATTGTTTTATAACGGTTAATAAGTTTTCTGAATTGCTCCGAAAAGTTAGCTTTTCCTATATTTTTATTAAATCTGTACATTAAGTCATCGTAAAATTCAGGTTCCGATATACCTTGTTGTAGAAGTGTTTTCAGACTGACGCTATATTTTTCTACCAAGGCACTGTGTCTGCGATAAAATTTCGAAAACGCCTTACGAAGTTTAAAATAACGATAGCCCTGCCTAAGAAGTTTAGCAGTAAGGGCTTTATTATGGCAATTAAAGTCACTAAGATTTGAAGAAGCTCTGGCAAATCTAATAAGTTGAGATATGTATATCCCATATGAGGTACGCCGCGGTCATCGCCATCCAGAAAAGGGAAAAATGACTATATCAAAATCAAAATCGTCCCGTTTATCATAAATTTTAGTGGAAACTGTACCATTAGATATACATAGATTCAAATCCACAAAAGGTGCTTCGGTATTGGAAGAATTTGCTCTTTTTAGTTGGAGGTCTGTAGGGTATATGCGGTCCACCATTTGGTCAAAGTAAATATTGTCAATATTTAATAAATCATCATGGTATCTTGAAGTTGAATTGAAAGCCTCAGTAATGTCAGCCTGATTTTCACGTGAGAGAAACTTCATGAAATCTCTCTCATAACAAAAACGAAACAAATCTGCAACAAGAGGAGCACAATTAGTTCCCATGGGAATACCAATAGTTTGCCTATAAAGTTTAGTTCCAAATCTAATAAAAATATTATCCAAAAGATAAATAAGGGCATCACAGACTTTTTGACACGACCATAAATCGTAATTATTGTATACATCAGAAGTGAAAAAAGCACATTCTTCGTTGCAAGCCAAATATTAACGTTCGGTTAATCAAATCAATAAGTTTATTTTTTATAGGATGATGAGGTAACGTAGTATACAGTGTAGAAATATCATATACAGACAATTTAGAAGCCTGAAAGTTTTTAGATTTAAATGTATTGAGAACTTCATTGGAATTTTTAATTGACCAAAATAGTTAATTCCGTCCCTTTCGTAAACAGTATCATTGTATCTAATCCAATGTTTTTTAACAGCAGTAAGGCGTGACGCTAGTAGTTTGGACAAAACAGTAGTCGTGCATGAACTAGAATTAGCAATGAAACGTGCTTTATAAGGTCTTTTATGAAGTTTCGGTAACCAATATAACGTAGGAAGTCTGTCTTGTGTTTCTTTAATACTCACTGCAAACTTAACAGTAATATCGATAGAATGAGTGTTAACAATAAATCTCTCGTCAGTAGAAATCCGTTCATATGTTTCGGTGCTACCATGTTCTTGTATTAGAGTATTGATATAATGAAGTCGTCACACAACAACAACGTTATTAGCAGCTTTATCAGCTGGAGCCAAAACATACTTCCCATGAAATTCTTGGATACCTTGTTTCAAATATAGAAAAGATAATTTAGGCTTAGGAGGAAGATCAAGGTTATTAGAGTAAAATAACACACGTTCATCAATGATCTTAAAAATCTTTAATTTCCAAGTATTTAAAGCATTAGACTCAACATGCTCTCGTTTACACCAACGCGTACAATAATCATTTAAAGCACTGGCTATTGTTTGCCGACATTTATTGAAATCAATGTGGGCTGGGAATTTATATTTAGGTCCTTTGAAATAACTGAACGGATTCTTGAATCAGTTATAATCTTCGTTACCAGTGACAATATGAACTGCTGGTTGATAACAAAATTTAGAATCTTTACAATCTCAAGAATCAGGGCAACTAGTTTCAATATCAAGATCAGAAACTAATTTATTGAAATTAAGTATAGTATTACGGATAGGTTTGTTATATTTATAACAGATAATAGGAGATTCCGTGTTTTCGAAATATGAAGATATAGCTGATATAACATTATTATCTCGAAATAAGCTAGGTAAATCTTTGAATTCAATACCTTTATTAATGAATGGAATGTTCATGAAGTGTCTAATGTGGTTAATTTCAGAATCAATGTAAGGACGAAGAGCATGTTGAGTATAACATCTAGTAAGGAGAGCTGCTTCATACAGATAATGTTTTCTATCATAAAATTTATTCACCTCATCATCTAACTTACGTAATAAACAAATTGACAGTGAAGTTAATTTAGAAAGCATTTGATGACGTCCAGAATTTAAGAGAATATTTAAATAAAAAAGAGATAAGACAATTTTATGTTCTCGTTTAAAATTCCCATTTTTGCGCTTACCATGGGATCGTTTATTACGTTTTTTAATATCTAAAAGGGAAAAAACATCGAAATCCAGCATTTTAGAAATATTTCCTTCATGGGTATTATTGCCATTAAATCCAAGTGGAAAAGTGTTTGTAAACGTTTAATCCATTTAAGTTCAAGTTCATGTCTTAAAATAGTTTTAAATCTTTCGGTAGAATTGGACTTGTGTATAATTTTTTCAACAGGTTGAACCAAAACTTTACTATATGATCATGAATGATCAGCTCTCCGGAAATGTTGATAAAGAAACATATCAATTTTCTTTAAATGTTCCTTAAACCTAGTTCTAAGGGCACGTTTTGTCTGTCCAACATACTGCATTCCTCAGCCTCCT
The DNA here is from genome assembly GCA_964016985.1 of Anodontia alba. NCBI lineage: Eukaryota > Metazoa > Mollusca > Bivalvia > Lucinida > Lucinidae > Anodontia > Anodontia alba. Next base: position 75,182,902 of record OZ024825.1, read on the forward strand.
TCGCTGCAAGTTATAACACACACACACACACACACACACATATATATATATATATATATATATATATATATATATATATATATATATATATATATATATATATATATATATATATATATATATATATATATCATCGACGTAGGTTTTCGTCAGGACAATATATTAACACAAGACGATACAGGAAACATAGTAATTTTATTATTCTGGAAACTGGAACATTACATCTGGAAACTGGAAAATATCTATAAAATATATTTTAGCAGTGGCTACATGACAGAGTCTGTATAAGTGTAGAACTTAACTAACTAACAGCTAGATCATGAATGCAGTGAACCATGCAAATAATCATGCATATTAGTGTAGTGACATGCCCTTAAGACATGCATGCAAATATTTTATGACTTGCTAGCCAGATACCGTTATTTAAAACCGGCACAGTGGCTCAGTGGTAGAGCGTCCGCTTTGTGACCGGGAGGTTGCGGGTTCAATCCCCGGCCGGGTCATACCAAAGACTTTAAAAATGGTACGAGCTGCTCTTTCGCTTGGCGCTCAGCATTAAGAAAGTAGAGCTAGGAATCGGAACTGGTCAGCTCAGTGTCAGTATAATGTGACTTGGTGGAATATCATGTCAAAGTGTCTGGGGCATGATATTTCAGTGAGGCAGCACTCTAAAAGTGAGCATTGAGCTCCCTGTCACATCCAGACACCGTCGCGATATGACTGAAAGCTTGTTGAAAGCGACGTTAAGCCCAAATCAAACAAACAAACAAACAAAACCGTTATTTAAAAGGACTGAACGGGGAAATAAGAAAATAACACACTCTGCATCCATATGCAACCAGTGAAGGATACTATCGGGGGAAACAAAACGAAATGAAGCAAAACAAAGTCAAGCGCTTTGGTTTATTTCCTACAATATTTCATCCCTCTGACACACTTTCCCACTTTGCAAAATGGCGTCCCGACATTTACAAAACGCATAATGTATTCTGAGTATGGCAGATTATTACATATAATAACATATGTTCTGTTATAATATCCTCTGATTTTCAGTCTTAATCAGAGTTGCTTACAACTGAAAATTGTCTATGATTAACTGAAAAAATAATTATTGACTGACAAATTTAGAAATATTAGGGTACATACTGTTCCTTTTATACGGATTCTTATATTTTATAAGTATTGGAGATTTAATTGGAGAAAGTCTAATTCTAAGGTGATTTCGGAAAATATTATAAATGGAAGCCACATATAAATTTATAGATGATACAGAGTGAAGATTCAAAGGCGAAACGTTAACATATTGACAATGTCTCAGTAAGGCGTCCAGTGAGAAATCACTCCATAGGTCATAACGAAAACATACCTATACAGTTTCGACCCCCTTAAACCCCACTTTTATATAGTAAAACTGGAGTTTACAGGGGTATACATTATTTTTCTTATTTTGTTAAAAAAAAACGTAGATTGTCGTACTCGTTAGAACCGCCTCGGCGAGGAGGTTCTAACAAGTACCCACAATCTATGTTTTGATCAGAAATATGAAAAATATCAGAATCTTTATCTGAAAAGTTTTCTTTTTTGGTTGTAAAATTTTCAATATATTTGAAAGGCGTGTTTTCGTAATGGCTTGTGTGAAAAACATACGAAAAATATTTATCTTGTCTACAGCGAAATGAGACTAAAGCATCATTTAAAACTGTAGCAGATGGCATTCTAACATTATATATATATGTTCGTCTGTCATTACTGACATTGACCAATCCTAATCAATGTGTGATGTGTTATTATTTGTAAGTTCTAAGATGGCTGATGAGACACATCTTAGCTCTAAACTGCTTGTTGCAGATAGAACAAGAGAGGTCTGAGGAAGAAAGCTCTGTTGGTGATGCCTTACCTCTGGCTTTCCGCTGTGCACGTCTCTGCTCGGCTTCGTTGTTTCTTTTTGCTTCGTATTCACCAGCTCCCCTTTTTATGAGGCCTCGCCACTTTGAACGATCTTGTGCAATCTGTTCCCATGACTGTTGGTATGTTGAAGTCTTTAAGGGAGGCTTTGAGTGTGTCTTTGTATCGCTTCTTCTGACCACCATGGGAGCGTTTTCCTACTTGACGTTCTCTATAGAGGATTTTCTTTGGCAAACGTTCATCAGGCATTCTGGTAACATGGCCTGTCCATTTTAATTGTGCTAATTTCAGAAGAGTATGTATACTCTGCATCCCTGCCCTTTTCAGGACTTCTGTGTCTTGAATCCTGTCTTGCAACTTGATCTTTAGAAGTTTTCTAAGACAGCTTGTATGGAAGTTGTTCAGTCTTTTGGCATGCCGTTGGTAAACTATCCAAGTTTCTCATGCGTATAAGTGTTGGCAGCACTACCGATCTATATACTTTCAGCTTTGTGTCAAGTCTGATTCCACTTCGGTCCCAAATATTTCCACGTAGCCGGCCAAATGCTGCACTAGCTTTGGCAATTCTAGCATTGACTTCGTCATCAATGTGCACAACTCTAGACAATGTGCTTCCAAGGTAGGTGAACTTGTCTACCACTTGCAGTCGTTGACCTTTCACTGTGATGGTAGCTCCTTGTAAGGCTTTCTAGGTGCTGGCTGATATACTACCTCAGTCTTTTTGATGCTGATTGTGAGATCATAGCTGTCACATGAATCAGATACTTGATCCACACCTTTTTGCATTTTTTCTTCTGTTGGAGCACCCTTTGCCATGTCATCAGCAAAGAGGAACTCGTCTAGCACCTCTGTCTGCACCTTAGATTTAGCTTGCAACCTTCTTCGGTTGAAAAGTTTCCCATCAAAGCGATACCTAATAGGTATACCATTGTCACCATCCTGGAAAGCATCTGTAAGCATGGCAGAAAACATCATGCTGAACAGTGTTGAAGCTAGTACACAGCCTTGCTTAACTCCATTTGTCACAGGAAATGGACCAGAAAACTTGCCACCATTTTGGACCCTTGCAAGCATACCATCATGAAACTGCGGCACCATTGCTACGAATTTGGCAGGACAACCAAACTTTGCCATAATTTTCCAAAGTCCCTCACGACTGACTGTGTCAAATGCTTTGCTAAGGTCGACAAAGGTCATGTAGAGGTCCACATTCTGTTCTTGGCATTTTTCTTGAAGCTGTCATGCTGTGAAGATCATGTCTATTGTTCCTCTGTTTTTCCTGAATCCACACTGGCTTTCTGGTAGAAGCCCTGACCGTTCCAGGTGCTCATTCAATCGGTTCAGTAGGACCCTAGCAAGAATCTTCCCAGCAATTGACAATAAAGAGATGCCTCGATGATTGTCACAGACTTGAGGATTCCCTTTCCTTTTGAATAGGTGGATAATTGTTGCATCCTTGAATTCTTGAGGGACGGCTTCTTTTCTCCACATAATGTGAAATAACTCACTCAGTTTCTCTGCAACTGGAGGACCTCCTGCTTTATAACATTCTAACATACTCTTTTTTCGAAAGAACAAGGCCTGATATTTCAGGTGAATTGTCTGTTCAAACAATTCACATGAAATGCCAAGCTTTATTTCCTCAGAAAAGTATAGTTTGAACTAAATAATTCAGACCTGTTATTTGTTAACTGTGAATTGAACAATACAAATTTCTCTCTCTTCGGCATCGTTTGGAAAGACGTTTTTCCTATGTTAAATCGAACATAAAACGAAAGAAATCGTAAAAAAATCCTCCCTGACTTATATATTTATTCCTTTTGTTGTTTTAGAGTTTCTCCATGATTATTAATGATACCCTACACGGATCTCAAAGCTTGTCTAAATACATTTTCGCAATACAAACAATTAGTTTCTTTTTTTAGGCAAAAGTGGCCGCCGGGTTTTCCATGGCGAAATTCCGGATCATACCATTTAGAACGTGAGGCAATTTCTGGCAATGTTTACATTTTTTTTATTTACGAGAATAAAGAACACGTTAGTGGTTAAGATTTTGTAAAGCGATTATATGATTATTGGCAACTGTAACAAAATAAACATAATTATGGTAAGTATAACAATAGTATTAATAAATAGAAGGTGTAACATCCCTTTCGCAGAATGGACTGTTCCGGTGATGACGTTGCGGTGCTGATTCATATTGAATCAGAGATGTAAACAATGGAAAGGTCTGGCCTCAAGGCCAAAGATAAGAACAACTAAAAATCTTATTGTATTTTTTCAAGGACGGCAAAAGGTTTCAAACGTGTAACTATAGTTATTACATATAGATGCTTTAATAAAAAAAAATCCTACATGAAAACGTGTTTCCAAATGATGTCGAAAAGAGACTAGTCTGTGAAACACATGTTCGAAGAAACAAACAAAACAAAAATATAAACTTAACTTCTGTCTCTTTTATAACACAATAAATCCAGAACAAAGAATATAAATTAAGTTTACCTGTAATAATAGGCTTTAATACAGACTAGTCTATTGAAACGTGTTCGAGAAAATCTTGAAATGTTACGTTTTACCCTAGTAAATCAAGAAGAGAGAAAACAAATTCAATTTACCAGTGATAATAGGCTATACGTTGATGGAAGAGACAACTATTCCACAATTAATGGTTGCATTACAATGTTACGCGGTAAATATTCAGAGAAAATGCCTGAAGCATTTCAGTGAATAATTGTGATTATATTTCTTGATATTTGCCACAATTTGTCTTCCCTTGAAGATCAAATTTGTCAGCTTGCGACCGGTCCTGTCTGTATATTTACAACTCCAAAACACCTTACCGCTAGAATATGTACTTTATGCCAATGCACCAAGCTATTTTAGAGAGATCAGTATGTGCATTTGCGCAGCCAGACCAGAGTTTCGCTATGCACACTGAGGATAGTCAAAGACCCAGTGTTTATCAGGAGAATGCGGATGCGCAGGCTGATCTGAATCTCCCCTGTGTTCATATGTCATATATGTATGCATATGAGACGTAACGTCAGGGACTTACCTTCGGACATGTGGGTTCAGCGATGATTCAGATCAGCCTGCGCTTTCGCGCAGTCTAATCAGAATCTTCATTGGGCACATTTTTGATAACCAAGGATGCAAAGTTTCTTCCTGTGGACAACGAAGACTCTAATCAGACTGGGCGGATGCGCAGGCTGATTTGAGTCTTCGCTTGGCGCACATGTGGAAAGGTACATTTTCTCACGTTGAGACTCATATTACCTCTCGTTTTTTGCCCACTTGGTTGCATAATCTCCGAATCCCCGTAGGCGGCAGCAAAATTGGCTTCATATATCATTGCTAAGATGGCCACTGTATTGCCTTTACGGTCATCACCGTATCATTACATATGAGCCAGGGCATAGCATTTCCTACAAGACTGCAAGTGGGCCCAGCGAAGACTCAGATCAGCCTCCGGGCTGATCAGTCTTCACTGTCCTCCTGTTCGCTGTTGGGTCCTTGGCTACCCATGGAAAGACTCTGATCAGACCACTGCGTGGATGCGCAGGCTGATTTGAGTCTTCGCTGGGCACACATGCAGACTTATAGAAAATGCTATGCCTCGGCTCATATAGAATTATCGTCTACCTGAGACGTCGATTGTCCTAGTGCTTTGGAATTGAATATTTTCTTGTTGAACACTGTTTGAACTTTATTTCGAAAGCACGCCTTTTCAAATATATTGAAACCTTTATCACCAAAAAAACAAATTTTTCAGATACAAATTCCTATATTTTTCATATTTCTGCTCAAAACATAGATTGTGGGTACTCGTTAGAACCGCCTCGACGAGGCGGTTCTAACGAGTACCCACAATCTATGTTTTTGAACAGAAATAATAAAGCTAATGTTTATCCCTGTAAAACCCAGTTTTACTATATAAAAGTGGGGTTTAAGGAGGTCAAAATGTTTTCCTGATGAACTATTTCAGTCCTATACACCAAAACAGACATTTCTGCAAATAGTGAGCCATTTCATCTGGATCTGCACGATTTGCTATTCCGTATTTGATATCTTATCCAGGTCCCTATGTCGAACAGTGGTTCAATCTAAATAAAAAATGTGGAATGATTTACCTTAGAAACTGGGGTGAAGGCAGGGTTTCAGCGAAAGGTGTTCGCAAGTTTAGCCTGGACATCAAAGTATTATGTACTATACACTATAAAAAAAAAAAACCCGTAAATTTTACTGTCTGCCAACGCAATAACCATACATTTTACGGACGCCTGTAATTATTTTACAGGAATTACCTCGTAGGTTGGGGTAAGGAAGGGTAAGCTTAAGATACGGTGTCGTAATTTACATCCCTCCTATGTCCTACGTTACCTAACTTGCCTATGCGTGATTATTCCTGTAAATAATCTACAGGCACCGTAAAATTTATGGCAACTGAGTTGGCAGCCAGTTGCCAGTATACCATAAAATATACGGGAGTTTTTACAGTGTATGGCAATCATTCTGAACAGTATGTTAGTAGAATTATAAGCCTCTGTTCTGGTTGCATGGCATTTTTGTAATGTCCTTAAGTCTGTAATACATGTTGGACATGTAATTACTCCAGAGTTAGTCTGTGTAATTATATAGTTTTGTAAACAGTTTGAAGGAACGTTGTGTTTAATCTTCGTCTTTAACCCATTGTAGACTGAACAGACTCTCTCACACTATATATTGGAAGAGTCCAATTTCAATTTCAGGTACGCCCGGCTATGAGATTTAAATATTCCTAGAAAAAAATAGCTGAACTATTTGCAAACAGTGGAGACCCTGATCAGACGCTGCGTTCTGCGGTGTCTGATCTGGGTCTGCACTGTTTGCCAATTACCCCTTTACGGTCTCCCGACTACAATGGGTTATATAAGTTATCTATTTGGAGACCGCAGTTCTTTATGTGGAAATAGCAGGATGACTCCCCGATGGAAAGTGTCACTACATGAGCACATTTTTGGAGTTATGTGCTTACACTATGTCATCCTCATTGTTTTCAGTACGTTTCTTGTATTTCCTGCAATTATTATCAACATTTGTTTGCAGCTGAGCATTACATAACACTGATATAGAATACTAAATGGGCCGCGCCATGCGAAAATGTGTTTTCGGACATATGCGGAAAACGAAGGCCCAGACTCACTGGATATTATAGAATGTTTCAAATGAGAGCAAATGCCCGTTTGAGACTTTGCGCATGTGCAAGATGATGTTTGTGTATGCCCGAAGGCACCTTTTCGCTTGATACGGCGTAAATTACAATTCGCTTGATCGGATCATTAGCACATGCTGTTGATCCACTGTGATCATTATAGATAGGGTAGTTTCAAACTCGGCTCCCTGAAAAAGTAGGTTAGGCATACTACTAATTACTTAATGGAAGCCGCTAACTATTGTTGGTATTTTCATATTTAATATGAATTTAATAGGTGCTACCTATATCCGTGCGTCCAAATTATCATCACATGCTTCATGAGTGGGCTGGCCAGATCTAATTGAATTCGATTTCAGACCACGCTTGACTTCTGAATCCACTGCATGAATTGCGATATAACGTCCAAGTCAACAATATTTCAGTACTTTTGTTATATTGCCTCTAAATTTGTGGGACTTTTACCCGACCCGATCACATGAATTCGGGTCCTGCTTAGTTACTAGCAGCTCTGCCATGGAGGCTTTTGGCAGCCCATCTATTTCGCGGGCCCCGATGGGTGGGGTCCGTGCTTTCCGAATACCAAAAACTAGTGTATGCGGATGGCAGGTACAACGAATACTTGGCGTTATTGGCTATTTTGTTGCTATTATCGGCACGGCCGCCGTGTCAGTAGCCTCTGCCAAATCACGGATCGCTTATTGTTTTTCAGGATAAGCACCGAACCACCCAAGCACAGGGTACATACTGTTCCTTTTATAAGCACCCATCACAGTTTTGGTCACACACATCACTGGTCACATAAGTAGTCTTATAGTGCGTCTGCACGCCGAAACGCTTCGCGGTTCGGGTTGGACCCACTTATAAGCAGAGAATTTTTCATGCTCAGCTGAGTACAGCATGAAAAAGTTATATAACCTCGGGGTCGGGTATTTTTGCAAATTGTGTAGATCCAGATAAGGTGGCTTTTGATTTTTTTTATTGTTTTTACTGATATTCCCATCTCTGTTTGCAAGAATGGGCATGTCAAAACTCAAAGTAGGGGAACCTTTTGCATGAAATAATTAACCCTTAAAGCGCCAATCACAACAATTGTCGACTGCTTTGTCTCCTGCTTGTGATTTTAAAAGTCATTTCTGCAAACAGTGTGAACCCAGATCTGGGTCCACACTGTTTGCCGGTATGCAAAATGTAAGTTTGAAAAGTTTGCAAGAAGATGCAGCAGACGACATAAGCAGACGACATTTTCAGATGCAGATTTTCTTGGCGCTTTAAGGGTTAAAAGCTGAATAAGGTAATATATAATTCTTATATATGATATTATACTGGAGCTGTGTTCCTTGACAACATAGGTAGGTAATAGGACCCAGGGCGGATCCAGAGCTGGTTCGAAGGGCTCGACTGAACCGCTGAACCACTCTAAATATATCCTATACGTATATCTTATGTTGCTGCCCTATCGTTGCCTTTGCCTCTACCGTCTCTATTTAACCTCTCATGTATAGAGGATATTTACTCTGTTACTGTGAATACCATAAATATTTTCATCGAGTGTAATAAAAACATCCGTATTTTCACGAATGCTTCGAGTGAAAATTTGAATGTTTTTATTACACGCGATGAAAATTTTATGGTATTCACCGAAACAGAGTAAGTTTTCTTTTTATTTTATTGTTTACACACCAATGTGCGCTTCTGAAGTCATAACTAACGTCACAAAACAAAACATGAACGTCATGGCGTCGACGTTTAGTGCTTAACATGTGAAGCGATGGAGAGACAAAAACAAAAAGGTTTCGGCAAAATAAAATTGTCTTATTACCAAAATGTTCCTTATATCCTAAGTAAGAAATGCGTACCAACACTTGATAGTTTTGCTCAGAAACAGAGAAGTTAGAGAAACACCGAAGTGGGATCGGCATCTGATAAGAAAACAATGAAAACAACCGAAGTAATCCAAAACGAGTAGTGAAAATAACATCGACTTGTTATTTTTCACTTGTAAAATTATCATATTCTTTCGCTTATGAAATCATTTTTATTCACTTCAGATATACATTAATTTCACCGCTTGCAATAAAATAAACTGATCTTCTGTTCTTTTTCACCCCGTCTCTTGGACACGACATAAAATGACCTATAAGAAGTGACGTGCCGTTAAACAAGATCTCAAATTAACAAAACCTTACCCGGAGTTTTGACTACTTGGCTAAAAGTTGCCATAACAAGACTCATCACAAGAGGGACGCTAGAAGTTGATGTTTGAGCAAGTTGTTTAGACAGTTTTCCGTGTTGTGAGAGTATGGCAATACATAATACAATCACTGGACACTTCAAGAAATGTAATAAATCAAATATATTGAAAAGAAGCTGCTATCACTCTTATTAGGAATAGTCTAAAAGAAAATCTTTTATGTGTACGCATTGATCGGTGTTTGCCTATTCTTTTTCATGGCTGTATGTACCACGTTATGCTGACTTTTGCTGTAGGTATGAAATATATGTAGCGCATATTCTCAAAGTATTCGGACAGACAGCTGGCTAGAGCAAACAGTTTAGACCCAGATCAGACGCCGCAGAACGCGGCGTCTGATCTGGGTCTACACTGTTTGCAGGCCCCCGTTGCCTAGTGGATAGGAGAGTTGACTCTTAATCTATTTGACCGCTGTGGCTCGAGCCTAGCTCGGGTCACATGTGGGAAAGCAAAGTTCTGCTTACGGGTGGTTAGGTGGTGTTTCCCGGGTTCTCCGGTTTTTGCCCATCTTTGATGAACGATCGGCTCGATATAAGTGAAATATTCTTGAAAGGGCCGTAAAACCCAAATAAAAAAAAAAAACTTATTGAAAGTTTAGGACAAGTAAGTGTTAGGAGTTATGGTGTACAAATACTTAGGATATGTAAGATATTTATGTTGAAATGACAAACACTCACAGGTCTTTTCTTCTTTCTTTCTGTTATGGTGGAATATTTGTTCCAGTCACTGTTTAAACTCGCCTTTCATTATTCAACGTTTCAGTACACTGAATTGTTTAATATAATGGTTCTGTTCTGGGGTTTTACTATTTCTATATTTTAAAAAGTATATGGTATTACAGTCCCTTCAACATTATTTAGTTATACGGAGTCGGCGATTGGTGTTTACGTAGACTTAATGTCATCGACCGTCCATGAACACTCAGTACCGCTGTCTGTCACCAACTGGCAAAGAAGGGCCGCGGTTTCGATTCCCAATCGGATTGCGAGGAGCTTTCTGAGAATTTCTGCAACTAGTTTTTTAGTGAACGGGTTTGTTCGTTTTAATTTCAAAATTGTGTTGTTTGTGTCTGTTATTACATGTGACTCGACCCTGATCCGGTGCCTTGGAATAGCTGTCTCCATTGATTTTGGCTTTTTTATGGCTATCTCGAAATAAGCCACGTCATGGGTTAATGTGTTTTTCAGGGCATATGCCAACAGATAAGGCCTATATCAGCCTATGCATTCATGCTGTCTGTTTAGAGCAATTGGCCTCCGCTTACAGACATCATCACGAAAACATACCTATAAAATTTTGACCCCCTTAAACCCCACTTTTATACAGTAAAACTGGAGTTTACAGGGGTATACATTATTTGCCTTATTTCTGCTTAGAAACATAGATTGTGGGTACTCGTTAGAACCGCCTCGGCGAGGCGGTTCTAACGAGTACCCACAATCTATGTTTTAAGCAGAAATATGAAAACTATCAGAATTTTTATCGGAAAACTTTCAATTTTTGGTGGTGAAATTTTCAATATATTTGAATAGGCGTGTTTGCGTAATGTTGCGTACTGTAGAATATAATGATGAAAAGAAAAGTCCCTGTTGGGAATTAATGGGTAAGCTAGCTGATTTTTACAGGTGCACTGCATATCGTTTTTGAGGAGCAAAAGTGTACTAATTAATTAAGACGTGTACAGGGTGCATTTTTTTCCTTGAATCCGGAATATGACTCGGAAACGTGATTTTAGGAATCAGAAACATTTTTAAGCTACTTTAAAACAATACGCATCTTATGACATATTTTGACTCATTGCTAATGTCTCATCACGAAAACATACCTATATAATTTTGACCCCCTTAAACCCCACTTTTATATAATAAAACTGGGGTTTACAGGGGTATACATTATTTTTCTTATTTCTGCTCAAAAGCATAGATTTTGGGTACTTGTTAGAACCGCCTAGGCGAGGCGGTTCTAACGAGTACCCACAATATGTTTTGAGCAGAAATATGAAAAATATCAGAATTTTTTTCTGAAAAATTTCAGTTTATGGTGATGAAATTTACAATTTTCTTGAATAGGTGTGTTTTCTTAATGCTTAGCAGAAATGCGCTAAAAATGACATTTTTTAATAGTTCCGCAAAAGACGGTCATCTTGGATCTGCATCATGTACTGTGTCATCAATGTTTCACTTGTTTTGAAATTATGTTTCTGAACAGGATTCCGAAACATGTTTTGGTTTTAGGTAAAAGAAATGTAACCCCAGGTTAACCATAAAAATCAAGGCATAACAAATACAGGTACAAATACACAGCGTCGGACTGATACAGTTGAAATATTGTTCAAGGGGCTAAAATTAAAAAAAAATATATACGCTCGTATCTACACCACTTGATCATAAATTAACCCTTTAAGTTACTATAAAATTTGTTGCAGACGACAGATAATTTTATTATTTTTCTAAGAAAATAAGACTCAGTCGGCGTTTCATGACAATCGACTACTAGTTCACATGAACTGTCAAGCCTTATTTTTCTGAAATAATGTAAAAATATGTCAAAATGTCATCTGCTGCAGTTGTTTTCAATAAATGGAAAGCTGGAGCCTGATTAATATTTTGTCATAAGTTACAAATAAGTTAATAGAGTCGACTTTCGTTATATCAAAAGCCAAGGGACGCTCTGAAATACTTCGAGATATCCGTACCTCGACATATGAGATTTGCAGAACTGAGGAAAAAAGTCAAACAACTACTTTTAACAAAAGAATATGTAATTTGACTCCTGAAGTCAGAGATATATTGAAAATATTGTGGAAAGTAGGAGAAATTGCTCCTTAGGAGCAATTTCTCCTCTTTCCACAATATTTTGTTATCTATGTTAAACTTCCTATGGTTCGATTTCCTTGTTAAAACATGGACCAGATTTTCACTTCGAGATAAACGTTTATTCGAGATAAGCGATCGAGATAACGAGAATCGACTGTATACGTTAACAAATTTCTGATATTTGGAAAACCGATGCTAAGGGGTAGGGGTACAAACTATATTGCTTACATATGAAGTCTCAGTGAAACTGATATTCCGATTTCCGTTTTTCAATGTGACTGATGGGCTATCTTTATTGAGTGTTTTTGTCGTTGTTTTGTTTTGATTTTAGGAAACATGTTTTGTTGCATGTACTGTTTTGCACCAAAGTTACAGCCATTGTAGAAAAAAACCAAAACCGAAGCTTAAACAAAATACATAAATAAAAACTACAGTAATTTATAGAACGTAGCAGCACGTATTATTTCGTGATCACGACAAATAAGTAACCAGTTTATCAAGTTACGTTTCTTTCTGTGTTATTATCCCAAATCAGTGTAACTAAACAGATAACAAGACAGTTTCTTCTATAAAGCTGTCATATTCTGAAATAATTTGTCTTTACAGCGTCATTAGATGTACCCAGCTTCCGTTATATCCGCTGGAGCACGCGACATATAGAAACATTCGTCTCCCAGAAATTGATTTTCATGGTTGAGTGTCCTCTTTCTGAGTAACTTGTAAAGTTGAGATAAACCCTTAACGCTAAGCATGCTGGGTGAAAAATTCAGCAGACGACAGTTGGAAATATCTTTCTTATTTTTTTTCTCCCTGAACAGGCTTTGGCATTTCATGCAAACAATTTGCATGTAATGCAAAAGCCGATTTTCTGGGAAAATAATAAAATTTATCCTTAATTTGTCGTCTACTGAAATTGCCCAGAGAGTGGTACATGTTAAAGTGCCTGACACAAGAACAGAATATATTCGTAGATATTTTATTTATTTTTAGTTTTTTTTTTGTTTGTTTTTTTCCATAGAAAATAAGGCTTGACTTTTCATGTGGATCGTCTGCAAGGTAGACGATTTACAAGAAATTTCAAACCGTAATTTTGCTGAAAAGTAAAAAACAAGTCGTTTAAAGTATCGCCTGCTACAATTTGGATTAGTGTTTTAAAGTGTTAACAAGTAATATCTGTAAAATAAAACAGATAAACGACGAAGGAACGAAAATATATTTACGTACTAATAACAATGAAAAAAGGGAACGGGACAGATTCATAAAAAAAAGCCTGGGTTTCGAACCCGCAACCTTCCGCGTGGTAGGCGAACCCTCTCCAGACTGAGATATGGGGGCTGCTTCGGTGCCGCCCGAAAACTAATTATATATTGTTAAGCAGCTACATTTTTCTACAGCTAAAAATAAACATAACTCAAAAATGTGCGTTTGGAAGGACAAAGAGTACAGTATCGTTCGAAAAGAATTATAAGTATCCTGTTTTTATTTTTTAGTATTTTCCTGTTTAGGTTTGTCCTAACCTCGCAGTTTTACCGTGATCTTGAAAACACTTTTCAAAGCATAATGCACAATGAATAAGATGCGTGCCATTTTACGGTAATAACAGAAAAGGTCGTTGTGCAGATTCTTTCAGATTGTATGGCATATTCGTGATTTCATACAGCTGCTCAAGACGATGAGCTTAAACGTCTACGTCGAATAAGTATAAGAACCTCGAAGTCTCCCCGTATTTCATCATATATATTTTTTTAATTTTTATTTTCCTTGTGATCATTGAACCCATTCTGGTGAAAAGTCGAGTACACTTAGGTCGGTGCTACGGTCGAGAGTGGGGCGGTGCGTACGGGACAATGCTGGGGGTCCATCATTGTCATTGTTGCCATATAAAGAGTCTCAACGGAACCGAGATTCCAGTTTTTCTTCAGTTCTCGTGTTCTTTGATTCCAAGGGCAGCCTTTAAATCTTTTATTTTGTCCAACTGAGATTCAGATCAGCCTGTCAATCACTGTCTGATCAGTTCTGAACCTGATAGGTTTTGAAAAGTGAACTCGGAAGACCATAGCCGGATTGCTTAGAGTTGCTCCTTTATCTGGGGCGGCACCAGATGTCAAATTGTATAGATGAACCTCCGCATGAGAAAAGACGTCTTGCGGGCATATCTCAGCTAGCATTCTACCTAAATCTATAGCGGGCCGTTATCGGCCCGTCAGCTACCCTGACGGGCCAATAACGGCCCGCTATAGATTTATGTAGAATGCGTACTGGGATGATGATAATAAAAAGTCAGACTAGCCAGCGAAACTAGTCTAATCGGGGACTTTGATGTATAGTTATTTTATTTCCCAGAAGCCAATAATTCTGTAAGTGGACAGCCAAGAACCTGATGATCTTCCAGACGCGCAGGCTAATCTGGACCTTCACTGTCCGCATAGGCGCCAAAGACAGATCTTATCTAGACATTCTAATGCCATTGTCATTCCGCTTTTATTTTGTCGTTTTCAGTATTTAATATACATGTACGTCACTATAAGCATTAATGCTGAAGACACCCTAATACTTAAATGCCTTTATATATACTGACGCATTCCACCTTTAATCTTTGTAATTACTGGACTAAATGGATAATACTGACAGCTTAACGCCACCATAATTTGTAGCTGTTGTTCATTATTAGGTACATGCCTTCAATTAGTAGACGATGCCTATATTTAGCACAGCATGTTCTTTTCTCTGCCTCATTGTCTTCTTAAATATTTAAATTGTGGATCAAGTCGATGGATATATTCATAGACTCGCTTCCGGTTGAAAGGCGAGATTATCCATCTGGACAGTGCCAAGTGAAAATGTGTCTTCGGGGCATATGCGGACAGCGAAGGCCCTGATCAGACTGCGCATTTGCGCAGTCTGATCATGGGCTTCGTTGCCCGCCTACAAAATCTGTGAATACTGCAGAATGGAATAATAAAATGCGAATGCTCTAATGAGATTGTGTGAATCTTCAATAGATTTTAAACTTCCATATTTCGCATACCGGTAATTTCGAAGACACCATTTTGTCTGACGCAATCCATTCCTGATTATATCGCCTCTGTATTTAGCTGGTTAGTGCTCAGCTCATAAAACTGAAATACATAAATACATTCATGAGAAAAAGGGACTAGACATTACCCGGAATAATCCACAATAAACGCTTATTATGTTGGGTAAACATTTCAGCAGACGACATTTTGAAAATGTTTTCTTTTTTCCCTGGAACATGAACCGGTTTTAGCATTTCAATTGGGAGACAATTTGCATGAAATGCCAAACCCTATTTTCTGGGAAACAAAAAAGAAAATTATAGTTGAAAGAGTGGAAAGGTTATAAAAACACAGTCATCCTAAGGCTCAAAATGAAGAATGAGTTATAAGAAAAGTGGTTCCTAAAGGCAACCAACAAACGCACAACAACGAACCCAAAAAGACAACAGAATGAACAACTGGGCAAACACATATTAACCAGTGCAGAGCATTTCCTATACTATTGCATGTGCGCCCAGCAGTTATTCAGATCACACTGCGCATTAGCACAGCCTGATGTAAGTTTTCGCAGGACACTCTTGGGTAGCCAAGGACCCAAAGGGTCTTCAGGCGGACATTTAATACTATGATATCCGAGTCTTCGCTGGGCGCACATGTAAGCTTATATGAAATGTTGAAATAAGAAAAATAATGTATACCCCTGTAAGCCCCAGTTTTACTATATAAAAGTGGGGTTTAAGGGGGTCAAAATTATATAGGTATGTTTTCATGATGATTGGCAAACAATGAGGATCCAGATTAGAGCCGCAGAACGCAGTGTCTGATCAGGGTCTACACTGTGTGCATTAAGCTCAGAAATTTCTACAAAACGTGGTTATAATAAAAGTTAACCAGATACTAGAAGGTTTTACGAGTATTCTAGTCACTGGTTTTCAAAACTCGAATATTTTTCCTTAACCCATTTAAGCCTAGTGTTCGATAAAAGGGATATTGGCACACAGTGTCGACCCAGATCAGGCGCGGCAGAACGCGGCGTCTCATCAGGGTTTACATTGTTTGCATTAAATACAGGAATTTCTATAAAACATGGTAATAAAAAAAATAACCAGAGACCCCTTATGTTGGAAATGGACCAGTTCAAAAACTTGAAGTAGAAGAGTCCACTTGGAATAAACGGGTTAATTTCCACAGTAAAATGTCTGCAAATTATGAAGAAATTGGTAGGGTAGGTAAACTTTAGGCTGCTCCTCTTGTCCAATGTTTCTGAAATGTTCACAACAAGGTCATGAAAAATGAACAATTAAAAATCACCAAAGAAACTTAAAAACATATTTCCTTAGATAAAAATCACAAAATATCACTTTACTATAGCAATTGCATAGGTCAGATCAATTTTTCGCTGTAAATTTATTTTATGGTAAATATTTGAGAACAAAACACAGAAACAAAAAATACAAATGGTTTCTAATAAGATATGGTCAATCAGAATAAAATATTGTCATTAAAAATAAAACGCCAAGCAAAAAGTGTCTTTCCGAGTGATGTCGAAAGGACATTAGCTTGTCTGTTATCAGTAAGGACAGTTCAACAACAACAACAACAACAACAACAATAATATACTAATCACTTTATGATGGCATTTGTTATGAATATGTGTCATTTTCTCTAGTACTTGAACTTCTGTGCCAGTTCCATGTGGGCTTGTGATGACATCTGAGACTTTATCGTTGAATTAGAGGATAGTTTGATAGGGTGTATATTATTCTGAAAGAAGGGGTCATTTCAGAAATGTTAGTTATAAGAGTTTAATGTTGTTGTTGCTTGAAAAATAGTTTGTTTTATTACAAACCATTTTTTTTTTTTTTGTTTTTTTTTTTGGTATCAAAGACAAATTGCCTTTGTTTTAATCTGTGATTTTTCCTTTAATCTTATCTCAAGATTTCGCTTCTCAACTGGGCATTGTAGGTTAAGATGTGTTCGATTTAATAAAGTTAATTGTCAGGACATTGTGTTTCTAACCCTTCGCTTGCTTATCACGACATGCCCTGTCATAGCAAACAGTGTAGATCCAGATCAGTTGGCTTCTGAAGAAGCCAACTGATCTGGATCTGCACTGTTTGTCATTAAGTATGTGAATTGCTATCAAAAACTCGGTCAAGTAATCAGATAGGCTGGAAATTAGAAGTGGGCGTGGCATCTTAATTTATTCAGCATGAGAAGGGTTAATCATGTCATTAGTTAAGTAAAGAACCCAGCTACCGTACAACCTGTACAATGAGGTTGTAACACATTTCCATACCAAACCGAATTCGCGAAGATAGATGCCTTTTATTGACATATACACTTTACATGTAACTCTTACCAATAAATCAAGGAATTGGCATCAGCTAACACAATTGACATGAAGAACACCGATCCATCTTGTAGATTATATTATTGGTCAGTAGACAGCAGAATGACATTTGTTTAACCCTTAAAGTGCTAATTACAACTACAGCAGACGACACTTGGAAATACTTATTTTTTTTAGAGAAAACAAGGCTTGACATCGCATGTATATCGTCTGCCTAGCAGAAAATTCAGATGAAGTGCCATTTTTTGTCATCCCAAAATTATAAAATCAATTTTGTCGTCGGCTACAAAGGTCTATTCTCATTTTCCCTGAAAAGTAACAGAATCAGTTTTAGAATGCCATCTGCTACAAATGGTTAGCACTTCTAGAGTTCACTTATCCACATTATAAGTTAACGTGCCTAATGCACATAGAGTAGCTCAGGAGTAACCGTGCAAGCCCGCGCATGCGCACAGGCTGATCGAAGGTTCCTGTTGTCACATACTAAATTTAAGTTCTACAGAATTTAAATACTTTAAAAAAAGGTCACTAATATGAATGTGCGCACAGTTGGCAATAATTTTGCAACGGTAAGTGTTAAAGGACATATTTCATCTGTCATTTTATTACCATGAACTGTTTCCAGTGTTAGTGGCTTTCGCCACAAAAAAGTAGTGCAGCATATACCCATGTTATGCGGCATTTACAAATGGATTTAGTCAACATCATACTTATTTGATGTTTAAGAGCATTATCTCTCGAATTATTTAATATAGTGATGGATTAAAAAAACAACAACAAAAAAACAGAAAAAAAAAAAAAAAAAAAAAAAAAAAAAAACAGGAATGACAAATGCCTAGTTAAAGTGACGAACACGTATGCATGAGGAAATTGTAAACAAACGGAACTTATTTTCATATGATTAATCAATACGCCATTGTTGTTGCTACTAATGAAATCGCTGCCAATGAAGGTGTACCTCTCATCAGTGTTGGCTTCTGCCAAACATCTTGCAGGTCTCGAAAGCGGTCATTTTAGTGCCTTTGGCGCTTTGATTAATAACGCAGTGCAAACTGAATGAAAGAAAACTTAGTCCTTGGCTGTGCAAGCTATAATGTGTTTCTGTTGATAACCGATTTTCTATGACTTTCTGAGTATCTCCTTATAGTATAGTTATACTTTCTGGTCCTTTGTGATAACCGAGTCCATTCCGTGATTTTTGAAAAATCATATGAGGGTCATTGATGGGTCCTAATGGGCCAATCCAAACAATTTTTAATTGCTTCAGCCGTTTAATATATATTGTTTGAAAAGACAATGCACGGATGGACAAAACGACCACTGTTAGAAAAAAAAAACTCGTACATTTTACGGTAAAATACTGGCAACTGGCTGCCATCGCGGCTTTACCGTAAACGTTACGTAGGTTATTTACAGGAATAAACATGCATGGCAGGGCAGAGCAGGGCAAGGTAGGTAAAGTAGGACATGGTAGGAATTTGAGCTACCGCGCCATATCTTAAGCTTACCCATCTTTAACCCATACTATGAGGTTATTCCTGTAAAAGTTCTACAGGTGCCCGTAAAATTAACGGTAAATGCACTGGCAGCCAGTTGCCAGTATTTTACCACAAAATCTACGGGATATTTTCGCAGTGTGATCCTAATAATACAGCTGAGCATAGCTGCAAAGTAATGCACCCCCACCCCTTCCCTCCTTCGCCCAATGTTTTAGCTACGCTACTAGAACCAAGAAGTTATCTACCATTTTGATACATGATTGAATATGACATGCAAACTCATAAAAACTAGAAAAGGTGCTACTAAACTGTATAGCGTGAGCAAACTACTCACAGACCTTGGATGGGAGACTCTCCAAAACAGGAGAAAAAAGCACAGACTCATAATTCTCTTCAAAATCCTTCATGGGCTAACTCCTGTATATCTTAACGATCTCCTTCCACCACTAGTGCAAGACACGACCTCTTACAATCTAAGAAATTCAAATCATTTTCAGAACTATCGCGCTAATACCAATTTGTTTCTAAATTCCTTTTCCCGGCAACGATCCGTGCATGGAACGATCTCCCCGCCGAGGTCAAGGATGCGCCATCAGTGGCTGCATTCAAATCACGTTTAAACAAGGATCTAAAAATAACCTCCTTCGTATTATAACACTGGTACACAT
Source organism: Anodontia alba (assembly GCA_964016985.1). Classification (NCBI taxonomy): domain Eukaryota; kingdom Metazoa; phylum Mollusca; class Bivalvia; order Lucinida; family Lucinidae; genus Anodontia; species Anodontia alba. Next base: position 75,202,605 of record OZ024825.1, read on the forward strand.
ATAGGCCAAATTCCACAAGCACGTCTGAGACTTGGATGTAGCTCCTTAAATGCCGACCTTTATCGTAAAAATATCGTTCCAAGTCCCACGTGTGCGTGCGGAGGATTTGAAAGTGCATATCACTTTTTCTTTGCATGTCCTAGGCTCGCTCATTTTCGAAGAAGATATTTCTCGGATTCTCTTTTAAATTATACGGTTAAAGATTTTCTCTACGGCAGCCAAAATCTAACTTTTCAGGAAAACGAACAGTTATTTCTTAAAGTGCAAGAGTATATAGTGAAATCCGGAAGATTTTTGTAGTCCCTATAAATGACTATGTTTGGGGAACTGGGAATCAGCCAAAATATGTTCATGTTGCCGGTAGAAATTTTTACAGCTGTAGCATTTGAACTGAACAATATGCTTTGTGTTTCATAACAAACACTAAATCTACCTGTGTATCCGCTGAATTTACTAATCAGTTCGATTGTTACTTCATGTCAGTACTCATGAAATTTCTTTCTTTCTTTCTTTCTTTCTTTCTTTCTCTTTCACATTCATTAAATGTGTTACACTGCCTTCCATTCATAGATGATGTAACATATGCTGTTTATTCCCAGGAGATGACTCAAATAAGCACGTGTGCTTACCGTCAAATCCTGTGACATATATGTCTAATGCATGTATTGTATGTGTCTACTATAAAGCCAAATAAATACAGTTTAAACCAAAAACTAGAAAACTATCCTTATATGAACTAGAGACTTCTCTGACTTGTGTCCTAAGGGGTCCGGTACGGTGAATAACTGCTATCAAAATAGATAAGACTTATATTATCTGTTCCGTTTTCTATACATTTTAAGCTTTTTGTACTCTGTATAATAGTTTTAATCACCAGATGAAAATTAGTGATATTTTTTCTCAGAAAATAGACATGTCATTGCAGTTGTCTCCTTCAGAGACATTTTGAATGAAATGTCGCATTTTTATGTGAAAAATAAGATACATACCTTAAATATTGTGATAGTTATTAATAGTCATCAGATTAAAGTGTAAGCTTTCAACTTCGAAACCTCACAAATATGCTTGCGCAAAATTTGATTAGTCCTTTTAAAGTGGACGATTTAATGAATAAAACGGTTCTATTATGTTTTTCTGAGGTTTTACACACAACCATAAAAAGAAATGCTTCATTTATTCAAAATTCAGACCCAACCCGCAGTTCACTACTTTATAACGAAGAAATGGGGAAACACTGGGGTCAGAAATTATAAGAAAGGTCACGTGATGATTGCATGTAATATGTTTCCTGATATTAACCATTATTTCCTATAACTTCCGATCTGTTCTGTAAATGGTCAATTAACAAGGCGAAGTGTGCATAATCTCAGCTTGGAGCCAATTTAATCGTCGTGGCAATTTCATGTGTTATCTGCCATTATCCCGTATCATTAAGTCATTCTCGCAATTTAATGGGCAACGAAATCAACCAAACTAAATCTAATAAACGGTACTTGAGCATACACGGAATCGATTCCTGCCATCTGACAGACTCGTTCGAGGACACTATCGCTATTCAATAACAATAGTCTGGTCCGACACCAAGTTAAACACAGCACGTAATAGCGTTAAGCAGTGTTAGAGATTGTATTATAGCGGTACATAGTAAATTGGAAACAATCATATTAGGGTATCTGTTCCAGCGGGCACATGGCGTTTATACAACGTCGCATTAAATGTGACGTTGTATAAACGTCATGTGCTCGCTGTGTCTTATTGTAGAAAGCTGATGAATTGAGGAAAACCTATGCGGTCAGAACAGTTGTGCCGCAACGTAAGAAAGGCACCTTCGTACAAGTGCGCCCAGCAAACATTCGGACAAGCCTGCGCATTCGCGCACTGATCAGAACCTTCACTGGGCGCATTTTGGATAGCCAAAGACGTAGAGTTTCTTCTTGCGGTCAACGAATACTCTTATCAGCCTGTGCGGGTGCGCAGGCTCATTTGAGCCTTCGTTGGGCGCACACTAGTGTGAGAAGGTACGTTTACTCACGCTGTGGCTCAGTTATACTTACCTGGATCTATATCAGATTTGAGTACGAGGGTTTAGCTTTGTTCAATAATCGTGGTCTTTTCTGGGTAGTTCCATATTTATGTTATATTTGCTGTAACACGAAAATAACGCATTTGCTCTATGAATATGCGTTTACTAAACCCTTGTCATGCTGAATAAATTAAGATACCACGCCTACTTCCAATTTTCAGCCAATCAGATTACTTGATCCAGGTTGTTGATATAAGTTCTCATACTGAATGACAAACAGTGCAGATCCAGATCAGTTGGCTTCTTCAGAAGCCAACTGATCTGGATCTACACTGTTTGCAAAGGCAGGGTATATCCGGGTTCAGCAGGACAAGGGTAAAGCTTGTTTTATCGTATTTTCTCGACGAAGGCATTATTTGTTTCGAGACGTTTTTGACCCAGATTATGGCTGCATCCTGTGGGAATGGTGTCAGACATATTATATTATTTTTTTTTTCTTAATACTGCAACATGCATTCCACAAAAATGTTGTAATATTAAAAGTCTGACAAATTTCAGCATTGCTCACATCAAGTGTGCGTAGGCGTAACTTATCTATGAGTAAAGTTTACTATTTTTATCGTAAACTTCTTACCCTTAAAACCTACGTCGTACGGTAATGAAGACACATATTTTCGTCAGTAACTAGTTTTATGGAACCTTACTGAACTAACTAGGATTTTATAAAATTCAGAATATTCACTTTGTGCACCAATTCACTGTTATATGGCCTGTCTGTCTTTCTGAAGCGCATCCGACATTAGGACCATCATGTAGACTTATCATCTAAGCATTCTTTGTTGAAAAAAGGTAGTCCTAAATTAGACATATTTTGTGCACTCCATGATTTTTCTGTGCTTTATACATCTTCGTGATTTTGTCATAAATCTAAATAAATTTTACAGTCGCGGCTATGTGCTATCTTTATACAGATGATTTAGATTTTTGCCCTTGGGTTTATAATATAATACTATTCGTGCATACGAGATAAACCAATCCAAGGTTTTCGCTTTGGATAAAAATTCTTATCCTACCCACACTATCCTAACAGGGGTGAGATGAAAAGGAACAGTTCACGTGCGATAGATCAATGCACTGGTTATATAGGACGTCATGTAAACCTATTGCTAAGCTGATGTCATCACGGCGTTACAGATGACGTCAATTTTCAAAATGGCGGATGTCAACCTAAATGTGTATCGAAGGGAGTCAATAAAACAGATCAACAAAGGCAGAACATTGAAAGGAATGCAAGATAAAGAATCAATCGTGGGTGTTCGGTTCGTACAGAAAAATCCTTCCCTCGGGATCACTGCCTGGCATCCTCCGACAAAACCTCATAATGCAAGACGGTTACATATAGGACGGCTGAAGCCAATAAGTGAAAATCCCTTTTCAGTGAATTGGTAGTGAACTGGTACCCTTCGAGAAAAGGCTAAAGAGAGCGAAAGATTGGGCCCCGCCAAGACTTGCCTAAAGTGTCCGCGAGGGCAAATGGCAGTATGTAGAGAAGAAGACACCTTGGGCTCTGATTTCCTCCTCTCCATCAGTCGCAAGAGTACAGTTCACCTTTATATAGAACATGCTTTGAATAACACAAATAGCTGAGCAAGAATGAATTAGACCATTTGGGCCACGTCAAGCAAAAAATTGTTTTCAAACAAGCGCAAAATGCGCATATTGAGATCATCCTGCGCACGCGCAAAATCTCACCCGGGCCTTTTACTCCACTGACACATTCTATAGTATACAAAGGGTCTGTTTGCGGACAGCGAAGACCCAGATCAGACTGCGCATGCGCGCAGTCTGATCTGGGCCTTCTCTGTCCGCGCATGCCTCGATGGCACGTTTTCGCATGACACGGCCCATTAGGTTGTATAAAGCATGCTGTGTATGGCAGAGAGAAAACTATTATATGATACGACAGCGCCTAATGGATTATATTCGGGTCACAGTATGTTATTTAACTAGAAATAAATGCATTTAGACATATAAAGACATATAAAGAAAGAAATACAAGCTGTGAGTAGACAGCAGATATTTCTTAAGAGCTTTAAACTGTAGAAACCCTGACATCAAAATGTTTAAAAACAACTGAGCAGGTCCACAGCATTTCCTTCAAGATTGTACGTGCGCCAAGCGAACACTCAGATAAGCCTGCGCAGATGCACAGGCTGTTCAGAGTCTTCGCTGTCCTCATGAAGACGCTTTGGAATCTTGGCTACCGACAGAGTGCCCTGCAAAGACACTGATCCGACTGCGCTGATGCGCAGGTTGATCTGAGTATTCGCTAGGCGCTCATGTTGTCTTGTAGGGAATGCCGTGCACCGACTCACATGTTATTTCGGGCAGAAAGTCGCAGACAAACGACACTTCTTGATAAGTCAAGAGCTATTCAAATGTCGAACTGTTTATTTCAGTCCAGCTATAGGAGACCTTTTTTTTTTTCATTCAGTTTTATAGCGAAGGTCTAACGCAACTTGCTGAACAACTGAAAAACAAAGGCAACAACCTATGTCATTAACATGATCATTACGAAAACACGCCTATTCAAATATACTGAAAATTTTACCACCAAAAAATGAAAATTTTCAGATAAAAAATTCAGATATTTTTCAAATTTCGGCTCAAAACATAGATTGTGAGTACTCGTTAGAGCAGAAATAAGAAAAATAATGTATACCCCTGTAAACCCCAGTTTTACTATATTAAAGTGGGGTTTAAGGGGGTCAAAATTATATAGGCATGTTTTCGTGATGGATGTGCACATAGCTGCGACTGTAAAATTTGTGGCAAAATCACGAAAAGTGCATAACACAGAAAAAATTACTTTGTGCACCAAAAAAGTATGTCCAGTTTAGTACTGTATTTGCCGAAAATGCAAACTTAACACATCGTCTTAGATACTTTGACCAATTATGTTTAAATCAATAGTGTTACTGAATAACAACATGGATGGTTGAAGTGTCTGAATACAAGGCCACCAAAACTTAACATTACATCAATATTAATGCTTAAAAGAGTAACATTATCTTCCTACTAAATATCCATAGGGCCAATCAGAAAAGAATGCATGCCGATTTACCTATACATGTAGCCTGGAACTTGTCTGGGTTTGTACCTGTCAATAAGTACAGAACATTCATCTTGTAAAACCGTTTTAAGAATATTTATTATTTTAAAAAGAAAATATAAAGTAATGACTAGAATAAAACTGTTTGTGCTCAGGTAGGTACGACAAATGGTTTTGTATTAAACTTGGCAAAAGTTTTGCAAAGTTATTTCTTCTGTGTTTAGCGCCAGGCAAAAAAAAAAAGACTTTTCGAAAGATGTTGAAATGAGAGTAGGTGTTTTGTTTGTCGGATTTCCACATAAAATGTAAGACTAGACACTTTACCAGGCTTTGTTTGACCATCTCATGATCTGCCGCATAATTTTGGACACCACCCTTCCCTTGATGACCCTTTTTGCTATATAAAGTGGGGAATTAAGGGTGGTACTGAACTCTGAAAAAAAATGACGCGTGTCTTTATATGGCTGTATTTAAAACCTCTGGAATAATTTGTGAAATCTCTCTGTTTAAACCACCCATTGAAAAAGGGGAGGGGCGTAGCCTAATTTTGCACAAGAGTATTAAATAGGTTACGAAGTTGAAAAAATAAACTTTAAACCGCTGACTATCAATAAAAGCAGACAATCTTTCAAACAAATATTTTTTCTTATTTTTAACAGAAAATAGGACTCGACATTTCATTCAAATTTTGAATGGGATATCAATTCTTATTTTTTTTATTTTTTATTTTTTTTTTTATTTTTTTTTTCAGAAAAAAAAAAAAAAAAAAAAAAAAAAAAAAAATATTAATTTCTTTTGATGATTTATTCTTCAATATAATTAAGCTAAGAATGTATAAGAGGCAGAACACTTGAATGTAATGTGAAATAGCAAAACTTTTTTGTTGTTAAGATGGTTATACATGCAGCAGGCCTGGTCCATTTTAATCCTGCAATTTACACATCGAATAGGAATTGCTTATTTTGGTAAACCCATTTATTCTGTTCGGGACTATTTTCGAACCAAGGAGACGGTACAAATTCGTTTGCGATAGCTATCAATTGTTCTTCCCAAAACAATCGTGTAATTACGAGATTGTAATTGAATCAACGGAAATAAATAGCTTTTCCTAGACATTGATAAAATTTAATTAAGCGCTACGCTATTGTAACCAATAAATAGATGGTACTAAGGTTTCTCATATGACGAATTGCTTGTCTGACATGTTACTGAGTATTTTTTACTTTAGAGTAAGAATGAATTGTGTGTCAATATCGCTTTCAGCCAACATTTATCTTACCACATTCTTTGACTGAGAGTATAGCATGGTCTATAGAATGTAATCTTCCTTGTCGAAATTTCAATTATTTACTTCGCGTTTATCTGTGATAACAAGGTGCGGACTATTCGAATATTAATCTTTAACAAACCTACAGGAATAGTAGTTTGTTTTGCTGTAGAAACAGAAACAGAAACAGAGAGTCTGTGATTTAGCAGTACCATTTTAAAGCTGCGATCGGCAAAACCCATCCATGACGAAAACATGCCTATATATTTTGACCCCCTTCAACCCCACTTTTATATAGTAAAACTCGGGTTTACAGGGGTATACCTTATTTTCCTTATTTCTGCTCAAAACATAGATTGTGGGTACTCGTTAGAACCGCCTCGGCGAGGCGGTTCTAACGAGTACCCTCAATCTATGTTTTGAGCAGAAATATGAAAACTATCAGAGTTTTTTACCTGAAAATGTTTAGTTTTTGGAGGTGAAATTTTCTATATATTTGAATAGGCGTGTTTTCGTAATGTTTTCGTCTTTTCTTAAAAAAAGATATACTTCAGTTTAATTTGCCTAAGACAGTCGTATCGATCTATGTGTGCTCCACCACTCACAAGTCCTCATAAAGTTTCGTCCTAAAGAGCGACTTTACAAAGTGCGTATACAACCTTTCAAATTACACTGCTGTATATGAAGAGGATTAATAAAACCAAATTATCCGATTTTCATTCTTTTGTGTATTATTTACTTTCAAAGGCAACCTTTAAAATTTTTATTTTAACCCTTCTCTTGATGAACACGACATGCCCTGTCTTAGCAAACAGTGTAGATCCAGATCAGTTGGCTTCTGAAGAAGCCAACTGATCTGGATATGCACGGTTTGTCATTAAATATGTGAATTTCTATCACCAAATCTTGAGCAAGTAATCTGATTGGCTTGAAATTAGAAGTGGGCGTGGCATATTAATTTATTCAGCATGACAAGGGTTAAATCGCTATATCAGGTATTAAGTGCCGTGTGGCGGAAGTAAAACGACTCTCCGTACTTCAACATACTGCACATTAAATTTCATTTCCTTCAAATGGGCTCATTGAGCGCATTGATTTTTTTTTTTTTTTTTTTTTTTTATTTCTGAAAGTCGAATACCGCTTAAGTCGGTATTAGGGGCCGTGTGCAGCCTCACAAATTACAGTAGAACCTCTGTGGCTCGAACCCCGATGACTCGTTTACTATGGATGAGTCGAACACGTTTTTGAGTCCGCAGGGATTTCCTCCAAATACGATATACGGATAATGTAGGGAGGTTCTTCTTTTATCTTGTAAATGTATGATATGTGTACTCATAAGATTCGCCATTATGAGGCGATTCTAATGAGTACACACAACATACATTTATAATATAGAACACCGAAAAGATATCCCACAATCATCTCCATTGTGCCTCCTGGTGTGGCACTAATAATAGCCTTCTGAGGCTCGAACTACCGCTGTCTCTAACAAATTTTCATGGTTCCAAAGGGGCTCGAGCCATCGAAGTTCGACTGTACACTGCTGCATCAGATGATACTAAATAAAGCTAGATCTTCGATTTTCATTTTTTGATGCGTTCTTTGTTTCCAAAGACAACCATTTAGAACTGATTGTACTGGCAGCACTGACTTGTATTTAATTAGACATGGTGCCATTATTGTTGTGACTGCGTAGTCTTTGGTACCCTTTATAGTCACAAATAATTACTATTGTGAAAATATAACAAAGTACTCTTAGTAAAATTCTTTGAAATTTCTTCAACACATGAGCCGGGGCACATCATTTCCTACAACATTGCATGCGCGCCAAACAGACTCAGATCATCCTGTGCATCCGAACAGTCTAATCAAAGTCTTTGCAGGACCCAATGTGTCTTCATGCTGACAGTGAAGACTCTGATCAGCCTGTGCGGAAGCACAGGCTGATCTGTGCCTTCGCTGTGTGCACAAACAAATTATGACCGGGATTATGACCCATAGCCCTTGTCAAGAATCCCAATAACTAATCTTCTATAGTGCAAAGAAGTTCCCAAGAACTTTGATTAGCTATATTCTATTCTCATGGCGCATCATAAAATATAAGACGGCCCAGTTCTTATTTTTCACTACTCCAACGAACAAATAAAACAGTTTGAGCCATAATTTCAGAAACATATCATTGGACATATTCACCCAGCATTCAAGCAGTCTGATCAGAATATCCATTTTGCATCAGGAAAACACGCCTATATAATTTTGTATAATTATAGTAAAACTGGGGTTTACAGGGGTATACATTATTTTTCTTATTTCTGCTCAAAACATAGATTGTGGGTACTCGTTAGAACCGCCTCGCAGAAATATGAAAAATATCAGAATTTTTTATGTGAAAATTTTCAGTTTTTGCAGGTGAAATTTTCTATATATTTGTATAGGCGTGTTTTCGTAATGGGATAGCCGAAGATGCAAAGACTCTTTAGGCGGACAACGAAGACTCTGATCAGACTAGGCGAATAGACAGGCTGATCTGAATCTTCGTTGGGCGCACATGTCCGAAGTTATGTTTTCTTATGTGTTGGCTCATTTCATCTCTAACGAAAGTGCTCCAGAAGGAAGTAGTATACAATTATGCATTCACTGATTTCTATTTCGGTGGATAGGCCGGATGGTGCGAAGATGTCGTGTATATTACGTCACCTGGGCGTCCAACTCATATTGGTTTACAGTTGGGTAAGGCCTGCTATCCTTATAACAGGTAAGGGTAGAGGGGGAATGTTTTTATTTCTTCTATTTCTTCACTTTCATTCCTGTTCCTCTTTCTTCCCTGTCCCTCTCTTTCATCTCCTCTTCTATCCCTTCTATCACTATTCTCCCTTGCTCTGAGAGATGACACAAAATGACTCACAAGGGTTGACGTGTCGTGTCGTTAAACCCCAAAACAATCAATCAAATCAAATTTTTATTTCGGCGTAAGGTAACTAATTTACGCTGTCATCAATGAATACGGACGTAAAGTCAACATAGGTTTGACTGCATTCAACTGCAGTGCAAGCCAAGGCACGCGTTATTTTTGTATCGGGACTAAACATTTCGAAACAATCAAAACAGATTTTCACTCGCTACAAAAGGATAGGTTACAACACGGCTATTCTGCGGCAAACTGCATGCATGATTGTTAACTCAATTATGAATTATAACGTTGATTCCATCTTATAACTGCACGATAGTAAGTCGGCCCTCAGTTTAAATGACGGCTTTCTCCTCAGTTTGTTTTAGAAGGTTGACTAGCAATGTCTGCGGTCGGACCCTTTGTGGTCCTGTTCGTGGTTTTCTTATGTTCTTGCTTCAGATCGCCACTGGGCCCTTTGCTTTGTTTCATCCCAGTGTTAATGATTATTTGTGTTACACTGTGATATGTTACAGATGAGGTAGAGGACCTCTTTGCGGCCAGAACAAATGTTTATAATTTGGAGCTGTATTAGAATTTAGGGTGATGTTTCGCGGGAGTAAAAAATTACATTCGGAAAACACTCCTATTCAAATATATAGAAAATTTCACTTCCAAACACTGAAAATTTTCAAATAAAAAAACTCTGATATTTTTCATATTTCTGCTCAAAACATAAAGTGTGGGTGATCGTTAGAACCGCCTCGGCGAGGCGGTTCTAACGAGTACCCATAATCTATGTTTTTAGTAGAAATAAGAAAAAATAATGTATACCCCTGTAAACTCCAGTTTTACTATATGAAAGCGGGGTTTAAAGGGGTCAAAATTATATAGGTATGTTTTCGTGATGACTGCTACCCAACTCCAATCACCCCAGGGAGTTTTTCTGTTGACCATTCAAAGGCGGTTTCTCTGTTGCAGTTCTTCTTTGTTCGTGCGATGGTGGTTTCATCGTCTTTGCGGTCTCTCGTCTTTGTTTATCATAGTGATTAATTTAATTCTTTATGTTTTCGCTTTGATGCATTGACTGAGTTGGGAGCCTTTATGCGGATCTGTATTGGGAGTAGCATCGGGACCCAGGGTGAAGTTGGCTACCTGTAAAAGTGCTTTAACCCCCATGGTGATTTACTCTACTTACCGTTCTAAGGCGGTGGTCCCGGTGTTAGGCTTACTCTTTGTTGCTTTGTGGTTTATTCTACGAGGCGATTTGTTTTATGTCTTACCTTGTGTAATTTTGTTCTTGTGTTTTCGGTCCTTTTAGCATTGCGATTACCTCGCTTGGGGGAGAGAGCTAATCTAAGTGCTTTTCGTACGTTTGTTCGATTTGTGCTTGTTTGGAAGTGTCGATTTCCTCTTCCTCTTAGTGTCTGGGAAGGGCTGCGGTTTGTGATTGTGGCACTCCCTGGACTTTTCTCTTACCTTTTTTTTCACACGTGACGTTTGTTTTGTTATTTCAACTGAATATTCGTGATTGTGGCATTCCCTGGGTATCTTCACTTTTATTTTGAATATATTTTCATGATGTTGTGCATTCTTTGGTGGCATTTTCAGGCCAGTCATTATTAAAGCCAACAAACCACTAATTTCACATTTTTGTTATGTATAGCTTACGAAGAATGGCATATGTCTGCTGACTTTAGTGGTGAAAATCTCTATACGATATTCGAAATACTTACAGAGCAACTGTGATTTGACGGTTTTTCATATTTATATCTCTTCTCTTCGATATCATGTGTGTGTGTGTGTGTGTGTGTGTGTGTGTGTGGTGAGGGGGGGGGGGGAGGGGATGCAATGACGTAATTGTGTCTTATGAATAATTTTTAAAAAGGTTAAAAAGTTATTTTGAAAATATGAATACACAAACAGGGATCATTCATATCTACGCTCAAGGCTGTCATGGTGAATCGCCTCACATATATTTTAGTTTTAAATGCATGATTTAAAAATGCGTTTATAAACAATTTTAAAATTAATTTAAATTCTATTTCAAGAAGTAATGCTACTAAATGTTTATATATTATATAAAACTCCTTTTCGGTGCTTTCGGTACAATTTCAGTCTAAACCAGTGGCCTGAATTTTGCCATTTTAACAAAAAAAAAACAAACAACAACTTCATTTAGCATCAATCAATTTAAATTCTATAAGTGCCTACCTTGAAGTATAAAACCCGGATAAACAATATCGATAGAATATTTACTTTTTAATCAAAATAATTTCTAAAGAAATACGTGAATTAAAGTCAGATTAATATTACAAAAAATTTTAAAAAAGCTGACGTCATCGAACAGTGTAAGGTGGGATAATTATTTTACTAAACTTTAAATAGCAACACTACGACTCTGAATACATGTAACGTTTGACTTAATAGGATTTCTGTACATGCGGCTTTATCACCACATTATCTTGGCAGTCAGGACCTCTATTTAAGTGACCATATAACTTCTGTGAACCTACCAAACGGTGTTTTATTACTTGCTGTTTGTCTAAAGTGCAGACATTACATCAGACATTCTTTGAAAAATATTATGATAGAATACAATTGTGCATTTTTATTTGATGCATTGTCTTAATGCTGATGCTCTTTTTAACGGACTGATACAAGTCTGTCGTCACAACACCGATTGCTTAATCTGGAGAGCGTTCAATCGAAGATAATCAATGTATGACGTGGGATGATCAATAAATTCGAGTATCTTTGCTCTAGTGGCTCTGTTCATCACGAAAACATGCCTATATAATTTTGACCCCCTTGAACCCCACTTTTATATAGTAAAACTGGGGTTTAGAGGGGTATACATTATTTTTCTTATTTTTGCTCAAAACATAGATTGTGGGTACTCGCTAGAACCGCCTCGCCGAGGCGGTTCTAACGAGTATCCACAATCTATGATTTGAGCAGAAATTTGAAAATATCAAGAAGTTTTTATCTGAAAATTTTCCTCTTTTTTTTTGTTGTAAAATTTTCAATATATTTGAATAGTCGTGTTTTCGTAATGTCTATATATTTCCACATGATATCTGCCAGAATAAAATGCAACATGAGTAGTAATTGATATACAAATTACGCAAAACGGTTCTCACGATAAAGTTAAATTTTCAGGAGATATATGATAATAAATGCGGCATGTTTCCATTAAATATTTTGAACGGAATATGTTGTAATGTCTGAAGTATGTTTATTTAAAGGCTAAAATGATAGTCTACGAATTTTCGTAAATCAGCTCAAATTTCAAACGAATGTCTTTCCTAAGTAAATAAATATGTAAAAGAATAGTTGCACTTTTTGTGTATATCAAAACAAACCAGCTTACGTGTTTCTTTATCTCTAAAATTTGTATTGCAATTTTTTAGTATCTCAAAATTCCGAAAAAAAAAATGTTACGTTTTTTTTTTTCATTTAATTCAGTTATGATATGTCCAGCCGAATTGAGTCGACAGTGTAATTGCAGAAATTGAAATTGTAATTTTAGAAGCTAAGTGTACGCAAAAGATCCTTTTTACAGAACAGAATTATCATTATTGGTAAAGTAATCATCTAAGATATTAGTTTTAAAGCGGTGATAGTTTTACGTACCTCACGTGTCATCACGTGCAGAGGATGATGACGTCAAATATTCATTCGAAATACTCTCATTTAAAAGCCGAAATGTAGTCTCAACAGTTAATGGCATTTATTTTACTTAACATTCTATCTAAAATGTTCTCGAATGTATTGATCAACCCTCGTATTTGATGACGATGATTCATCTGTTACACGTAGCCTACACTAATGTAGGCTAAGACCGTTAAACGTAAATTATAGTCGGCTAATGTGAAGTTGTCAGATTTCAGCCTTTTCTAAAAGGGGGATTACTTTTGTGACTTCCCAGAAATGGTCTGTCTAAAATCCCAGAAATGATTTTTCTAAAAGGAATGAATTTGCTCTTAGGAATGAATGTGCTCCCAAGGAGCAAACTCATTCCTTTTTGAACGACCATTTCTTTTAGAATATACCTCTTTTTCAGAAGGATGGTAAAACAAGAGCTAATATATTTGACTGTATTCATTCCCTTTTGATTGTTTTTTTCATGTTTGGCTGTTGTTTGACCCTATCGAAACTTGTATACTGCATTCAATGTGTCGTGTACGGACATGTTCAATGAACATAGTCAAAAAATACAGATGACAAACATAAAAAGAAATCCACGAATGACTGGCCTTTACATATAAATGTATGTATATGTAGCTCTTATTGTCTTTCAAAAAGTAGGGACTCTAGTTCTCAATTTTTGCTAACCCTAGAGCGGAAAGATATACGAATTATTTCGATATAGGAAAAAAAGGCTGGATATGTCTATATATAAAACAACTGTACAGCAGATATGCATACATTGCATTTCGCGAAAATTTGCACCTTTCTATTGAGGCCCACTTGATACCTAAAAATTCTAAGTATATAAAACTTTGTGTATTCAGGTTAAAATTGTAAAAAAGAAAAGAAAAAAAAAAAAAAAAAAAAAAAACAGAAAGCAGAATGTTTATTTTCGTATGCACATATGCAAACATGACGTCATTAGTTACACCCCTGTTGTTTTCCGCATTTAAGGGAGAGTACACCGTTTTTCTGTCTGACATTTGTTTTTAATTTCGTATGCAAACCATTTTTCAAATAAACCTACTACCGTTTTCTATAGCCGTTTTTAGAAGGTATACAGAAAGAGATTAAAACCAAAAAATGTTCGATTTTTCGTCCAATATGGCCGCCACAATAAACCTGAAAGAAAACGATGTTTGATTGCAAATGTTATCATACTATTTTGAATGACACATTTTAAATTTTACCAAATATCTTTCGGGCGTTCTAGATTATGGTTTTTGAATAAAAAGGTATTCGTATAGAACACTGTATTTTACTTACGAAAGTCTTAAGCATGTATGTTGAGGGGAATCGCCGCGCATTTCTTCGTGTCCATAATGTCAAAACCTTTGTTGACGAACTATACTGGGTAAGAATGTATGAAGACCAAACAAAATAAGTGACGTAATTTCCAAAAACTAAAATGTTTATAAAAATTCCATAAAACCAGATCGAGGCATCTGATCAGGGTCTAAACTTTTTGCCACTCATCCAGCAATTTTACACACATTCATAAGAAGTAAAATGGACTTGTTGAAGGGAAGTATAAGGTAAAGAGTAAGGATAGTGAATATTTAGGGTAAATACCAAATCCGAAATTTATAAGATTGAACTAAAATTCCCATGAAAATGAAATTCTGAACCCTCTCTGAATTCGCCCCTGCATATAAATATTACTATCATGTCCTATAAAAACAATCAGATTTATCTAAATGAAAGAAGCTATTTGTCCTTTAACAAATTTACGAGAAATGGTACAGTAAAATGCGGGAATTTTGCATTTTATCTCTAAATGAAATGATGCCATGCCTTAAATAAGCATGAAAATAAAAAAATGAAACCAGCAGAAGGTTAACGCTTGTCCTACTAAATACACGACATTTTACAAAATGCGACAAGAATTTTAAACAATCAGTGCTAATTTATATTCAGGCATCAACTTTACAGATTAATTCATCGTGAGTTGGGTGCATATTGGGTTATTTTTCCTGTTAGTATATACATGTGTTCTATACGATTAATAGAACTTACAGCTGCTTGGCAAAACTCTAAACCAGTATCATGCAAAATGCATGCGCTTCTCCAAAATGCAATTAGTTTTGCATTGCTATACAGCGGTTTTGTATGAACCAATATCCAAGCTTCGTATATACAAAAACACAGCTGTGTATCTTTCCGATGCTAGGGTTACCTTTTTGCAAGATTTTAGGAGTTGAGATCCCCGACAAAAAGGTTATATATTGAGTTGTACTCAAATAGTTATTCAAATATCGATAGTATAAGCAATGCCATTCCAAACGGAACCTTAGCGCATAAGCAAACTGCTAGCCTTGACCAATCTGCTCCTTCACGATTTAGATTGGAATCTTTACGTTTTGCCATTAGATAATACAGCATCTTGGCTACTTTCTGGCAACTAACGACGAAGAATAATGAAATGTACGTTTGTGTTGGCTATTTTGTGCTATCGTTATTCATTTATGCGTTAAGACATTTTGTCTGAAGTTGTTCATATAAATAATAAGACGAAGGACAACACATTGTTATAACACTTACTTTATGTCCCTGTATCAGCTGTTACAGCTACTGGCTCAATGTTCAAACACTACATCATTTGGTTATGCCAGCATATATAAGGACAGCCTGTACCGAACTGTTTATCCGTATCACAGCATTCGATTTCATAGTTTGATCTACAGGCATAGTTATATAAATTAGGTGCTATGTCAATTTAGAAAAAAAAATGATGCTGCATATATTTGTGTTTGTACACACTCACATTCTATTGAGATGAAACTGCAAACAAATCTTGACACAGATCATGGGCTAAACAAAATAAAATGCGGATGAACTACGTTAAAGCCACATTTATGACAATAGAAACAACAGTTAAATGGTTATGAAATTCTCATTCTGCAATCTGGCGATATTAGCATTGACAAAACTTCATATCAGAAACTACTAGGAGTATACATTGATAAGCACCTTACTTGGACCACATGTAGATTATCTCTGCACTACTATTTCATCCAAAAGAATTCACTCCTCAAGCAATCATCAAATTATGTTTCGACTGATGTACAGAAAATGTTTTACCAGTGGTATATTCTTCCTTTGATAGATTATTGCTCCAACACATGGGAAACCTGTTCTCTTTCAAATTAGAAAGACTGTCTAAATTAAAAAAAAAAAAAAAAAAAAAAAAACGTGTCGCATGTATTATTCTGAAAGCATATTAAACAAAACCTTCTGCAGTTATGTTCCAAGAACTGGGATGGCAATCTGTATCGAAACAAATTACTAATAGCAAAGCCATTCTAACATTAAAAGCAATCAGTGATCTTGCGCCTGCATACATTTCAAGTATATTAAAACCAATGTCGCTTGCCCATAATCTATCATTAATATCATCCGAAAACGGAACATTATCGGCTCTAAGATCAAGATCTGCGCTATTGGATTGTATTTTTTTACACTCGGTTATAAAATTGAGGAACACTTTACAACGGTCTATTTGGGAGTCATCTTCCTTGATTTAATATAAAACAAGCTTCAAACATTTTATTTAAGACTGGTTAACATACCTGAATTTTAAAAGTAGTGTTAGATCTCAAGATTTTAAATTCTCATGCATTTTGCTTTTTATGTTCCAGAGAGGAATATCTTTTAGTTGGAACGTTGATTTTGGTTTGATAATGCATTGTCTTGCCCGGGCCCTGAGGATTTCTCTTGCCGAGAGTGGGTGGCGGAGCATGTTGTTTGGACATTGGTTTCCACCACATGTCTCTCGTTCCCAGCTCTCGATGAGGTATTGCTTATTATTTTTGCTTGTTGATGCGATGTATGCACTGACCACCAGTGCATCTAAACTGTGATGCATATCGTCTTACGACGATGATCTTAAAAAAAAGGTAAGAGAAAACAGGGAGTGCCACAATCACAAACCGCAGCCCATCCCAGACACCAAGAGGAAGAGTAAACAGACAAAACCAAACAAGCGTAAATCGAACAAACTTACGAATAGCACCAAGACTATCTAAGCTGCAATTTGCAGAGCATTTCCCTTTCCGGGTTCGGGTGGCGGAGCATGCTATTTGGACATTGGTCTTATGTCTCTCGTCCCAACGCTCTCGGTGAGGTATTGCTGATTTTTTTTTTTTTGCTT
Source organism: Anodontia alba (assembly GCA_964016985.1). Lineage (NCBI taxonomy): Eukaryota > Metazoa > Mollusca > Bivalvia > Lucinida > Lucinidae > Anodontia > Anodontia alba. The sequence continues at coordinate 75,219,737 of OZ024825.1, forward strand.
TTTAATGCGATGTATGCACTGACCATCAGTGCATCTAAACTGTGATACATATTGTCATATCGTTCTACGACAATAATCTTAGAAGCTGCAGTTTGCTTTTATTGTCATTTTATAAGCATGTTTCCAGTTTTTGGAGATGACTATTGTTATTTTTTTTTTATGTTTTCGTGGTTAGTAATATCCATGTATTTATTTGTATATATATAAGTTGATCTGTCATTATTTACAATGACTAATCTTAATCAAATACGTGTAGTGTTACTAAATGTGTGTTCTAAGTTGGCTGATGAGACCTATCTTAGCTCTAAACTGCCTGTTGCAGATAGCACAAGAGAGGTCTGAGGAAGAAAGCTCTGTTGGTGAGTTGGTGATGCCTTAGCTCTGGCTTTCCGCTGTGCACATTTCTGCTCCGCTTCGCTGATTCTTTTTGCTTCATAGTCGCCAGCACCCCTTCTTATAAGACCTCGCCACTTTGTCCTGTCCTGTGCAATCTGCTCCGCTTCGCTGATTCTTTTTGCTTCATAGTCGCCAGCACCCCTTCTTATAAGACCTCGCCACTTTGTCCTGTCCTGTGCAATCTGTTTCCATGACTCTGTTGGTATGTTGAAAAAAATCCAAACAAGCACAAACCAAACAAACGTACGAAAAGCATTAAGATTAGCTCTCTCTTCCCCAAGCGAGGTAATCGCAATACTTAAAGGACTGAAAAACACAAGAACAAAACGACACACGGAAAGACATTCAACAAATCGCCTCATAGAATAAACAATAAAGCAACAAAGATAAGACTAACACCGGGACCACCGCCTTAGAACGGTCAGCAGAGCAAACCACCGTTGGGTTTTAAGCACTTTTACAGCTAGTCAACTTCACCCTGGGTCCCGATGCTACTCTTAATACAGAAATACATAAAAATTCGGTTCGCATAAAGGCTCCCAACTCAGTCAATGCATCAAAGCGAAAACATAAAAATCAAATTAATCACTATAATAAACAAAGCCGAGTACTCATGGCTAATTCTACTGTATGCCAGAGTAAATGAAAACCAATAGTTGAACCACGGCGGGCCAAGCCAAAGACATATCGTTAAGCCCCAACCCACTGGTTAAAGTTTTACGAAGAGGCCGTCATTGAGTCTGAGGCCCGAACCGCCGTCGTGCAATTAAAGAGTGAAGCATAGCCATCAACAATGATTGGGTTGACAACTAGGCATGCAGTCTGCCGCATAATATCCAGGCTATAGCCAATTCTTTTATAACGGTTAATAAGTTTTCTGAATTGCTCCGAAAAGTTAGATTTACCTACAATTTTTCTAAATCTGTACACTAAGTCACCTTGAAGTCTTTAAGGGAGGCTTTGAGGATGTCCTTGTATCGCCTTGTCATTTGACCCCCATGGGAGCGTTTTCCTATTTGTAGTTCTCCATAGAGGATTTTCTTTGGAAAACGTTCATCAGGCATTCTAGTAACATGGCCTGTCCATCTTAACTGTGCCAATTTCAGAAGAGTATTTACACTCTGCATCCCTGTCCTTTTCAGGATTTTAGTGTCTAGAATCCTGTCTTGCACTTGATCTTTAGAAGTTTTCTAAGACAGCTTGTATGGAAGTGGTTCAGTCTTTTAGCGCGCCGTTGGTAAACTCTTCAAGATTCTCATGCGTATAATAGTGTTGGCAGCACCACAGATCTGAAGACTTTCAGCCTTGTGTCAAGTCTGATTCCAATTCGATCCAAAATACGTCCACGTAGTCGGCCAGATGCTGCACTGGCTTTGGCAATCCTGCATTGACTTCATCATCAATGTGCACAACTCTAGACAATGTGTTTCCAAGGTAGGTGAATTTGTCTACAACTTGCAATCGTTGACCTTTCACTGTGATGTTAGGCTCCTTGTAAGGCAGTCAAGTATTGGCTGATATACTACCTCAGTCTTTTTGATGCTGATTGTGAGATAATAGCTGTCACATGAATCGGATACTTGATCCACACCTTTTGCATTTTCACTTCTGATGGAGCACCCTTTGCCAAAGAGAAACTCATCTAGCACCTCTGTCTGCACCTTGGATTTAGCTTGCAACCGTCTTAGGTTGAAAAGTTTCCCATCAAAGCGATAACTAATAGGTATACCATTGTCGCCATCCTGGAAAGCATCTGTAAGCATGGCAGAAAACATCATGCTGAACAATGTTGAAGCTAGTACACAGCCTTGCTTAACCTTATTTGTCACAGGGAATGGATTAGAAAAACTCGCCATCATTTTGAACCCTTGCAAGCATACCATCGTTGAACTGCCGCACCATTGCTATGAATTTGGCAGGACAGCCAAACTTTGCCATAATTTTCCAAAATCCCTCACAACTGACTGTGTCAAATGTTTTGGTAAGGTCGACAAAGGTCATGTAGAGGTCCACATTCTGTTCCTGGCAATTCCCTTGAAGCTGTCTTGCTGTACAGAACATGTCTATTGTTCCTCTGTCTTTCCTGAATCCACACTGGCTTTCTGGTTGAAGCCCTGACTGTTCCAAGTGTTCATTCAATCAATTCAGCAGGACTCTAGCAAGGATCTTGCCAGCAATTGACAATAAAGAAATGCCTCCATGATTGTCACAGACTTGAGGATTCTCTTTCCTCCTGAATAGGTGGATGATTGTTGCATCCTTGAATTCTTGAGGGATGGCTTCTTTTCTCCACATGATGTGCAGTAACTGTCAGTTTCTCTGCAACTGGAGGACTTCTTGCTTTGTAGTCCTCTGCAGGTATTGCATCTGATCCTGGAGCCTTGCCAAATGACAGGAGTTTTATTGCTTTCACTGTTTTAGAGACAGTTGGGAGTTCATCAAGCAGCGGATTACATTCCACCTGTGGTAGTCTGTTGATAGCTGCATCATTGATAGATGATGGCCGATTTAGGACACCATTAAATTGTTCAGCTCATCTTTTCAAGATAGCTTCCTTGTCAATCGGAATACTAGTTCCATCTGTTCTAAGGAGTGGGGTGGTTCCTGAGCTCTGTGGACCATATACTGTCTTAAGTGCATCAAAGAACTTCATATCCTTTCTGTCTGCAAAGGACTGGATTTCATCAGCCTTTTTGCTCAGCCAAGTCTTGCATATCTCTGAGCAAAATAGAAGGGAAGGCAATGATCAGGAATCGATACAATTATCCCATGCCTCCCATCAGAGACATCAAAGGAAAAGAAACACAAATACGAAATAACTAGACTCTAATGGAAACCTCACTAGCAGAAAGCCAAAAGGACAGTTACTTTCCCACAAAGTGGCCAAATGGCTATCCAAAGCAAAAAAGATGTAAGCGACACACACATTCAAAGACGAACTATAACAAAAATAAACCAAGACAGAAGAACCGCCTTGGACCGATCAGTGAAAAGTATTTCAGTGGGGGGCTTAAATCGATTTTACGTGGCCACAATCCTCGACCTTACTTCTGCCGCGGTTCAGACACATAATTTGTTCAGTCGGCATGAAGTCTGGACTGTCTTACATATGTTTGAATAGGCAGTCATACTAGATACTGAGCTGGTATCACTGAGGCATGGTAGTTTTTTATGTTTCTCTTTAAGGTGTCCCTGGATTTCTTTGTCATTCTCATCAAAGCAGTCTTGGTGTTTGCAAGATACTGGTCCTAGGAAATCCATTGCTGAAGAGTGAACGGCGTCTCTGATGACTGTCCAGCTCTCATCTACATCTTTTGAACTGTGTTCCAGTGCATCTAAACGGCTGCAGATATCATTGATGAAGGCTTGCCTCTTGCTGTCTTGTTTCAGCTTGGATACATCCAATCTCTTCGGTACTTTGTTGCCTTGTGGTCGTCGTAAGGCTGAATGCACAGGTTGAGTTTGCTGACAACAAGCCTGTGATCTGTCCTAAAGTCTGCACCACACAGAGTCTTTGTCACTCCGACATCCTGTCTGTTCTTCCTTCGCACTAAGACAGTCTATGAGATGCTAGTGTTTGGAGCGAGGGTGCATCCATGTCTTTCTGCGAGTTGGTAGACGGAACACTGTGTTGGTGATCAGTAGTTCATGCTCTGCACACTTCCTTAAAAGGAGGAGGCAATTGCTGTTGCACTTTCCAACTCCTTCAGTTCCAATCACTCCTTCCCAGGTTTGGTAGTCTGTGCCCACTCTGGCACTGAAGTCCCTGAGGAGGATGGATTTGTCCGGGGTGCTGCAGAAATTACAGAATCCAGATCATCATAGAACTTAACCTCATCTGGGTTGGTCATTGTGGGTGCATAGGCTCTTATAATTGTTGCATGCCTCTTGCCAGATAAGGGAAGTCTCAGCGTCATCAGGCTGTCATTTACGTCTTTTGGAAGTCCTGAGAGCTTTCTGACGAGGTGTGACTTGATTGCGAATCCTACTCCTGCTTAGTGCCGCTCTTTTTTCTTGCATCCACTCCAGAAGAAAGTGTACCAGCACCAACTTCTTTTAAAAGCCCTTCCTCTGCAGGGCGGGTACTCAGAGCTGCAATCTCGACTTTGTATCGGTCAAGTTCTCTACCAACTAGAGCTGTTCTTCGCTGAGGTCTGTCAGAACCAGCGCTGTTCATTAGAGTGCGCACATTCCATGCGCCGCTGGTTAAAAGGTATCACCTTTGTCTTCTTTTTTCTTGTTCGACCGTTAAGTGGGATCACCGCTGATCGCGGTTAACCAGCAAGGATTTTTGCAGCAGGCAATTGTTTAGGGCACCTTTTCTAGCCCCTTCCCCATGCTAAGGGGTGAGCAGTGCGATCCTTAAAAGATCTGCTCAGTCGTTCAGTTCTGCTGCCGAATTCCTTGTTCTGCTTCATTCTTAAGGAAAGCGAGCCGCATGTGTGCAGGTCCGCAACTACAGCTTCCAGTGTTTCCTCTCCTGCTGCTTCGCTGCTCGCCCATCTCCACAGGGCTTTTGTATTACTTGCATATATGTGCTTGCTGTAACGATGTGTTGCTGATTAATATGACATGCGCTGTGAATTGGATTAACCGAGGGAGAGGCGCGCAGAGTCAACCTCATTGTCTCGTCCTGACCAGGCTGGATCCAGAGGCAAGACAGTATCAGAACATCTGGAGCTAAGCCCGGATGCAGTGGATAACCATGACCTCTAATGTTCCTTGTCATGTTTTCCAAGCTTCATAATATGCTGCTGCATATCCGTTTGGGCCGTTGAATCATAGTAACTATTTCCTCCGCCTCAGCTGCCGAAGTAGACTTTACATAACTGGAACAGGCATATCCAGATATGCAGGTTTTTGTTTTGAGTTGCCAACTCCTAGATGGATTGCCAACCATGGCCCAGTTGTTCAAAGCGTCGTTAGCTTAACGAGCTCGTTAAGGGTCATTTCGTTAACTGTTTTAGCGGAGTCAATATACAATATTCTGATATTTTTTGCTGAAAAAATGTGAGTAGCTTTTGCACTGCAGAAGCTACTCACATTTTTTCAGCAAAACATTTCAGCGTATTTGCGTATCACTCGATGTAAATTTTAAAGAATCGTTAACTAACGACATCGTTAGCTTTGAACAACTGGGCCCAGCGCTTTAGAGCTCCATCTACTTTAGATATTGTTATACAGATTCAGTTCAGCTATACAGAAGCAGTAACTTAAGTGTTTTATGCAGCTTATGTTTGTATATATTGTTTATACTTGTTTTAGAGAGGGCCACATGGTAGACTAGCTCTATAGCTAAATGTGCATACCTTTTTAAAATAATGTCTAAATAACATTGGCAACCCAATTCTCTCCCATTTTAGAGAAGATATTGAGCCGCAGCGTGAGTACTTTCGTAGATGTATGTCCAACAGCATGCGTGTCCGCGCGCTCTGCTCAGAGAGTATTCGTTGTCCGCATGAAGAAACTATGCCTTATTGGCTATTGAAAAATTCGTCCAGTAAAGATTCTGATCAGACTACACGAATTTGCAGGCTGATCTGAATCTTCGCTGTGCACCCATGTCCGATAGTACGTTTTCTGAATTTGCGGCTTGTTTGTCTGTCTACATATGACGCCAATAACCAGGACGTATACTATCTTTGTGGCGTCATTCAGTATTGCTTCAGAGTGTGTCATACTCTGTTTGTATTATTAAGAGGTCCGCTAGGTTTTATTAGCAACACTTCTCACAAAGTTGTTATGACCCCGCCATTTTCAATGGGGAAGCATGTAGTATCACCGCAGTCCGTACGTATGTACGTCCGTTCGCCCGTCCGTATGTACGAAAAATGGTTTCCGTTCTATATCTTTTGAAAAGATTAGTGTTTTTGGATTAATTCATTATACACAGGTATATAATCATAATATACAGGTCAATATAGTTCGATTTAGGGTAAAATCCGTCAATTATTATGGAAGTTATGTCCCTTTACCAACATATTTTGCAAAATGCTTGTTTTCGGGTGAGGAAGGTGACACATCTGTATCTTATTGACACATCTTCCAGTTTTAGTCTGTAATTGTGCTATACCAAGCCTATATAATGTGTACTCCATGTTCTCCATAATGTATAACGGATACAGGGGTATGTAGGGTCTACATGATTACTCAGATTTTCAAAGTGCAGTTTCAAATCAGTTTTCTTTTTCACTTTGTTACTTCTAGTTACCTCTTTTACTGCAATTTTATTTCTTAATTTGCTTAATATCCTAAATTCTTACACAACTCGAGATAAGAGGGGATGGGTAGCAGGCAAATATTTTTTCTTACTTTTCCTAAAAATATATGTTGTGTGTACTCATTAGAAGCACCTCTATGAGACACTTCTAATGAGTACCCACAATATAATGTTTGTGTAAAGCCAAATGAGAAGAATACCATTATTTGTGGTAAAAAAAACATTGCTTGTTCAGATCTGTGGTTTAGAATTATACATTTTACATAAGTACGTTGACGTAATTGAATTAGTATTCAACATATATTTTCTAAAGCGTTGGTTTAAATATTGTCATACATCTGAAACACAAATTGTGTATGTCTTTATAGAAAAAATTAATTACTCTTAGGACTAACCCGGAGCGAGTGATTCTGAAGTCTAGAAATATAAATGTCTGGTCTGATATAGCAACTTATAAAGATTGAAATTTAGCGGGCACTATATTGCTTAAAGGGGAACGCAACCTTAAAAGTTGGTGTGCTTTAATCTAAAGAATTTTACAAACAATGAATTTTGACACAAATTTGATCAAAATTGGTGGAAAATTAAGTAAGTTATAGACAATTGAATATTTTAACATTAGTGAAATGGACGCCGCCATTTTGAATATTTAATGACGTTTCATAAAAATTAAAATTCGTTTCATTAAGGTAGTTATTCTCATAAAGTTGGTTTATTTTGGGGGAAATGATTGCTTGTCACTAGAATTAAAAGATTATAAAAAGCTTTAGCAAAATTATTCTTAAAACCCCTTTATATTTTGGTTTTTCATATTTCATTTGGGCTGTGTGACGTCACAAAGCCTACAATATGGCGGCATCCATGACAGCCATTTTAAATATATTCAAACCACCATAATTTGCTTATTTCCAGGTCGACTTTGAAAACACTTGCATCAAAATAAATGGCTTGATAAACACTTTACTCCAAGATATTCTTACAACTTATATTGCGTTCCCATTTAAGGGACTTGACGCACATGTTATTTTTTCCTTCATTTTCTACAAAGGAGACTTCTTGTAGCTTTTCTGTACAGCAGCTTCCTCTTGAAAAGGGGATCTATTCTAAAAGGAACAAACTTGCTCACACTGGGAACAAATTCTTTATTTTTTTTTTTAATTTATAGACTCCTTCTCAAACGGGAGCAAAAATTTGATAGTAGCCTGTCCTGAAAGGTTATTTTCCCATTAACTGAATGATAAATTCAGCTTCCACTTTATAAGTCAGAAATCAGCTGAAGGCGAATTTTTTCTGTGAAGATTGTGTTAGTCTTGTAGTCCCATAGCGAAGATAATGTCACTCGTGTGGCGAAGGAGGAATGATAAGACTGTCATTCAATTCTAGTTTTGATATAAACGATCATCCAAAGTCTGGTCAGTTACAAGAGTATATTGTAAATTGGATTGATTATTGTGCTATATTTATTTTATGGATTATCGATTACATTCTTTCGTGGAGATTGATCATGAAATATTTTCTACGGTCATTCTCTCCCTTCCGCTGATTCAAGAAGGGCAGTTGTCAGTTTCTGGCGAAAGAATGTGCACAATACTGATTAACCGCCTAGAGGACTAAGCCTGCCCAGCAAACGTGTGGTCAGGTAAACTGACCGCGCTCGACATTACCCCACTGGGTTGACTGGGCCGTAAAACCTCAACACAAACAAACAAAATTCTTTATCGAAACAAGAACACTTAAATTATATATATATAAGATACAATATAATAATCATTTTAAGGTAAGAAAGAGAAAGCGGTGAGTCAAAGGTTGTAAAGACACATATTGTTATGTCTACATAATATAAAATAGCTCATCTAAAATTTTACGGCGACTAAGATAGTTATATCTTTAAAGTAAAAGGAAATTAAATGAAGCCATTCGGAAAACCATACACAATCATAATTTACAGCCCATATATGAATATATAATTGTCCTTAGAAGCAAACAAAGGAAGTCTAGAAAGCATACTCGCTCGTGCGCAAAAGAAAGAAAAAAAAACTACAACGTCTGAGGAAGCTATTTAAATAGTCCTGAATAATAAAATAAAGCTTAAAAGACAATACTCCAGTTCAGCTTAGCCAGATGAGAACTAAATTTTGACTGGACAGATTCTGTATCTGGAGTGTTGCACGTTAGATTACTGTTCATGAATAGACTCAATAAAACTGAGTCTGCTATTTTCATTTATTAGATATGTTATTTGCTTCCAAAGGACCCTTCATGTTATTATTTTATTTCAGTTTTGGAATTAACATTATTTCGAAGAGATTGATTCTAAAATGATTTCTATGGTCATTCGCTCACTTCCGCTGATTCAGAAAAGGGTAGTTGTCAGTTTCCGGCGAGAGAATATGCACAAGTACTGGTTAAGCACTTAGAGGACTAAGTATGCCCAGGAAAACTATGCTTAGGTAAACTGACCGCATCGACACGACCTTAATAAATAGTTTTGATTGGGCTTTTGAACTGCAAGCCGACCAATCACTTCCATTGAGAAATATAGTGGTCGGTTGACCTTGATAATCCACATCACGAAAACATGCCTATATAATTTTGACCTCCTTAAACCCCACTTTTGTATGGTAAAACTGGGGTTTACAGGGGTATACATTAATTTTCTTATTTCTGTTCAAAAACATAGATTGTGGGTATTCGTTAGAACCGCCTCGCTGAGGAGGTTCTAACGAGTACCTACAATCTATGTTTTGAGCAGAAATATGAAAATTATCAGATTTTTTTATCTGAAAATTTTCAGGTCTTTGGAGGTGAAATTTTCTATATATTTGAATAGGCGTGTTTTCGTAATGAGAATGCTGAAACTGGAGCTGTCGAAGAGATTACTGATGTTGGAGTTGAAAACGTTTTCACAGGGCTTTGTCAGTTATTATTTAGGCGCACTTAAAAAACTAGATTACAAATCTTTTAATTTCCGTATTACAGGTGACAGTCCATTAGAGAGGTGTTGAAACTGTCGCTTAATTAACTCTTAAATCAATAAGGACTCTTGCTTCGGTAATGAATCAATATCGTTCTATGGTAGCATCACACAGGTTAGACCAGGAAAAAATGCTATGCAGAGAGTGAAGATCACAATGAGATGCCTTGAGTTCTCATCCGGCTAAGCTGAACTAGAGTATTGTACCTACATGAAAGGTATTATATGCCATCACTACAGTTAAGGCGATTTTCTGGAACTGTAATTTAATATTTTCTCACTTTTTCACGGAAGCATATGTTGTTGGTAATCCTCCTCGCGGAGAAGCGCTTCTAATGAATATCTACATTATATGCTTTCTATGTTTTCGCGATGACATAACTAAAACATATTATATGGATATCTCTCATATCTGGAGCTATAAAGGCTATGGAATTTTCAGGAAACTATATGGAGGAAAGGCAGAATATTTTGTTATATTATGCATTAGAAATATTCATAGAAATAATCAAAAACAGTAAGGTCAACCTGAACTTTAATACGACTTAGTCTATTTATTCAGAAAGCTTGTTGGCAAACTGATTTTCGTGACAATTTGAAAAGATTCTCACTCGCTACAAAAACAAACTGTATACATGGTTGTTAGACCAATTATGCTTGTAACTTTGCTTTCCTTTTAATGGTATATCGGTGGGGCGGTCTGACGGCTTCCTCCTCAATCTCTTTCAGATGGTTGGCGCCTGACTATGTCTGTGGTCGGGCCCATCGAGGTCCTTAATGTGGTTTTCTTATGTTCTGGCTTCCGATGGGCTCTTTGTTTCATCACAATGTTTGTAGATGACGCAGATGACCCTATACGGACAGAATATATGTTTGTAATTAGGCGCTGCATCAGAATAAAAGATGAGGTATCGTGCGAGGAGTAAAACTGGTTTACGCCTTTGCCCCCACTCTGCAGGTATCGTAGTTTTTCTACTGACTTCTAAGGCGGTTCCAATGTTGAAGCTCTTCTTTGTTTGTGAGTGGGTGTTTCGTATGTGACTTTCGTTTTGTCATCATTTATCCCCATCTCTCCTTCTTTTGATACAAGTACCTCGAAAAGGGTGTGCTCTATGAGTGTGGCATTTCTTGGGTATCTTCTCATATCAAAAGAAGATAATTCAAAACATTCTCTTAATATTATATAAGTCAGCGAACAACAAAACCTACAATAAACTTGTGCGACCAGCGAAGACTCAGATTAGCCTACGCATCCGCGCATGTGCCTTCTACAGCCTCCAGGCTATCGAAAAAGGGATAAATGAGAACCCTTGCCATAATGGGTGGATATACAGGCTGATCTGAATAGTTGCTGGTTACACAGGTCTTATTGTAGGTTTAGTCATGCGCTGGATCATATACGCTTATGCATACCCTTGTCTTCGCTATATGATGTAGGAAAACAGGTATCTGCAGTCCACAGACTTGTGATTATAATAATGGACGTTCTCATTAATATCGAGGGTTGTGTGCCATTCTTTTTGTTGTTGTTAGTTTCTTTTTCACTAAATAGCTTATCATGTACTTGTTTTCGAATTTTGACTCACATCTTTTTGATAGAATGAACTTTTCCCATGCATACCCTTATTGTCACTATATTCATTACGAAAACACGCCTATTCAAATATATAGAAAATTTCACCTCCAAAAGCTGAAAATTTTCAGATAAAAAACTCTGATATTTTTCATATTTCTGCTCGAAACATAGAGTGTGAGTACTCGTTAGAACTGCTTCGCTTCCCACAATCAATGTTTTAAGCAGAAATAAGACAAATAATTTATACCCCGGTAAACCCCAGTTTTACTATATAAAACTGAGATTTAAGGGGATCAAAATTATATAGGCATGTTTTCGTGATGGTAGGAACGCAAGGGATCTGCAGTACATCTATAGACTTGTTAACGTAACTATATACCGTCTCATCAAGATCTACGGCTGTTTGGAATTCTTTTGTTTTTCACTTCACTGATTACCATGAGCTTGGTTTCGAATAATGTCTTATGACAAGGAGGTTCCTCTGTTGCAATTATTCTTTGCGCATCTGTGCTTCCATAATTATGTAGCGTTTATTTGTCATTGTTTGTTTCTCATCTATCCTTGGTTTGGTGCCTGGGGAGGGCTGTGCTTCGTAATTGTGGTATTTCCGGGATATCTTCGCTTATATTTTATACAATTTGTGAAAGAATGGGCCTATCAAAACTCATTGAATTAATCAGGACTGAAAAGGTTAAGAATAAGTGGTTTAAATCTGTGACTAGGGAAGCATTTAATGAGACCGGCTTCACTGATGTTAGACTCCCTATACGACAGCACATGTATACATTCGCTCTTCAGCTTGAAATATATACAGTCAAACCTCAATGGCTCGAATCTCTTTGGGACCATGAAAATTTGTTCGAGATATGGGTAGTTCGAGCTATTGAGGGTTAATCCTGGTACTAGGTCAGGAAGCAAATGGTGAATAATTAAGTGAAATCTTTTTTATCTTATATATAATAATTGTATGTTGAGTGTACTCATTAGAATCGCCTCAATGAGGCGATTCTAATAATTCCATGATAAAATGACAAAATTTCCCCAAATATTTGTTTTCTTGGAAATAGTTCCTAGGGACTCAAAAACGAGTTCGAATTAGCCATGGTAAACGAGCCGTAGGTGTTCGAGCTATCGAGGTTCTACTGTAACAAACAAATGTGCGTCATGCAAAACAAATTGTCATCGATGCATATGCGGACATCTAAGACCCAGATCAGCTTGCTTACTTCACTCTTGGCAGTCTGTAGTTTCTGTGATAACTGCACGTGTTTCCGTCAGCATGTAAAGTGTTCGCAATGGCATGTATTATTAAGCCATTACCAGATATGTATTTTATTTTTTATCATATATGATAAACTCAGGAACTCTTTTCAAACGTATTAGTATGTTTGAAATCAACAAAGTCAATACTTGACAAAGACTCACAAAGCAATAAGCCTGTTTAAATTGAAGTTTCTAAGAGGTTGAAGCACTGAACACTGCTAAAAATGATATCTTTTGCAGTATATTACCAAATACCAGTTTAAATAAATAGATAAATAAATAAATCTGGAACTTCAACGACTGCATACAAACCTCGACCTTCTGACAATGCTATTTTTATGTGATTCCATCATGAAAACATTCCAGTATAATTTTGACCCTTAAACCCCAATTTTATATAGTAAAACTGGGGTTTACAGGGGTATACATTATTTTTCTTATTTCTGCTCAAAAACATAGATTGTGGGTACTCGTTAGAACCGCTCGTCGAGGCATTCTAACGACTACCCACAATCTATGTTTTGAGCAGAAATATGAAACATATCAGAATTTTTTATCAGAAAACTTTCATTCTTCGGTTGTAAATTTTTCAGTATATTTGAATAGGCATGTTTTTGTAATGCGGGTGCTTGGTAGCGTTAAATGACATAAGACCTAAGACCCTGATCTGGCTATACATGAGGAAAATATAAGGTGGGGCAAGAATCTTTCTGCCAAAAGGCATCAACCCTCAAATATTTTCAGCAGGAGGACCACTAATAAACTTAATTAGCATACTAGATAAACCTGCTCGTCCTCGGGGTGATTGGGTGAGGAGCCGATGGTGTCCTGTAGCTTTTGTCACCAGGGCGCCCAACTGATATTCGCTTACAGCTGGGCCAGGCCCGCTGTCCTTGCAGCAGGTAAGGGTAGAGGGAGAATGTTGTTAATTCTTCTGTTCCTTCACTTTCTTTGATTTTCCTCTTCAATATCCGTATCTTTCATCTCCTCTTTTATCTCTTCTATCTTTTTTCTCCCTTTCTCTGGGAGAACACAAAAGTGACTCACAAGGGTTGACGTGTCGTTAAACACCATTACAATTAAAAAACCGGCTCGTCCGCATAACCTGATCGAGGTCTGTTTGCCCTTAGTATCTTAAATAATGTTATTGACAGTGCAGATTATAATACGACTAGATAGACTGGCTGATCAGAACACTTGATGGTCCTCTATATATAAAATGTTATTATTGCATAAAAAAGCAGTATCGCACGTTATTAACAGCCGTGCATTAACCGGCGAACAGCCGTGTACTAACAGGGCAATTCACGCGCTGTTAGTGCACGGCTATGCAACTTTCAATATGCTCGTACCGGGCCACAGAATTGTTGCCGTCACGAGATGAGCACTGCCCGGCCCTACAAAGACATAGTCAGTGGAAATTACGTTTGCGAAACATCGGTGAAAAGGCGAAACAAAATAGTGCAAGAAATAACGCGAAATGTAGCAATTTTTTTCACTTTTTATGCAATAATAGCGATCGAACATGGTTTTTCAATGCAGTGCATTTTCATTCGCCAGGTCCCTTGGGAGGTGTTGAAAACCGCGGCCTTCGGCCTCGGTTTTCAACACCTCCCACGGGACCTGGCGAATGTTAATGCATGAAAAACCATGTTTCATCACTATAGTGAAGACCTCCAAGAAATGCCATAGTCACGAAGCACAGACCTCCAGAGAATAAGGACAAAACAAACGCCGTATAAGAAAACACAGACGCACAAAGAAGAAAATCAACAGAGGAACCCTCTTAGAACGGTCAACAGGAAAAAAAAAACACATAAAAACGGGGTGCTGAAACCAGTTTTACCCATGCGAAACTTCACATTTAACATGACGAAAACAAGCCTATTCAAATATATTGAAAACTTTCACCACCAAAAAACCGAAAGTATTCATATAAAAATTCTGATATGTTTTTCATATTTCTGCTCAAAACATAGATTGTTGGTACTCGTTAGAACCGCCTCATCGAGGCGGTTTTAACGAGTACCCACAATCTATGTTTTGAGCAGCATTATGAAAAATAATGTATACCCCTGTTAACCCCAATTTTTATATAAAAAAAGTGGGGTTTAAGGGGGTCAAAATTATATAGGCATGTTTTCGTGATGATTCTGATGCAGCTAAAAATTACAAATATTTCTTCGGTCCTAAGAGGGGTTCTCTACCTTATCTGTGAAGCATCACTGTGCAGTACATACAATCAAAAACAGTATGATGAAACAAAGCAAAGGGTTCAACGGAAATCTGAAGCAAGAACACAAACAAACCACTAATAGGCCATAATGAGCTCGATCTTAGACATTGAGAGTCATGCGCCGACCATCTGAAACAGATTGAGGAGGGAGTCGTCATTTAGTCTGAGGACCATATAAATCTCTTTCTTATTGTGTGTGTATGGGATGCGGGCAGTGTTTCATAATATTATTATGCTTTGTTTGTTCTTTTGTTGGGGTATTATATTAATTTAAGCTATGGTGTTATGCAGGCTGATTCCTATGTTCAGTTGTTTGTCCCATCTACTGATATGGCTGTTTGTTTCTGCCATATCGTTTCTTTTTCTTTCGCGTTTCATACAACAAACTGAAACCTTTGAAACTTCATGGTTTGCTTGTGTTTAAAACTAACAATTTCAGTTACCGTGTACCATATGTAATCAATAAACACTTTGTCTTATCTGCGTCTTGTCTTTAATTTGGAATTTAATGGTTAAAACAGACGATAGGTAATTTATCACAGATAAACAGAGACAACAATCGATCCATTAAAGTTCTCTGACAAAGTACAATGAGAGCAAAATTATAGCTGACGACATTAAAATAAATAAATAAAAAAAAGCAAACAAAAAAAAACATTTTTTTCAATTTGTTTAGAGATAATAAGTGGCAGACGATTCACACGAAATGTCTAGATTTGTTTTGTCTGACAAAACAAATTCCAAAATGTCATCCCCTGCAGTTGTCAGATGCGCTTCAAGAGTTAAAACGGAGATAGCTATTTTTTATCAAAGATAAATGGGGACAATCAACCAAAGAAAGTTTTCCGGCGAGATTATAATAATATATTCGATGGCTCATATGCAGGAGATTCACAAATAGTAAAGAAGATTTCCAGGAAGAAATATAATCACAGAACATAGCTTACCCCTTTTCATGCTGAATAAATTAAGATGCCAAGCCCACTTCTAATTTCCAGCCTGATAACTTGATCCGGATTTTTGATAGACATTCACATATTTAATGACAAACAGTGCAGATCCAGATCAGTTGGCTTCTTCAGAAGCGAACTGATCTGCCTCTACACTGTTTGCTTAAACAGGACATGTCGTGTTCAGTAAGAGAATGGCTAACGCTGACACAAAGAGGACAAATAGATGAACTGCTTGCATATATCCAGTGAATAGGTCCAGCAGGGTAGAATATTACATTAGTCCAAAATTTCTTTTCGGCTTATCCAAATAAGAATTTTCACTTACTGTGACAGTTTGGATTCTCATCGAGAACCATCATCAGACTGTGACTTTGACCTTGTGATGTCACGGAACTTGGACGAATACTTACCACTAGACTAATTACTAGTGGTATACAAAGCCCAATAGATGTTATTCAGATTGTACGCCCCCCTGGTCCAGGCTCACGATGAGTGGAGACTGACTGATCCTGATAATTTCTTTATTGGCTGAGTCACTGATTATTCTCCCGTTTAACTACTTTTGGCCACTCCCAATCGATGGTTAGCTTTAGCGGTATGATCTGTCACTGCTTTTTCTTGTTGAAACATCATTGCTTTCGCTCTGGCCGGGCATATACCTGAGGTGCATTGTTTAGCATCTTTCTGATGTTCACTAAGTATAGTGTTGAATTTTCTGTCTGATTCACCTATGTATTTTAATTCAAAATTGTTGCACGGGATCTCATACACTACTCCACTGATATTTCTCCTTTTCTGCTGTCTTTGGGATGGACTAAGGATTTCCTCAGCATGTAATGTGGTCGCAAATATACTGATTTGTCAAGTTTTTAGCTCACTTGGGCCGAATGCTTCAAGGGAACTGATGGGACAGTGGTCCGTCCGTCGTCGAACCTTTGACCAATTATGTCCCCAAAGCTTACAGGCTGAGCTCAGTTATATCTCATTTGTGACATACCTTTGGTGGAGGATTGATGACATAAGCTTTTCAAGAAAATCCAATGAAAACCTTGGTTGCTATGGCAACCACAAGGTTCCATAGACTTATAATGGGAGAATGTTAGTCATCACCATACCTCCTTCAGTTTTAATTGGAGGTTCCTGAAACTTGCAGAAAAGGTGGATATGGATAAAATCTCGGTCAAGTTTGAAAACTGGTCCGATCGCATCTTTTATCTTAGAATTACGTCCCCTTGATTGCTGAAAAAGCTTCTGTTTGACTTTGTCATCAGCGTAACTCATTCAATTTTAATCGGATGTTCCTGAAATTTGCAGATAAGGTGGACATGGATGAAAACTCGGACGTTTGAAATACATTTGAGATACAGTCAGCGTAACTCGTTCAGTTTTGACCAGATGTACCTGAAACTTGCAGATAAGGCGGGCATGGGTGAAATCTCGTTATTTTGAAAACTGGCCAGATCAAATCATTAATCATAGGGTTATGTCCCCTTGATTATGAAAAACCCTCTGTTTTACTTTCAGTTTTTCAGTTTTCAGTTTTGATTAGGTCTTCCTGGGTATGGGTATAATCTCGAACAATTTTAATTCTGGCCAGATTGGATCGTTAATCTTAGCGCTACATTCCCTTGATTGCTGCAAACGCCTCTGATAGACTTTGCCATCACCATATCGTTCAGTTTTTTTTTATCGGAACTTCCTAAAACTTGCAGCTAAGGCGGACATAAATAAAATCTCGGACAAGTTTGAAAACTGGCCAGAATGGATCATTTATTTTAGAGTTACATACCCTTGATTGCTAAAAAAGCCTCTGTTTGACTTTGTCGTCAGCATAACTCATTCAGTTTTGATCAGATCTTCCTGAAACTTGCAGATAAGGTGGACATGGATAGAACCTCGGACAGATTCAAAACTTTGCCAGATCAGATCATTAATCTTAGAGTTACGTCCCCTTGATTGCTAAAAAAAAGCCTATGTTTGCATTTATCATTAGCATAACTCTTTCAGTTTTGATTGGATCTCCCTGAAACGCAGATATAGGGGACATACATGAAATCTCGGATCAGTTCAAAACCTGACAAGATCGGATCATTAATCTTAGTGTTACGTCCACTGATTGCTGAAAAAAGCCTCTGTTCGACTTTGTCATTTGCATAACTCCTTCAGTTTTGATAGGATATTCCCGAAGTTTGCAGATACTTCACACGGATAAAACCTCAGACGATTTTGAAACCTACCCAGATCGAATCATTTGTCTTAGATTTATGTCCCCTTGATTGTTAAAAAAAGCCTACATTTGGCTTTATCATCAGCATAACTCATTCAGTTTTGATCGGATCATCCTGAAACATGCCCATAAGGCGGACATGGATGAAGTCTTGGATAAATTCGAAAACTGTCCAAATCAAATTGTTTAGTTTAGAGTAATGTCCACCTTTTTGCTAAAAACGCATATTTTAACATTGTTTTAGATAATTAGGGAAAGTTTTATTATTGCCAAAATTTAAGTTGTGGATACTGAAAATGATGTAAATTTTGCCTTGTTGGCACTGGATCAATCATTATCATAGATGTAGATAAGGCAGTTTTGAGAGCTTCGCGTGCGTGGTAAAAAGAATCCAGCAGACAAATTTATTTTAAATACTTTTAGCTCTCCTGAGCACGAAGTGCACAAGGTGAGCGTTTGTGATCGATCAATGTTTGTCATCCGTCGTCTGTCGTGAGGCGTTAACAATTTGTTTTAAATGCCCACTCCTCCTACATACCTGGGCCAACTGACACAAAACTTGGTAGGAAGCATCAGGGTGACTTGTAGATCAAAAATTGATAAAACATTTTGATCAGAAATCCAGGACGGCCGCCATGGTCTCATCTTGAAAATCTATTTTCCGGGAACCTCAGCAACATCTACAGGCCTTTGTTTACCACTAGTTACCAGTCCAATGGTAATTAGTCCAAGTTGCGTGACATCACGAGGTACTAGTCACACTCATGATGGTTATCATTGAGAACCAAAACTGTCACAATAAGTGAAAAGTCCATTACGAAAACACGCCTCTTCAAACATATTGAAAATTTTACAACCAAAAAAAGAAAATTTTCAGATAAAAGAATCAGATTACGTTGTTGCACAAGCGGGACTGCAACAGGACGCAAGATCTCATCCTTATACCTTACTGCGGTCATATTGCCCGCAACAATAATCAACTGTGATTTTATCCCGTGAGCAATGCCTCCCCAGACAATAACGGAGCCACCCCCAAACCGATCCCGTTCGACAACACAGGCGTCGGCAAAGCGTTCTCCGCGACGTCGGTACACACGACGTCGACCATCTGCGCGATAGAGAGTGAACCTAGACTCGTCCGTAAAAAGAACTTCTCCACTGCCTCATCGGAAATAGCCTGGGCGCATGCGCCGTCAACCACGCCATACGACGCAACCTACGTGCCTGGGTCAGAGGCAGACCAACGTATGGACGACGAGCTCGAAGCAACACGCAATCGACTTCCAACAGTCTTCGGAGAAATTTGTTGATTATGCGTACCTACTGTATTAAGGGCAGTTTCAGTAGCAGTGAGATGACGATTCCGCAAATGTGCCAGACGCATTGTCCTGTCTTGACGTCGCGACGTTACGCGTGGACGCCCAGACCGCGGTCGGTCTGCTAAATACCCTGTCTCCCTTAAACGTCTAACAAGACGTTCAATTGTTGAGATGTTAATCCCAAAATGATTGGCAACTTGCTGTTGCCTCTGACCCTGCATTAGCAACGCAATTGCCCTACCCCTCTGAACATCAGTCAATCGTACCATGATTGAAAAAAAGTTCAAAGTAGCGTAAAAATGAAAAGAAAAATCGGTAAAAGAATCGAAGAGCGTTGTGTATCGTTGAAGTGTACCAAATGGTGTGAGGAAATCTTGTGCTGAAGGTTTAAACATGCTTGTTTTGCACGAAATTTTGGCTTTCCGTATTGTCCGTGCAATGCACTGTATAGTGCACGGTTGAATGATTTCACACACTGGGTAGATAGCACATCGACCAAAGACTCGTATACCCGCGGCTCACATTCACAGGACAATCTGTAAAAGTGTATGGCTATAGTAAACACCGTAAAAAATGGTTAAATAAGAAGGAAAAAACTCTACCCTGCGTTTCTTTTTCCTTTCAGTATATAGCTCCTATCTGTTCAGGAATGTCTTTAAATATATCTTTAACGTTCTCATACATTTTTGTTGTTCACATATAGGAGAGTATTACTTTTTTCCGTGGCGTGCCTTCAAGAACCCTTTTACTCACTAGCTTCCATAATGATTTTAGGTTTGTTCTTTTAATTTCCTGAATGTAATAAATAAGTCTGGTCTTTGAAAACCTCATTGGTAAATCCTTCCAAAGTTTGCAAAAGTAAACCATAAAACAGCCATGATAGATGATTGCAGCATTATGTATGTCTGTCCGTGGAGGAATTTATAGCTAGACATAATTCCAATGAGATGGTTATGCGTAATATTTTCTTGGTAAATGGTACTCAGGGGCGGATCCAGGATGAATAAATAGAGATTCAAAATTTCTGAGGTTGGGGTAAATTAGATCAAATTACCGTACATACCCAGAGTATTCGGATAGACAAGCTTGGGCAAACAGTGTAGACCCTGATCAGACGCCGCGTTTTCGCGGCGTCTGATCAAGGTCTGTACTGTTTTCCAATCAATTTTAAGCATATCAACAGGTAGTAAAATGGAAATGTTGAATTCTTGAAAGTATTAGGTAAAGAACATGGTATGCAAATATTCAGGATAAATACGGTATCCAAAATTATCCAAATTTTCCCTTGAAAATAAAATTTTGAGTTAAAGCTGGATTAGCCTGAACCCCGCGAACTCACACCGCCCCCACCCCTCCCCACCCCCATTCCTCTGTGGATCCCCCCCCCCCCCCCCCCCCACGATACAACAGTATACAGGCCTCGGTGGCTCAGTTGGATGCGCCGTCCGACTGGAGACCAGGAGGTCGCGGGTTCAACCCCCGCCGAGGTCGGCAACATTCTTTCGTGGAGATTGATCATGAAATATTTTCTACGGTCATTCTCTCCCTTCCGCTGATTCAAGAAGGGCAGTTGTCAGTATCTGGCGAAAGAATGTGCTCAGTACTGGTTAACCGCTTAGAGGACTAAGCCTGCCCAGTAAACGTGTGGTTAGGTAAACTGACCGCGCTCGACATGACCCCATTGGGTTGACTGGGCCGTAAAACCTCAACACAAACAAACTACTGTATACAGAAATCTGAAATAATGGCAGCCTGATTTTTTATCGGAATAGAAACGAATTTTATATTTCACAATTTCGAATATTTCGAATGGATTTCAAAAAAAAAAAAAAAAAAAAAAAAAAAAACGAGGTTTTGTTTTACGTACGACTCTAAAGAGAGCATATGCTACCCATATTGGGGTCTCCAGGCTGAATTGGGTTAATGGATTCTAAAAGGAAATTTTTGAAAATAAACAAAAAATACCCCCGAAATAAAGCACCATCGTACATATAAGCTTTTCTTTTCTCTAAACATAATTTAGAAATACATTATGAAAACATGCCTATTCAAATATATTGAAAATATTTCTGTACAAAACATAGATTGTGGATACTTGTTAGAACCGCCTCGGAGAGGCGGTTCTAACGAGTACCCATAATCGATGTTTTTGAGCAGACATAAGAAAAATAATGTATACCCTTGTAAACCCCAGTTTTACTATATAAAAGTGGGGTTTAAGGGGATCAAAATTATACAGGTATATTTTGGTGATGAGTTTCCCGGGGATGTGTCATCCTTTGCATCAGACTAACAGTATGAAAGATAACCTTTGCAAATTTTATTTCAATTCACTGTAGCTGTTGTTAAGTGCCGGTGGTGGCCGTAGAAGGTCTTCGCGTACTCAATTTTAGTGCGGATTTTATTTGTAATGATCCTTGGACGGCCATTCTAGTATCTCTGAAAATCGAGTTCCGCTTAAGATAGTGCAAGTGGTTGGTGGCAGGGGTTATGCAGCCTTGCAGACTACAGTGCCGTCTGATGAAGAGTCTCAATGAAATAGCCCAGTAAGCAGTCTACATAAATCTATAGCGGGCCGTTAGCGGCCCGTCAGGGTAGCTGACGTTGGTCAAATGTTTGCCTCAGTTAGACGATGTGCAGAGCCCATTACTCAACCAAGGTCATGGTCACAACTGAAGGTCACGAGTTTCAGCCAATAATTTTGTGTCCGCTTCATATCTCCTTTACCCATGGAAGGATTTTCATAAAAGTTTGGTTAAATGTTCGACTCAGTGAGAAAATGTGTAAAAAACATGACTCAACGTGCTGGCTCAAGGTCAAGGTCTGAATTCAAGATCACGAGTTTGAACCTTTGATTTTCGTTCTTGTCTGTGTGCTTTCTTTCCAAGGGCAAAGTCTATAAATGTTACTAAATTCCAGTGCAGTTTGAAGAGATCCCTTTGATACTGTAGAATAGCGCTGGCTCTCATTTATCTCCCGCCGCGACGCGGAGAGGGGATTATAGGAATGGCCTTCGCCTGTCCGTCTGTCCTAACACACAAATGAGTACTTAGGTGGCTATATTTGACGAACAGTTTGAATGTATTTAAATGGGATTTAATTCCGTTAACACAAAACTCTTGAATTGCGTGGCTAAAAATCGACTTATGGGGCTATAAATAGTCACACAAGTACCATTTCGTTAGACGTCCGTCCTTCCGTCCATCTGTCCCTCCGTAACATTTTCTTGTCCGCTCCATATCTCCTGAACCCCTTGAAAGATTTTCATTAAACTTTGGTCAAATCTTTGCCGCAGTGAGACGATATGCAGAACTCAAAACCCAACCATACCGATTCAAGGTCAAGGTCATAACTGGAGGTCTCGAATTTGTGTCTTTAATTTCATGTCCGCTCCATATCTCTTTTACCCCTGGAAGACTTTTCATTTAACTTTGGTCAAATGTTTTACTGAGACAATGTGCGAAACTCATAACTCAACCTTGCCGACTCAAGGTCAAGGTCACAATTAAAGGTCAAGAGTTTGAGCTTTTAATTTCATGTCCGCTCCATATCTCCTTTACTCCTGGAAGGATTTTTAATTAAATTTTGGTCAAATGTTCGCCTAAATACAATTTGCAGAACCTAAAACTCAACCATGCCCACTCAAGGTCAAGGTCACAATTGAAGGTCACGAATTTCAGCCAATAATTTCGTGTCCGCTTCATATCTCCTTTATCCCTAGAAGGATTTTCATTAAACTTTGGTCAAATATTTGCCTCAGTGAGACGATTTGCAGAACCCATTACTCAATCATGCAGGCAAGGTCACGGTCACAACTGAAGGTCATGGGATTGAGCCTTGAATTCCGTATCCGCTCCATATCTCCTTTACATTGGAACGATTTTCATTAAACGTTGGTCAAATGTTTGCCTCAGTTAGACGATGTGCAGAACCCATTACTCAACCAAGGTCATGGTCACAACTGAAGGTCACGAGTTTCAGCCGATAATTTTGTGTCCGCTTCATATCTCCTTTACCCCTGGAAGGATTTTCATAAAAGTTTGGTTAAATGTTTGACTCAGTGAGACAATGTGTAAAAAACATGACTCAACGTGCTGGCTCAAGGTCAAGGTCTGAATTCAAGATCACGAGTTTGAACCTTTGATTTCCTGTCCGCTCCATATCTCCTTTACCCCTGGAAGGATTTTCATTAAACTTTAGTCAAATGTTCACCTCAATGTGGTTTTATGCAAAACTTATGTTTAAATCATGTCGCCTCAAGGTCAAGGTCACATTTGAAGGCGGCGTGGTATGTAGCTGTCCTTTAGACTGCCTTCTTGTTTAGGCTTAGTTCACCCAATTCGTAAAGACCATTTTTCGCATCACATTTGTATACTGTTGTTTTCTGATGTTTCGTATCGGATATTAAGGCGACAATGCTCCCAACACTGAGAAATATATGTTATGGTACCCAGAAAATGCCACAACCAAGCAGCACAGTCCTCCCGACCCAGCTAGCATTCTTTATAAATCTATAGCGGGCCGTTATCGTCCCGTCAGCTACCCTGACGGGCCGATAACGGCCCGCTTAAGATTTATAAAGAATGCTTACAGGGGAAAAAATAAAAAATAAACCCATATTTATTGTATTGCCATTATGATAAAATGTGAGAGTGCTGGTATGATGTTTCGTATCGGATATTAAGGCGACAATGCTCCCAACACTGAGAAATATATGTTATGGTACCCAGAAAATGCCACAACCAAGCAGCACAGTCCTCCCGACCCAGCTAGCATTCTTTATAAATCTATAGCGGGCCGTTATCGTCCCGTCAGCTACCCTGACGGGCCGATAACGGCCCGCTTAAGATTTATAAATAATGCTTACAGGGGAAAAAATAAAAAAAAATAAACCCATATTTATTGTATTGCCATTATGATAAAATGTGAGAGTGCTGGTATGAGTGGCTCATCATAATTGTATATGTATATATGTCAACCCTGGTAAATTGTAATCGGGTTTAAAACGAATAAAGATTTTTCCCTTCCAAAAAAAAAAAAAAAAAAAAGGCGATAACGGCCCGCTATAGATTTATAAAGAATGCTTTCTGGAGAAGCAGCAAAGGAAATAGATGAGGAACATATAAGGACACCACAAACGCCACATATGACATCACAGATGCACAAAAAGATGAACTGCACCAGAGGACCCGCCTTGGAACGGTCAGTAGGAAAACTACTGGGGTTGGGCGTGGGGTTTGGGATTGCGGCGGGGCTTAAACCAGTTTTTTTTGCTCGAAACATCACTCTTGAACTCGCGTTGACCTCCTTAATCAGATCATGATGAGTTACCTGTCTCACATGAGCCGTTTTTACCTACTGGTCTCGTTTAAACTACAGTAAACTATGCCAACTACGTAACTATTACTGCAGCTAAACGATACTTTATTTTCAATGGACTCAGTGATGGGAGGGTGTGGGTGGGCGGGGGAGGTGGTAACTTCCTATATATGGCATAGTACGGTTATGCGTGCCGAATGCCCCCCTTTTTCAGCGCAGGTATATGATTAGCCCCCTTTTTTCAACAAAATGTATAAAACTGACCTGATTTTCTTGATTCGTTTGTGAACTTTTCTGACATCCCGGTATATGCATATATTTTTCACACGGAGATTTTTCGAGGCTGCTTGTTCTCTTGGTATTCAATGATTTGACTGCTATATTTGTCTAACTACCACCAATAAATGGGTATAAAAAATCAAAGGGCAGTATATGAATACGTCAACATTCGTCAACATTCCAGATGATCAACATTTCCGATGATCGAGTATATGAACCCAGTCAGCATTCTACGTAAATCTATATCGGGCCGTCATCGGCCCGTCAGGGTAGCTGACGGGCCGATGACGGCCCGATGTTGATTTACGTAGAATGCTAGCTGGGAATGGGTCAGTTTTTTCAAAGGCCAGGTATATAAATGGGGTAGGTTTTGATATACTGGCTCGCACACCTGTACCAAAATTACCCCCAAGTTAGACAATTGAGACAATTTTCATGAAATATCAAATCCTGTTTTCTTGGACAAATAAGAAAAACATCACCAGTTTGTCGTCAGTGAATTCGCCCAGAGAGTAGTAAAGGTTATGGAAAATTTTGCACTTCGAGAGAGTTTGGCATATCAACCAAGACTGACAACCACCTAAGGTTGAAACTATTTTTCGAGCAAATGTGTTAAACGTGTATATTCAGATCATAGTCTGATGAAGGCTGTTGTAGGTCGATATTCTTGTCCTTTACTATATGTCCGTATGACCCTGAACAATGAGGAAGACAGCGAAAGTTGTGATCTGAATACTATGATGCGGTCGATTAAGGGCAATTACTCAGTCAAATATTGACAGATTTTACCAAGAATTCTTTCAAGTGATCAACACTTCAGCCTAAAACAGTTTGTCAGATACCAAAGCCCTAGCTCAAACACGTTTTTCCGTAATCTTCAGAACAATATGTCCTTTTTGAAAAGCGGCATAACTCTGCAAATGCAAGTCGGACGAAAAGGGAAGCAAATAATATTCAGCTATTTTGTTCATAGGCATGGAAAGTATGAAATTTTAAAACCCTCGCACACATGATGTTTTAGTCATGAACGACACCGAAGACGGATTGTGCTATACCCTCGCATCACGAAAACATACCTATATAATTTTGACCCCCTCAAACCCCACTTTTGTATAGTAAAACTGGGGTTTACAGGGGTATACATTATTTTTCTTATTTCTGCTCAAAAACATAGATTGTGGGTACTCGTTAGAACCGCATCGCTGAGGCGGTTCTAACGAATACCCACAATCTATGTTTTGAGCAGAAATATGAAAACAATCAGAATTTTTACCTGAAAATTTTCAGTTTTTTGGTAGTGAAATTTTCTATATATTTGAATAAGCGTGTTTTCGTAATGCGTATGCCGCCACATAAATTCCCGAGGTGGGAGACAAAATACTGACTACAGTATGCTATCTAAATAACAATATAGCTCAAGATGTGTGCTCACCTGAGCACAAAGTGATCATGGTGAGCTATTGTGATCGGTCAATGTCCGTCTTCCGTCGTCCCGCTTCCGCCGTGCGTCGTTCGTCGTCCGTCGTGGGGCATCAACAATTAGCTTTAAAAGCCTACTCCTCCTACACCCCTGGGCCAATGACTCAAAAGTCGGTAGGAAGCATCGGGGTGACATGTAGATCAAATATAGCTAATGGCGGCCATCTTGAAAATCTGTTTTTTTCTTCTTCTCCTGAACCAAAAGGCCAATAGACTTGAAACTTGGAAAATAGCATCTGGTGACTTGTAGATGAAAAAATAGCTAAAATCGATCCGATTCGAAATTTAAGATGACCGCCGTGGCGGCCATCTTGAGAAAATCTATTTTTCGCTTTTTCTCTTGAACCGAAGGGCCAATTGACTTCAAACTCAGTGGGAACTTGTAGATCAAAAATAGCTAAAATCGTTCCGATCGGAAATCCAAGATGGCTGTCCTGGTGGCCATCTTGAAAATCAATTTTTGCTTCTTCTCCTGAACCAAAAGGCTAATTGACTTGAAACTTGGTAGAAAGCATCAGGGTTACTTGTAGTTTAAAAATAGCTAAAATCGTTCAGATCGGAAATCCAAGATAGCCGCCATGGCCTCCATCTTGAAAATCTATTTTTCGCATCTTCTCCTGAACTGAAAGGCTAATTGACTTCAAACTTGGTAGGAAGCATCGGGGTGACTTGTAGATCAAAATTAGCTAAAATTGTTCCGTTCGGAAATCCAAGATGTCCGCCATCTTGAAAATCTATTTTTAGCATATTTTCCTGAACCAAAAAGCCAATTGACTTGGATCTTGGTAGGGAGTATCAGGGTGACTTGTAGATCAAAAATAGCTAAAATCATTCCGATCGGAAATCCAAGATAGTCTCTATGGCTGCCATCTTGAAAATATTTTTCGCTTTTTTCTCCTGAACCGAAAAGCAAACTGACTTGAAACTTGGTAGAAAACTTCGATGTGACTTGTAGAGCAAAAATAGCTAAAATCGTTTCGCTCCGAAATCCAACATGGCCGCCATGGCCACCATCTTGAAAATCTATTTTTTTCGTTTATTCTTCTGAAACGAAAGGCCAATTTATATGAAATTTGGTAGGAAGCATCTGACTGACTTTTAGATGGCTCATAATGAGTTATCTTATCTGGATCTTCACTGTCTGCCATTCTTTTCTTAATTTTTGACTGATACCGTGTAATGGACATGCCCAAAGTCAAAGATGGAAGGATCCAATTCAGAAAGCTTTCTGATGTACAAGATAATAGGGCACAGGGAACCAACTGTGTCAGGACTGCTGATTGATGAAAAAAGGTAGGGAAGCCCGGTGTAGTTATTTTACGAGTAAATAAGGCGGCCAGGGGTGGTTGGGTGAGGCGAAGGATTCTCCTGTAGCTTTTTGTCACCGGGGCGCCCAACTGATATTGACTTACAGTTGGGCAAGGTCTATTGTCCTTGCAGCAGGTAAGGGTAGAGAGGGAATGTTGTTATTTCTTCCGTTCCTTCACTTTCTTTCATTTCCCTCTTTCTTCCCTATCCCTCTCTTTCTTCTCCTCTACAATCTCTTCTATCTCTTTTCTCCCTTTCCCTGGAAGACGACACAAAATGACCCATAAGGGTTGGCGTGTCATTAAATTTCACCACAATAAAATAAAAGCGGCCTGTGATTAGTTAACGATAATTTGCTATCTGCCAATTGAGGGGTTGCTACATTGAGGGCCTCAGGGATTTTGGCTAGTCCAACTGCGTCACCCGCGTTAAATAAAGTAGTTACTTACATACTCCGAAAGTCCCAGAAAGTGCTGGTGCTGGTGGTGTTTATCCTTATTTATTTGCTGTGTTAAGACTGGTCTTTAAAATACAACAAAGTAAGGAAGCCAAGCCATACCATGAAAAGAATTCTTAATCATCAAAATAGGTTGAATTAGTATGAAGCTCTATGGGAAAAATAATTAGTTCCCTGTACCCAACATGGGTATGCTCTCAAACTCAATCTTTTCTCATGCCGCGTCTTTCGTTGAAAACAAGAAAATATTGTATTTTTATTTATGTCTAAAACCCGTTTGACTTTGCATAATATACCCTTATTTAACCCTTAACTGCCCAGATATCATCAACGAACTCTTCCACTGCACAACTTGGACGAGTTCATTTACTCTTAAATTTGTAGCAGACAGCATTTTAAAATTGATTTTGTTATTTTTTTCAGAGAAAATAAGACTTGACATTCCATTTAAATCGTCAGGTAGCAGACGATTCACATGAAATGTTTTATTTTCTATGAAAATGAAAAAAAAAATAAATAAATAAAAAAAAAAAACATCAAAATATCGTCTGCTATAGTTGTGGTTAATGCTTTAAACGTAAATACAAACTGACTTAAAGTGAATGGATTCACCTTTGGTGGAGGCAATCGTCACAATTATTTTACCTCATTTTTTGGAAGAAAAAAAAAAAAAAAAAAAAAAAAAGATCCCCTCTCAGTAAGGGATGGTGTGTAGGAATACAAATATGACGTTACATAAGTTGCGTACTTCCTTTGTAAAAAAAAACGGCGAAAAAAATCTATTACAGTCGACTTTCGTTATCTCGACTGCTTATCTCTAATAACCGCTTGTCTCGAAGTGAAAATCTAATCCCTGTTTTAACATGAAAATATAACAACAAGAAACAAAATATTATGGGAAAAAGGAGAAATTGCAATTTCTCCGCTTTTCCACAATATTTTCAATATATCGCTAACTACAGGAGTCAAATTACATATTCATTTGTGAAATGTGGTCGTTCGATTTATTTTTTCCTCAATTTTGAAAATCTGATATTCCTACGTTCGGATATCTCGAAATATTTCAGTGAGTCCCTCTGACTTCGAGATAAAGAGAGTCGACTGTATGTATATTCAGTCCCTTTAAGGTAAACAGACACACCTGAAAGATTTTACTGCTTTTTTCCAGGTATAAAGTTACAATTTTAATACAGTCGACCCCCGTTATCTCGAATTCCAAGGGACCCTCTGAAATACTTCGCGATATCCGTACTTCGACATATCAGATTTGCAGAATTGAGGAAAAACTAATTCGATTAACTACATTTAACAAATATATGAGTAACTGGACCCTTGAAGTTACAAGAGATATATTGAAAATATTGTGGAAAAGAGGAGAAATTGCCCCTCAGTCCTCTTTTCCTCAATATTTTTACATGTTGTTAGAATTTCATATTTAGGCAGGGACCAGATTTTCACTTCGAGATAAGCGGTTATTCGAGATAAGCGAGTTCGAGATAGCGAGAGTCAACTGTACTTATAGCCGTTCAAAAATGGGACAAACTCTTATGGGGAATGGATACCTTCAGGGGAGGCAACTGTTGAATTATTTGCATCTATTCTGAAAAGGAGTCTGTTCCAAAAGAAAAGAATTTGCTCCCACTGGGAGCAAATTCTTTCCTTTTAGAATAAACCCTTGCAGAAGGGATTTATTTATGCAGGGCAGCAAACAGGAAGTCACAAAAATTGTCTCCGTTATCAAAAATGACGGAAAGCTACCAAGTGTATCCAATCCCATTAACTTCCCTATAATTTCTTAGCTCCGCCGACACCCATCCCACCCACCCCACCCCCACGAATCCCCCTTTTTACTATACAAAACGGTGTGGTGAAATGAGGGATTTTCCTCTGTTCTGAATAACTTAATCATTTCTTGTTATGTTCAAACTCTCAGAAGCAATGTATGAACCATTTCCTTTATTAAACCTAAAAAAAAGAACGCTGCTTGAGTTTGCACAAACACATAAGAGAGACTTCGAAGTTATTTGTTTTAAACTCTATTCTGTTGATTATAACTAAAAAGTCTAAACTTTAACCTGCTGATAACTCTTTCAAACATGGATTTAAAAATAAAAAAATAAAAAGTAAATAAATAAATAAACAATTTTCTGAATTGCCAGAGAAAATAGGAGTTGACATTCATTCAAATTGTTGCCGAAAATGAAGACAGTTTGAACAAAATGCCAAATCATCTTTTCTGTGAAAAAAAAATATCGGTAATTTAAATTAGCCTAAAAACAGAAGAGCAGAAAGCACACACACACACACACACATACACACACACACACACACACACACACACACACACACACACACACACACACACACACAAGTGCAGGGAAGATATTTCAACTAACGTAAAAATTAGTCAAGCTCTTTCCCAATGTTATTAATGATGACAATAACCAATACATCAGTCCCGTGCGACCGTAAAAAAGCAAACTTATTGCCAAACTAAATCTGACGAAATTTTCATGATCTCAGCATCTGTAATCTATAGACTTGGTGGAATTTATAAAATGCTTATGGTGTAACTCGTGATCGGGCTGTGCAGATAAAGACGCCGAACTTAGTCAACGCCTTCTATGTGATAATGCACCTTTCATTTCACTTGTCATGGCCAAATTGTCTCATTTCACTAATAAAGACTTCCTCTATCGTCAGACATTGTCGAAAAAATGACAGATGTGAACTACGCATGAGAAATGGGACATTGTGACATAAGCGAACAGCGAAGACCCTGATCAGACTGCGCGTTCGCGCAGTCTGATCAGGGCCTTCGCTGTTCGCCATTAATATCTTATTATTTTGTATACGAACAGTAAACGACGTAAACTAACTGTTTACGCTGGCTGATCTGGGTCTCCGCCTCTCCGTATATCCCAGAATCCATTTTTTCATAGCGCGGCTTAATAAATATATAGATATAGTAGTAAATCTGAGACCCAAAGAAAAAAAGTTGACATTTCCCAGATACAAAGAGCGAAGATCCGGGTCAGCCTACGCGTCCCCGCACTCTGGTCCGGACTTTCGCTATCTGCTATACCTTCTTCGAGGTACCATCGAATTCTGAGATAAACAATGGAAATTTCGCGGATAACTTTGCGCTGATAGGCGTCGGAAAATGTTGGTTTTACCAACCACATGCGCTTTATTAATTGTCTGAGTTCGGTCACAAATTAGTTCATCATTGTCTACGTCATCAACCACTGCATATACAATAAGACATATTATCCATCGTTCACCACCACAAGAATCGCCACCGCATGATTTTGATCTTTTGGGATATTTTCCGGGTTCTGAAACTATATATAAAGGACGGACAGAATGCCTTCTTCAAACGAGCCGATTCGTGTCCTCAGAAGTACTCAGAAAAGCATCTTAAGAAGGTAAGATATTATATATATTTATATATGCACGGATAAGTCTAATGGTATATGCGTAGCAATCATTACGCACATTACATATGTGCGTAAGGAAAAATATTGCATTAAAAAGAGATAACGTAATTTGAAATATTTTTCACATTTATCATAGGGGCTGCTCTTTAAGGAAAGAATTTGCTCCCTGTAGGAGCATATTCTGTCCTTATAGAACAGTCCACATTTTGGGAGCGATACCAAGGAAAATAATTCCGTTTTAGCTTCGCCACTGATCTAAAATACAAAGTTGTACTGCAGTTTGTTAAAATGGGAAGAAATGAAGCGTTTTATCACACGAATATTTTGTTTTCTTCTGAATATCTGATTTTTCAGTGCTGTTATATATGTTCTTGAAAAAATGCTATATTGAATTTACAGGGCGATTCTATGCCCAGGTACCGTATGCGCTAAATATTCGGACAGACAAACATAAGAACATACGTGGCAGTGGATTGATTGGTGGAGTATTTTGTTAAATATCGATGAATGTATATCCCCATTTTATCCCATAATATATGGTGAACAAAATAGTACGCAGGATGCGGGGAGGGGGTGGGAAGGGGGTGGGAAGGGAGATGTGGGCAATAGTTACATTTTTAGGCAGATTCGTGATTTTTAAACGTTCTTTTACTTAACTTTTCAATATGATATGCGTTTTATTTCTTGCATTTTTCACTGCATAAGTCTCTCTTAATTTGCCTAATAACCAAATTATTCCTCATTTCCTTTATTATATGGTGAAAAATCTAGCTTACACATCTCTTAAAAGAGAGGTATCTAGGTATTTTTTTCTGATTTCTGTACAAAATATATATTATGGGTTCGCGCCGCGTAGAGGTTCTACTAATGAACAGCCACAAAATATGTTTTATATGAAAAAAAAAAACGAAAAAAAAAACAAAACAAAAAAAAACAACAGAAAACAAGTATTATTTTTAGTTAAAAATTGCCTAAGCTAGAGTTATGGGTAAGACGCGTACATTCACATAAATGGGTAACATAATATATTGGGCGTCTGATTTTTTCTCCTCCTGCGTGGTTGTCACCTGTTTTATGACTGCTGCTCGTTTTTCATACAATACAGATAACTCTGGGCCTAAATGAAAACAAGGCCTCAGTGGCTCAGTCGGATGCGCGTCCGACCGGTGATCAGGAGGTCGCGGGTTCGATCCTCGCCGGGTTTGGCAACATAATCTCGTGGAGATTGATCATAAAATATTTTCTAAGGTCAGTCTCTCCCTTCAGCTGATTCAAGAGGGGCAGTTGTCAGTTTCTGGACAAATTAGCTGCTTTGAGGAATAAGCCTGCTCAGGAATACGCGTGGTTGGGTAAACTGACCGCGCTCGACATGACCCTTATGGCTTGGTTGACGTTAAATCTCTACACAAACAAACAAACAGATAAAAAATGTTTGTCGTTTACCTACCCAGCATTTGGTCTTGAGTAGGTAGATAGGTAGATTGTTATATCAGTTTTTGTTTTCTGTATACAGTTTCTAACATCCATGCTTCTCTCTGATTAAGTTCTTGCATGATAATTTACTTGGCCTACATAGTGTTATTGTTTTAGTCAAATAGGGGTTTTACAGCAATCAAGGGGACATAACTAAGATTAATGATCCAATCTGGCCAGTTTTTTAGCTAAAACGGAGATTTTATTCATGTCCACCTTATCTGCAAGTTTCAGGAGGATCTGATCAAAACTGAATGAGTTATGCTGACGACAAATTCGTTAGAACCGCTTCTCCGAGTACCCACAATCTGTTTTGAGCAGAAATATGAAAAAATATCCTAATCTTTATCTGAAAATTTTCCTTTTCTAGCTGTAAAAGTTTCAATCTATTAGCATAGGCGTGTTTTCGTAATGAAATATTTTTTGGAAATCTAGTGCTCCGGCTCAAATATGTTGTTTTACTTGGCAGGTGTAAGCAGCCATGAAGGTCCTGGCAGTTCTGTTCCTTGCTCTGGTGGCAGCAGCTTCCGTCCATGGTTACTATGGTCACGGATATGGTCACGGATATCATTATGGTACAGGCTACGGTCTCGGTTATGGTACAGGCTACGGTCTCGGTTACGGTACCGGCTATGGTCTAGGGTATGGTACAGGTTATGGTCGAGGAAACGGCTATGGTCTAGGGTATGGTCTTGGGTACGGAGGACGATTTGGTCTCGGATACGGGAGAAGATTTGGTCTCGGATACGGACAAATTGGTCTTGGATACGGACGAAGATATGGTCTCGGATACGGACGAAGATATGGTCTCGGATACGGAAGCGGACTTGGTCTCGGATATGGTCATGGTTACAGATCTTATTATCACAAAAGAGGATATTAAGCATAACATGTAAGCATGAAACACATTTAAATCTAATATAAAAATCATAAGCACGAACGCCCAAAAGGTGTCTGGTAAAATTTAAAATGTGTAATTCAAAAAGTTATTGTAAAATTTCGTAAAGAAGCGTTTTTTTTTTTTTTTTTCAAGTTTATCGTAGTGGCCATACTGGTTCAGAAATCGGGAATTTTTGGTGTCAGTCCATTTTTTATGAACCTTCTAATAAATGACATGATGTAATTGAAGTACAGTTTGCATGCGTACTTTTAAAATTGGTTTCAGGCAGTAAACCAGAGATGCAGAAAAACAGTCCCAGTGTCACTTTTGGCTTCATAGTTGCATATGCACATAAGAAAATAATCTGGTTGCTGTTTTGAATATTATTTTCTTTCTGTTCTATGGCGTTAATCTGAATACGCAAGATTTTGTACACTTGGACTGGGTCTCTGTAGAAACATGCCAGTTTTCGCGAAATGCCATGTATGCATATCCGCTATACAAATGTTTTATACACAAGCATGTCCAAACTGTCTTCCTATATCAAAATAAATGGTATGTCTTTCCGATTGTAGAGTTAGCATGTCTTTTTATATCGGAACTCGTACGAATACAAACGCATACAAGAATCGTCACGGGCTTTAATTTCGAAATTAAAAAAAAAAAAAGTATGTGAATGAAATTTTTAGCTAAGTTATCCTTTAAAAATGTTTCCCTTTAGACAAAAGTAGGGTTGGCTAAGAATGCATCTCAAATGAAAGATGCCGGCCTCGGTGGCTCAGTTGGATGCGTCGTCCGACTGGAGACCAGGAGGTCGCGGGTTCAACCCCCGCCGAGGTCGGCAACATTCTTTTGTGGAGATTGATCATGAAATATTTTCTACGGTCATTCCCTTCTGCTGATTCAAGAAGGGCAGTTGTCAGTTTCTGGCGAAAGAATGTGCACAATACTAGTTAACCGCTTAGAGGACTAAGCCTGCCCAGTAAACGTGTGGTTAGGTAAACTGACCGCGCTCGACATGACCCCATTGGGTTGACTGAGCCGTAAAACCTCAACACAAACAAACAAATGAAAGATTATGACAAAACATGCAATTAGGCGCAAATTTGATCACAATCTGACAGAAATTAAGAACATTAATGACGTTCAAAGATTTAAAAAAATATGTCCACGGCGCCGCAATTTTGAATATCTAATCGAAATGTTAAATAAAATGGTAAGATGCCACTATAACTAGACTTTCTGCCAAAGACACAGGCTAACCTGGGCCTTCGTTGTCCCCATATGTCTCGAAGCTAGCTTCGAATTGTAAGCGAACACAGTGAATTCAAACAAACCAGAGCACTTGCAGAGTCAATAACGTTCAAATACTCCAGTTGGCCTGACCGTTTATCTACAATGTATTGACGGACAGATAAGGCGTTGATCAGACTGTGTGGATGCACAGGCTGGTCTGGATCTTCTCTACTTGCATTGTATATCGGGGCCATTTGCGGCACACATAATAAAATATGGTCCATAGGTCTAGATAAAGCACATTTCCAACCAAAATTTATTACTTTCTTATTAAATCACAAATACATATGCTGTGGCTACTCATTAGAAGCGCCTCACCGAGGCGCTTCTAATGAGTACCCACAACATATGTTTTTGTGGACAGATAAGAAAAGTAATACTTTGCTACCAACTCTTATCTGGAGCGATGCTCAGTCAATATTCAAGTTTTGTATAATCAATTTCCAGGTAATATGATCCAATCCTACAATCTAGTCCCAGTTTTCTAATTCCACAAATGGTGAAGAATGGAGGGAAGGCGTTGCTACCACAAAATGGAGTCTAACAAGAGGTTAAAGTTGATATGATTCTGGCTACTCGCTGTGTCTGCAATGCCTTCAAGACGATTTTTGTTCATTGATTGTGTTAATGTGCAATAAAAAATAATAAAAAAAAGTATATTTATATAGTTTTAATTTTATGTTTTTTGTTGGTGTTATGACGTTGAAGGTGAAGCGTCCGAGTAACCTAGTGGTTAGCGCTCCCGACTGTGGATCAAGAGGTCCCGGGTTCAGATCCCGCTATAGGCGGAATTCAGCCAATGACTGCACGGCGCTTCCGCTATGATTGCATAGAGCCTTTCATTATTACATACCCATTGATTCGATATGACTTTAAGAATGTTAAATGGGACATAAAACACACAACCATCATGACGTTGAAGGTTGTGGATTGTCTATATAATGTGTAGCCCCATGTTCCCCCACCCCATAATGTATGGTGAAAGAGAGGTATTTTGGCGTCTACATTATCAGATTGATTTTCAACTTTTTAAAATTTTCAGCCCATTTTTAGAATTTTGTAGCGGAGCTTAACTTTGTGCAAGCCCATTAGCGTGATTCCGAAGTTAAAACTTAACTTTAATATGTTGATTGTAAATAAAGACAGACCGTATTCAAAGATGTATTTCTTATTTACGACTTTTATTCAAATTGTCTCCTTTTTTTTTCAAAGAAAATAAGACTTGACACCATTCAAATCCAATGGAGACGATTTGAATGAAATGTAAAGCAAATTTTCTATGACAAATATCGCTAATTTTCATCTTATAATTTAGCTCACAGAGTGCTAAAGATTTAAATGTAAATGAGACGAAACGCGTAATGTAAGAAGGGAGATAAATACTTTCAGAAAAGAATTATCTCCCTTGATGGCGCATCCTTAATCTTAAACAACATTGTTTATTGTGTTTATCCCTGAAATTAGCGTTTGCTGTTTCTTTAAAGAGAATGGATACAACTTCAAGGGAAATAATTCTGACATGGAAACATTCATCTCCTTCCTCATTTGGGGGCTACATTTAAATGAGCAAATTCTTACCTTACAGAGTAGCCCCCAGTTAGAGGGAGTGAATCCTTTTCTTTAAGAGTAACTCAAATTTAAAGAGGGAGCAAATTTTTCCTTTTAGGATAGCCCCCATTTTTCAAAAGAATATTAATATACTAGCGAAAATATGGAAAAAAAAAAAAAGAAAAAAAAAGAAAACGTTTTTTTTTTTTTTTTGTTTTTTTTTTGTTTCAGTAAAATAAATGCTTTCGATCAAGGTTTTAAGGTATGTATGCTTTGACCTGTTTTGACCGAATTTTAATGAAAATGTAATCCTGCACATGTACCAATTAGCATGTCCACGGTGACGTTTTAACGCAAACAGCCTACGCTCTTTCTGAATTCTCATCAAGTTATAAGGTTATGACACCAAAACCGAACTTGAGTTTTTTATTTCCGCTAGTATAATAGGGAAGCAAACGTGTGTCTAGGTAAGTTGTCTCACTTTAAAAATATCTTCAGTGTATCAGTCCATTCGCTCGAGAACTCTCAAAAGAAAATGCTTTTTAGAAATTATGACGCATTAGTTTATGTATAGCTTGTTGGGGTGGGGAATTTCTTCCTTTTTGTCATCTGCTCAGCTCATGGTATGATGATCGTTCCGATGATACTGCCAGGATGTTCCCCGAACATCGATAAGGTGCTGATATTATTTGAGACAACTTGGCTCATATATTGTACGTGAAAATAGAGTCCCGCTCAAAGATGCAAGCGAGGGGCGAGGGGTTGGAGATCGAGGGGTTTTGCATGTTGTCATTATATCTTAGCCGTCGTTAAGAGTTTGTATGGAGTTCGGTAAAATATCTCCCCGTACTTCTGTAAAGTGCTGGTATGGTTAAACTATCTGGTCCTTTAGAGCAATTTTGACCCATACATTAACATATGTAAAATTAGAGTTCCGCTCAAAGGTACTGCTTTTTGGTGGATGTGAGGGATGTGTTGCATTTTGTTTGTTTCGTTATCTTCACTGTCCGCGGCCAGAATTATTGCATACTAATAGAATGTATCAATGGAGTGCAAAGGCCCGGATGAGACCTTGCGCATGCGCAGGAAGTGAATCCGAACATTTTGCGCATGCTTGAAGGCACTTTTACGCTGAATGCGGTCCAGTTGATCTATATATCCGGTTTCCTTACTTCGGAATACATTGTAGCTTTCACATTTAGGCTGCTATAAACAAGTTTCTGTGGGTGTGTCTCTGACGTCAGACATGTGGTTTCCTTGTGAAGAATATATATTAACACATCAATAAGAAGATGGAGCTGTTCTCGATTCTGGTTGTAAAGAAAGAACTGTACTTTCCACTATAATATGGGCCGCGCCAAGTAAAAATGTGCCTTCAACCATACGCAAAATACGCAGATTCAGATCAGTAACATTTGGGCCTTTGCTCTACTTTCATACATTCTGCGTCTTATCGGGGTCTGCACTATTGGCCACTCGTCCAGCAGCATTTTATTCAGACACATAAGCTGGTACAGTGAACCCTCGTTACAACGACAGCATTTGTGCCAAAAGACGTTGCCATTAAAACGAATTTGCTGTTGTACAGAATACTTAATGAGCAGATTGGTATGTAAAAAAAAGGTATTGTTTTGTTCTTATTTCCAAATAGAACAAGAGTTTTGGATATTTGTTTGAATCGCCTCACCGAGGCGATTCTAACAAATATTCAAAACATATGTTTCTGAAAAGTATTAAATACAATATACTTGCATAGTTTGTGACTAATAGTTACCTCCTATGCGAAGGTTTCGTAACAGCCAAATTGTCAATATAACAAATTTTGTCGTTGTATCGAGTGTCGGTATAAAGAGGGTTGTCTGTAGTAGAATAGATCTTCCAATTTTTAGGACAAGTATGGCATGGATCTAAGATGTCCCGATGCGTAGGGTAAATACGCTATACACGGCGGAACACATACTATATTCTACAGTATCCGGGGAAGCTGTAAAGCATCAGTTATTTGAAAACCCCGTCGCTACGGGGCCAGGGATAGCGAGGACATAGCGGGGGTATAGCGGGGCTTAAGTGCCGTGATTGAACCTCCGATAAGCCCCGGCAATGACTTAGATGTGTGGGTGGTTTTATATCCCGCCGGGAGAAATAGCGGGGCTTTAAGCCGGGTTTTACCAGGATATAGTACGGTGTATTTGCCGGAAATTCCACAGTTTTAGTGTACGTTATAATTGACCGGCGCGGGAATCGCACCGGTCTCTTAATATAGCTTTGGAATTTTACATATGGGAACGTGTTCGATTAGCGCACTAAGGACTTATTGTATTAAATATAAAGAAATCTTATTTCAAACTGTGTTATAAACAGATTAATGTCTATTTTATTTTCATTTCAGTCAAGAAATTTCATAAAGCTTAATAAAAGCAAACATTAACTCTTTCGGTGCCAAATTTCAGACAACATTTGTCGCTTTTCTTTTTTAACAAATTATCGCTTGAAAAAAAAAGTTTATACGTAAAGTTGAAAGACTTAATGTCAAACAGCGTCTCGTCTGGATCTATGCTGTTTGCAAAAGCCTATTATTATCGCCTGTGACAGTTAAAGAATCACATTGTTGTTCGATTTTAACTGTTACATTGAAAATTTATTAAACTTTAGTATACCCTTGTCCCATATTTCTATGTAAACATGAACAAAATTTGCGGCTGTACTTAGACGTTTACGTCTAAATATTTTGTTTTGTTAATATTAATACATGGTGCATGTAGAGGTTCTGTAGAGACTGTTAGCGTGCAAAGACTTAATTGTGAGCCTTTAAAGGTGTTTGAATATTTGGTTTGTATGGTTGCACGTGATGAAAGCCATTGTTTTTTTTTCTTTGCCCTTTTTTTTTTTTTTTTTTTTTTTTTTTTTTATTGCTGTTTGACCAAGGCAGGCATCATATCTTCTTGTTTCACCATTTGTTCTGATTTTATGGCTAACAGGGAGATGAGAGAATGTGTCTGTGTGTGTGTGTGTGTGTGTGTGTGTGTGTGTGTGTGTGTGTGTGTGTGTGTGTGTGTGTGTGTGTGTGTGATAAAAGCCTCTGGTCCAATTAAAAGCTAAATTTCATGAAGAGCTCTTAAGGGACATATTAGGAAAGCTTATAAAAATGGATTACTTCACTTGTTGTTCTTTATTTTTTTAACCCCCTGGGTCAGAGGCTTTTAGCAGGGAATATATCATCTATTTGTCCCCGCAGTGCACCAAAATGTTCGTTTTATAAGAGTCTTTCACGAAACATGCAAACTCTATGCACTGGTGTTGTTTTAGATATATATATATATCAAAACTATTAACTGTGAGAATTGCAGAAGCATCTGAATATCCATTGCGTTTCAGAAGCTCCCATTTCTGAAAGACAAGCAACCAAAGTGACAGTGAACTTGCGTTACGAAAACACACCTACATGTATTCGAATATATTGAAAATATCACCGCCAAAAATGAAAGATTTCAGATAAAAATTTTGACATTTTTCATATTTCTGCTCAAAACATAGGTTGTGGGTACGCGTTCGAACCGCCTCGTCGAGAGGCGGTTCTAACAAGTACCCACAATCTATGTTTTTGAGCAGCAATTAGAAAAATAATGTATACCTGTAAACACCAGTTTTACTGTATAAAATAGGGGTTTAATGGCGTCAAAATTATATAGGTATGTTTTCGTGATGGGAGCAAAAGTGAATATTCTGAATCTCTTAAAACCTAGATAATTCTTTAAGATTCCGAAAAACTAGTCACTAACGAAATCATTTGACTTCATCATCGTTATGGCATTAGTTGTAAAAGGTATGTGAGGGGACAATGAAGGGCATGAGCAGACTGTATGAATGGAAAGTTTATTTCCGGCTTTAGCTGCCATCATGTGTGATAAATTACTGAACATCTCCTACTTCGATCATATCACCAATGAGGTTTTTTATGACGATTTCCTCAACATGGTCAAGATACGAAACGTCGCGTGATGTGATCACATGTCACGTTCCTCTGGTATGGCGAAGACATGCATCCTCTGGCATTGCAATGACCACAAGTGCATTGAAGGGCCCAGATGAAGGAGTGAGTAGACGAATTAATGGAACGATAGCATTTAACATTAAACGTTTTATTGTAATACAGGGAACGTATAGATCTACCTCCCTCAGATTTTCTTGCACAATATAACAAGAAAATGGACGCCTGTACAAACGCACTTTCTACTGATATTTTTTCCCTTTGAATTTCTCTCCAAATAATGTATTATACTAACTAAATATATCATGCAACAGTGCGCGTGCATTTACGCAGAATTAATATGGTGGAATAAAACAAGTATCTTAGAATCTCGTGATTTCTTCCTATTTTACCTCTTTTTTTTTTTTTTTTTTTTTTTCGAAAATTTAGGGCCCATTTCATTCAACCATATTACTTCTGTTTTGATGCGTTCGCAGCGCTTCTTGTAATGTTTTCAGTTAAATTTGAGAGTACAAGACGAAATTATCAGCAATTTGCATGATCGTTTTTTATTTTTATTTTTTTTTTATTTTATATTATTTTAATTTTTTTTTATTTTGTTCATTTGTTTGTTTGCCTGTTTTGTTTAATTGTTTTTTTTTTTCTTCCATAATGAAAACATGCCTTAATATTTTTGACCCCCTTAAACCCCACTTTTATATGGTAAAACTGGGGTTTACAAGGGTATACATTATTTTTCTTATTTTTGCTCAAAAACATAGATTGTGGGTACTCGTTAGAACCACCTCGGCGAGGCGGTTCTAACAAGTACCCACAATATATGTTTTGAGAAGAAATATGAAAAAAATGTCAGTTTTTTTTTTTTTTTTGTTTTGTTTTTTTTTTTATCAGAAAATTTTCAGTTTTTCGGAGGTGAAATTTTCTATATATTTGAACAGGTGTATTTTCGTAATGATAATACATTTTGCTCACGCATTCAAATGTACATTTATTCCCTGCATAATTTGAATGTGAAAACATAGACCATATTACACAGGTAAGCGCGTTTGACACTTTCTTCTGAAATGCTACATTTCCGACAATCTCCGGCCCTACCATATAAAAGGGTTAGCATGAGCTATAACAGAGGAATTGTCGGAAATTATTTCAAATAAAGCGTCTTCTGAAGTTTCGTTCTTGGTTTTCTCGTTCAGAATCTTGCACCAGAGTGATGTCTCAAACGTAAAGTCGAAGTTCTTTAATGGAAGTGTCACCTCTCCGATCTTCTTATCTCTGCGCCAAAACCTGCTGTAAAATATAATATAAAATGTGATAGGAGGCACTTTTAATATGTACCCACAATATATAAGCCGCGACAAGCGAAAAAGTGTCTTCGAATACCCCGTAATATGAAATGTTCAGTGCGCATGCTCAGCCACATATTACAGTTGTCAGGTATCTGGCTCTTTTCTGGAGGATTCACCTCACCGAGGCGGTTCTAACGAGTACCGACAATCTATGTTTTGAGCAGAAATATGAAACATATCCAAATTTTTATCTGAAATTTTTCATTTTTTTTTTTTTTTTTTTTTTTTTTTTTTTGGTAAAATGTTCAGTTTATTTAAATTGGCTTGTTTTCGTAATGACTTCC
This sequence comes from Anodontia alba, assembly GCA_964016985.1. NCBI lineage: Eukaryota > Metazoa > Mollusca > Bivalvia > Lucinida > Lucinidae > Anodontia > Anodontia alba. The sequence goes on from OZ024825.1 coordinate 75,261,998, forward strand.
TCTTCTGCTGGTGCTTCATGATTGCAGTATTTCCTGATTATCCTAATTATAACTTTTGTTTTTCAAATTGAATACTTTACAGTGATATTTTTATCACTTATTTTGCAAAGGGAGACAAAACTCTAGAATACCGGAATTAACTTCCTCAGTATTTGAATTCTTTTAAAGTTGTGTGCTGTTCTTAAGTAAAATAATGTCTTACACACAGCAGACACAGAACGTTGAAGCAAAGTCGATTCAACATTGATTCAATGTGAAAACGTTGAAACAACGTTGAATCGACGTTGTTTTAATGTTGTGTGCCGGCTGGGCAGTTAGTTTTGTTTAACCAACTTATGCCTAGCGTCCTATAAAAGGGACAGTGGCAAACAGTGTAGTCCCAGATCAGACGCTGCAATGTTTGCATTAACTACAGGAATTTCTATAAAACAGTAATAATTAAAACTAACGAGACACCTTTCTATTGGAAATGGACCGGTCCAAAGAGTTATAGTGGAAGATTCCACCTGGCATGGGTTAAGGTATATCCATTCTCTTTAAATTAAGTCTGCGTGTAGTGTAAATTATCTGTTGATACCCGTAAATGCCAGACATATGTGGACATATTTGTGCACTTGAAACATGTTAGCGCAGTTGTAGTGACTATTTGCGATAATGCAATGCATCAAAAATCATGCGATTTGACCTATGACCGAACGAGATAAGTACTGCCCGGCCCTAGAACGAGCATAGTCAGTGGAAATTATCATCGCAAGACATCGATGAAAAGGCGAAACAAAATAGTGCAAGAAATAACGCGAAATGTAGCAAATGTTTTCAGTTTTTATGCAATAATAGCGATCGAACATGGTTTTTCAATGCATTAACATTCGCCATGTCCCGTGGGAGGTGTTGAAAACCGAGGCCTCGCGTTTTTTCTTGCACTATTTTGTTTCGCCTTTTCACCGATGTCTCCGAACATAATTTCCACTGACTAATGTCGTTCCAGGGTCGGGCAGTACACATCTCGTAACGGCAGCAAATCTGTGGCCCTGGTACGATCATATTGCAAGTTGCATAGCCCTGCTTTAACAGCGCGTGAATTGCCTTGTTAATACACGGATTTTGCGCCAGTTAATGCACGGCTGTTAATAACGTCCCAGTAAGCATTCTTTATAAATCTATAGCGGGCCGTTAACGGCCCGTCAGGGTAGCTGACGGGCCGATAACGGCTCGCTATAGATTTATAAATAATGCTTACTGGGGTGCGACACTGCTTTTTATGCAATAATTGCATTAAACAGTACTTTGAGTCATCAGTGTTTGAAATAACGAGAATGAACTGTATATTAGTTCAAAGACAACGCAAGGCATATGCATTTACGCAGATGGAAGTGTTAATAGAAACCAGTGTAATTACACTAGGCATGAATTTATTCGAGTTTCGCATTCGCAGACTGGTATAAGTCTAATTCGCTGTCCGCATATGCCAATTGTTCCACTTCGACATAGAAATTCTTTAGACAAGTTTGCTTATTTAAAAGTAAACGCTGACTGTATAAATAAAAAAAGCAATGTACCTTTCTTTTTCAAACAGTCCAACCCTCAACTGGCATTCTTGGAAATCCACACCTTGAAAGTAAAATACATCCTTGAAACCACCGCCACTGTATGCCTGTATCGTCTTGCCGCGTTTTTTCTGCATCTTCCTCGGCACCAAACAAACTTTGAGGTACAGAAGAGAATCTTTATTCAGGGAAGCAATCGTATCAAGATGTTTTATTTCTTTGAAACACACCCTCAGCTCTTCAGTTGACGTAAAGTATTGAATTGATATCATAATTATGGGTTGATTTTTAAGAACTTTCCTGTTAGAATACTCGTCGGTCTTCCTGGAGTTTAATAGGAGTGCAATTTCATTGGCAGACATATTTCTTCTGACAGCAGGCTCGTAGCGTTTTCTTGAGCGTCTTCTGATGACTCGGAAAGAATCCGTAGCAGATCTTTTCAGTTTGTCCCCATAGTCAAAATACATCAAGCTGTCAGGAATATCATGTATAGGCTCTACATCTCCTGGTTCCTCCTCGGTACCCGAGTCATGACCATCCTGCATTTGGTTCGTTACAAAAGTACTACTGTATTGTCGTTTTCCACTAAGATATGTGCTAGGATCATTTTGATCACTCAAAGAGTCGTCAGTTCTGTCCGAATCCTGGTCGACAGAGGCTTTACGTTGTGGCAAGGTCGGACGGCTTACCATTGGCGAATTTGAAGCACTGTGGACTCTATGATAATAATCGGATGTTAGATGGCGATTTTGGCTACGATGTTTGCATGATTGAACACGTCTTATTGGAGGCGTTATTTCCAGTCCTCTTGACAGAACACTAATGGGTGAACCTAATGTGTTTTTGAGCATTGAAACAGGTGAGAAGCTGGATGCAGACGCTTCGCCGCTGATCTCATCTTTGCATTGTTCAACTGGCTGGTCTTTATTTCTGATGGATTTAAACAAACCGCTGATTCCTGAAAACAAAGACGTATTAGATGCAGTTGAGAGTTCCTCTTCTGTTTTTGAAACCTGATCATCAAACGAAACGACGCCCTTTAACAACGAAGTCATTTTTTCTCCACAGCAGTTGACGCACGTTCCAAATGTATTTGATTCAAATAATCAGCCATATGATGGTAACAATGATCTCGAACTAACGAAGTAATAATAGTGTAGTCCAAATCCAAAGACTACCACTTAACATTGCATTCTCGTTTACAAACACACACCTGTATTGTCTAAATATAAAACCCTACTTAAACGATGATATTTCTTTCTGCTGAGAACAAACTCATTCTCAAACTCATACTCCTACGCTGGGTTTCAGTTAATATACCCCGGCAATGTTGCGTCATACATTTGAGCTACAACGAAAATAAACACACCTTCGGACATATACGCCCAGGAAGATTCAAATCAGCCTGCACCTCTGTGCAGTCTGATCAGAGTCTTCTTTGTCCGCTTGAAGAATCTTACCACACTTGGCTATCCAAAACGCGCCCATTGAAGATTCGGATCAGACTGCGCGAATGCGCAGGCTGATCTGAACCTTCATTGGGCGCATATGTCCGAAGGTACGCTTTCTGGCGTTTCCGTTCATTTCATTATCACGTTTCTTACAAACGCCATCCTAAAACCATCCTACTATTTTACATAAGTGATGATGGTTCCTTGTTCCTCGTTTTTGTTTTTCATGTTGTTTTCAAAACTGATAATGAACCCTTCGTACTAGCCTGGCTCCACACTATAAGTTTTACATTTCTTCTCTAACAAAGAGAAAGTACTCATTGACTATTTTTCTACATGTATCATCTCCCTTACCTGTCAGAAACTCATCTGAACAGAACCTTCATGATTTTAGCAGTTAAGCATATTCCCAATATATTCATGATAACAGCATTCAACTCCAAGACTCCACTTTTAGTCTCAAGGAATTTCTTTATCAGCAACGCTAAAGTTCATGACTTGTCAACTGTCGTTAGAGTGTAGCGAGGTCCTGACCTTATTTAGGTCTTAACCTTGTGCCTAAGCCCAGTTGTCCAGCCCTTGAACCCAACCTATGGACCAGTCCCTATGGTCCACCCCACGAACCCGTCCCTGCTTTTCCAATTTGGCCTTTTATACTGGGTAAAAAAAAACTCTGTTGGTCAGCATAAATGTGTACTGCCTTTTGTTTACAATATTAACAGGGAGAGAGCTCTTGAGATAATTTTGGCGCTTAAATAAAGCATGGCAAATCAGACCATCTGCTGATCAAGATCTTGTTATTATGAGCGATTTCTTGCTGATGCAAATGGTTCAGCGATAATCAGCTAGCAGGAAATCTCCGAGTGGAGCTAACAAACTTTACCAGTTTAGCTGATCAGCCTAATCAGAGAGAAGAACATTCCAAGAGGTATGAGTTTTGTAAAATGTGAATCGTTTTTATGCTGATTCAGATATCAGTTAGACGGGATCCAGTCTACTTTCGTACATTCAGACCGTATTTCTCACATATGTCTTTGTTGAGAAAAAGTGGAATCGTTACACAAAACGTTAGACCAATCCTGAATCCTGAATCGTCAGCCATGTAGATGATTTCTTTGAAGTGCAAATGCATAAATATTTTTGTCTGAAAACAATAAACGTCGTCTGCTACACTTTTGCTTAGCGCTTTAAATGTTAAAGTTAAAATTGGTCACAATTTGCTACAGTTCTTTGCATCAGTCACCAAATTTTCAGTGGCTACTATGTTATAGTCGTGGCTTTTAGATATGGTGAATGAAGCTAAAAGCTTTATCTAGTCCAGAAAACCATTCGACAATTTATACATTTTCAATTGTGTGTGTGTATGCGTGCGTGCGTGTGTGTTCCTTGCTCGCTAGGGTATTTCATTTTAGTATCTATTTATAATAGTGATGTTTGTGATCAGTTTTGCATAAGATCAGTTTTGCATAAGATGCAAAACGGTGAAATAAACTGTTTTAGGTAGCCTTTGAGCCTACTACACTTAGGTGATAGATTAGTAATCTACACAAAAGGAAAGTAGCGATTAATTCTTTGGCCACATTAACTCTGTATAAATCTTGTTGCGAAGTTGAATCAAATTTTACCGCCATGCGCGCTTTTCTTCACAAGATGACGTGTTTTTTTTTTTTGTGTGTTTTTTTTTTTTTGTTTTTTGGTTTTGTCATTCAGACAGACTGAATGACCTCAGTCTGAATGACCTCAATAGTAATCTATGGAATGGCTGTCGCAATCCTTAAATCCTTAGTACGCCTAACTCCACTTGTTCTTTTGGGGACCATGTCCGTTAATCTGAATATTCTGACTTGCCACTGGTTCAACGTTTTATGAATGCTCTGTGGCTGGGCTACGTCGACTACATATCAAATGGTGTCAACAAAAAAGCCTTGTCACTTTGCACATTTGTTGCCAGTTTCAAAAATTCATTTTGTCTAAATTAGGGTCATGACAAACATGATAAAAAAACAACAACACAGTTTCATTTTATCTTCTGACGTTGAGAACTTTTGCTAAAAGTCCGTCATAAATTTGTCCCATTTCATTTTCCGCTAGGTTCCGGCAAATAGGCATATGATTTATCCTTTCTTACGAAAGCATCTTAAAGCAATATACATCATTAATTGTATCAAATTAAATTAAATAGAGGAGGTTTTCTTTGATTTTCAAAACTTGATTTTGGCTTGAACTTTGAAGATGTTTTAAAATGCACACAGTGAAAGTTGAATCAAAGGATTTGATAAAACATAACCGTTTCACGATATTTATCATCGTTTCAAGGTACGAACATTCTTCCATACAGAGGCTGATAGAGCTAAGTCAAAAATGATCTTATAAGACTTCGTCTGAAAAGCATCCTGCATGAATTATAGGCATGTCAGATGGCCAATATATTAAGCCAGGGCAAACGGTTACTGTTGATGATAGATTCCGAAAACAAATCCTGACAACATAGTTGATCTCCTTTGGTCAAACAAAAATGGTCTCTTCCATGTGAGCCGGGGACAAGATTGCGTGTGCGCCCAGCGAATACTCAGATCAGCAGCGATGATTCAGATCAGCCTGTGCATCCGCGTGAGTTGTCGCTGGGTGTACATGCAATCTTGTTGGAAAATCTGTACCCCGGCTCATATTTTAAATTGTGCCCAGATCCAGAATCTCGAAATGGAACGTATGTGGCATAAGTTATTCTAAACGAATACCATTCAGTAACAACCGTAGTGCGACCTGTCTCATTTGGTTCTACACTGTTTGCAAATTTTATGGTATGGTCTTTTTGGCTGAGAGACTCGATGTGGACTTTTTGAATGGTTTAAAAGGGAGCTGGGTAAGGGGCTGGATGTACTTTATTAGATTTTCCGACAATTGTTAGAAGGGAGACACATTTTGTGAATTCATTTTTTCTCTCCAACACACTATGCACATTTTACAAAAGAAGAATACAATTTTCACAGTACCATTTATAAAGAGGAACTCGAGTGCCAGTTAAACAAGTACTGGAAAAAAAGGGCATGGCATAAAGTCTACACTGTTTGCCACCCATCCGGCAATGTTTTGTACACACAAATAGATACATGCAGTAAAATGGGTATGTTCAAATTTTCGAACATACACGGAATAAGGAGTTAAAGACATTTAGAACAGATACGGTAAAATGAAATGAGTAGCCGTTTCCGGTCCTTCTTTTGTTCATTTTGTTGTTGGTGGTTTTGTTGCTGCTACTGTTGAAGTTGTTGTTGTTATTGTTTTTATTGTGCGATAAAGTCTACAATACAGTCGAACTTCAATGGCTCGAACATCTTTGGGACCATAGAAAATTGCTCGAGACATGGGTAGTTCGAGCCACTGAGGGTTTATCATGATGGTTACAGATCAGGAAGCAAATAGCAATAATTTAGGGTTTTTTTTATTTCCTTCACAATAATTGTATGTTGAGTGTATTCATTAGAATCGCCTCGGTGAGTACACACAACATACAATTTCATGATAAAAATAAGAAAATTTCCCTAAATATTTTTCTTGAGCTAGCGGAAGGGACTCAAAAATGTGTTCGAATTAGCCATGGTAAACGAGACATCGGTGTTCGAGCTATTGAGGTTCGACTGTACTGATCTAGGACAGTAAGAATACACGAGAAAACAAACAAAACGTGAAGAGGTAATTTTATTGTGAACTAGTGTTTAACTATTTCAGCGCTGTTAATAAATAAATAAATAAATAAATAAAAAACTTCAAAATATTGTCTGCTTAATTTTTATACCCAGCATGAAGTGAATTAAAAACTTCAAATAATGGAAGCACAAACGTCATAAAGCGCATTATCGTCGACAACTTCATATCTGAGAAAAAAAAGTCTGATATTACAAAGTCTGATATAAAGCACTGTAATAACAATAAACATCCTTAAAATGAAATCAGACTACTATTGACGCCACACTGTTTTGGTTGTCTAAAAATATAATCATATCTAAAATTAGAGTGTACGGAGATATAGTGTGTCAGGTAAAAAGACTGCATCGTTCTGCGTTTATCAGGCAATAAGAGGTTCTCGGAGAAGGAGAATTCCAAATGTAAAGATTCTGTAGTTGTGGAGTGTTACAAAGAGCCGGTTGGTATTCATCTTGAAATAGGAAGGAAGTGTTTTAATAATGTCATGTTTTCTTTTTGTTTGTTTGTTTGTTTTTCAAAGTGGTGAGGAGGACACGAAATTTCCAGGATCAGTTGCTGACTCAAGTGGCCATCACATTACACCAAAACCAGGATCTGATCTGTTGCCGGTGTGAGACTTTTTAACTCTTAGCATTGTAGCCTATAGAGAATTAAATGGGGTGAGGAGGGTGTGGGGAGTGGGGTGGCGAGGGGGGTGTCGCCTGTATAAAAGCGAATTTTATGACTACACCTGAATGGACAGGCCTCGATCATCTATCACCAACTAAGCTGTTCAGTGGCAGTATTGCTGTTGTGCCGATCAGACCATAGTCTCGTACATTGTTTTGTGTCCATGCTTTTAAGGGTCTTGAGCAAAAAATGGCGCGGAACTCAATAACCAATGTACCACTTATAAACAGCAGGAAAAGGTAATGTTTTTGAGCATGCCTACTTTATCAAAGTTTTCTGGCAACAGTCTGAAAATGTTTTTTTTTTTTTTTTTTTTTTTTTTTTTCTTAAAGTGGGTGACATTTCTAATGCTGTAGTCTTTTGAGCTGCAAACTCGGACAGTTGCTCCAAACAAAGACACATGAAAACACGCCTATATAATGTTGACCCCCTTAAACCCCCTTTTATATAGTTTGTTTGTTTGTTTGATTTGGGCTTAACGTCGCTTTCAACAATCTTTCAGTCATATCGCGACGGTGTCTGGATGTGGCAGGGAGCTCAATGCTCACTTTTAGAGTGCTGCCTCACTGAAATATCACGGCCCAGACACTTTGACATGATATTCCACCCAGTCACATTATACTGACACTGAGCTGACCAGTTCCGATTCCCAGCTCTACTTTCTTAATGCTGAGCGCCAAGCGAAAGAGCAGCTAGTACCATTTTTAAAGTCTTTGGTATGACCCGGCCGGGGATCGAACCCGCAACCTCCCGGTCACAAAGCGGACGCTCTACCACTGAGCCAATGTGTCGGTTTTATATAGTGAAACTGGGGTTTACAGGGGTATACATTATTTTTCTTATTTCTGCTCAAAAACATAGATTGTGGGTACTCGTTAGAACCGCCTCATCGAGGCGGTTCTCATGAGTACCTACAATCTATGTTTCGAGCAGAAATATGAAAAATATCAGAGTTTTTTATCTGAATTTTTTTAGTTTTTGGAGGTGAAATTTTCAATATACTTGAATAGGCTTGTTTTCGTAATGGACTCAAATCAGTCTGCGCAACAGCGCCGTCTGATTAGTCTTCGTTGTCCACATTAGGAAACTTGGCTATCCAAAATCTTTGGCATGGCCCGACGTGGTCCAACTATTGGCACGCAGTAGAATAAGCAATGAGTACTCGTCTCTGTTTATCATAGTGATTAATTTGATTTTTTTTTATGTTTTCGCTTTTATGCATTGACTGTGTTGGGAGCCTTTATGCGAACCGAATTTTTATGTATTTCTGTAATAAGAGTAGCATCGGGACCCAGGGTGAAGTTGGCTAGCTGTAAAAGTGCTTTAAACCTCGGGTGGTTTACTCTGCTGACCGTTCTATGGCGGTGGTCGCGGTGTTGGTCTTACTTTTTGTTGCTTTGTGGTTTATTCTACGAGGCGATTTGTTATATGTCTTACCTTGTGTTATTTTATTCTTGTGTTTTTAGTCCTTTTAGCATTGCGATTACCTCGCTCGGGGAAGAGAGAGCTAATCTTAGTACTTTTCGTACGTTTGTTCGATTTGCGCTTGTTTGGTTTTGTCTGTTTCCCCTTCTTCTTGGAAGGGCTGCGGCTTCTGATTGTGGCATTCCCTGGACTTTTCTCTTACCTTTTTTAGATAAAGCATCTATATTCTCTGAATTTAGATTCTGAAATAAACTATAGACGCCGACTATAATACGAATGCGGAGGCAGGTGTAGACTAGCTCCAGTCTCCAGTGACTAAATATTTTTTTTCTTATAAACCTAGTATTTGACTGAAATAAAGCCAGAATAATATCATGACTATAAAGGTAGAGGTTAAACTGACAAGAATTTATAATTCCTCGTCAAACACTGACCAGCTAGCAGGTCGGGAAAGACTGGAACTCAACAGCCTTTATAGTCATGCTATCATTTTTCTATCACTTTATAAGAATAAAAAAAATATGTTTAGTCACTGGAGACTGGAGCTAGGCTAAGGCAGGTATTGTTAAACGCGATTCGCGTATGCGATAATGTTTGTTTTGACATGTAAAGCTGATCATCTTCATCAAGGTTACACGGAACGCATTTCATATGGACCAGTACAGACTATGATCCACGTAACTAGTCAGAGTTTACGGTAACACTCATTAAATCTACGAGGTATGCATTTAAATGTTATTTCAGTGAAGCAGGAACATACCTATCCCTCCCGTCTGATCTGTGTCTGCACTACACTAGTCTTATATTCTCACGAGCGTCAATCGATCCGTTTTAATCTGATCTGCGGAATTATTTGTGGGTCTTATCTTTCCGGTCTTTGACTCGTGGTAATTTCCGCCTGCCATTTAATTGGAACTTATCGCCCAGACTCTGTTGCAGTGCATCTTGAAGAGACGTCCAAATGTGGATCGCTATGTGTACAGAAAACCAACATTATGCAGTACGATAACATACTCTACCAGGGGCGGATTCAGAGATGGTTGGTGTGGGGTTCAGTCGAAGTTCAGGGTTCAGTCGAATCTCCCCCTTTGACTCAATATTTGATTTTCATGGGAAATTTTGGATAAATTTGATAGAGATTATTATATGGCAATTTTCATATCATACCCCATATCAACCAGAGATACATATACCCATATCAGCCCGAGGCCCGAAGATATACCCCGTATCAACCCTAGACACCCATATCAGCCTAAGGGCCGAAGAGGCCCACGGGCTGATATGGGTGTCTCGGGTTGATATTGGATATGATATGAAAATTGCCATTTCATACATTTTTCTTTCTGACAAGTTTGCCTATTTGATATCGTATGCGGAGTCAAAGACAAGACCGCCGAGTGCTCCGAATGTGGTGATATGGGATTTTGCCCGGGCAAAAAAGCCGTATCACCCACATGACCTAGTGATATGTTTTGTTTTTTTTGTTGTTGTTGTTTTTTTTGTTTTGTTTTGTTTTTGTGTGTGTGTGTGTGTGTGTGTGTGTGTGTGTGTGTGTGTTTTGCCCGGGCAAAAAAAGCCGTATCACCCACGTGACCCATTATCACACCTTTTGTGCTCCACAAGAGTAGCATGTGCTTGAAAGCCATGTTAGTATCACATATGCAAAATGAACATATTTTCTTGTAAATTAATGATGAGTTAAGGATACCGTATTTACTTCAAGTATTCGCACACATTACGCTTTGCCTTATACTTAATCTTAAACAAGTTCATTTTACTACCTGTGAATGTTTGTAGTATTGCTGGATGAGTGGCAAACAGTGTAGAGCCTGTCTAGATGCTCTGCTGTGTCTGATCTGGGTCTGCACTGTTTGCTCTGGCCTGTCTTTCCGAATACACAGAGTAAGTACGGTAATTAAATTAAAACAAACCCCTTCAAAAATCATATTGAATCCGCCCCTGCACGTGTAACCGTATACTTCTTAGGCCCCAGAGCTGTACATAATGTACTCGCTTTTTCTCATCAAATATCATAAGCGTAGCACTCATTCCGCAACTTACGTATATGCTTAACATGCGTAAGAGAAATATTTGAAATAAAATGACATCAACCAACATTTATATAAAATATTTTGCTTTTTTACCGTAGGGGCTGCTCTTAAAGGAAAGAATTTATCGCTTTCAAAATATGCGACTCCTCTTAAAGTCTCCATATTCCTCAGAAATAGACACCTTTGATCCAAGAAAGGTTTAATGAATTGATATATACTATTAATACTTTCGTAAATGTGGCATCTGATAGCTTGTAAAGTTTCAGTTAGTCTCTCGTGTTTGAATTGGATCAAAAATGAAACGACGTTTTATCGTATCTCTGAATTATTGTTGGCAACATTAATTCAGAGAAAACGATAAAAATGATTTCAATTCAAGAACGAGAGACTAACTGAAATTTTACAGGCTGTCAGGTGCCACATTTTATGATTGTATTAATACCATATATCAATTTATTAAACCTTTCTTGGATAACAAAATGTCTAGTTTTGAGGAATATGGAGCCTTCTGGGAGCATTTTCTTTCCTTTAAGAGTAGCCCCTATTTTGGAAGTGATACTAATGAGAATCTTCCAAGACTTTATCTTGGTGTGCGTAAAAATAACTCTGTCCTAGCAACAGGTTATGCCTTTAAGGGTAGCCTATATGTTTGAAGTGATGCTAGTGAGAATTTTTCAAGAGTTTTCAAGCGTGCGTAAAAATGATTCCGTTCTGGCTACTGGCTATGCCTTAACCCATTGTAATCGGGAGACCCGTAAAAGGGTAATTGCCAAACAGTGCAGACCAAGATCAGACGCCGCAGAACGCGGCGTCTGATCAGGGTCTCCACTGTTTGCAAATAGTTTAGCCGGACGTACCTAAAATTGAAATTGGATTCTTCCAATATATTGTGTGGAAGAGTCTATTCAGTATACAATGGGTTAAAGAGTAGCCCCTACTTTGGAGGCGGTACTAAAAAGACTTTTGTCAAGAAGTTTCCTGGGTGTGCATAAATATAATTGCGTTCTGGCTACGTCTCTGAATATATCTTCTATGTCTGTATAAATTACATGTATATGTTATGAGTACTTATAAGTCCAGTTGAGGCACTTTGATGAGTGCCCACAAAATATGTTGTCATGGAGATAGTGAAATATCTAGATGCCCTCTTCTGTAGAGTTATTTAAGACCTGAAATTATCAAGGAAATCATATGGGGAACATGGGTAAGGTATCAAAAGCGTAACATAAGAACAAATGTAACAAACAATCGACATAGACTGGAAAATACTGCAGCGAAAACATTATGTACACGAGTCTTTGTTATATGTAGCCCCCTGTTCCCCTATAATACATAGAGATTATGATATGGCATTTTTCATATCATGCCCCATATCTGCCCGAAAATTTGTTGAGTTGTTATAACAGTTGTGCTACACATAGTCTCTATAAGTTAAATTTTATCTACAACCCCTTCGTGATAGATTTCCGTGAGACGGTCCGGATTTGGCGAAGCCTGACGCCTGTTCGTTTCTTTTCTCTTTTCTCGATGATATTATCAAGAGCTAAACTTTTGTTGTTGTTGTTCGTGTTGTTGTTGTTGTGTTTTTTGTTTGTTTGTTTTTTTGTTTTTTTTTTGTTTTTTTTTTTATCTTTTTATTAAACTGAATTTTCGCGATAACTCTTTAAATATACGTTTTTTTTTTTAAAAAAAAAATAAAAAATAAAACAACACTTTCTTGGATGAAAATTGCAGAGGTGTGTGGGGCGGTGGGGGAGCGGGGTTGGGGGTGGGGGGAGTGGAATATGCGCCTTCATCTCAGTGAAGTCTGAAGTTTGAAATATCCATAGGTTTTACTGTAATCAGATGAAGATTTTACGATTTTCCGAAGTTCCATAGGATTTTAAAGTTGAAGAGTTGAAGAGGACCTCCCCAATACACCTGAATTATCGTCTGAAACCAAGATAAAAAATTATAATTTGGACATGAAGAATTTATCTTTTTTATTATTGTCTTCATAAAATCCCACCTGTTTGAACATTATTAGAATAACATAAGTGGGATTAGTATAAAAGGATCTTAGTGCACACGTTTTCTCATCACGAAAACATGCCTATATAATTTTGACCCCCTTAAGCCCCACTTTTATATAGTAAAACTGGGGTTTACAGGGGTATACATTGTTTTTCTAATTTCTGCTCAAACACATAGATTGTGGGTACTCGTTAGAACCGCCTCGGCGAGGCGGTTCTAACGAGTACCCACAATCTATGTTTTGAGCAGAAATATGAAAAATATCAGAATTTTTATCTGAAAACTTTCAGTTTTTGGTGGTTAAAAGTTCAATATATTCGAATAGGTATGTTTTCTTAATGTGAAGAATAGAAGGAAAAGCACAGCTAAATCCTAAAATTAAAGCCAAGTTTGAATGATTGCTTATTAACAGCAATAATATATCAAGTATTAAGCGGTGATTGGCTGTCAATAGTATACATTACCTGAAAAGTGCAAGTGGATGTCAATCGCGGACTTTGAAAATCTGCGGAATTTCATACTTTTGAAAATCTCCATCAGTATATTGCGAAACTACTCAGTGCTACGTCCATGGAACATTTTGGAGATATTGGCGCCTATCTCTCTCTGCAAGTTTTATGTTGGATAGTTTTCATTGCCATCTTTCATGAAAGATTACAATGTTTAGTTGATAGCAGAGGCTTATAATTCTACTAACGGGGCTATGACCCTCGAAATGACTTACAGGAGGAAAGTGCTATATCACTGGCTAGCTGACTTCAGCAGTAGTTGGCATTAATGGGTTAGTAAAGCTCTTGCTCCAAATTAACAACAGATTAAGAAAGGGTTTTAAGTTTAACCTTTACCACACTCAAGGCAAATTCAACAGACAACAATTTTCAGAAAACATGGTTTGGCAGTTCATGCAAACTGTCTCCTTAGGAGACTAAGGAGACAGTTTGCATGAAATGTCAAATCCTGTTTGCTGGAACAAATCAGAAAAAAATCAAGATGTCGTCTATTGGTTGTTTTCTTTGACTGTGCAACTGGCATGTGTTATTATTATTCATGTAAACAGTTAATGAAGCATTGCAGCAGTGAAAGCTATTATCATACCAGTTATTCTCAGAGAGCTAGATTGTATTCCTGATAAACTCAGCAGCCAACGAGATGATAGAACCCGGACACTTCATGTAGCACATCCATACTTGGGAATAATTATTGAAAGCCCCGTTTATAGAATTATAAGACTCTGTTGATAGCTTTTGAGATCTATACTTCAGCAACGCCTGCACATTTGGTAAAAGCTAATACCAATGGTTTATTTGTCGTTTCGGCCCTAGGTCAATTATTTGGTTGAGCATTTCGGCCAGATTTTAGGTCGTCGATAGGATTCGTTTACGGGTGCATAGGACGAGAGGGTGAGGTGCATGGACTTGCTAAGGTAGCGTTTGGTTAAGGCTTGCAGCAGGGAAATATAAGCACACGATAAAAGACTTGCAGCAGTTAACATCACGAAAACATACCTATATAATTTTGACCCCCTTAACCTCACTTTTATATAGTAAAACTAAATCAAAATTAAAACTGGGGTTAACAGGGGTATACATTAATTTTCTCATTCTGCTCAAAACCATAGATTGTGGGTACTCGTCAGAACCGCCGCGGCGAGGCGGTTCTAACGAGTACCCACAATCGATATTTAGAGCAGAAATATGAAAACCACAATCGATGTTTTGAGCAGAAATGTGAAAAATATAAGAATTTTTATCTGAAAAACTTTCAGGTTTTGGTGGTGAAATTTTCAATTTATTGAATAGGCGTGTTTTCGTAATGATGACAAGCATACAACAACGTTCCGAACAGTAATTACATGGGGCTTGGGCTTGACAGCTAAAAGTGTTCCAAGCAAAAAAAAAAAAAAAAAAAAAAAAAAAACACTTCATTGAAAAAAGTAGCAAGCTTTTTTGAAATGCTTATCTTTGTGAAGACTGATAGTTAAAAAATTCAATCTAGTTTGAAAAAAGATAAACAATCAAGTTTAACAACCTGTCGACAATCGCCTCCATTGTCTTTGCCACAATATCTTTTCTGAAATTCTGTGCGCTTTTAATGACTTCATGTTCTTTATTCATTAAATGAATATCACAAGAATACCTGCAAATGGCGACGTCCGGAAGCGACGCCTCTTTCAACAGGAAAACGGCCGAGTGTTACGAATATTGTGACGTTAGCGGTATGATAGGACATTAGACTGCGATAAAGGGCGCCCGTGAAGGATTTGGGTGTGATATGGGGTATGCGATGTGACATCATGTGCTTACGTCACAGGGACTAGTGTCACGATCGTATCGCATATTCATCATACAAGTATTTAATAGTAAATGTATGATACATAGTGAAAACAGGGCTTTGTAAGGGTCTTGGCTTGATTTTTGTAATTTTGCCTTTATAACCAGAATCTTCCTCATATCCCATTTCATATAATTAAAATATCATGGCTTATATACCGTTTTCAATTATGTTTCTGCACATGCCCCTCTAAGCGCACAGTAAAACAATTTCTTAGTCTTCCGATTACAGCCCGTGTGCTTTTATCTACCTCTTTCTAAAAGCATATATATATTGCTGGTACTCATTTGAATTGCCTCAATTTGTCGAGGCAATTCAAATGAGAATCAACATCATATGCTTTTAGAAATCAATCAGAAAAAAATACCACATAAGATATTAACCTTTCTCATGCTGAACACGGATATACCTTGCCTTTGCAAACAGTGTAGATCCAGATCAGTTGGCTTCTGAAGAAGCCAACTGATCTGGATCTGTACTGTTTGCCATTAAGCGTGTGAATTTATAGCAACAATCCGGATCAAGCAATCTGACTGGCTGAAAATTAGTCGTGGGCGTGGCGTCTTAATTTATTCAGCATGACAAGGGTTAAAGCAATCCTCTCATGAAAAATACAGCTGATTATTTTTCCTTAACGTGTGCCTTATTAGGCGGTTATTTTACTAAAATGTTGTTTTTTTTTTTTTGTTTTTTTTGTTTTTTTTTTTATTTTAGTAATTTCGAAAAACCTAAGCGCACAGTGCGGTAATTGGATCGAATACGGTAGCACTTTATCATATATTTTCTACAAAACACTTCGTTTTTGTATATGCGACACAATCGTGACATCCGCCATGCGCGTATCACATTAGCTGAGGCGTTAGCACGTAATGCCATATCGCATGCCTCATATCAGACCCAAAATTCCATATTGCACGCCTTTTATCACGTCCTAAAAGCCGTATCATACTTTAACTGTGTTTTGAGCAGAGACTTAAAAATAAACCAGACCCCAACAAATTTTTTAGAAGAAAAATGTTGGGAAATATATGATAAATTGATTGTGTTATGGCATTTTTCATATCATACCATATCAACCCAAAGGCGGTATGATAATTTCTATGCATTTCGAAATCTATAAGAACAAAAGCCTACTCAGAGAAAGTGTTAGTAAGCTAACTTGCATGACATGACCATAACAGTTTTATCTGGGCCGTAAAGCTCCCAGTCAAATCAATTAACGAACAACTGTTCCAAAGTTGAAGCCAGCAGAAGTTTGTATTTTATGCAGACGGATAAAAAAATTAACAATATTTGCATAGTATATCTTATTCGTTTTTCTGGATTATCAGAAATCTAAAATGCAGTCGTTCCAAAGGCTATGTGAGCCTGTGTCATAAAATTGATAAGGTTTGGCACTAAGTCTTTTATCAAATGGGACGCGCCATGCGAAAACGTGTCTTCGGGCATATGCGGACAGCGAAGGCCCGGGTCAGACTGCGCGGATGCGCAGTCTAACCAGGACCTCCGCTGTCAACAAACAGAATCAGTGGATGCTATAGAATGCTTCAGTGAAGAGCAAATGCCCGGATAATACTTTGGGCATGTGCAGAATGATGTGAATCCGCACATTTTGCGCATGCTCGAAGGCATGTTTTCACTTGACGCAGCCCTAATAATATTATAGGCATTTGTCCCTTGAGGAGCAAAAGAAAAAATATTTTCTGGAATTCAATTTCCAAAAATACCGTTAAATTACTTCTGGTGCTTAAAGAAAACATATTCTCTATCAAAATAAACATAAACGCCATTCTGAATTAGATTCTAATACGTCACTGGTTTAAAAGTGAATTCAATTAATAGCAATTTCTTCTGGCTCGACTTTAGAGCTAGAAAGCCACCTATTACCGATATATGGAAGAGCGGATTTATTGGAAGCACCGTTTGTCCGCTACATTCCAAATATCTGCAGGTCTTTCATTTTGAGTTGAAGCTGTACGTCCCAGTCAAATTTTCTTGGACAGGCTTAGTCCTCCAAGCGGTTCACCAGTAATTATGTAGATACTTTGGCCAGACAGTTCCCATTCTTCACTCCCCATCCCCTCCCCCTCCCTCGCCCCCCCCCCCCCCTATGTCCCCGAAACCAAGCCCAATATATTTAAACTTTTAAGTGTTTACTTTGTCTCATTTTAAGTCATTTGTTTGATATGCTATACATGATCAATATGGACGTCATAGATGCTTTTGGGGTTCAGAAGAGCAAATTAGTCCAAGGCAGTTGCATTTTTTTTTTTTTTTTTTTTTTTTTTTTTTGCGTCGGTGGTATCATAAGTGGTGTTTGTTAATGGCATCAACGGAAGATGGAGAAGGACCATAGATCATGATCTATCTCCACGAACTTTATGTGGCCGAGCTAGAGAATCAATGTTGCGATCCCTTATCTGATTAGTGTACAGTGAACCCTCGTTACATTAAGACGTTGCCATTAAAATGAATTTGCTGTTGTACAGAAATTTAATGAGCAGATTGATACGTAAGAAAGGTCTTGTTTTGTTCTTATTTCCTCATAGAATATATGTTTTAAATATTTGTTAGAATCGCCTCTCTGATGCGATTCTCTCATTTGTCTGTCATTACTGACAATGACCAGTCCTAATCAACTGTGTGATGTGTTATTATTTGTGTGTTCTAAGATGGCTGATGAGACCAATCTTAGCTCTAAATTGCCTGTTGCAGATAGAACAAGAGAGGTCTGAGTAAGAAAGCTCTGTTGGTGATGCCTTAGCTCTGGCTTTCCGCTGTGCACGTTTCTGCTCGGCTTCGCTGATTCTTTTTGCTTCGTATTAACCAGCCCCACTTTTTATGAAGCCTCGCCACTTTGTACGATCCTGTGCAATCTGTTCCCATGACTCTGTTGGTATGTTGAAGTCTTTAAGGGAGGTTTTGAGGGTGTCCTTGTATCGCTTCTTCTGACCACCTTGGGAGCGTTTTCCTACTTGAATTTCTCCATAGAGGATTTTCTTTGGCAAACGTTCATCAGACATTCTGGTAACATGGCCTGTCCATCTTAACTGTGCCAATTTCAGAATAGTATGTACACTCTGCATCCCTGCCCTTTTCAGGACTTCTGTGTCTGGAATCCTGTCTTGCCACTTGATCTTTAGAAGTTTTCTAAGACAGCTTGTATGGAAGTGGTTCAGTCTTTTGGCATGCCGTTGGTAAATTGTCCAAGTTTCGCTTGCGTATAATAGTGTTGGCAGCACTACCGATCTATATACGTTCAGCTTTGTGTCAAGTCTGATTCCACTTCGGTCCCAAATACTTCCACGTAGCCGGCCAAATGCTGCACTAGCTTTGGCAATTCTAGCATTGATTTCATCATCAATGTGCACAACTCTAGACAATGTGCTTCCACGGTAGGTGAACTTATCTACCACTTGCAGTCGTTGACCTTTCACTGTGATGGTAGGCTCCTTGTAAGGCTTTCCAGGTGCTGGCTGATATACTACCTCAGTC
Source organism: Anodontia alba (assembly GCA_964016985.1). NCBI lineage: Eukaryota > Metazoa > Mollusca > Bivalvia > Lucinida > Lucinidae > Anodontia > Anodontia alba. The sequence continues at coordinate 75,280,685 of OZ024825.1, forward strand.
TTTTGGATGCTGATTGTGAGATCATAGCTGTCACACGAATCAGATACTTGATCCACACCTTTTTGCATTTTCTCTTCTGTTGGAGCACCCTTTACCAAGTCATCAGCAAAGAGGGGCTCGTCTAGCACCTTTGTCTGCACCTTAGATTTAGCTTGTAACCTTCTTAGGTTGAAAAGTTTCCCATCAAAGCGATACCTAATAGGTATACCATTGTCACCATCCTGGAAAGTATCTGTAAGCATGGCAGAAAATATCATGCTGAACAGTGTTGAAGCTAATACACAGCCTTGCTTAACTCCATTTGTCACAGGAAATGGATCTGAAAATTCGCCATCATTTTGGACCCTTGCAAGCATACCATCATGGAACTGCCGCACCATTGCTATGAATTTGGCAGGACAGCCAAACTTTGCCATAATTTTCCAAAGTCCCTCACGACTGACTGTGTCAAATGCTTTGTTAAGGTCGACAAAGGTCATGTAGAGGTCCACATTCTGTTCTTGGCATTTTTCTTGAAGCTGTCGTGCTGTAAAGATCATGTCTATTGTTCCTCTGTCTTTCCTGAATCCACACTGGCTTTCTGGTAGAAGCCCTGATCGTTCGCGGTGTTCATTCAATCGGTTCAGTAGGACCCTAGCAAGGCTCTTCCCAGCAATTGACAATAAAGAGATGCCTCGATGATTGTCACAGACTTGTTAGCTAGCTGTAAAAGTGCTTTAAACCCCCCGGTGGTTTGCTCTACCGACCGTTCTAAGGCGGTGGTCCCGGTGTTAGTCTTACTCTTTGTTGCTTTGTGGTTTATTCTACGAGGCGATTTGTTGTATGTCTTTCCGTGTGTCATTTTGTTCTTGTGTTTTTCATTCCTTTTAGTATTGCGATTACCTCGCTTGGGGAAGAGAGAGCTAATTTTAGTGCTTTTCGTACGTTTGTTCGTTTTGTGCTTGTTTAGAATTGTCGGTTTCCTCTTCCTCTTTGTGTCTGGGAAGGGCTGCGGTTTGTGATTGTGGCACTCCCTGGACTTTTCTCTTACCTTTTTTGAGGATTCCCTGTCCTTTTGAATAGGTTGATAATTGTTGAATTCTTGGGGGATGGCTTCTTTTCTCCACATAATGTGAAATAACTCTGTCAGTTTCTCTGCAACTGGATGATCTCCTGCTTTGTAGATCTCTGCAGGTATTGCATCTGATCCTGGAGCCTTGCCAGATGACAAGAGTTTTATTGCTTTCACTGTTTCAGAGACGGTTGCGATTCTAACAAATATCCAAAACATATATTTCTTAAAAGTATTCAATACAATATTCTTGTATAATTTGTGACTAATTGTTACCTCTTAAGTGAAGGATTCGTGACAGTCAAATTGTCATTATACCGAATTTTGTCGTTGTATCGAGATCCAGTATAAAGAGGGTTGTCTTTAATATAAAATAAATAGAGAAAACATTTTTTAAGGTAGCTTTAGCACTTACAGTTTGTGTATATACGAGTAACAGCTCTCAGTCGGACTATAGATATATAGTCGAACTTCAATGGCTCGAACATGTTTGGGACCATGGAAACTTGTTCGAGACATAGGTAGTTCGAGCAACTGAGGGTCAATTATGGTGGCAGGTCAGGAAGCAAAAGGCGATAATTTAGGGAGATCTTTTCGACCCTTCTATAAAATAATGGTATGTTGAATGTACTCATTAGAATCGCCTCGATGAGGCGATACTAATGTGTACACACAGATACTAATGTGTACACACAATATACAAATCCATAATGAAATAAGAAAAATTCCATAAATATTTGTTTTCTGGAGCTGTCTTTCGACAGAAACTGAGAACCGCCCCTCTTGAATCAGCGGAAGGGAGAGAATGACCGTAGAAAATATTTCATGACCAAATCTTCACAAAAGAATGTTGCCAACCCGGTGGGGGTCGAACCCGCAATCTCCCGATCACCAGTCGAACGCGCATCCAACTGACCCACCGAGGCCGGCAGCATGCTAAGCGTTAAACACTGGTTGTATTCAACGCCCTTTCTGTTTCCTGTTTTAATATTTTCCTAACAAGATTTCATCTAAGATTTAATCCCAAAGGACAAGAAAATACGCGAGGATATCTAAGGCATTTGAGATAAATACATTACAATAGGAAAAAAACACCTACCGTACTTAATCTAGGGTAAAACCTCTATGACTCGAACACCGATGGCTCGTTTACCTTGGATGACTCGAACACATTTTTTGAGCTTCTACGAAATTCTTCCGATAGCTCAAGAAAACAACTATTTAGGGAAATTTTCTTATTTTATCACGAATGTATGTTGTGTGTACTCATTAGAATCGCCTCATCGAGGCGATTTTGACGACTGTATTCAACATACCATTTTTGTATACAAGAGCAAAAAGACTTCCGACTTCCCTAACATAACTATTTCATTTGCTTCCTGACCCGGCGCCATAATTAACCCTCATTGACTTGAACTACCCATGTCTCGACTAAATTTACACGGTCCCAAAGATGTTCGAGCCATTGAGGTTTTACGATAATCCCTTACCATTAAACAACCCCATCTTACTACAGGCAAACTGTAATGGCTCTGTCTCAAACAGCTTTGGGCCCATGGAAATTTGTTTTAAGACATTAGTTGTTCGAGTCACTGAGAGTTAATCATATCGCCAGGCCTGGAGGAAACCGTGGATAATTTAGGGACGTCTTTTCGATCTTCTATAAAACAATGGTATTTTCAGTGTGTCCATTAGAATCGAGTCATTGAAATTCGAGTCATTAAATTTTTACAGTACTTGGTATTGTATCTAAAATGCTAGATGAGTTACCAACCAATGGACTGATCAGACGCCGCATTGTCTGCCTCTGATCTGGGTTCATACTAATCTCTTAATCCCTGTCCTGCTGAATAAATGAAGAAGCCACTCCCACTTCTAATTTTCAGCCAGTCAGATCACTTGATCCTCATTGTTGCTATAAATTCACATATTTCATGACAAACAGTGCAGATCTAGATCAGTTGCCTTCTGATGAAGCCTACTGATCTGGATCTACATTGTTTGCAAAGGCAGGGTATATCCAGGCTCAGCAGGACAAGGGTTAAGCCTGTCCGTCCAAATATTTATGGTAAATACGGTATCCCATTTTAATTAAAATTCTAAGAAGTTTGGTAATTAAGGTTGTACTTAACGCTTTATATGTGATTATTTACTTTATTAGCAATTCCGATTTTTTCCAAACCAAAATCAATTTAAAGCCATTGTATTCCATTGCATGAACGCTTAGCCTGCTGGGTAAATGGGTAAAAAAATCAGCAGACGACGTTTGAAAGTTGTTTTTTTTTTCTTACTTTTCCGAGAAAATAGAATTTGAAAAATCTTGTGAATTGCCTCCTCTTGAGACAATTTGCATGAAGTGTCAGATCCTAATTTCTAGAAAACAAATAGGAAAAAAAAATCAATTTGTCGTCTGTTGAATTTGCTCATAGTATGGTAAGTGATAAAGTGTCTTTGGAGGGAGATGTATAAAGACTTATAAAATAGCTCAATATCTGCAATAACACATCCAAAAGTTTATTTGTAATAAAGAAGACATATACATAAAAAAAATCTGTGTCATTACTTTCTTGACATTACTGTTTTAGGAAAAAAATGCGACCCCCTCTATTTTTCAAATGGTGAATCGGACCGATTTACCAAACAAGCCCTTAGTTCTGAGGATTCAAGCATCACAATAAAAAGTAATTTTTCATTGATTCAGAAGTTTTGGAACCCAACTAATTTATCGCTTTATGTAATAAAACGTGGAAATCGGTGTTGTGGGGGAGAAATCATTATAAAGATCATTTGCTGTCACATCGGCCCATATGGTGACATTACGTGATCTTTATAAGAATTTCCTCGCAGTCTGATCAGGGCCTTCACTGTCCGCTAACAGAATCAATGGATGTTACGGAATGTATGGATGGAGAGCAAAGTCCCGGATGATACATCGCGTATACGCATGATCATCTGAATCCGAGCATTTTGCGTATTTCGAAGTTACTTTTTCGCTTGACGTGGCCCATATAATAAAACAGGGGACATTACGAAAACATGCCTAATCAAATATATTGAAAATTTTTCCACCAAAATATGAAAATTTTGAAATAAAAAATTCTGATAGTCTTCATATTTCTGCTCAAAACATAGATTGTGGGTACTCGTTAGAACCGCCTCGACGAGGCGGTTCTAACGAGTATCACAATCTATGTGTTTGAGCAGAAATAGGAAAAATAATTTATACCCTTCATTACTATATAAAAGCGGGGTTTAAGGGGGGTCAATATTATATAGGCATGTTTTCGTGAAGTAAAGGAGCTGTGGTTGAGAAATTATTATGAAGAACATGTGATGTCATCAAACGCATTGAACAAATCCCGTATATTGTACAGACGAAGAGCGAAGGTGCTCGTCACAGTGCGCTCAGAGCCTCGCTAGAATTTTCGGATATATGTTGTTTTTCTTCTAACACTTCCACGTAATTAGTAAAGTGGGTCTGCTAAAAATGTCCGGTTTGAATCACTGCCAAAGCAATACGAATTTCTGAACAATGAAAGACTTTCCTTAGACAGTTATATGATGTTTTAACAATAAACTGGGGGTGGTCGGGTGGTGCGAAGGTGCTGTGTATCTTACATCACTGGGGCGTCCAACTGATATTGGCTTACAGTTGGGCAAGGCCTGCTATCCTTGTAGTGGGTAAGGGTAGAGGGGGAATGTTTTTATTTCTTCTGTTTCTTCACTTTCATTCCTGTTCCTCTTTCTTCCCTGTCCCTCTCTTTTATCTCCTCTACTCTCTCTTCTATCTCTTTTCTCCCTTTCTCTGGGAGACGACACAAAATGACCCTCATGGGTTGACGTGTCGTTAAACCCCAACACAATCAATCATTTAACAATAAACACTAGGTCTACTGCGAAATTAACTTATCAATATATCTAGTAATCAAACCAATGGGCGAACTCTCAGTGACAACCAAACATGTCGCTTTTTATGCTTCCAAAGTTTGGAGTGGTTTTCTTTGTATATGTCAAAACCTATTCAGCACACGTCAAGTGATTGATGAAAACACTTTGTCAGAATTATAAAAAATGATATTTTATAAAGAAACTATTATTTTTAGTTTCTTCTTAAAGTGAAATATTCAATAAATGCGATGTATGCCTTAAATTATTTTGCTTTAAAAACAAGCAGCTTGGTGTAAATTTGATCAAAGTCGGTTAAGAGATAAAGAAAAATATTACAAATGTATATGTTATATAACTTTGAATTTTGAATATCTAATTAGATATATAATTTTTTAACCTAACAAATCAACTGAGTTGAATATCATAACTCGAACACCGATAGCTCGTTTACCATGGCTGATTCGAATTCATTTTTGAATCCCTAGGAAATTCTTCCTGATGGCTTCAGAAAACAAAGACTAGAGAATTTTTTTCTTATTTCATCATAAAATTGTATGTTGCATCACGAAAACATACTCATATAATTTTGACCCCCATTAAACCCCAATTTTTTATAGTAAAACTGGGGTGTAAAAGGGTATACATTAATTTCCTTATTTCTGTTCAAAATATATAGATTGCGGGTACTCGTAAGAACCGCCTCGTTTTGAGCAGACATATGACAAATATCAGAATTTTTATCTGAAAACTTTCAGTGTTTGGTGCCGAAATTTTCAGTATATTTGTATATACGTGTTTTCGTAATGGTGTGTACTCATAAGAATCGCTTCATCGAGGCGATTCTAATGAATCTCATTGAGGCGATTCTAATGAATACACTTACATAACATTATTGTATATAAGATCGAGAAGACTTCCTTAAATTATCACTTTCTTCTTGACCTGACACCATGATTAACCCTCAGTTGTTTGAACTACCCATATCTCGAACAAGTTTCAAAGGTCTCAAAGATTTTCAAGCCATTGAAGTTCGACTGTATTTACAGGAACACGCTTCTAGTTGATAGTTTATATGCAAAGGAACACACTAATTGTCATTATACAACAAATTATTGTGTCAGATGGGATTTATTAAATTTTGGCATATTTTCAATCAGGTGGTTATGACGTCACTAACTCACAAAAATGGCGACTTTCACGACAGCATGTCCTAGATATTAAAAGTTCAATAATGTTCTAATTTCTCAGCCGATTTTCATAATTTTTACCCCAAACTATTCAGCTTAACAGGCTCTTTATTTTCTGTTATGTTTATTAGATGATGTATGTTTCCCTTTAAGACTAATGTTTCACCGAAGCCCATATATTCTTCGCCTTTTGAATAAACCCTATTTGTAATCCTCATCACCTAATCCTAAATACTGGCAAAGTATCATACATGTGTGTGCGCAGAAATGTTGTAATGGATGACGAGTGTTATCCCAGTAAGCATTCTTTATAAAACTATAGCGGGCCGTTATCGGCCCATCAGGGTAGCTGACGGGCCGATAACGGCCCGCTGTAGATTTATAAAGAATGCTAGCTGGGATCGGCCAACTGACGCATGTATGCACACACGCGCGTGCACACACATACATAGCTCCAGATAAGATTGGCTAATATTGCATTACTTGTCTTACTTGTCCATGAAAACCTACAATGTGGTACTCATTAGAAATGCCTCTTTGAGGCGCTTCCAATAAGTATCCTTAACATTTTTTTGTGGAGAAATAAGAAAATTATCAGTATTTTATCCTTATCTGGAGTTGTAATACATACATACATACATACATACATACATACATACATACATACTGCAAATGAATGGAAGTATATCAGCAAATACTGAATTAATACATAATGTAAATGTTATTAAGATGAAAGTCGAATCTGATGTATTTAATTTTGTAATCAGAATATTATTCTATAAAACCATAAAATAAATAACAGTACAGAAGTTCCGTGTAAGTTATAAATACCGAGGCACAACATTCTTACAAGACACAGATCAGCCTGCGCATCCACGTAGACTCATCAGAGTCTTTCGCTGTCCGCATGAAGACGGTTTGTATCCTTGGCTACGCACAGTTTTGCGAAGACTCTCGGATCAGACCGCTTGGATTTCAAAATGTAGTTTTGAATTTTAGTATTTATGTATTTTATTTTGTTCGTTGTATTAGTAAAAAAATATATATATATAATCTGCATTATTTGGCAGATTAGAGAAACAGCAGTTATCCCTTTTTATGCGTCATATGTTGGTCTGCACTTTTTGCACAGAGCTATCTGTTCCAATCACTGTAGTAAATAGGTTAATTTGGCATCATACTGTATGTACAGTGTTGTTTTAAAAACAAAGAGACTAGTTGCAGTCACACAAACTGATGACCAGTAATGTTGATTCGGATACATCTGTCCGTATTCATACCTCTGTCCGTATTTACCCTTATTGATTATACCCCATACATTTTCTGCATTCACGATAAGCGATCTTCAAGTATAAAGCAGAAGTAGAGAAGACAAAAATACAGCATATTGCTTGAGAAGATCAGTAAATTGTTTGAGAAGAACAGTAAATTGTTTGAGAAATACAGTATATTGTCTGTTAAGAATAGTATATTGCTTGCGAAGTACAGTATATTAATTAAGTAGAGTATATTGTCTGAGAAGTATTGTGTATTGTTTGTGTAGTACAGTATATTTGTTTGTGAAGTGCAATATATTGTTTCAGAAGTGCAGTATGTTGTTTGAGAAGTAAAGTATATTGTTGGTGAAGTACAGTATATTGTTCTTGAAGTACAGATGAGAAGTACAGTATATAGCTAGATAAACAGAGTATATTGTTTGAGGAGTACAATATATTATTTGAGAATATATTGTTCGAGAAGAAACATATATTGTTCGAGAAGTACAATATATTTTTTTGAGAAATACAATATATTCTTGAGTACAATATCTTGTTTGAGAAGAACAGTATATTATTTGAGTTTGAGAAAATAAATAAATATAATCAAGTCACATTCACTGTTCTCCGGACGCACGCACATTGATGTAGTTACCGTCTTCGGCAAACAATTTGAATCCGCACCAAGAACACCTGCAATGCGATGACTCGCGATGGTATCAGGAAGAAGATGCTTGCGCAAGTGTCTCAGAAAGTAATCATCTCCCGCTGAGTTGCTGAGGTAAACTCATCTGCCATGATCCGAGATACAAGACAGATGCAGACATCAGGTAGATTTATACCACAGCGATCACTCAGAACAGTACCAAAAGATATTAAAATCAGGGAGGCCAATGTTCGCAAAAAAAATCTGATTATTCAATGGGCGCGCATGTCCACTGGATACAAATTTTCAAGCTTAGGCTCGAATAGTTTTAGCATTTACCATCGGTAGCGGAGCTGGTACAACATATAAAGACGACACACGTATAAGTACAAAGTGATAGCTCTGCGTTGGTCAATGCTAATACGGTGTAGGTGGGAGCTGACGCAAAACCTAGACTTTTTTTCGCAGGATTGCTTGTTGATCATGTTCAGCTGGCAAGGAAGGGTTTCCGTATGAAAATGTTGTTCAGCGTTTTGGGCGATGCTATTTTAGTTAGTTTGATTATCCCCTTCACTTTCACACTGACTATACGGCTCTCAACATGCCGATCAGAACATATTTATATAAAGCGAAATATGCGTTGTGCGGTTATTAGCATTATTGTTTGTATTTTCTCAAAGTAGGGAAAAGAGAATTATGTTTTATGTGATCTAAATAACAATATCCTGTATTTTTCTCTGCTCTGCTTCCTATCTATAAGCGCACAGTCAAGCAGCTTCGTAGTATATTTGTAACTTACAGTCCGGTCGTTTCTTTATAAAACACCTGTTGGTATTACTCATTTCAATTGCCTCGACATGTCGAGGCAATTCAAATGAGCACCAACAACATATACTTTGTTTTTATTAAGTATATCAGAAACTAGAAATATATCTAAAAAGATAAACGTCGTAAGTGATATAGAAGAGAGTTCTGTAATAAGGAAGGACCGTAAGTAATTTACAGACTAAGATTCATGGACCGTGTCCATCTTAACATTGGCTTACCTTGCTCTAGTATCTTTTAGTGATACGCTGAATCGATATCTTGCTAAATCGATTCTGAAATGCCCCTGGCTTTAACTCCTGGATTTCAACCCTCTAGTTAAAATACTTTTACAGATCTATCAAAAATTGCCATAGGCTGACAAGCAGAGAAAACTTAAAATTGCGTTTGTAAAACACTATGCCATAGCCACATGGAACAATAAATGTGCAGCCGCATGACAAAGCCAACAATTTGGAATGTGCGTCCAACAAAGACTCAGATCAGCCCAGCTTATTAGAGTCTTCGCTGTGCGCTCAATGGGTAGCTAATGACCAAAGCTATTTCATGCGGACAGGGAATACTCTTCTGATCGTTCTTGGCGATTCTAATGAGTACACTCAACATAAAGTTATTGTGTAGAAAATGGAAACAAATCCCAAAATTGGCACCATGATTAACCCTCAGTGGCTCGAATTACCCATATCTTGAATAAATTTCCATGATCCCAAAGATGTTTGGGGTTTTACTGCATATAAGGAATATGCTAGCTGGGTTTGTGCTCATTAATGATTAGTTAGTTTGTGTTTCCTAAAAAGCAGAGCTGGGCATTAACAACTTTGAGAGCATTCTTTCATCAAAGGAGGTGTCAGCAAGAATCATTCCATTTCATAACTCCCGTTATATCAACTTATTTGCATTTCGCCTACGATTTTTCCATTTCACCTGCAAATCTTTAGCCTGCGCGAAAACTTTCGGAAATTACTGATCAACCTACAACCTACACAATGTTTCGAACTTACGGAAAACAGTGAAAACTGCTGATCCAATAGAAACGATGTTAAAACTTATGAGTCATCCGAATTGTAAATTAAAAAAAAAAATATCAATTTTTCTAACTCTGAATGGTAAAACATGCTGAAACGTTTATACAGTGAGCCTTCGTTACAACGACAGCATTTAATTCCAAAGATATTGCCTTCAAAACGAATTTACTGCTGTTAAGAATCCTTAATGAGCAGAACGCTATATAAGAAAGACTGTTTGATTCTTATTTCCTCATAGGACATACGTTTTGGATATTTGTTAGAATCACCTAAGTGGTAACTGAATATCCAAAACATGTTTGACGATGTATTAGATACAATGCTCGTGCATAACTTCTAATATACTGTCACCCTATGAGCTAAGATTTAGTGGCATCAGGCAAATTATTATCATAACGAATTTTACCGTTGTATCGAGTATCGGTAAAGAGGGCTGACTTTACTCACGGGCTGAAAATAAGTCATAACCTTAGAAATCCTCTATTTTTGTAGGAAAAATAAATGCGCGCTTTTGCCAAAAAGTTTTGCGCGCTTTCGTAGATAATGCGCGCGTTTGATATGCCAGTGCGCATTTTCGCAAAATGCCGGGAGACAGAATGCATACTCACGAATCATGTAAAACGTAGTAAAACGAAAAGCGATGAACCGCTTAATATCTTAATGCCGACCAACAGACAGAGCAGAGAAATAAATCTTTGTTTGAAGAGAATCAAGTCGTCAGTAAGCCAAAAACGGCATAAAGCAGTCCCGTTGAAAGTCTGTTTTACTTCTTTAGCGCTTAGCAATCTGGGTAAAATGTACAGTAATTATATATATATTTTCTTTCTTTTTTCAAGGAAACATGATTTAACATTTCATGCAATTTTTTTTCCACTGGAGACAATTTGCATTAAATGTCAAATCCTGTTTTCTGGGTAAAAAAAGAAAACCAATATGACCAACATGTCATCTGCTGAATTAGTCTAGAGAGTGGCAAAGGTTAAAATCAATGACGTTACAGTTATTTATGTTATAATTGCTTGTTATCACCGCAAGGGATAGAAAATGATTAGCTCTATCTCTCAAGAAATACATATTGAAATTGCTACTGAAAATAACATGCTGCGCAAATTAAAAAAATGAAATGATTTTCAAAGCTATGCAATTTTATGTATGCACATGGCTTCTGAAAAGTACATATTCCTAGATCTACTGGATAAAATGTTTGCCCCTCAGTAGTATTAAACAGACATCATAGAAAGTTAAACTTCATGAAACCTGTACTGTTCAAAACCATGCACTGGAATTGTAATATAGAAGAGGGCTTAACTATACAGGCGGTGATAGTGCCGTGTGCTAGCAATAAAATGTCTCACCGTACTTGGTTAAACATATTTATTTCCATATATTCTATAACAGTATGCATTGTAGCACATAATAAATAGGATCAGAACGAAAGTATGGCTACTTCTTTAGTTCTTCTACTTAACAATCGCAGTTGTTCAAATAGTGACGGAAATATGTTAAACAATATGGATGTCAGTTTGTAAATGCGAATTTTAAATACAGAATTAAAAAAAAAAAGACAACCAAACATATCAAATAATAAACGGGCAATGAAATAACATATTGGCAACATGTAGTAAGTTCAAATATCAATGTAAGTCCTACGGCTGACAACAGGCTCGATTCTTATCCAAGCACTAGGTCTGGTAATATTAGTCGTAGAATTTACTGTCATTCTAGCACAAGACTTATAGTGTATTTCGAGGGTTGAGCGCAAGACTATAGTAACTCAATATTTTTGAAACCCTTGTTTAGGGGCAACTTGGACCCCTTTGTAAACAATGCAAATTTAGGTGCCATTGCTCATAAGAGCAATGGCACCTAAATTTTCATTGTTTACAGAAAGAAATTTTGTAATCTTCATAACGCCTTCATGGTGAGGAGATTAGGTTTGGGGAAAAACAACCATCTGACTTACGCCAGTCTTGCGCTCAACCCTCGATTTATACTTTCTGGTCCTTTGTTGTCAATGATCCCGCTCCGGGACTTTTGAAAATTTATTTGAGGGTCACTGATGAGGCCTTATTGGCCACAAGTTAGTCTTGCCCCGAAAACTTGACACTAGAGCTATTGTTATTTTTTTATTTTTATTTTTTTTTTTTTTTTTTTTTTTTTTTGTTGTGTTCATTGCTCTCAACGGTCATTCATTTTAGAATCTTGAATTATCATGTACATATTCTTCACATTACGAAAACACGCCTATACAAATATATAGAAAATTTCACCTCCAAAAATTGAAAAAAATTCACATAAAAAACTCTGATATTTTTTCATGTTTCTGCTCAAAACATAGATTGTGGGTACTCGTTAGAACCGCATCGGCGAGGCGGTTCTAACGAGTACCCACAATCTATGTTTTGGGCAGAAATAAGAAAAATAATGTATACCCCTGTAAACCCCAGTTTTACTATATAAAAGTGGGGTTTAAGGGGGTCAACATTATATAGGCGTGTTTTCGTGATGCAAATAACGGGTCTAATTTAGTTAATATATCTAGCAGAAATACGTTGCTAATATGTGTATTAATCTCACTTATAGAAAACTATTCTCCAATTGTATTTGAGCCAGTGCTTGATGGAACCTACAAGACTTGTTTGACCAGCAAAGCCACAGATTTATCTGTACATCCACTCAGTATTGCAAGGGTTCTCGTTTATCCCTCTTTGGATAGCTTGGAGGCTGTAAAGGCACGTGCGATCAGCGAAGACTCTGACCAGACTGCACGGATGCGCAGGCTGATCTGAGTCTTCGCTTATCGCACAAATCTTGTAGGTTTTTTCGTGCGTTGGCTCATTTGCTATTAGATGCTTTCAAACGCTGGAGTTATTTATATTGTAATGCATGCTGAAAATAGAGGAATTGTCCATAAAGAATCATAATCAGAGAATATAACTTGTCAATGACATCAAGAGGAGAGTAAACCAACTACGGCAGAAAACGCATGCATTACAAACCATATGAGCTGGGACACAGCGATATTTTTACAAAATCTATTATGCTTCAGAAGGCCTCTTTACAACCTTCTGTTGGGATATCATAATCGGCTCTTTATGATACGCCTTTGATCCCTCTTGAGAGGGAGCAATAAAATCACTTTTGTTCTCATTTTAGCCATATCTTTAAGTTCAGTTTTTATGTTGACCGTTCCAAGGCAATGTTTCGGTTGCATAAGAAAAAAAAGGTAAGAGAAAAGTTCAGGGAGTGCCACAATCACAAACAGCAGCCCTTCCCAGACACAAAGAGGAAGAGGAAACCGACAAATCCAAACAAGCGCAAATAGAACAAACGTACGAAAAGCACTAAGATTAGCTCTCTCTTCCCCAAGCGAGGTAATCGCAGTGCTAAAAGGACTGAAAAAACACAAGAACAACATGACACAAGGTAAGACATAAAACAAATCGCCTCGTAGAATAAACCACAAAGCAACAAAGAGTAAGACTAACACCGCAAAGCAACAAAGAGTAAGACTAACACCGGGACCACCACCTTAGAACGGTCAGTAAAGTAAACCAGCGGGGGTAGGGGGAGTAGGGGGGGTGGCGGTTAAAGTACTTTTACAGGTAGCCAACTTCACCCTGGGTCCCGATGCTACTCTTAATACAGAAATACATAAAACTTCGGTTCGCAGAAAGGCTCCCAACTCAGTCAATGCATCAAAGCGAAAACATAAAAATCAAATTAATCACTATAATAAACAAAGGCGAGTATCATGGCTAATTCTACTGTATGCCAGAGTAAATGAAAACCAATAGTTGAACCGTGGGCGGGCCAAGCCAAAGACATATCGTCAAGCCCCAATCCACTGGTTAAAGTTTTTCGAAGAGGCCGTCATTGGGTCTGAGGCCCGAACCGCCGTCGTGCAATTAAAGAGTGAAGCATAGCCATCAACAATGATTGGGTTGACAACTAGGCATGCAGTCTGCCGCATAATATTCAGGCTATAGCCAATTCTTTTATAACGGTTAATAAGTTTTCTGAATTGCTCTGAAAAGTTAGATTTGCCTACAATTTTTCTAAATCTGTATACTAAGTCACTGTAAAATTCTGGTTCCGATATACCTTGTTGCAGAAGTGTAATTTAGTTATTATATCTAGCAGAAATATGTTGCCATATGTGTATTAATCTCACTTGAAGATAACTATTCTCCTTTTTTATTTGAACCATCGCATGACAACACATACAAGACCTGTGTGACCAGCAAAGCCTCAGTTAAGCTGTATATCCACCCAGTATGGCAAGGGTTCTCGTTTATCCCTCTTTGGATTGCCTGGAAGCTGTAGAAGGCACATGCGATCAGCGAAGACCATTACGAAAACACGCCTATTCAAATATATCGAAAATTCCACCTCCACAAACTGAAAAAAAATAGGTAAAAAACTCTGATACTTTTCATATTTCTGCTCAAAACATAGATTGTGGGTACTCGTTAGAACCGCCTCGCCGAGGCGGTTCTAACGAGTACCCACAATCTATGTTTTCGAGCAAAAATAAGTAAAATAATGTATACCCCTGTAAACCCCAGTTTTACTATATAAAAGTGGGGTTTAAGGGGGTCAAAATTATATAGGAGTGTTTTCGTGATGCTCTGATCAGACTGGGCGGGTGTGCAGGCTGATTTGCGTCTTCGCTGGTCGCACAAATCTAATTGTAAATTTTGTTGTGCGCTAGCACATTTGCTATTAGATGCTTTCAAACGATAGAGTTGTTTTTTATTGTGATGCATACTGAAAAACAGAGAAAATGTCCAGGAAGAATCACAATATAGCCTGCTAGCGACACCAAGAGGAAGTAAACAACTACAGCAGGGGGTGTTGGGTGAGGCAAAGATGTCGTGTATCTTACGTCATCGGGGCGTCCAACTGTGATTGGCTTACAGTTGGGCAAGGCCTGCTATCCTTGCAGCAGGTAAGGGTAGAGGGGAATGTTTTAATTTCTCTTGTTTCTTCACTTTCATTCAATTTCCTCTTTCTCCCTTGTCCCTCTCTTTCATCTCCTCTATTATCTTTTCTATCTCTCTTCTCCCTTTCTCTGGGAGACGAGACAAAATCACCCACAAGCGTTGACGTGTCGTTAAACACCAACACAATCAAATAAAAAGAAAAACAACTACGGCAGAAAAGGCATGTATTACAAGCCAAGCAAGGCAAAATAACTAGATCCCACTTCCCCATTATACAGACAAAACCAACGTAACACAAAAATTAACCTTTGTCCTGCTGAACCCGGATATACCCTGCCTTTGCAAACAGTGTAGATCCAGATCAGTTGGCTTCTGAAGAAGCCAACTGATCTGGATCTGCACTGTCTGTCATTAAGTATTTGAATTTATATGAACAATTTGGATCAAGTAATCTGATTAGCTGAAAATTAGAAGTGGGTGTAACATCTTAATTTATTCAGCAGGACAAGGGTTAAGACAACAAACAGAATAAAAGATGAATAAAGCCGAAAAGCCACGTGACTATACAAAGGACAAACAACACTAGAACCGCCGCCTCAACATCTCAGCAATAATCAAAGGGCTAAATAGCCCTGAAATGACAGACTCAATGAGAAATTCATAAAATTGCTGAAATTCTAATTTGTAATTTATAATTCTGATGTAAAGTAAGACAAAATACGAAAAAAAATCCACAGGGAATTTTGTCCCCCACATTATTTTTATTTGGGCTGTAAAAATTTACTTCGACGAGTTCTACTTTTAAGATTATTTTAGTTCTTTGGAAAAGAAAATTCTTACGGAAACGATTTACTGAAACGGAGATGAAAAAGGTGACAATTTGACGATTTGAAAAAAAAAAGATAATTATTGCTTAAATAAACATGGTTCTTTTTAGCAGGGTAAACTCCTTTTTGTAGATCATGGTACCGTTTATGAAGTTATTGAATTCTCTCTCTTGGAAAGAAAGCGGTCTTTAGACCTTCATCGATACACATATCCATCAATAGGACACAGCTCTTGCATGAAACTAATTTCAAAAACTACTGAGAATATAATGTTCTCTGACTGTTCTCAAAATTTAAACTCGCCTTCGCAAGAAAATATTATTACTTTCACCTATAGTAACTTGACTAAATATAAATCCATTTAACCTAATTACTATTACTTCAAAGAAACACTATTTCCACTTTGAATGAGTTTTCTGAAATTTCTGCGTTTCAAGGAAGGAAATTAGGATAGACTAGAAAAAATGTCCATAGGACACGGGTGCCCCCGCCAAATGCCATTCAGAAAAAGGGTTTATATGTAATTGTAACAGGTATACCATGAAGTTATTATTAAGGCCTGGACACAGTTTACTATATGGAACTAAGTCAAGGGAAGATAATTCAAAAACGAAAAACGCAAGAGTTGTCTTCCTTGTTCATGACACATCGTCTCAATTTGATGCATGCACCTGTAAAGTTTCATGAATATATTCCATATGGTTTAGGAGTTATGGCCCGGACACGGCTAACTATATGGAACTAAGTCAAGGGAAATAATTCAAAAACCAAAAATGCCAGAGTTTCTTCCTTGTTCATGACACATCGTCTGAATGTGATGCATGCACCTGTATGGTTTCTTGAATATATTCCATACGGTTTAGGAGATATGGCCCGGACACGGTTTACTATATGGAACTAAGTCAAGGGAAGATAATTCAAAAACAAAAAATGCAAGAGTTGTCTTTCTTGTTCATGACACATCGTCTCAGTGTGATGCAGGCACTGGTAAAGTTTCATGAATATACTTCGTACGGTTTAGGAGTTATGGCCCGGACACAATTAACTATATGGAACTAAGTCAAGCGGAAATAATTCAAAAAACCAAAAATGCAAGAGTTGTCTTCCTTGTTCATGACACATCGTCTCAATGTGATGTATGCACCTGTGAAGTTTCATGAATATATTCAACACGGTTTGGGAGTTATGGCCCGGACACGGACGGACAGACGGACGGACAGACGTACGGGACGGACAGGGGTAATACTTAATGCCCATCCGCTATTCTTCGAACAGGCGGGGGCATAAAAAGGTGTACGTTGGCTGAAACAGCTCTTGGATGAAAATAATTTCAAAAACTACTGAGAGTAGTCCTCTGACTTTTCTTAAAATTCTAACTAGGCAGCACAAGAAACTAGTATTACTATCAAATATAGTTAACTGACAAAAATATAAATCAACTTTACCTTATTTAATACTATTACTTCAAAGAACTCCCAAAAAGAAAATGAGATAAGGAACAACGACAAAACAAAATCCACATATGAAACCACCGACGCACGAACAAAGACGAATTGCAACAGAGGAACCGCTTTGGAAAGGCCAGAAGAGAAACTACGAGGGTCCTGCAAAAAGTTTTGTCACTGGGTTCGGATTACTTCAGTGCTACGTTTTATCAAACATATTTTTATTACAAACCTTCAAAGTATTCCCCCTTTACTGAAACACATTTTTGTAACTTTTTTACCCAGTCGCGAAAAGCCGAAAAAAAGTTTTCTTTTGGTATCTGTTGGAGACACTAATAAATAGCGCTGCCAAGAGAACTTCTAGACGTATACCTATTTCGAGAAAGCATTTTCTTAATCCTTGGAAATCAAAAGAAGTCACAGGGACTCAGATCAGGTGAATAAGGTGGATGGTTTAAAACTTTCACCTTTTCAGAAGCCAAAAAAAGACTTAACAACCTCACACTTATGAGAGGAGGCGTTGTCATGTAAAAGGTGGACTCCTGACCATCCTTTGCTTTGTCGTTTCTTATTATAAAACTCTTTCGCTTTGTTCAGTACAGAATTCTTGTAGAATCGGCCAGTGACTGTATGACCAGATGGACAAGGCACTTGAACGACTGGCCCTCTTGAATTGAAGAAAATTGCGTACAACATCTTTTCCGAACTTACGGTTCTCTTGGCAATACATGGGCGTTTTTGATCTTTTCGCTTCCATTGCTTCTTATCAGCCCTTCTTTGTGGCTCAAACATGTGCACCCAGGTTTCATCACTTGTTAGCAAGTTAGAAATAACCCGACTATTACAGCCTTTGTATGTTTTCAAAAGTTCCCGGGCACAGTTAAGGCGTTGTGTCGATTCCGTCCTTACTAACTTTTGACCACCTGACGTTTGAACTGAGTGAAACATTCTTGGAACATTCATGAATGATCTAATGGCATCTCCCAACTGCGAGAGAAGTTGAGATGGCATATTTCAGTCACCATGTCGTCCGTCCGTCTATAGCACTTTGAATATAAATCATACAAAATGCCAGAGTTGAAAAAAGGGCAAAACTCTCACAAAGTTTATTTAATTTTTCTATCAAAAGTAAAAAGTAGGTAATCAACTCTTCAGCCCCAATAAGCCCGACAAGTTTCAAGACCCAGGCTTAAATACTTATCGGGGCATCTTGTGACAAGTAAAGCTTGACTAGCAAAAGGACGGACGGACGAACAACCCAAAAAAGGCCTCTTGCTGGGATACTATAATCATCTCTTTATGATATGCGTTTGATCTATCTTGCATAGCGTCTAGATAGGGACAATAAAATCATTAGTGAGTGGTACTACTTTTGTTCTCATTTTAGCCATGTCTTTAAGTTCATTTCACCGAGCCTAGTATATATACACCAAAATTTCCTTAAGGTAGTTGTCCACATGATAATCATCGACCAATGAAATCAATCCCCGTTTTCAGGTAACGGTTATTTATAGCCGCGCTATTCTTGTCGCTGTGACACCAAACTACCGTGCAAAGAGGATTATCTGTAAAACCTGGACTGGGACATTGGCAAACAATGCAGACCCAGATTAGACGCTGCTGATCACGGTCTGCACTATTTACTTAAATTACAGCAGTTAAATGAAACAGACTTAAGTCCCTGTTCAGGACCATTTTCCCACCTGCACTCAGAGACAATCGACCCTTCAGTGCTGTCAGTGCTTTGATTTTTTTTTTATGTTGACCGTTCCAAGGCAGTTTCTCTGTTGCAGTTCCTCTCCGTTGTTCGATTTGTCAAGAAGGGCAGTTGTCAGTTTTTTGCGGAAGTATGTGGTCAAAGTACCGGTTTACCTCTTAGAGGACTAAGCCAACTGGAAGAAAAAAATGTGAGCAGGCTAATGGACAGACTCGACATGACCATAACATGATTGAGCCATAAAACTCCAAATTAAACAAACAAACAAACTGCGGACAAGTTAACTTCCGCGTGAACATGTACCAAGTGATTATAATTTACATGATCTCTGCACCTGTCTGTTTTCAAGAGGTAGGGGGCCGTTGCTGTTGAGGTGGTCTCGGTGGGATGCCTAGTTTCTTCTTGTCTTGTGTAGGCGTCCTCTGTTGGTTGATACGCTATGGGAGTGTTGACGGTTAAGGTGTGCTCGGGCGGGTGGGGGTGTTTGCTGCACCTGCTCTTCATTTAGGGGAATCGATACACTTCATGGGAGAGGTAACTCTTTCAACTTGTTTTGCCTCCCTTCTGAAAAGGAGTCTACTCTAATTCTTTTTTTTAAGACTGGACGGTTTTCCAGAATAGGATTAGTTGCAGGAACGCAAAAAGGATGTCCTCCTTTGAAACAATGGCGGAACATCTGCCATATGTATCGTCCCCTTAACGCTTGCCATGCTGAATAAATTAAGATACCACGCCCACTTCTAATTTTGGCCAATCAGATTGCTTGATCCGAATTGTTCTATAAATTCACACATTGATGGCAAACAATGCAGATCCAGATCAGCTGACTTCTTCAGAAGCCAACTGATCTTGATCTACACTGTTTGCAAATGCATGGTATATTTCGGGCTCAGCAGGACAAGGGTTATGTTTCTTTACAACATTTGGATTTTAGTAGACGTGTCTCTGCGATGCGCATCTACTGAGTATACGGCGATTTTTTAGCTCTGAACCGCGTGAGCAATTTTCACTAAATATCACATGGGGCATTCTGTCGGAAGGGTATTGGCAATCTTGATGCCCGATTGGGAAACAGTACATCCCGTTTGGGAACATTTAAAATTATGTTGCCTTATCATGAAATAAACAAGATTTAAGTTGCATACTGACTATGAATTTTTCAAAGCTTTGATTGTTCAGATTTTTTAAGTTCCTTTAAAAAATGCTTGGGGTTTAAAATTTTATTTTTCTTCTGTATCTCTGAGTTTCCCGAAACAGAAGCAAAATATGTTGTAAATAGGCAGCCTTTCAGATTTTATTGTATCTATCTTTAATGTGTTCGTTGTTTCCAAAGGAATCTTTTATATTTTTATTCGAGATAGCTATTATGACTATAAGCCCTTACAAAAAATCAAGGACGCAGTATTCAACATGCCTCTTCAAGAAGGGAATGTAATAAGGAGGAAATATATCTTCTTTCCTGAACTGATCAGATATTTTAAAGCCAGGCATTTACTACTATTAAATTTGATTTAAAAGATAAAAAAGAAAAAACACTTTTTGTTACAGATTATACAATAATTCTTAAGATTTTGCCTTTCCAGTGGGTGCAAAAAAGTGAAAGATTTGCCGCAATGGAAAATGAGTACCCATATATAACTGCATATGCTATATATACTCAAAAACTTTAGATATACCATCACGAAAACGTTCCTATATAATTTTGACCCCCTTAAACCCCACTTTTATATAGTAAAACTGGGGTTTACGGGGGTATACAATAGTTTTCTTATTTCTGCTCAAAAACATAGATTGTGGGTACTCGTTAGAACCGCCTCGCCGAGGCGGTTCTAACAAGTACACACAATCTATGTTTGGAGCAGAAATATGAAAAAAATCAGAATTTTTTATCTGAAAATTTTCAGTTTTTGGGCTGAGATATTCTCTATATATATTTGAATAGGCGTGTTTTCGTAATGACAGGTGAGTATATGTCAAATATCATGGGCTATATCAGATATCTCAGCAAAAGGACAAAAGGAATGGTTTCTGCTATAGCATTCGAAGTCTGATTAATTTTCAGTCATCAATGCGTGAATAGAAAAACCTACATTCTTAAAAAATCAAAACTGTGCAAAATGTGTTGAAATCAGTTGACCGAACTGCACTGAAAAGTGCTTAAATTTCCCACCATCTGCCATTTAATATACAGTATCTAGTCCATGAGCAAAGATGCATGCACGACACCTTTTGGGCATGCTTGCAGTTGTGCGACAGATTATCTCCTTTGGTATCCGTCCCCATTCCTCTTCAGTATATTGCCCGGCCAAGCTGTTGCAAATTGTTGCAACGCTGGGGTCTTTTGCGCACCCGCCGACCTAAACATCCCTAATGTGCTCGGCGTAATACGACTTGGTGGCCACGGTAGTTTACATCTTACTGTCTCAGAATACGGGCTCGGTGTAGGTGAGCATTGTTGCCCTAGAACTCAAAATCTCCAGCAATGCGCTGGGCAAATGGAACACCACTTGGCATAAAATTTGATCAAAGTAACTAACGTTGGCCGGTAATTTATTCATCTTTAATTTCCCAAACTTTGGTGGAGATTGGTCAAAAACTGTGAAACATTTATTTTCGTTTTCGTACTACAAAAATGATCAAATAATGCCCGATCGGTTATCAAGTTACTAATTATAGTAACATCTTCCATGCAAAATACAAAGGTCATCAAAGGTTATTGACGCCCGATCGGGCATCTTTCCTCTACTGATGAATAAAGAAGTAAAACTGTTTAGATACTGTCAGAATTTTGGGGGTTATCTACCCTTGCCCCTGGGCTATATACATGTATGAAATCGTGAAATCTTTAAACGTCTTCTTCTCTGAAACTGCTTGAACAATTTTCATTACATTTCATATGGGACCTTCTGTGAAAAGGATGTTGACAATTTGGTCAAATGGTTCCTTGCCATTGAAAAAGATGGCGTCCATGCCCATATATGGTAAAACACTTCTCCTCCAGAACTAAGAAAGTTTTGATGCTGAATCTTGGTATACAACACTGCAGCATTGAAGACTCAAGGTCTACTAAATTTGTTCAAATAATGCTACTAGGATGACCGTTGACCTTTTTTAACGGTATGTTCAAATTTGTTTCCTAGTTGCTTTGGCAATACTGGAAGAAGTTGCATGGTATTTGCAGATATGCAATAACTGTTTTTATCGGCTGAGCGAAATGTGGCACAATTAATCTAATCAATGATTATAGCTTTAAACTCTTTATGATCATAGTGTCCACTGATTTTTCGCTTTTCGTAGCAAGAGACGGTGCTATTCAGCATGGCACCTTGCTTTTCATTTACAATTATTAAGGTCTTTCGTATCTCTTCAGTGAGCTGCTGGGTTTCCGGCTGATCTCTGCAAACTTTTGATATATGCATGCTGTATAGTATTTCTCCAACCTTATGATATTGATGTCTTAATGTGCATTTATTTATACTGTCTAACTAATTAACTGTAATTTATTTACTTGAAGCTGCTTACGTCTTATTTTATTTTTAATATATGTTTGTCGGAAAATAGCTTCTGAGCTAATGTTATCTGTAATATGTAACCGACACAAAATAAAATGTCTTGTATCTTGTACCTTCTAGTAATTACAACAAGTGGTTAAAGTGAATATTCTAAAAGGAATGACCCTGTAGAGCAATGAACCACCTTCATACACACAAAGCCAAAATAACTTTAAAACTGCTGAGGCGATTTGGTTGAGACTTCTTTAAGTAATGAAGTCGAGATGAAGTGCAATACACAAGAACAATAACTCTACCTTGTTTTATTTAAATGCATCGTTCAGTCCTTCTCTCCCCATACTGCCAATCCCTCCACACCCGCACCCACCCCAGCCAAATAACGTCTCTTTATTATTTTTATAATACTTGAATCTTCTTACCCTTGCCACCAAGATGCAAACCAGTTTTCAAGAACTGTAGTAACACTGCCTTGCATACATACAGAAAGCTTGGGTCCTTAGCTAACCACTGAGTGCAAACGAAGGCTCTGATCAAACCTGGGTGAGGGGGGGGGGGTGCCCAGGCTGATCTGAGTCTTCGCTGGGCGCACATGCCATTTTGTTGGTTTTGTCATGAGGTAGCTCATTAATATTTTGTTGAAGAAAAAAAACTGGCTTATCTAAGCTATGGCACAGTTTACATAGGTGTGTTAACGTAACGAACAAAGACTTGTGTGACACACTGTTTCGTCGGCCTCGGTGGCTCAGTTGGATGTGCGTCCGACTGGAGACCAGGAGGTCGCGGGTTCGACCCCCGCCGAGGTCGGCAACATTCTTTCGTGGAGATTGATCATGAAATATTTTCTACGGTAATTCTCTCCCTTCCGCTGATTCAAGAAGCGCAGTTGTCAGTTTCTGGCGAAAGAATGTGCACAATACTGGTTAACCGCTTAGAGGACTACGCCTGCCCAGTAAACGTGTGGTAAGGTAAACTGACCGCGCTTGACATGACCCCCACTGGGTTGAGTGGGCCGTAAAACCTCAACACAAACACAAGGCACACTGTTTCATTCGTATTTCTGGCCATGCAAATGATAAAAACAATACATTTCAACGTGCGAATGTAAATATTGTCATAATCCGTGATCAGTTCTCTGACACAATCAAAGGGACAAAAATCGTACTAAAGCACTAGTTGCAGTCATTCCACGAACAGTGGAAAAACAATAAGATCATGTCGAGCCAGTCAGGTAACTTATTCATATTTTTTTCCTGCCAGTCTTTTAAGCGGTTAGCCAGTACTTTATGCACATACTTTCGCCAGACACTGACAACTGTCCTTCTTAAATCAGCGGAAAGGGGAGAATGACCGCAGAAATTATTTCATAATCAATTTCTACGAAAGTTATGTGGCAACGCTCGGATTCGAACTTGCAACCCTCATTTCAAAGGATGTTTTATATATTTTCTGTAGAAAGGGATTGCACCTAATTTGCATTCACTAAACCAGAGGCTTGTGCTCTACCACTGAAATGAAATTCGTTGTGATTAATTTCGTAGAAATTACAAGAGACAAAAGCTTCTTTATAGTATTGTGTTGTTCCCAACGGACAAAACATGAATATTAGAGCCGCCACATCAGAAATCGTATCTCCGGACATGTGCCCGGCGAAGATTCAGATCAGCCTGCGCATTTGCGCAGTCTGATCAGACTCTTCACTTGGGGCATTTTGGATAGCCAAGGATGTTAAATTAATGTGGACAACGTAGACTGATCAGACTGCGCGGATGCGCAGGCTGATCTGAGTCTTCGTTGGACCCACGCGTTAATAGGTACGTTTTCTCACGTTGTGGCTGATTTATATCTCAATTTTTCCTCTTATTTCAACGAGTTTAGACTATATTATTCAAATACTTGAATTGTCTCACCAGAACAGACGCCGGAACGACGAGAAATGATGTATATATCTTTGATACCAAAAAATGCCATGAACGCATAGCACACTGTGTAAAACTTTTCAGCAGACGACATATTGTTTGCTTTTTTCCCAATGGAGACAATTTGCATGAAATGTTAAATCCTGTTTTGTAGGAAAAATAAGAAAAGTACCAGTAATGTGTCGTCTGCTTAGTTAGCCCAGACAGTGGTAAAGGTAAAACACCAAACGTGCTACATTTTTAGCTCGTCCGTCGTCCATGGTCCTTCGTCCGTCGTCCGTCTTCAACAATTAATTTGTTAACACTCTAGAGGTCACAGTTTTGACCCAATCTTAATGGAACTTGCTCAGAATGTGTGCCTCTATGAATTCTAGGTCAGGTTTGAAACTGGGTCACTGGGGGTAAAAAAAACTGGGTCACCAGGCCAAATCAAAGGAAAATCTTGTTAACACTCTAGAGATCACATTTCTGAAGTAATCATCATGAATATTGCTCAAAATGTATGTCTTGATGATTTCTAGGATAAGCTTGAAATTGGAATACTTGGGATCAAAACTTAGATCACCCGGCCAAAACAAAGGATAAACGTGATAACATTCTAGAGGTTACATTTTTGAAGCAATCATCATGAATCATATTCAAAATGTTTGTCTTAATGTTCTTTATATTGACTTTGAAACTGAGTCACTTGGGGTCAAAAACTAGGTCACCAGGCCAAATCAAAGGAAAACCTTGTTAACACTCTAGAGGTCACATTTTTAAATAATCCAAGTAATCATTATGAATCTTACTCAAAATGTTTGACTTGATGATTTCTAGGTGAAGTTTGGAACTGGGTCACTAATGACCTATATTTCATATTCTAGTGACTTTCTTATGTTTTACGTTTAGGTCACTTTCTCAGTAACTATTGGTCCTACAGCAGTGATTATTGGCACTTGCATACATCTTAGCATGGCCTCTTGAACGCAGCCATCCATATTTGACCACGCCTTCTATTTCACGGTCCACTGACTTTAAGTGTTCGTGTTTAGGTCATTTTCTCAGCAACTATTGCTCCTACAGCCAGTGATACATAGCACATGCATAGAGCTTAGCATGGCCTCTTGAGTGCAGTCATCCGTATTTGACCTTGACCTATATTTCACGGTCCATTAGGCATGCTTCATTGTGTTATTTGTTAATATAATCATCATGAATTTTGGTCAGAATGTTTGCTTTGATCATTTCTTGGTGAGGTTCTTTAAGGGCTATGATACTCGGATGAGCGTTATAGGGCCGTCATAGCCCTCTTGTTTTATATTATAGTATGTTTTAAAAAATTGTACAGGCGCCTTTGAACTGCGTAACCATTATGTAAATGGATTGTGTAGAACTAAGAATCTCATTCCTGTTTTTGTTTTTTTTTTTTGTTTTTTTTTTAAGTGGGCGTATTTTTTGTACTGGAGTGGGCGTATATTTTGTACTGAAAATTATGTTTTTTAGAAATATTTTACTTACAAGTGCTACTATCATTTAGTAAAAGTTTAATGCTTAGCATGTTTGGGTTACATTTGCAGCAGTCGACACATTGAAATGTTTTTCTCATTTTTTCCAAAATTTGCATGATATTTCTAATTCTGTTTTCTGGGAAAAATATAATTAATTTGTCGTCTGCTGAATTAGTCCAGAGAAACACAACTTACTTATCATAAACATTTCGTGTTCCGTTTCCTTTAGCACTCTGTAGGCGAAACCAGTGGATGACAATAAATAGTAGTTTTGTTGCTTCTCACAGAAAATAAGGCTTGACATTTCATACAAATTGTCACTAAAGAGACAAATGAATTAAATGCCAAGCCTTATTTTTTGTGCTGGAAATCAGAAGAAAAAAGTTTAAAGTGTCATTCTCTTGTTTTTTCTTGTAACTAGGTTACAGGTTAACAAACAAGGAGATCGAATACTCTACAATTCAATTTGCTAGCGCTAAATTAGACTTCGCCCCTTTTCAGTGGGTTTACCAATACGCAAAAATATTCACGAAATCATCCAATCCAGACACACATGCTAGATCTACTTCCCAGTAATCATTCTACATAAATCTATAGCGGGCCGTTATCGGCCCGTCAGGGTAGCTGACGGGCCAATAACGGCCCGCTGTAGATTTATAAAGGATGCTAGCTGGATTTCTAGTTGTAGTGATTTCCTAAATACCTTTCTTTGTTACTCGTTCGGGGTCTACACCTATGACCAGTTTGCAGCTGCAGTGGGACTAGGCTGGAAAAGAGTAAAGAAATTATTGTATGGGATCGAGAATTGCAAAACAAAACATGTTTCATGCATTTGATTTATTCCAAAAATATAAATACAATGTATAGTTCAATGCATATTTACTGACAATGAGGTGGCATGGATTTCCAATGTTTAACATTGAAATGCCAGTATTCCTTATCTAACGTGATGGTCAGTAAACATTTTTCTGTTTATACCCAGGAAAGGCGAAGCACAACCTTCACAAACCACAGAGAATAATTAAATGATTCATCACGAAAACATGCCTATATAATATTTACCCCCTTAAACACCACTTTTATATAGTAAAAATTCACCTCCAAAAACTGAAAATTTTCAGATAAAAAACTCTGATATATTTTTTCTTATTTCTGCTCAAAACATAGATTGAGGGTACTCGTTAGAACCGCCTCACCGAGGCGGTTCTAACAACAATCTATGTTTTGTGCAAAAATATGAAAAATATCATTTTTTTTTATCTGAAAATTTTCAGTTTTTGGAGGTGAATTTTCTATAGATTTGATTAGGCATGTTTTGTAATGGAATTCAGGGGCCGTTAGACTAAGACACACGACTCCAAGTCAGTGGGAAACTAGGTACTCAGTGCACCTCCCTAATAAGCACAACTTTGGGGAAGTGGTACTTCGGCCATATACGAACAGCGAATGCACAGACCAGACTGCGCCGTCTGATCCAGGCCTTCTCTGTTTGTCGATTTATTCTACAATGTCCAATAATTATGTAATAGGACAGCGAAGGCGGTTGCACAGGCTGACCCGTGCCTTCTCTATTCACATATCCGTATTGGATTTTTCCACGTTACGCATCATACATGCAACATATACAAGAAAACATAAGGACACTGTCTAACGAGCCGCGTCGTGATAACGACTGCCTTTGGGTCCCATTACGAAAACACGCCTATTCAAATATATTGAGAATTTTACCACAGAAAAAATGAAAACTTTCAGATGAAAAATTATGATATTTTTCATATTTCTGCTCATAACATAGATTGTGGGTACTCGTTAGAACCGCCTCGGCCAGGCGGTTCTAACGAGTACCCACATTCTATGTTTTTGAGCAGAAATAAGAAAACTATTGTATACCCCTGTAAACCCCAGTTTTACTATATACAAGCGGGGTTTAAGGGGGTCAAAACCATATAGGCGTGTTTTCGTGATGCCTGCCAGGGTATGTACATTTCGATTCCAGTCGTTTGCATTTTCACGGATTTTCCGTTTGTTAGATTTGTTTATCTTCCTTTGCTTGTTTTCCGAAAAAAAAATCAATACGGGATGTTTTGCTTATGCAAAAAGAAGCACCTAGTTTTAGTTCACCTGAGCCGAAGGCTCACTGGTGAGCTTAAAGTATCACTAGCCTCTTTTGTCGTCGTCTGTCTTCGGTAATCTGTCAACATTTTCAAATATCTTCTCCTCTGAAACCACTTGCCCGATTGAAGTCAAATTTCATGTGGCGCATCCATGGGATAGGGGAACGAAAGTTTGTTCGCGGGGTCCAGATCACAAGACCAAGGTGGCCGCCATGTCCGTATCAGGTAAAATCTATTTGAAAATCTTCTTCTCCGGAACCAGTAGGCCGATTGTCATGAAACGTGGTATGTAGCATTGGAGACCCAAGCCAATTATAATTTATTCATAAGCTAATACTTTGGATGCCTTTGACCTATTTTAGGCCAAGGTCAAATTTGTTTGAGTAAACTTTTGTATGCGAAAAAGTCAAAACCTTGTATTTTTTTCAGAAACTATTGCAGCCTGTGGTCTGAAAATTGGTAGATGCAGTAAGCCAAATGAGTAAATAGAACTGTATGAGTATTTAAGGTCGATGTCATTTCTTGACGGTTGCCCAAGGTCATTCAGATATGAAAATTAAAACTTGTTTTTTTTTACAAGTTACTGGGCTCTTTGTAACCAAATTTCAAGTAAAACATTTTAGGAACAAGAAAATGAAAATTAATTAAGATGAGTTTGGTCACATGACCAATATGGCCGCCATGCCATAATCTACTTCTCCCAAACCAGTGGGCCGATTGTCATGAAACTTGGTATTTAGCATTGGGGACTCGAGCCAATCATAATTTGCCGGCCTCGGTGGCTCAGTTGGATGCGCCGTCCGACTGGAGACCAGGAGGTCGCGGGTTCAACCCCCGCCGAGGTCGGCAACATTCTTTCGTGGAGATTGATCATGAAATATTTTCTACGGTCATTCTCTCCCTTCCACTGATTCAAGAAGGGTAGTTGTCAGTTTCTGGCGAAAGAATGTGCACAATACTGGTTAACCGCTTAGAGGACTAAACCTGCCCAGTAAACGTGTGGTTAGGTAAACTGACCGCGCTCGACATGACCCCATTGGGTTGACTGGGCCGTAAAACCTCAACACAAACAAACCAATCATAAATTGTTCAAATGATGACACCTGAATGACCGCGACCTATTTTAGGCCAAGGTCAAATTTGTTCACATTGACTTTTGTATGGGAAAAAGTCTAAACCTTGTATTTTTCAGAAACTATTGCAGCCTGTGGTCTGGAAATTGGTAAACGAAACTACATGTATTTGTAACGAAATTTTGTTTGATTTTTTTTTTTAGGAACAGGAAAATGAAAATTGATTAATATGAGTTTGGTCACATGACCAATATGGCCGCCATGCCCATATATGAGGAAAACTCTTTAAAAATCTTCTTCTTAGGAACCAGTAGGCGGATTATCATGAAACTTGGTATGTAGCATTGGGGATTCAATCCAATTACAGTTAATCAAGTGATGACCCCTGAATGGCCTTGACCTATTTAAGGCTTAGGTCAACTTTGGTCCAATAGGCTTTTGTATAGGAAAAAGTCAAAACTGTGTATTTTTCAGAAATTATTCCAGCCTGAGATCTTAAAATTTGTAGATGCAGGTAGCTAAATAAGTAATAAAACTACATGAGTATTCAAGGTCAAGGTCATTCCTTGACCTTGGCCCAAGGTCATTCATATATGAAAATTAAAACTTGGTTTTCTCAGAAACCACTGGGTAACCAAATTTCATAGAAAAGCTTTTAGGGACAAGGAAATGAAAATTAATAAGTATGAGTTTTTTACTTGACAAATATGGCTGCCATGCCCGTATATGGTAAAATTATTAAAAAAACCTTCTTCTCCGGAACCAATAGACTGATTGCCTTGAAACATCGTATGTAGTATTGGGGTCTCGGGGCCCATCGTAATTTATTCAAATAATGACTGGCTTGACCTTGACCAAATTTACATCAAGGTCAAATTTGGTCGTATATGCTTTTGTATGGGAAAAAGTGGACATTGTTACTTTTTTGGAAACTGTTGTTGCCTGTGAACTTTAATTTTGTATTTGCAATCAACTAAATGAGTAAATGAAGCTACATCAGTATCAAAGGTCAAGTAACTCGTTGACCTTCGCCCTTAGCACAGAATTTAACATAATCAGCAAATAAACTCATGGTACAGACCCCTTGGTTCATGATCCTAAGGAGGGGCATAAAGCCCCATAACATGAACCTTGCTTCCAATAAGCATATTAATGATCCAGGGGACAGTCTTCTATAATGACCGTCAAATTCATTTAAAAAACACCCAGCACTCAGGTGAGCGGTTTAGGACCATCGGTCCTCTGGTATATTCGTCCCATCTAAATGTAGCATTCTGTTTAAATCTACATCGGACCGTTATCGGTCCGACAGGAATCCTGTCGGGCCGATAACGACCCAGTATAGATTTCAGTAGAATGTTAGCTAGCGTTATAGTTTTATATTTCTCATTAGTTGTACCGGCTCGACATGACCTTAATAGATTGACTGGGCCGTAAAACCTAAGCTAATAAAAACCCACTCGTTGTGTATGTTTCAGTATCATAACGATGTTTCTCGTAACTGTGTGTAAGGACCGAATGAATTTCAAAGCCCAAAATCATACTTAAAAAGTGTTGCATCAGAATTAGGGCACGGTTACTTGTATAGGTCTCACAGTGTTTTTCTGCCGATGATTCCGAAGTGGTTTCTCCGTTTCTCATCACGAAAATACATCATGTTCTACCCCTTTAAACCCAATTTTTATATAGTAAAACTGGGTTTTTTCAGGGGTATATATTATTTTTCTTATTTCTGCTCAAAAACATGGATTGTGGGTACTCGTTAGAACCGCCTCACCGAGGCGGTTCTAATGAGTATCCACAATCTATGTTTTGAGCAGAAATATGAAAAATATCAGAATTTTTAGCTGAAAATTTTCATTTTTTGGTGGTAAGATTTTCAGTATATTTGAATAGGCGTGTTTTCGTAATGCTTGTCCACATGTTTGTTATTGCAGTTGTACTGTTTTGTCAGAATTTGTTCCACATCTTTTATTCTTTCGGTTCCTCTAGAAGACTTTATGAGTGTTGCCTTTCCTCCATTTATTTTTTAGACATGACGAAAACATGCCTATTCAAATATATAGAAAATTTCACCTCCAAAATCTAAAAATTTTCAGATAAAAAACTGGTATTGTTCTTATTTCTGCTCAAAAACATAGACTGAGGCGGTTCTAACGAGTACCTGCTCAAAACATAGCTAGTGACATTAAGGAGATCTGGTCTGGAATGCAAATGGGCAAATTTCGTCAATTATTTATGGACTTGTCTGCCCGACACGCACATATTTTCGTTCCGGGCGATACTTGAGTAAATAATAAGGCCTTTAAACCAAACTTGCTATATGCATTGATATTATCAAGATATGTTTTTTTGTTTTTTGTTTTTTTCGATTTTTTTTTTTGTTTTTTTTTTTTGTTGTTGTTGTTGTTGTTTTTTTTTGACCAATTAGTAGTGTTGCGTTTTTCCTTAGGAGGTGAGTGGGTGGGTGGGGGGGTGGGGGGGGGTGGGGGGTGGGGGTCAGTATTACTCGTGTCATACCTTGAAAAAAGGTTCTTCAGGATATATACAATAGATTCAGTGAAGTAAGGGCATTGGCTATGTGTACCGATTATTCTATCTATGCAAAACCTTCACAATTACTCAACTAACGATCTTTTGTACAGCAAGGATCGTCTTCCAGAACATGATAAATCTGAACGTTTTAACCCCATATAAACTCTCAACCATCCAATATTTTTCCTTTGCTGAAATAAAGGAGATGTCGGTCATCTCTCTGTTTTTGTATAGCACTATGTATTAATTAGGTTTTTTAGCTTAAAACAAAATATGAAAAGATTGAAATTGCCGGCCACGGTGGCTCGGTTGGTCGCGGGTCGGCAACATTCTTTCGTAGAGATTGATCATGAAATATCGTCTACGGTCATTCTCTCCCTTCCACTGATTCAAGAAGGGCAGTTGTCAGTTTCTGGCGAAAGAATGTGCACAATACTAGTTAACCGCTTAGAGGACTAAGCCTGCCCAGCAAACGTGTGGTTAGGTAAACTGACCGCGCTCGACATGACCCCATTGGGTTGACTGGGCCGTAAAACCTCAACACAAACAAAAAAGATTGAAATTAACCTTTACGGTTTTCTTGGTCAAATTCAGCAGACGACAAATTGATTCTTTCTTATATTTCTCAGAAAACAGGATTTTGGAGACAATTTGCATGAAATGACAAATTCTTTTTTCTGTGAAAAATAAGAAAAATATTTCAAAATATCGTCTGCTGAAAATTGTACCCAGATTGCTATGCGTGAATACATTTTGCACAGCTAAGCAACAGTATAAAACAAACAAACAGTCACATTCAAATGTTAATTGTATCGTTTTGGCAGCTTCGCGCGAACATGTGTCATCCGGGTGTACGCGGACATCGGCTGTTTACTTCAGTCTATGCATCTGCGCAGTCTGATCAGAGCCTTTGCTGTCAGCTTATAAAATCCATCACGAGAACATGCCTTTTAATGTTGATCCCCTTGAACCCTACTTTTATATAGTAAAACTGGGGTTTACAGGGGTATACATTATTTTCTTATTTCTACTCAAATAAATAGATTGTGGGAACTCGTTAGAACCGCCACGCCGAGGCGGTTCTAACGAGTACCCACAATCTATGTTTTGAGCAGAAACATGAAAAATATCAGAATTTTTATCTGAAAATTTTCCTTTTTTGGTGGTAAATTTTTCAATGTATTTGAATAGGCCTGTTTTCGTAATGAATGGATATAATAGCATGACTGAAGTTATAATAAAAGCTCAGATCAGACTGTACGGCTTGGCAGGCTGATCTGAGTCTTTACTGTTCACTTTTCCTCCATGACACCTTTTCTTACTGTGCCCTTATTTAACGCTTCGAATGCTGGGTGAAAATTTCAGCAGACAACAATTTAGAATATATATATATATTTTTTATTTTTACTCAGAAAATAGACTTCGACATTTTATGCAAATTATCCTCGAAAAAGACAGTTTGCTTGAAATGTAAACGCCTATTTTCTTGTCGGGGACAATTTGCATGAAATGGCAAAGCCTATTTTCTCAGAAAAATAAAAACAAATATCATATCGTCTGCTGAATTTGCCCAGAGAGTGTTAAAGGTTAAAAAAAACGTAAATCGATACATACGTTTTCAATATTAATTTGCCCTGAAAGGTTGGGATAGGGCTGATACAAAAAGTTAACACTTACCATGCTATTGGCAAATTCAGAAGACGATAAATTGATGCCATTTTTCTTATTTTTCATAGAAATTATGATTTGACACTTCATGCAAATTGTCTCCTAAGGAGACAATTTGCATGAAATGTCAAATCCTATTTTCCACTAAAATAAGAAAAATATTTCAAAATGTCGTCTGATGATTTTTTTTTTACCCAGCATACAAAAAGTTAACAGTACAGATCGTAATGACTTATTGTCTGAGGTCCATTCATTTACGACGATAATATATGATGAACATAAAACGGTTTTAAGATAAATGACATGCATTTTGTTCTTTTCAAATTTTAAGCACTGTTTGTTGGTATACAATAATATATTGCTATATTCCGCTAATCCACCAAGAGGTATAACTGGATGTGGGTCGTTCTTTAATTAATAGCAGCAATCCACATTTGGACATGCACAACAGATTATTTTTTTTTTAGATTTTTTCATCTATACAATATTTTGAGAGAGTTAACTCTTTTAAATAAAAAAAAAAGCCATCCTGAAATGGTTTTAGAGATACTATTTCAAGGATCTTTTAAATTCATTAAGCGAAGCTTTTGTTCCTAGGGACAGCGGCAGTACATTCCATAATCTCCAGGCCGAATGCGACAAAGACATCGATCGTTTAATAGCGGAGTTGTCGATCTAGGAATCGATGAAGGGCGATTCGAAGATTATCTCAGTGAACGATTATTGGCGGAGGCTTTATGTCACCTTATAGGGGGATATTGTTTTTTTTTTTGGTTCGGATCGTTGGGGTGACACTTTCTTGTCTGCGCGATATATCTTAAACCATTGAGCGGATTCTTACCAAACTTGTACAGATATATTTTTGGGACTAGATGATGAACTCGCTTGTTTTGGTGACCTTGACCTAATTTCTTATATGTAAAAACTATTTTAAAAAAAAAAAATCGGCGGATGGTATCCAAATGTGTAAAAATAGACTTTGAAGCTACATTTTATATGTACAGATATAAGCGACAGGTACAAATCTACAAAATGCAGACATCCGACTTTTTGATTGATTGTGTTGGGGTTTAACGACACGTCAACTCTTGTGGGTCATTTTGCGTCGTCTCCCAGAGAAAGGGAGAAGATTGATTGTGCTTGTGTTTAACGATACGTCAACCCTTGTGGGTCATTTTATGTCGGCTCCCAGAGAAAAGGAGAAAAGAGATTGAAGATATAGTAGAGGAGATGAAAGAGAGGGACAGTGAAGAAAGAGGAACAGGAATGAAAGTGAAGAAACAGAAGAAATAAAAACATTCCCCTCTACCCTTACATGCTACAATAGCAAACCTTGCCCAACTGTAAGCCAATATCAGTTGGACGTCCCGGTGACGTAAGATGAAAATGAATGGGGTGAAGAAATAGAAGAAATAAAAACATTCCCCCTATATCCTTACCTGCTACAGGAACAGCAGGCCTTGCCCAGCTGTAAGCCAATATCAGTTGGACGCCCCGCTGACGCGATACACGACACCTTTGCCTCACCCAAACCAGAAAAAAAAGAGCCGACTATTTAAATGTGAAAAAAAATTGTTTACATCACGAAAACATGCCTATGTAATTTTGACCCCCTTAAACCCCACTTTTATATAGTAAAACTGGGGTTTACAGGGGTATACATTATTTTTCTTATTTCTGCTCAAAAACATAGATTGTGGGTACTCGTTAGAACCGCCTCGACGAGAAATATGAAAAAATATTAGAGTTTTTTATCTAAAAATTTTCAGTTTTTGGAGGTGATATTTTCTATATATTTGAATAGGCGTGTTTTCGTAATGATATGTGATAATATTTGTGAAACGACCCTTACTATTTACATCGCCATTCACGGGTGACGTTTAATGAGCTACACCGTATATTGTGACAATTAATTTATGCATATAATAGGTTTCAAGATCTATGAAGTTTCCACAATCCTATCTTGGTTACATCTATCAATTCGTTGTTACAGGCTACAACAAGGCGATGATCTGAATAAACTTTAGCTGGAATTTATCTCTTGGTATGTTATTCAATAAAATTTTATTTAGCTAATTGTATGTGTACTAATTTATTTATTTTGTTTAATTTTTATATTTCTATTTTTATATATCATTGCAGTTTATTATTGTTTTAGGTCCTGCTTAAATATGTATTATTGTATCTATAGCAATTTTTATTTCATTCGTCTAGGTGAACCTCTTTGACCTCTACCACTCTCTGGGCTAATTCAGCAGACTACAAATTGACGGCAGTTTTCCTAATTTTTCCCAGAAAATAGGCTTTGACAGTTCATGCAAATTGCCTCCTTAGGGAACAGTTTGCATGAAATATCAAAGCCTATTTTCTGAAAAATAAGAAAAATATTTCAAAATGTCGTCTGCTGAAAATTTTACCCAGCATGCAGAGCGTTTAAGGTTAAAGCCTCTCTTATTCTTATGCGGCTGGTTTAATAGATTTTGTGTTTTGTTTTTTGTGTTGTTTTGTTCTTGTTGTTTGGTTGTTTTTGTTTTTTTTTTTTTTTTGTTTTTTTTTGTTGTTTTTTTTTTTTTTTTTTTTTTTGTTTGTTTTTTTTTTGGGTTTTTTTTTTTTTGTTTGTTTTTTTTTTCAATCCCGCGGAGTTTCATTATATTTTAGTTTATTAACCCAACTTAGTAACCAGCGTCCCCGCAAAAAGAAACCTAGATAAACATTGTAGACCAAGATCAGATCCCGGCGTCTTATCAGATTTGAACCGTGTGCCTTCACATTTAACGGTTTACAACAACATTACGAAAACAAGCCTTTTCAAATATACTGAACATTTTACCACCAAAAAAAAAAGCGAATAAAAATTCTGATATTTTTCATATTTCTGCTCAAAACATAGATTGTGGGTACTCGTTAGAACCGCCTCGCCGAGGCGGTTCTAACGAGTACCCACAATCCATGTTTTTGAGCAGAAATGAGAAAAATAATGTATACCCTTGTAAATCCCAGTTTTACTGTATAAAAGTGGTGTTTAAGGGGGTCAACATTATAAAGGCATGTTTTCGTGATGAACAGCCATCACGATAGTAGCCTTTACCACGGCTGAAATCAACGCTTAGCATGCTTGGTAAAATTGTCAGCAGACGGCATATAGAAGTTGTTTATTTATTTATTTATTTATTTATTTATTTATTTATTTATTTATTTTTCTACTTATTTTAAGAGGAAATAGAATATGATAGTTCATGCAAATTGTCCCTTGGGAGAAATTTGCACGAAATGTCAAAACCTATTTTTTTGTGAAAAATAAGAAAAAAATAATAAACTTTTCATCTGCTGAATTTGTACAGAGAGTGGCAATTGTTAAAGTGTGGCGCCTCATATCTAAGCCTTTTTATAGTGTACATTATATTTTTTCTATCTTTGGGATCACAGAGTAGAGCCCGTGTTGTCATTACGAAAACACGCCTATTAAAATATATAGAAAAATTCACCTAAAAAAATTGAAAATTTCAGAATAAAACTCTGATATTTTTCATTTCTGCTCAAAACATAAATTGTTGGTACTCGTTAGAACTGAGGCGGTTCTAACGAGTACCCACAATCTATGTTTTTGAGCAGAATTAAAAAAAAATAATGTATACCCCTGTAAACCCCAGTTTTACTATATAAAAGTTGGGTTTAAGGGGATCAAAATTATATAGGTATGTTTTCGTAATGGTGTAGTTTATTTCAATACATTGCTAGTGGACGTAAGCAGTATATTGCATTATATTACATATCTGAAGCTATTTTTAGTAATATCTGCGGAAAATATAATTTATGACTACCAGGCGGAAATATTTCCTTTAGAACGCTATCACGCCGCGCGACGAGTGTAGTTGACGTACGTATCTTCGCAAAACTTATTGACGTTATTTGAAAGAGCATAAAACAGAATCCGAAGATAACATCACGAAAACATGCCTATATAATGTTGACCTCTTAAACCCCACTTTTATAAAGAAAAAAAAAAAAACTGAGCGTTTACAGGGGTATACATTATTTTTCTTATTTGTGTTAAAAAAAAACATAGATTGTGGGTACTCGTTAGAACCGCCTCGCCCCACAATATATGTTTGGAGCAGAAATATGAAAAATATCAGAATTTTAATAGGAAATTTTTCAGTTTTTGGTGGTAAAATTTTCTGTATATCTGAAAAGGCTTGTTGAAAAAAGACATTTTTATGATACGTAATATATAATAAGTTAATACTCATTGAGTTTTAAATACAGGAAATATTTCCTTAAGTTAAATTCAGGGTGCATTAACCTCTATGTCCGCTTACTCTGATACCTTCGAATGTTATCCTTGCTTTTGATGGCGTCACAGGGCAATGACGTCACGCCAAAATTTGTCACGCATTTATGCAGGCTTTGAATTTTAGATAAAAAAAAATGGCAATTTATGAGACTGCAAACAATTGAAAATGACGCAAAATATTTATAGCTTTATACAAAAAGGTTTTATTGTATGGATATTGGCGAATATTGCCTCGCGTTGGAAGATCAAAGAATTCTTGCAGTCTCACGTCCTTTGATATCGTAACTCGGGACTATATTCACTAACATCAATGCAATAACCTCATATTACATTACTGTCCACGAACAGAATCGATAAAACTGAATCTGCTACGATCCTTTGATGTTTTAGGATCCCTCTCACAGAACATATCTGTATAACATCCGAAACAAAATATGCACTGGAAATTTTAATCGAAAACATGTACGTAGTGACGGGTTAAGTTGAACACTTTTGGCCCTGCAGAACAAAATATGTACCTTTACAAACAGTGTAGATAGCCGGCCTCGGTGGCTCATTTGGATGCGCGTCCGACTGGAGACCAGGAGGTCGCGGGTTACCCCCGCCAAGGTCGGCAACATTCTTTCGTAGAGATTGATCATGAAATATTTTCTACGGTCATTATCTCCCTTCCGCTGATTCAAGAAAGGCAGTTGTCAGTTTCTGGCGAAAGAATGTGCACAATACTGGTTTACCGCCTAGAGGACTTAGCCTGCCAAGTAAACGTGTGGTTAGGTAAACTGACCACGCCCGATATGACCGCATTGGATTGACTGGGCCGTAAAACCTAAATACAAAACACAAAAACAGTGTCGATCCAGTTGAGACGGCTCATCTGAATCCACACTGTTTGCCATTCTGGTCTGGATTTATGACTATCACCCCTATTTGTAACAATGGACATATCCAAATTCTGATGGAAGAACCCACTTCAGAAACTCAGTGGTGATAGGGTTAAGAGACTGGTAAATATATACTAGGTAAAGAAACATTTGATTAAGTCAAACGTATCCATAGACTCCCGATTACATCCCATTTATTTTGGGTCCATGTATGCCTGTCTGAACATTCCTAATTTTGTCTATGTGTATATCACCTTTATGATTTTCTGAAAGACGATTTTGTTATACTGACCTCAGACACATGATTACCATGTCAAAGCCCATTTCCTGGGTAAAATAAAAAAAATGGCTTTAGTTTAGGAGACAATTTACACGAAATGTCAAAGCCTATTTTCTGGGAACAATGAGAAAAATATTTCAAAATGTCGTCTTCTGATTTTACCAAGCATGCTAGGAGTTAAATTTGAGCTGACCATCTTCGGTTGTTCGATTAAATACTTTAAGCGCAGTATCCAGTATATAACAATCAAGTACGACTTA
This sequence comes from Anodontia alba, assembly GCA_964016985.1. Classification (NCBI taxonomy): domain Eukaryota; kingdom Metazoa; phylum Mollusca; class Bivalvia; order Lucinida; family Lucinidae; genus Anodontia; species Anodontia alba. Next base: position 75,319,521 of record OZ024825.1, read on the forward strand.
AAGGCCACCTGTATTAAACAATCACCGGTCTTTAACACCCACTACTTTAGATCCCTTTAAATGTATTAGTGGAAATTTACCTGTTTAACGCAAACACCTGTCTTAAAAGCCGACTATTTATATCCTTTTAAAGATAAAGAAGTAGAATTTTACCTGTATTAAGAATCATCTGTCTTCAAAGCCCACTTTTTCAGATCCTTGTAAAACTATAGAACTGGCAATTTACCTGCATGAAGTAAGCACCTGTCGTAAACACCACTTTTGGCTTTCCGGTAGGTACTTGCTTAACACAGGTTTGACTGATTTGTGTTTCAGGTCTTGAAGCACTACGACACCATGGACAAAAGAAAACAATCTATGAAACCCGAGGCTGCACGTAAACAGTCAATGTATCCAAGAAAATCTTCTATAGACGGAAAGAAAGCCATGCAATTAGAGGTACCATACGTTGGTCGGCGACCGTCTATTGACTCTCGTGGTAGGAGACCATCCATTATGTCTTTTGGTGAATTAGCGACCAGGCGACAGTCATTAGTCGGTGCTCTGTTCGGCAGACCTGACAATGCCTCGGCTAAAGATCGCCCCGTTAAATACGAAAATACGTATCGCCTTGAACCGGTTGAAGCTTTTTCAGTGCCAAAGGTCAGGGAGATTACGTACGATGTTCTGGAGTCACACTTGAGAGGTCTGACGTATGATAAAGATGACTGCACAAAGCTGTCTAAGACTATTGCCGATACCATTAAGCAAGAAGTGAAAAGTTTGGAGAATCCTAGATATAAAATTGTAGTGGTTGTGGCGATTGGACAGGTGATGGATATGAATCCATCCATAACATTTACAAGCAGAAGTATATGGAATGATAAATTTGATAATTTCATAGAGGTGACATATAAAAACAAAAGTTTATATGCGGTTGGACTGGTGTACGGAGTGTATGTTGATTAATGGGACTGTATACGTTTCATCGCGAAAACATACCTATATAATGTTGACCCCCTTAAACCCCACTTTTATATAGTAAAACTGGGGTTTATGTGGGTATACAATATTTTTTCTTATTTTTGCTCAAAAACATAGATGGCTAGATGGCTGTACTCGTTAGAACCGACTCGCCGAGGCGGTTCTAACGGTTACCCGGATTCTATATTTTAAGCAGAAATATGAAAAATATCAGAATTTTTATCTGAAAATTTTCATATTTTGGTGGTAAAATTTTCAGTATATTTGAATAGGCGTGTTTTCGTAATGGGTTGATTTTTGTCACATGAGAGACTTTTGTGACTGCGAGTTTGTTTCCTGCACACCATACCCTTTCTGAAAAGGAGCCTTCTCTAAAAAGGAGTCTACCTTATAAGTAAACCCCTTTTCAGAAGGGAATCAAAACAGTTTGTCACATGGAAGACAACTTTTGAGACGCCCTGTTTGCTTTCATGCACACCATGTCCTTTCTAAAACAAGAGATCTACTCTAAAAGGAAAGAATTTGTTCCCTATGGTAGCAAATTCATTCCATTTAGAGTAGACCCTTTTAGTTTAGAGTAGACCCCTTTTCAGACGGGAGGCAAACGAGTTTGTCACACGGAGGACCAAATTTATGACCTCCTGTTTGCTTTCCTGCACAGCAAGCCCTTTCTGAAAACGAGCATTCTAAAAGGAAATTCAGAAGAGAGTCCAAACGGTTTGTCACATTGGAGATAACATTTGTGACTTCCCGTTTGCTTTTCTGCTCACCAAGCCGTTTCTGAAAATGAGTCCCCTCTGAAAGGAAAAAAAAATGCTCCCAAAGGCAACAAAATTCTTTCCTTTAGAGTAGACCCATTTTCAGAAAGGAGGCAATATAGTTTCACAGAAATACCATCAATGAAAATATATCCATTCTTGAAATATAGATCAATTATAATATAATATTATCAAATGGATATTTCCATATTGGCCCTCTTACAGGTCCGAGAACAGTCGTATTGGCCTGAGGATTGCTGTATATTGGCCCGAGGTTTCGCCTCGGGCCAATATAGCAATCCGAAGGCCAATACGACTTCGAGGACCTGTAACAGGGCTAATGTGAAAACATCGATTTCATGACATTTTTATTAATCAACTTTTTGTTTTCCATTTTTAAAGTGTTGAAAGTCAATAAAACCTCTTTTTGAGCAGGCGTGTTCTTGATGCTTGCTTCACCATGCAGTTAATTACTGACATTTTTAAATATTGTTTTTTTGAATGGATAATCAGAACTCTTGTCTTCAAATGTAGCTCCAACATCTACAGGTATCTTATGTACTCTGAGCACCAAATAAAAGAAGTATCCCTGTGTTAAAATCTCATCGACTGGTTAATACCGTAAAATATTGGCCCGGCTAATACCGTAAAATATTGGCCCTCCTGAACTCCTCGGTTAATAACCCCTAAATCCTTGTCAGTATTAGACCTCGTATAAATCCCGAGCAAAACCGTATAGAAATCATGCATGACAAATATTAGAACAATTATCACTCAGTTGATTAATGAATATAGAGTATAAGTTATCGCTGAAATTATGCGCTTTTATTTAAAGGCGCGTTTGCACCAATACAAAAAAAAACAAGAGAGGTCCAACATCATAAAAGGGTAGACGCTGGCAAAAATAAACTGTAACCCAAACGATTATGTATTATATACACTAACCATCTCGTGACCTTGGCCTCTTTGTATGGATGGCCGACCCTAGATTGACTACAATACATCTTACTATACTTTCGTGAAGGCGGGCTGATATAGGGGTCCATCAAGATTTGTGAAAGTCGCTTGATGTTACAATGGTAAGAGCGAGCATTCGCAATGGTAAGCGCGAGCAATCGCAATGATAGAACGAGCATTCGCAGTGGTAAGAGCGAGCATCCGCAGTGGTAAGAGTGAGCATTCGCAATGGTAGAGCGAGCATTTGCAATGGTAAGAGCGAGCATTCGCAATGGTAAGAGCGAGCATTCGCAATGCTAAGAGCGAGCATTTGCAATGCTAAGAGAGAGCATTCGCAATGGTAAGAGCGAGTGTATCTGCTTACACGTGATGTGAGTTGGCGCCTGACTATCAATGTCTGTGGTTGGACCCATCGCGGTCCTGAGTGTGGTATTCTTGTTTTCTGGCTTCAGATCGCCCTTTTTTTTTTTTTTTTTTTTTTTTGCCCTTTCAAGAATATTTTACTTATATCGAGCCGATCGTTCATCAAAGGTGGGCGAAAACCGGAGAATCCGAGGAAAAAACACTTGACCATCCGTGAACAGAATTTGGCATTCCCACATCTGACCCGAGCAAGGCTCGAACCACAGCAGTGAGAAACCTAATGGATTAAGAGTCAACTCACCTATCCACCAGGCTGCGGGGGCCCGCTCATCATAGTATTTGTAGTTATGTGTATTTCACTGTGATGCGGACCGAACATGTTGTAATTTGGAGTTGCATCAGAATTAAGGGCGAGATTTCGCGCAAATAAAAAGGGGTTAAGCCCCCCAGCAGTTTTTCTACCGACCGTTCCAAAGAGGTTCCTCTGTTACAGTTCGTCTTTGGTTTCATTATGTGGCGTTTGTTTGATTATTGTTTGTTCTTAATATCTTTTTCTTTTGGTGCCTCAGGAAGGTTGTGCTTCGTAATCATGGCATTATTTGGATATTTTCACTTATACATTCGACTGTCGTTATCTCGATCTCGCTTATCTCGAATAACCGCTTATCTCGAAGAGAAAATCTGGTCCATGTTTTAACATGATCTATCTAACAATAGGTAACAAAATATTGTGGAAAAAAGAGGAGAAATTGCTCCTAAGTAGCAATTTCTCCTTTTTCCACAATATTTTCAATATATCTCTAACTTCAGGAGTCAAATTACAAGAGGAAAAAGAGGAGAAATTGCTCCTAAGTAGCAATTTCTCCTTTTTCCACAATATTTTCAATATATCTCTAACTTCAGGAGTCAAATTACATATTCATTCATGATCTGTTGTTGTTCGACTTCTTTCTCCTTAATTCTGAAAATCTGATATGTCAAAGCACGGATATCTAGAAGTATTTCAGAGAATCCCTTGGACTTCGAGATAACGAGAATCGATTATATTTATGCAAATCATTGAAGATACCCGAACAACTGGTAAACTGATAAGTTTGGAGCAATACAAAATGAGCCGAGACACAGCATTTCCTACAAGATTGCATGTGCGCCCAGTGAAGACTTAGATCAGCCTGCGCATTCGCGCTGTCTGCTCAGTCTTCGCATAGCAATCTAAGGGTAGCCAAGGATCTAAAGTGTCTTCAGACGTATAGCGAAGATACTGGTCAGCCTGCACGGATACGGAGGCTGATAGAGTGTATGCTAGGCACACATACAATCTTGTAGGAAATACTGTGTCCCTGTTCCGGGCTAGGATCATATAGGTATGAGGTTACGATTATCCATATGACATCACCCCTCATCAGGAAACAAAAGCAACAGACTACAGTGACAAGAATATGTGTCTTTCTTTATTCCTGTTAAGTGACGTAGGGCGGCCGTAAAGTTTCCCGCCCACCAACCGCTGATAAGAGATCTGATTCGCAATCGACCACTATATCAAACAAAATATTGCCTTCAAGTAGTTCAAGATCTAGGTTTCATTCCAAATCTAAAGAAGTGATACCAGCTCAGAATTTCACGTTCATAGGCATGGAATTTCTGACACAGCAAACTTTAGGGTCCCAGCAGACCGAGTCGAGGTCCTAATTTTTGACTATAAAATCAGTTCTTTCCTGCAATCAAGTATCGACACGAACTTTCCTTTCTTTTTTGGGCAAACTCAGTGCAGCAGCAGACTTTGTTCTCTTAGGCAAACTTTACTTACGACTTCTGCAAATGTGTCTCTTGTCTGTCTGGAGACCTCACATTCTTCCTCTCGATCATCAGATCACGATCAGCAGTATGATTCGATTTCATCTAAACTGATGGATGGACACCAATCACTTCGCACTAGGAACTTCCATCCATCCTCCGGATCCCAATGTATTCTTCTTTACGGATGCCAGTCATTATGGATGGGGAGCTCATTTAGAGCCGATAATCTTTTCATGGTCGCTGGACGGAAGACCAATCCAAGCTCCATACCAATATGCTAGAAATGATGGACATACGCTTCGCACTGAAAACTAGGTCATAACATTCATTCATCATTCTTGCGTCATTATATCTACCGACAATACGAGAGTGGTCTCCTATATCAACAAACAAGGTGGAACACATTCTCCCGATCTATGTATAGAGGTATGGGAGATCCTCAATTGGTGCCTAAAACACGATGTCGTAATCAGAGTTCGTCATATTCCAGGCAAATTCAATATTTTGGCAGACCCCTCTCGAGACTGGACAGGCTTATCAAAACAGAATGGGCATTGGATCAATCGGTCGCGAATTCCATAGTCCAGATGCTCAATTATCCCAGTGTGGACCTGTTTGCGACACGATTCAATCACAAACTCCCATTGTATGTATCTCCAGTTCCTGACAGCAATGCCTAAGCGGTAGACGCTCTCTCAATGAACTGGAATCTACTCCATGCATATGCATTTGCTCCTACAATTCTGTTACCTTCTGTTCTAGCCAAGATACGTCAATCTCAGTGGTTCTCAGAGGTACTACAACTACTAGTGTCAGCTCTTATTCGTCTTCCACTATTTCCAAAACTTCTGACACAGTCAAAAGGAGAATTTCTACACCAAAATCTCCCATTATTCGACCTTCACGCTTGGGAATTATCAAACAGTCAATCAGAGATAAAAAATTTTCTCAAAATCAAGACGAACATCTACTAGGAAAGTCTATGAAGCGAAATGGATCGTATACTCTAATTGGTGTCATAGAAAGATTAACCCGGTCTCGGTCCCTCTTACAGTTATAGCCAATTTCCTCATTTACCTTTTCTCCGAAAAAAAGTATCAAATAAGTACCATCAAAGGATATAGAGCCATGATCTCTAATACTTTTAAAATTAAAACTGGTAACAGAGTCTAATCTAAGCTAATTAGGTCTAACGAATTGCTACGCCCAGTACAAAGACCTCTTACTCCTAAATGGGATTTATCTAGGGTCTTAACCTGTCTTCAGAAAACCCCATATGAAGCCCTACATAAGGCTTCTTAACTTCTCGTTACGATCAAGACAGACTTTTTATTAGCTCTTGCCACTGCTGAAAGATGTAGCGAAATTCATGCTTTGGCAATGAATGAAAATTATTTAAGATTCAACCAATCTGATGGATCAGTTTCATTGATAGTCCAAACTGGTTTCTTAGCAAATAATCAGCTTCAATCTATCAACCCAGATCCTATAGTTATCCCTAGTTTAGCCCGAACATGTAAAAGGAAACAATCTGATAGACTTCTATGCCCAATCAGAGTTCCTATCAGAATAGAACTAGATTATTTTTACCTATCAAAGGCAATCAAGATACCTGAAAAGCTTCGGTTTCAAGATGGATATCTTATACTACTAAACTTGCCGATAGGAAACTCACAAAGGGATACATTTCTTTTCTAAAGATTAATGCTCAGGAAGTTAGTGCTCTTTTTTTCTTCTTGGACATTCTTTGATAAAAAAAAAGGTAAGAGAAAAGTCCAGGGAGTGCCACAATCACAAACCGCAGCCATTCCCAGACCCCAAGAGGAAGAGGAAACCGACAAATCTAAACAAGCACAAACCGAACAAAAGTACGAAAAGCACGAAGATTAGCTCTCTCTTCCCCAAGTCAGGTAATCGCAATACTAAAAGGACTGAAAAACACAAGAACAAAATGACACACGGAAAGACATACAACAAATCGCCTCGTAGAATAAACCACAAAGCAACAAAGAGTAAGACTAACACCGGGACCACCGCCTTAGAACGGTCGGAAGAGCAAACCACCGGGGGGTTTAAAGCACTTTTACAGCTAGCTAACTTCACCCTGGGTCCCGATGCTACTCTTAATACAGAAATACATAAACTTCGGTTCGCATAAAGGCTCCCAACTCAGTTAATGCATCAAAGCGAAAACATAAAAATCAAATTAATCACTATAATAAACAAAGACGAGTACTCATGGCTACTGTATGCCAGAGTAAATGAATGGCTACTGTATGCCAGAGTAAATGAAAACCAATAGTTGAACCACGGCGGGCCAAGCCAAAGACATATCGTCAAGCCTCAACACACTGGTTAAATTTTTACGAAGAGGCCGTCATTGAGTCTGAGGCCCGAACCGCCGTCGTGCAATTAAAGAGTGAAGCATAGCCATCAACAATGCTTGGGTTGACAACTAGGCATGCAGTCTGCTGTATAATATCCAGGCTAAGTTTCCTCTTAATGAAATGCTCAAAGCACCGGTCTGGAATCATTCTTGTACGTTCGCTAAATTCTACCTTAGGGACATGTCTCAACAAGCATAAAATCTCCAGAAGTTGGGCCCAATATTTGTTGCCCAAAAAGTGGTGTGGGGCCAGCAAGACAGTTTTTTTTTTAGGCTAAAGATTGTTGACAGCCTCCAAAGCCTACAGTGCATATATTAAGGTAATTAATATCTTATATATATATATATATATATATATATATATATATATATATATATATATGAGCAATTTCTTCCTTTGCCTTTCACGATCTCCACCTGATTCAAGAGCGCTTCTACTTGAGCTGCTGTAGACATTCTGGGACTCCCCATCAATCGTTCCACAAGGAAGGTCACGGCACGAGAGTAAACAGTTCGCTCCATCCGCCTCCCGGATCTTATCCATAATGTCCCTTTTTACACTTTTGTAGCTTGCCATGACTGCAATAATAAACAGAGATTGTATACTATGTTGCTTATGAAGGTTATTCTTACATAAACAACATTTGTACCTGTCTATCACTAATATGTCTGTCACCATTGTATCAACTCAGGATCCATGGTACCATTTATCACAGTAGTCACACTGAATCATGAATCCCTGCTACCCATAGTTCCCTGGTCAGGGAGAACCCCCATCTCATGATCCATGTTGGTACTTTTCTGTTCCTGTACGATTACAGTCTACTATGATTGACAACAAAAACGATTTTTTTTAGTTTTATTCTGAAAAGGGACGCAGCTACCTTCTTGGTTATTATGACCGCACCCTTTCAAGATGGAGAGAGCTTTCTGCATTTTCCTTCGACATTAGCCATATCAAGCAGATTATACTAGATCACCTTCTTCGTAGGTTCTTTCTAGTATCCCCAGGTCATAATCTCTCTTCAGCCAGTAAAGAGTTTTGAGTGTTGTCCTGGCTGGGTCATGAGCTGTCTGGATGCTACACATGAATATGGTAGGGTATTCATTTTTGTCAGTTGGTTAGACATTGGAACATGAGATAAGCTCGGAGGTTTACTTCCTTGCCTAACATCAGCCTCTATGCCATGTGTAACCCAGTACTATGGTTAACAGATGATCTTAGGGCTCCTGCAATCTGTTGCAAAGTGGGGTGGTCGGGTGGTGCGAAGGTGTCGTGTATCTTACGTCACCGGAGAGTCCAACTGTTATTGGATTACAGTTGTGCAAGGCCTGCTACCCTTGTAGCAGGTAAGGATAGAGGGGTAATGTTTCTACTGTTTCTTCACTTTCATTCCTGTTCCTCTTTCTTCCCTGTCCCTCTCTTTTATCTCCTCTAATATCTCTTCTATCTCTTTGTTCCTTTTTTCTGGGAGACGACACAAAATAAGCCACAAGGGTTGACGTGTCGTAGCCCCAACACACTCAAAATCTGTTGCAAATGAAGGTCCCACGGATTCTGCGACTTGCCAATAAAACACCTGATAGCATTCATTAGCAACCTGTTATATCTTTCTTTTTTGCCGTTTGCAGAAGGTCTATATGGCGTAGTTCTGGTTTTATGGATCTGGAGGGCTTCACATAAGGCAGCAAACAATTTTGATTCAAAATTGCGGCCTTGATCCAAGAATGTTTGGAGCAGACATCCTAACCTGAAAAAGAAGAAGTCCACAGCCGCTTTCGCTGTGACTTCCGCTGTCTGCGATGGAAGTGCCACACATTCTACCCATTTTGTGAACCCCCATCAAGAGGATATGTTCATTATCCCTTGGGGTCTTTGGCAATGGACCAAGGAAATCAATATAGACGCTTTCCATGGGAGCTCCTGCCTGATATTTCTTCATGGGTGTCTTGCTATACTTGTCAGTTTTCTAAGTGATATGGCTACAGACATCACATGAAGCAACATACTCTTCAAAATACCAATAAAACATCTCCTTCATTCGGACTTTTGTTCGAGCCACTCCTTGGTGACCTGGCAGATAATGGCTCAATCAGATAGCTCCTGCTCTCAATCCCCTCGGGATGATTACGTCTCTCGTCACATTCGTCTCTATTTGGGTAGAGCATACTCCATCAATCAGCATGAACTGTTCCTTATTAAACCAGTAAGCTTTTGTCGCTGGCCTTGCAAAGAACAGTACATCTTCCCCACGTTCAGCAGCATCCGCCATCCAGTCAAGTATTTTTCAACTGTTCCTCTCTCAAATTTTTGAGAGAGAAGCCCCTGCATGATGGTCCCTAAGCCATAATGGTATTGATGACCCTTGTCATTATTTCAACACTACCATTCACAGACAGAATTCTTACATGCATAGTTTTGCTTCTAATTTCAAATGTTTAGCTCACCGGAGCACAACGTGCTCGGGGTGAACTTTTGTGATCGCCCTGTGTCCGGCGTCCGCCGTGCCTCGTCCGTCTACAATTTGTTTCAAATGATATCTCCTCCGTAACTACTAGGTTGATTTCAACCAAAGTTGATAGGATTGTTCCTTGAAAGGTCCTCTACCAAAATTGCTCAAAATATTTCGCTCCTCTGCACAAACTGGCCGCCAGAGCTAAAAATAGAAAAAAACAAAAACCTTCAAACGACGTTTCCTCCGTAACCATGAGGCGGATATCAACCAAACTTGATAGTATTGTTTCTTGGTAGGTCTATTACCAAAATTGCTCAAACCATTCTGCTCCGCTACACAAAATGACCGCTAGACCTAAAACAGAAAATATTTCAAACGACATCTCCTCTGTAACTACTGGGCAGATTTCAAATAACATCTCCTCTGTAACCAATGGGTTGATTTAAACCAAAGCTAATTGGATTGTTCCTTGGGAGATCCTCTACCAGAATTGCTCAAATCGTTCCGCTCCGCTGCACAAAATAGCTGCCAGAGCTAAAAATAGAAAATAAACTTCAAACAACATCGCCGCGTAACCTCTGGGCAGATTTCAACCAAACTTGATAGGATTGTTCCTTTGGGGTCCTCTACCAAAATTGTTCAAATCTTTCTGCTCCACTGCACAAAATGGCCGCTAGAGCTGAAAATAAACCTCAAACAACATCTCTGTAAGCACTGGGCAGATTTCAACCAAACTTAATAGGATAGTTCTTATGGGGTCCTCTACCAAAATTACTCAAACTGTTCCTCTCCGCTGCACAAAATGGCGACTAGAGCTAAAAATAGAAAAGAAATAGAAAAAAAAAACACTTCAAATTATATCTTCTCTATAACTACTTGGCAGATTTCAACAAAACTTGGATTGTTCCTTTGGAGGTCCTCTACTCGTACCAAAATTGCTTCGATTGTTCCATCCCACTGCACAAAATGGAGGCCAGTCCAAACATAGAAAAAAAATCAAATGACATTTCCACTGTAACCACTTGGTGGATTTCAACCAAACTTGATAGGATTGTTCCTAGGGAAGTTTCCTACAACAATTGCACAAACCGTTCCTCTTCGGTGCACAAAATAATGGCCAGAGCTACAGATGTAAAGAAAATCAAACAGCATCTCCTCCATAACCCCTCGGCCGATTTCAGCCAAGCTTTATAGGATTGCACTGGATAAAGTATCATGTGTCAAGACTACGACATTTAAATATGAGTATCTAGTCTTGCACGTAAAGCAGATCTTGTCAGGTGAGCCATTTCTGAGGCCGTGGCCTCTTGTTTGCATCAAGGGGCAATTCAATGACCTCACCATGCAGATTATTGCTTGTTACCTGCAATGGTTGTGACCCTTGGGACAAACCAAATTCATATACCTTAGGTTCTTCCTGCTCCTTTTCTAACATTCTATGACCAGTTTTCGGGTAATTTTTTTGTTTCATATGTTTCCCTTCTGCAGCTCGAATTGACACCTGTGCATCTCCCTCTGCAAATGGCATTTTACACGCACCACTGAGTTTGGCGGGATAACATGCCTTTTTGCGAAAGTTATCTTCGCTATCTGTGGTGAACCATGACTGTCCTCCATGTTAACTTCGCTATTTTTGATGAAACATGACTGTCCTCTATGTTAAGATTAAGAATCTGGCCATCAACATAAGAGTAACTTTGGCTATGTCTATAATGGATTTGCCTCGGTGAACAAGACTGTCAAACCCTTGCAACAAATCTTGTTGAATAGAAGCCACATGTATTTCTTCTGTGTACCACTGTTTGCAAAATTTGATCTTTATTGGCCCAGCATTGAATCCTTGCATGGAAAGCTTTTTACTCGCTATTTGTAATTTAACAGCTTTTCAGGAGGACTATGCAAAGAGTTTTACAGGTTTTCCAAATGATGGACACCTAGGCACTGTCACGCAGACGGACGCGTTGGGTCGGTGACGATGGACTAAACATGACCACAAGCAATCAAAGTAATAAACATGACACTTTGTATAAAAAAATGAAAAAACTTACTACAGAGTTATTTCAGAATTATTCAAATGGAATGTCTGGTTCCCAGCTGGCCTTTGGTCTTTAGTTTTCTTCTTCAATACCAATGTTTGTTCTCTGTCAGAAGTCAAATTAAGAATACATAACTTGAGTGGTAGAGTCATCTCCCTTGCACGTAGTAATGGTGCAGCCAATCTTGAAATCCCTTTAGCATCACTTTGTTCTTCTAGATGAATTTCATTAGTATAGTATTCAGATCACAAAACCATCTTGATACTAATACAGATAAAGCTATGTGTATGGATACGGATACGGGACCTGAAAATAAGTATCATGTCCTAGAAATCGATATTAAACATTACATGAGACTGCCATATTAATTTTCCCAACACATACACAGAGTGTGTATGCCAAATGTACTTTTACACGTCCGTTGCAATTGATTATTATATAGCAAAATCTGATGAAAAAAAAAAACAACAGAAAACACAGGGACGCTTTCAATGCCATATAATATTGTACATATACTAAACACAGGCAGACACACAGTCTCGTGGGGTGTGTGTGTGTGCGGGGGGGGGGGGGGGGGGGGGGCGGTAAATTCCTATATATGGCATAGTACGGATGTGCATGCCTAATGGCCCCCTTTTTCAGCGCTGCCAGGTATATGATTGGCCCCCTTTTTCAACAAAAAGTATATGAATGACCCGATTTTTCTGGATTCCTATGTGAAAGGCCTCATTTTTCTGGCATCCTGGTATATGCACATATTTTTCGGTTAGAGATTTTTCGAGGCTGCTTGTTCTTTTGGTATTCAATGAATTGACTGTGATATTTGTCTAACAACCAGCAATAAATGGGTACAAAAAAAATTAAAGGGCAGTATATAAATAGGTCAACATTTTGGATGATCAAGTATGTGAATGGGTCCGTTTTTTTCAAAGGCCAGGTGTATGAATGGGTAGATTTTGAAATACTGACTCGCACATTCGTACCACAATTACCACTAAGTTACCCGCCCCCTCCCCCGCCCCCCCCCCCCAGCCCCCCTCCGCCCCGCCGCGCCGCCCACCGATCCACCCACCGAGCACACAATCAGAACATAACTGACTAACACATCAAATATGATGTCTCTTATCGAAGGAATGCTATCTGCTCTAACCCCTTCTTACACGAAGAACCCCAATGCGCCTTCCACTGAAAGAACTCTTTAAAAATCTAAAGGCTACAATAAACTATGATTAAACAATACTGAAACGTTCCCCACGAAATCATCGGTTACAATAGTTGCATGCCACCGCCATAGCCTTCAAACAGGAGTACTAGCTGCTTGAACCATTTCACATTATAACATTCAAGAAAACAGACTTGTATGTAATTATATAAAAAGAAACTGTATATGTCTCTAAGGTATTTGTCATGCATACTATTGAAAAGTATTTAATATAATTTAGAGTCTCACAAAAAACAAGTGTATTACTGAATTTATGAGAGTTCAACATAAACGCCCAGCTGCGTTTTACATCAAGAGCACATGTATACTAATAATGAACATTGAAGTTGTATACATGTAACATCAGAATATATTATATTAGAATATGCTATGATTGCTCTGATCCATCTATCTATCCATCGCTATAAAATATTAACTCTTGTAGGGTTGTAAGGATACCGTCACCTACGATACAATATGTATTGCCATACTTGCCTCTTGATATAATACATATTGCGATATTATTTTCGTACATAAGTCGCAGCTTGAAAGCTTTAATAGTCTTGGAAAACAGGTTCAAAACTATCTCAGAGGTTCACTCTTGTGTAACAATGCCTCTGTAAGATGGCCCTATTTGTCATATAAGTGAATCGTGTATTTCAGTAACAATTTAGATCATTGTAGTTTGTTATAAAAATGGTGTTGAAATATGTAAATGTATCATTTTCTTTGGAAATTGTACTTTTGGGCGTATCGTCAGGTATCGCGATACTAGCCCCACGATATGATACACATACTGTCAGAAAAATTATTGCGATATGATACGATTTCAACTAATTGTTTCGCCTCTAAACATCTGCATTCTGATCAGGGTTTACAGAACCAATCAGGCTCTCCTAGCTGACAGGAATCTACAGAACATTGGGGATGTTCTTTTTACTTTTCCGTCTTGATTTGTAGGTACTTCTTTGCCGGAGATAGGTTTGTTTACTTTTCTTGGGCCTAATAGCGGTAGGATCGGGGATGGCCTTCTTCCATGATCCTTTCCCATTTAAATTCTTGCCCGATTCTTGTATGGGTTTTAAATCAGGACAGTCTTTTTTTTAAATGACCTCTAGCTCAACAGCTGTAACAAGTCCGCTTTTATTGTGTTATACGAACTGTGGGCCAGAAGAGATTTTCTCATTTAGTTCCACCATCTGTTTTGCCAAATCTTGTTAGCTCATCATGAGCACTTTGAGCTCAGGTGATCTATTGTGATCGGTCAATGTCCGTTGTGCATAGTGCGTATTGCCACTGCTTTAAAAGCCTACTTCTCCTACAACCCTTGGCCAATTGACTCTAAACTTGGTAGGAAGCAAATCAAAAATAGTTAAAATTGTTCCGATCGAAAATCCAAGGTGGCGGCTATCTTGAAAATCTATTTTTCGCTTCTTCTCCAACAAAGGCCAACTGACTCGAAACTTGGTAGGAAGCATTCGGGCGAATTGTAGATCCTTCTGATCGGAAATTCAAGACAGTCATTGTCTTGAAAATCTGTTTTTTGCTTCTTCTCTTGAACTGAAAGGCCAATTGACTTGGAACTTGGTAGGAAGCATCAGGGTGACTTGCAGATCAAAAATAGCTAAAATTGTTCGGATTGGAAAGCCAAGATGGTAGCCATCTTGAAAATCTAATCTCTTCTTCTCCTGATCCAAAAGGCCAGTTGACTTGAAACTTTTTTTTAAGCACTGAGGTGACTTGTAGATCAAAAATAGCTAAAACTGTGCCGATTGGAAATCCAAAATCTATTTTTCGCTTCTTCTCCTGAATCGAAAGGCCAGTTGAAACTTTTCCTGCTAACATCCAATAAAAATGCTACAAAGTACCAGTTGATCCTAAAGACCAAGTGGCCATTAACATTGCCAATAGATATTCGTCTGAACTCGAAATTGGAATATATCTTTTTTCTCCTCTGAGTAGCAATCATAAGAAGTACCATACGATCCAATCGACCAAGTTGCCATCTATATAGCTGCCAGATTTTATACTGGCTTAAGGTTAATAGAAATATTTGGGTTTCCTTCAGTTTAGAGCAGTGGTAAGAAGTACCATATGATCTTGTAGACCAAGTGGCCATCAGTATTGCTTGTTTCCTGTCTGTTTAAACCTTAATTTAGACCCTTTACCTTAGACAAGTAGAGATAGTTATTATTGTTGTAAATGCAATGATATGAAGTACAATATGATCTTACAGACCAAGTGGCCATCAACACTGCTAATTTATTCTTATGTTACCCTGAAATCAGTAAATCAGTAAATAGAACATCCTGTAACAATTATAGAAGTACCATATGATTTATAGACCAAGTTGCCACCAATATTGTCAAATTTTATTGGAGTATTTAAATTTACTGATCCCAAAAGACATTACTGATCTAAGGTATCTCTCAACGGGTTAGATGGGATTAGTTAATAAGCCACCGTACAGCTGGTTAACATTATAAGTAGATGCGTTAAGTACTTCCAGAGCTGTATAATTTCTGACTTTGACCACCGCATTGGCCGTCAACCCTATCATTTTGGGGGTTGAATTCGAGTGGCGTAATTCAAAGCCAAAGTAAGGCGCATCAGTCTCGAAAAAATTCTCTCGTCGTGTATTGCCCGAAGATCTTTCCACTGCTCCTCACTGAACTGGCGTACAAGTCCATTAAACCCAAAATAGGTTCTGGGGAATTCAGCTATCCAAGATTTCATCGATGTCTGGTTGCCTGTAAAGCAATGGACATGGCTAGGCTGGAGGCGCGGAACTTGTTCCTTGAGGTGTGTAAGTATAGTGTTAAGCGCCTCAACAGGACTCTCTTGCCTTTTGCCCCGACAGAAAAGGACCAGTATGTGATGATCCTTCAAAAAGGATAATACCCTATTGAACGTTTGGCTTTGCTTCAACCACTTTCTAGGCGCAACACTAAGGTCAATCCCAATTTCCCTGATACCTCGGTCCAATCCAGCAAGCGCTGCATCCGAAAGAAATGTTTCTCAGTAACCTTGGTTTTGGGGTGTAGGCCAATGCACGCCTTAACACCCTGTTAGTGCAATGTCATCACTTCTTCTCTTGTAGGATAGGTTTCTGGGTCGCAAAAGTTCGCCACAGCCCTAACCAAAGTTGGGATATGGTACTGGAAAGCAAATTGCTTAGGGTAAGCTCCCTTAGGTCTGACACAGCCTGCCACTTGACACCCCGCCATGCTTGCCCTTCGTTCCTGCCTATAAGTGATAGCTTAGGGGCAAGTAAAGCTTCTTTTTCTCTTGGTGCTACCCTCTTCTGCGAGTTCCCTTCGTTCAATTACTTGAGGGTGAACAGCAGAGAGTTCTTCAACCTGACGACTTTGGACGTTCCGTGATTACTACTTGAATACCCTCAGAATCCGAAAAATCATAGGGTCTAAGGACTGTTCATGTAAACGTCTCTGTAGACCCTACGTATGTTCCCTTTTGCAGAAAGAGTAGACCTGTGGTTGATACGGTATTTGGACCAAATCACTGTCTTTTCTCTAGGTATTCCCCGTATCCGAATAAACAGAGGAACATATTACGGGCCCCGTCTGGACTGTGAAAGCATTTTTTCTGACACTGAGTGCGACGCTCATTTCTCCGGCTCTCTGGGTAACCATGGGACTTTTGGTTACCCCGACTTGCGGGTCCTGATCGATCCTTAGGCCTTACTATCGGTTGGTTTACAGATCGATCTTTTGACCCCTTTGACCATGTCGATGGTTTATCAACACTCCTAGTAAACTCCTGCGTCTTAATAGCGACCGTCTCAAAGGAGACGGGTGCTGTTCCTGTAACCGCAATGGAGTTTTAACTGGAGATAGCGGTCTCTGCTCGTACTGGAAAGTTGATAATTGCCTTGGAAATACCACAGCCGACTTAATCTCTCCAACATCCTCCATGTGACGAACATCTATCTCCATCAAAGGGTGAGGTTTTATGATTAGGCCATGCTCCTTTTCGGTGAGAAGTGCCCGTTCTTCCTCACTTGAAATGGACACACTCAAAGATTCCCCCTACATCCCCGGAAAGTACTTCCTCCTCCTGCCTGGGGATATTTTTTCTTCCCGGGCAGGTGGCAGAGGAACAGTCTGTCTTATGCGCTCCTCTAGGGATGCGGCATTCTCCTCCCTCCTTTCTAAGTTTGGGTCCTCTTCAGCCTGATGTCCTGGCTTCTACCCTACGGCATCTTTCTAACCACGGATTTCTTTTCTCCTCCAAGGTCATTAATGTTGGGAGTAAATTCATGCCCGGCTATGAAATTGAAAAGCCTTGGTATCTTTGGCTACCTGTTTTAGCCATTCCTTCCTCCCTTTACCTCTCGCAATCTCCACATGATTCAAAAGGGCTTCAACTTGAGCTGCCGTCGACATTTATTTACTTATCATCAACCGCTCCACAAAGTCCCGACTCGGCACTAAACAATTTGCTCTATCCACCTCCCTGATCTCCTCAAGAATGTCCCTTTTCACGTTGTTTTTTTTTGTAGCTAACCATGACTGCAATGATAAACAGAAGTTGCATACAATGTTGCTTAACATGAAGGTTTTTTCTTACATAAACAACACTTGTACCTGTCTGTCTCTAATGCATCTGTCGCCGTTATACTAATGCAGGATCCATGGTACCAGTTATCTCAATAGTCATATTGAATCATGAAACGTCCCTGCCAAGGTGTCCGACATAGACAATAAGCCTCATCAGCGTCCTCGTCAGGGAGATCTCCAATATCTGGGCTCGATTTCCATTTTATGAGCCATGTTGGCACCTTTCTGTCCCTGCACGGTTTCAGTCTATCAGGATTGACGACAAAAAATGGCATTTTTCAATATTACTGAAAAGGATTCAGAGACCTTCTTAGTTATTACGGCCGGGTCCTTCCAAGGTGGACAGAGCTTTCTGCATTTTCCTTTGACACTAGCCGTATCGAGCAGATATACTAGATTACCTTCCTTGTAGGTTCTTTCTAGTATCCGTAGGTCTTAATCTCTCCATTTGGTAAAGAGAGGTCTTGAGTATTTTCCAGGCTGTGTCATGAGCTTATGTATTTACGTCAGATGTTTTAGTTGTAGGATGAGGGAATATGCGTGAGCTGAGAGGTTTACTTCTCTTCCTAATATCAGTCTGTTAGCCGTGTACCCGGTACTACGGTTAACAGATGATCTTAGGGTTCCAGCAATCTGTTGCAAATGAAGGTCCTACGGATTCTGCGACTTGCCAATAAAATATCTAATAGCATCCATTAGCAACCTACTTTATATCTTTCTGCTGGAGCGTTCGCAGAAGGTCTATATAGCGTGGTTCTGGATTTGTGGATCTGGAGGGCTTTATACAAGGCGGCAACAAATTTGATTTAAGATTGCGGCCTTGATCCGAGAATATTTGGAACGGACAACCGAGCCTTAAGAAGTTATCCACAGCCGCTTTTGCTGTGACTTCCGCCGTCTGTGATGGAAGTGGTACACAGTCTACCAATTTCGTGAACTGATCCATCGTCATTAGGATATGTTCATTACCCCTTGCCGTCTGTGGCAAAGGGCCAAGAAATCAATATGGACCCTTTCCATGGGAGCACCTGCTTGATATTCCTTCATGTGTGTCTTGCCATACTCGGCAGTTTTCTTGCTGCGGCTACTGACATCGCATGAACCAACATACTCTGCAACAGCTTTACCCATTCCATACCATTAGAACATCTCCTTCTTCATTCGGGCTTTTGTTGAAACCATTCCTTGGTGACCTGTAGATGACAGATCGTGGCTCAACCGAATTGTTTCCACTCTTATTAATCCCCTGGTGATGTCGAGGTCTTTCTCGCCACATTCATTTCTATTCTGGTAGAGTATGTTATCAATCAGTATGAACTGTTCCTTATTAAGCCAGTAAGCTTTTGCCGCCGGCTCAGCAAGGAACAATTCACCCTCCCCAGGTTTGACAGCATTTGCCAGCCATTCAAGTACTACTGAAAGATCTGCATCTTTTGACTGTTGCTCTCTCAAATCTTTGAGAGAAGCCCCAGCATGATGGTCCTTCAGCCACAATGGCATTAACGACCCTTTTCATCCACAGACAGAATCCCCACATGCATAGTTTTGCTTCTAGTCTCACCTTTTATCACATCAAGGGCACTTTAATGACCTCTTCATGCGGGCTACTGCCTTTGATCTGCAACGGTTGTGTCCATAGGGGCAAGACAAATTCAGATACCCCAGGTTCTTACTGCTCCTTCGCTAACAATCTATGACTAGTTTTCAGGTCATTCTTTCCAAGTGTTTCGCTTCTGCAGCTCGAACTGACACCTGTGCTTGTCACTTGTGCCAAAGTATCTATCCCCAGATTTGATAGACTGTAAATCTTCAATGGTGCGTCAACAAGCCCCGGGCTTAGCCCGTCTTTTTCCTGGGTACCTATTTACACTCCCCAGTTGCATTAGCCTTTTTGCATCCATCATCGGTACCTATGATCCTATGCAACCCTCGTGATGCCATTGTTACTTTGCAGTTTACCAGCCTGGCAAAACTGCACAAATGCCCTGTCAGTCCATGTGCAGTAGTCACATCCTCCACAAGGCAGATCACTAGGTTTACCCCGCTTAAAGGCATAGCAATATTCTCTAGACCCAGGAATACGACTCAATGCATCCGTATTCCCTACCCTCGCTCGGGTCACATGTGGGAAAGCCAAGTTCTGCTTAAGGATGGTCAGGTAGTTTTTCCCGGGTTCTCCGGTTTTCGCCCCCTTTGATGGCTCGATATAAGTGAAATATTCTTTAAAGGGCCGTAAAACCCAAATAATAAAAAATAAAATAAAAAAATAAATCCGCATTCCCGTGTTTAGCCCCAAAGCCTGTGCTTCAGTATCATGTTATACTGAGATAATTCTTCTATCCACCTAGCAAGCTTACCTTCTGGATTTTTAAACCGCAATAGCCAGGTGAGACTAGTCCGATCAGTTCTAATCGTAAACGGGCGCCCTAACAAATAATACCGGTACTGACGAGTGAGTCTCACAATTGCCAACAATTCTTTTCTTGTCATACAATACAGCCGCTGATCTGGAGCTAACGCAAAACTACCATATGCAATGACCTTTTCCGAGTCATTCTGTACCTGAATTAACTCCGCTCTAATTGCCGCGTCGGAAGAATCGGTGTCGAGAATAAATGGGTCATGGTTATTCGGTAAGGCTAGCACAGAAGGCTCAGACAGTGCTTTTTTCAGGTCATCAAAAGCTTTCTGCTCCCTGTCTGCCCACTGAAATTTCCCTTTACCGACTAATCTGTACAAGAGGTCAGCTTTTTGGAGAAGTCTTTAACTCTTTTACAAAACATCTATGGTAATTGGCTTATCCCAAGAACCTCGCGACATCTTTCCAACATGTTGGCACTGGCCAATCATGGATAACCTGAACATTTTGGGAATTCAACTACCTGTTTAAACAAGAGTCATTTCCTTGGCGTCAAATCATACTCTCTTAGCCTTAAAAACATTCAGTAAGTTCTGAAGGTTTCCTCAAAACTACTCCCTAAGATGCGTATGTCATCTAGGAAAGCCAAACCCGTTTTTCATATGCGGCCCCTCAAAACAAGGTTCCCTTTCAAATGTTGCAGGTGCATTACACAGACCGAATCCCATTTTTGTGTGCTCAAATAAGCCATACTTTGTAATGAAGGCTGTCTTCTTATCCTCCTCCATTATTTCTACCTGCCAGTATGCAGAATTTGCATCCTGCTTGGAAAAATCACATACTGCCAGCCAGTGTCTAAACAATCATCCACTAAAGAAAGAAGAAGCACATCCTTGACAGTCACTTCATTCAGGGCTCTGTAATCAATACACTGATCCATCTCTTTTTCTGATCAATACTGGTGCTGAAGCCCACTCTGGACTCCGGAATTACACCTGCCTCCAACATCCTTTTTAAGGTGGGCCGCTTCCTCCCCCTAAAACAAACTGGGTTAAGCCTTATGCGTTGTTTCACAGGACTGGCATCTCCTGTATCTATTCCATGCTGTATGTCATGGAATGTGCCCAAATCAAATTCTGATTTGGAAAAACGTCTTGAATCTCTATTCATAATTGTGCCAATTTACTGTACTGATCTTCTGAGAGATGCTCTTTGATTCCTCATACAATTTTTGCAGATGCTCTGACATTTCTGATTCATGGCTGAAATAAACATTATATTTTACATCTACCTGGGCAGTCTGAATTTCGCCCGCTTCCCGTATACTATTAGCTATGATTTCCAAGACCGGGTATGCTTTTGCAATTTGATTGCCTTTTTTCAGCAGTCTGAACCTGTCTGTCGGGTTTAGGACACACAGTACTGAGTCTGTACCCGCTGCTCTCAATATCTTTGGAATGAGCATCTTCGCATCCTCAACGGATTCAATAATATAGTTAGGCATCTCCCTCTGCAAATGAAATTTTACACGCACAACAGTTGGGCGGAATAACTTGTCTTTTTCTGACAGTTATCTTAGCTATTTGTGGTGCACCATGACTGTCCTCCATATTAAGATAACAGAAATCTGGCCATCAAACATAAGAGTACCTTGGGCCATGTCTATTATGGATTTTCCTCGGTGAACAATTTTGTCAAATCCTAGCAACATATCCTATTGAATAGGAGCCACGTGTATTCTGTGTACCATTGGTTGCCTATCTTAATCTTGACTGGCCCAGCAATAAATGGAAAGCTGTTTACCCGCTGTCTGTAGTTTAACAGTCCTCAGCTTTTTGGGAGGACTATGCAAAGAGTTGTACAGCTTTTCTGAGATTATTGAAACCTGGGCACCTGAATCCACCACAGCATTGACCGTCTTCTCTGCTACCTGGACTTCTAGGCTGAATTGGGACACAGACTGTAGTTGGCATACTGTAACACATTCTTGTTCCATATTGCCTTTTTCTGGCAAGACAGATTTATCTCTTGCAACATCTTGTTTTTCCTGAAGACCGAAACTTTCTGCTGGTTTAGTTCTAGATTGTTGCAAGGGAACCTCTCTAGTGTTTTTGAATTCCAGTGTGGGAGTCATAGATACAGTAGTCAGGTTTGAGCCCGCTTTTACAGACACAGATGGAGTACCTTTAATCTTAAGACTCGACGTCTGGTTTCTGTGGAACAGTTTCTTGTATTGGAGAGGTCCTTTTGCTTATGTAGGTATCTGCCTTAAATTCTGGGTACTTCTAAGTCGGGAACTGTTATTGTTTTATTTTGTTGGCCTATTTGTGGTAGGATCGGGGGTTGGCCTATTTCCTCGATCCTTTCCCATTTAAATCCCTGCCAATTTTTTTGTCTGGATTTTAAGTCTAGACAGAACCGGCACAGTTGCTCAGTTGGTAGAGCGTCCGCTTTTTGACCGGGAGGTTGCGCGTTCAATCCCCAGCCGAGTCATACCAAAGACTATAAAAATGGTACTAGCTGCTCTTTCGCTTGGCTCTCAGCATTAAGAAAATAGAGCTAGGAATCAGAACTTGTCAGTTCAGTGTCAGTATAATGTGACTAGGTGGAATATCATGTCAAGTGTCTGGGACGTGATATTTCAGTGAGGCAGCACTCTAAAAGCGAACATTGAGCTCTCTGCCACATCCAGACACCGTCGCGATATGACTGAAAGATTGTTGAAAGTGACGTAAAGCCCGAATAAAACAAACAAACAAGTCTGGACAGTCTTTCTTAAAATGACTTCCAGCCCCACAATTGTAACAAGTCCTCCCCTTTTGTGGAGCCACACGGAGCTGTCGGCCGGAGGATATTTTAAAATTGAGTACCTCTATCTATTTTGCCAAATTTTGTACTATTTCTGTCAAAGATTTTTCACTAGTACTTGGGGTCTCCCCTCTGAGAGACTTTACGCCAGAGCCCTGAGACACAGTTTTCTGTACTGCTTTGACAGAAATTTGCTCTTCCGCTCTTATGGCACTTCTTTTATCCCGTTTTCGGATTTGCCATATACGGAAAAGTGTACATATTGGGACCATCGGACCTTATTAATGGCTATTAATGTGCACGGATTATCCACAGAAACAGACAGCCTAGCTTTCTTGTCCAATAAGCCCACACAATCTTAAGACTCGACGTCTGGTTTCTGTGGAACAGTTTCTTGTATTGGAGAGGTCCTTTTGCTTATGTAGGTATCTGCCTTAAATTCTGGGTACTTCTAAGTCGGGAACTGTTATTGTTTTATTTTGTTGGCCTATTTGTGGTAGGATCGGGGGTTGGCCTATTTCCTCGATCCTTTCCCATTTAAATCTTGAAAACCTTGAAACGGCTTGTTTCCTAGCGTACCTCTCTGACAGTCCAAAAATCTTTAAATGTCATAATTCTGTCAGACCAGTCTTGTAAGGACTCTCCAGCGTTTTGGGTTGCTTGTTGGAATTGGTGCTGTGCAGTTTCATCCAACTCTTTTATACCAAAACGTTCTTCAAGTCATCTAAGAAGGCGGGAGTACGTCCAAAAATCACTCATTTCCATCAAGAAAGCATAACAATCTAAAGCTTTATCAGTCAAACACCACCAAAGATAGTTCAAGCATTCTTTTTTAGTCCACTCGCAAGTTTTTGCATAGGGTGAACTTTTCTTTGAATGCCATCCCACTACCCTTACCATCATAGGTCAGATTTCTTGGTAATTGGCTTATGATGGAAGTTCTGGATTTCTTAGTTTTGTGAGACTTATGTTTATGCCCCCAACTTTGAAAACCTTGGAGGCATATTGCTTCCTGCTTGTCCGTTCGTTCGTTCGTTTATTTATTTATTTTTTTTTTTTTTTTTTTTTTCGTGTATTCGTTCGTCGCGTTTTCTTGTGCCTAGCATAACTTTAGAACCATGTATGCTAATGTTTTTTGAAATTTCATATATGGATTCCACATGAAAAAATAGGTGATCTGTATTTTTTTTCTTATCCGAATTATCTCCCATTTTAGACTTATTTTCCTTTTAATAAAATAACAATGAAATCTCGTTACAAGATATCTCAAAAAGTAGTTGAGGTAGAACCTTGATATTTAGTATACTGAATGGAACTGAGGCGGAGATCACCTGATTAAATTTTCACACAATTAATTGAAATGTTGTTTGAGCTATGGTCCTTAGCAATTTTAGGCTATTTAATCTTGTTGCTTTCATGCGCACACCATAAGTTTAGAACCATGTATGCTAACGTTTTGAATTTTCATATATGGATTCCTCATGAAAAGATAGGTGACCCATATTTTTTTCTTATCCGAATTATCTCCCATTTTAGAGTTATTTTCTCTTTTAATAAAATAACATTTTAAATCTCGTTAGAAAGAGATCTCAAAACGTATTTGAGCTAGAGCTTTAATATTTAATGTACTGATTGGGACCGCGGAGGAGATCACCTGATTAAATTTTCAACCAACTAAATGAAATGTTATGGCCCTTTGCAATATTTGGCCATTAAATGTTGTTGCTTTCTTGTGCTTAGCATAACTTTCAAACCATGTATGCTAATGTTTTGAATTTTCATATATGGATTCCTCATGAAAAAATAGGTGATCCGTATTTTTTTTTCTTATCCGAATTATCTCCAAGTTTAGAGTTATTTCCCTTTTAATAGAATAACATTAAAATCTCGTTTGCAAGATATCTCAAAAGAATTTGCGCTAGAACCTTTATATTTGGTTTAGTGATTCGAACTATGAAGGAAAAAATTTTCAACCAATTAAATGGAATGTTGTTGGAGTTGTGACCCTTTGCAATGTTTTGGCCATTTAATGTTGTTGCTTTATTTTGCACAGCATAACTTTAGAACCATGTATGCTAATGTTTTGAAATTTCATATATGGATTTCTCGTGAAAAAAATAGTTGACCCATATTTTTTTCTTATCCAAATTATCTCGCATTTTAGTTTTCCTTTTTAATAAAATAACATTGAAATCTCGTTAGCAATATATCTCAAAAAGTAGTTGAGGTAGAGCCTTGATATTTAGTATACTGATTGGGACTGAGAAGGAGATTACCTGATTAAATTTTGAGCCAATTAAGTAAAACATTCTTTGAGTTATGACCCTTTTCAATTTCTGGCCATTTAACGTAGTTGCTTTATTGTGTATAGCATAAGTTTAGAACCATGTATGCTAATGTTTTGAAACATCATATATGCATTCCTCATGAAAAAAATAGGTGACCCGTATTTTTTTCTTATCCAAATTATCTCCCATTTTAGAGTAATTTCCCTTTTAATAAAAAATAACATTGCAATCTCGTATATTTGTACTGTTGTTACCGTTATGAGCAAGCAGCGTTGGAATCAAGCAGTGTTAGTCAGGCTGTTGTGGGGGTGGGGGGGAGGGGAGGGCAAGGTATTTTGCAAACACCAGCTCTAGTTTTTAATGGTTTCATCATCAGATCCGGATTTCTTAGATGTATGCTTTTTATGAGGCTCATCATCAGATACACCACTTGTACCAGAGGTCTCATACCGATGAGAATTTTTAGACTTTATGTGTTCATTAACTCGTTAGAGTATGTTTTAAACACTCTTTAAACGACATCCCCTCCTAAACCACTGATTGGATTTTGACCAAACTTTACATGAATGATTCTTGGTTGGTCCTCTTTCAAATTGTTCAGATGGTTACGGTCCATTGCATATCTAGGTCACAGGAGCTAAAATAGATTTTTTAACTGAAAATTTAAAAAATCTTCTTGTCAGAAACCACTGGACCCATTTCAATATAAATTTGCAGAAATGTTCCTTTGGTGATCCTCTACCAAGATTGTTCAAACCATTTTGATTCGTCAAAAACATGGCCGCCAGGGGGCGGGGCTTATTTTCCCTGTATATCTATATAAAAAACTTCAAAAAATCTTCTTGTCAGAAAACACTGGACCGATTTCAATATAACTTGACAGAACTGTTTCCTTGGTGACCCTCTAGCAGATTATTCAAGCCGTAATGATTCGTCAAAAAGCTTGGCCGCTAGAGGGCGGGGATTATTTTCCCTATATATCTATATAGAAAACTTAAAAAAAAATCTTCTTGTCAGAAACCACTAGACCGATTTCAAAATAATTGTGCAGAATGTTCCTTTCGTGATCCTCTACCAAGATTGTTCAAGCCATTTAGATTCGTCAAAAAACATGGCTGCCAGGGGACGGGGCTTATTTTCCCTATAAATCTATATAGAAAGCTTAAAAAATCTTCTTGTCAGAAACTACTAAACCGATGTTTCCTTGGTAACCCTCTACCAAGATTGTTCAAGCCGTCATGATTCGTCAAAAAGCTTGGCCGTTAGAGGGCAGGGCTTATTTTTCCTATATATCTATATAGAAATCTTTAAAAATCTTCTTGTCAGAAACCACTGGACCGACTTCAATATAACATAGCAAGAATGTTTCTTTTGTAAACCTTTACCAAGATTGTTCAAGCCGTCATGATTCGCCAAAAAAACATGGCCGCCAGGGGGGGTGGTGGAGCGGGGCTTATTTTCCCTGTATACCTATATAGAAAATTTAAAAATCTTCTTGTGAGAAACCACTGGACCGATTTCAATATAATTTTGCAGATTTTTCCTTTGGTGCTCACCTACGAAGATTGTTCAAGCCATTTAGATTCGTCAAAAAACATGGCTGCCACGGGGCGGGGCTTGTTTTCCATGTATATCTATATAGAAAAATTTAAAAATCTTCTTGTCAAAAACCAATGGACCGATTTCAATATAACTTGGCAGGAATGTTTCTTTGTTGACCCTCTACCAAGATTGATCAAGCCCATATGATTCATCAAAAAAAAAAAAAAAAAAAAAAACATGGCTGCTTGGGGGTGGATATGGGGATGGGCGGGGCTTATTTTCCCTGTATATCTATATAGAAATCTTCTTGTCAGAAACTACTGGACCGATTCAATATAACTAGGTAGAAATGTTCCTTTAGTTACCCTCTACCAAGATTGTTCAAGCCGTCATGATACGTCAAAAACATGGCCGCTAGAGGGGTGGAGCTTATTTTGCTTATATATCTATATAGAAAACTTTTGAAAATGTTCTCGTCATAAACCAATGGACTGATTTTAATATAACTTGACAGGAATGTTACTTTGGTGCCCTCTACCAAGATTGTTCAAGCCGTCATAATTCGTCAAAAACATGGCTGCTAAGGGGAGGGGGCTTATTTTCCCTATATATCTATACAGAAAACTTCAAAAATGTTCTTGTCAGAAACTACTGGACAGAGTTTAATATAGCTTGGCAGGAATGTTGCTTTGGTGACATTCTATAAAAATTGTTCAAGCCCTCATGGTACGCAAACACATGGCCGCCAGGTGGCGTTGCTTATTTTCCCTATATATCTATACAGAAAACTTTAAAATTCTTCTTGTCAGAAACCACTTGATTGATTTCAGTATAACTCGGCAGGAATGTTGCTTTGGTGACCCTCTACCAAGATTGTTCAAGCAATAATGATTTGTCAAAAACATGGCTGCTAGGGGGCGGGGCTTATTTTCCCTGTATATCAAAATAGAAAACTTTAAAATTCGTCTTGTCAGAAACCACTAAACCGATTTCAATATAATTTGATAGGAAGGTGCCTTTGGTGACCTTCTACCAAGTACGTTCAAGCTGTCATGATTCGTCAGAAAACATGGCCGCTAGGGGGAGGGGCTTCTTTCTCCTTATAGCTATATAAAACGCTTTAGAATATTTTTGTCAGAAACCATTTGACCGATTTCAATATAACTTGGCAGAAATGTTCCTTTGATGACCCTCTATCAAGATTCAGTTCAAGCCGTCATGATGTATTAAAAACATGGCTGAGAGGGGACAGGACTATAAAATTTATACAAATATCTTAAGAGCAATGAATTTGACTGAATCTTAAATAGTAAGTATGCAAATCTGTTTGCTCATGGTCCTTTTGTTTTATGTTTATGGGGCTCATAAATGTCTTCATCATAATCTGATGGGGAATCTGTACTCGAAGACTCAGTATTACTTAAATGAGGTGAAGTTTGCTTTTTAGCTGTGGAATTTTTAGGAATAACCCCTTGCGCCTCTTGTTTTTAGCTCACCTGAGCCAAAGGCTCAAGGTGGGCTTTTGTGACTGGTCTTCGTCCGTCGTCCGTCGTGCGTCGTGCGTCGTCCGTCGTGCGTCTTCCATCTGTGAACAATTTACTTGAACGACACATTCTCCTGAACCGGTTACTGGATTTTTAAGTAATTTCACAGGAATGTTTCTTGGGTGACCCTCTACCAAAATTGTCTAAATGGTTCCGCTCCGCTGAACAAAATGGCCGCCAGCTAAAAATAGAAAAACCTTTAAACAACATCTCCTCTCAGGCAAATGGCCCGATTTCAAAATAATTTCACAGAAATGTTTCTCTCATGCCCCTTTACCAAACTTGCTAAAATGGTTCCGCTCTGCAAATCAAAATGGCCGCCAGAGCTAAAAATAGAAAACAAATATATTTTAAACGACATCTTCTTCTAGGCCAAGGGCCCGATTTCAAAATAATTTCACAGAAATGTTTCTCTAGTGCCCCTTTACCAAAATGGCTAAAATGGTTTGGCTCCGCTGAACAAAATGGCCGCTAGAGCTAAAAATAGAAAAAGGGCGTAGACTGTCATGCGTCTGTCAACAATTTATTTAAGAGACGTCTTCTCCTAAACCGGATAATGGGTTTTAAAATAATTTAACAGGAATGTTCCTTGAGTGACCTTCTACCAAAATTGCAAAAATGGTTCCGCTCCGCTGAATAAAATGGCCACCAGAGCTCAAAATAGAAAAACCTTTTAACGACATCTCCCGTGCCAGTGGCTCGATTTCTAAATAACTTCACAAAAATGTTCCTCTAATGCCCCTTTACCAAAATTGCTAAAATGGTTCCACTCTGCTAAGCGAAATGGCCGTCAGAGCTAAAAGTAGAAAAACCTTTAAAGGGGAACGCAATATAAGTTGTAAGTAAATCTTGGAGTAAAGTGCTTAACAAGCCATTCGTTTTGATGCAAGAATTTTCAAACTCGGCCTAGAAATAAAGACGTCATGGTGCTTTGAATATATTAAAAATGATTTTCATGGATTCCGCCATATTGTAGGCTTTGTGACGTCACACAGCCCAAATTAAATATGCAAAACCAATAATAAAGGGTTTTTAAGAATAATTTTGCTACATTTTTTATAATCTTTTAATTCTATTGACATGCAATCATTTCCCCCAAAATAAACAAACTTTATGAGAATAACTACCTTTATGAAACGAATTATAATGTTTATGAAACATCATTATATATTCAAAATGGCGGCGCCCATTCCACCAATGTTAAAATATTTAATTGTCTACAACTTACTTAATTTTCCACCGATTTTGATCACATTTGTGTCAAAATTAATTGTTTGAAAAATTCTTTACTTTAAACCACAATACATTTTAAGGTTGCATTCCCCTTTAAACGACATGCATCTATCAACAATTTACTTAAGAGACATCTCCTCTTTAACGGGTTAATGTATTTTGAAATAATTTTACAGGAATGTTCCATGAGTGATCCTCTACCAAAATTGCTAAAACGGTCCTGCTCGGCTAACAAAATGGCTGCCAGAGCTAATATTAGAATAAAACATTTAAAGGACATCTCCTCCCAGGCTAATGGCCCGATTTCAAGATAATTTTACAGAAATGTTCCTCTAATGCTCCTTTACCAAAATTGCTAAAATGGTTCTGCTCCGCTGAACAAAATGACTACCAGAGCTAAAAATAGAAAGACCTTTAAACAACATCTCCTTTTAGGCCTATGACCGGATTTTAAAGTAATTTCACAGAAATGTTCCTCTTATGTCCTTTGACCAAAATTGATAAAATGGTTCCCTTTGGCTTAACAAAATGGCCATCAGAGCTAAAAATAGAAAAAGGGCGTAGACTGTCATGCATCTGACAACAATTTACTTAAAAGACATCTCCTCCTAAACCGGTTAATGGATTTTGAAATAATTTTACAGGAATGTTTCTTGAGTGACCCTCTACCAAAATGCTAAAATGGTGCCGTTCGGCTAACAAAATGGCATCCAGAGCAAAAAAAAAAAAAAAAAAAAAAAATCTTTAAACAACATCTTCTCCTAGGCCAAGGGCCCGATTGTAAAATAATTTCTCAGAAATGTTCCTCTAATACCCTTTTACCAAAATTGCTAAAATGGTTCTGCTCTGCTGAACAAAATGGCCACCAGAGCTAAAAATAAAAAAAAAATCTTTAAACAACATCTCCTAGGCCTATGGCCTAATTTCAAAATAATTTGGCAGAAATGTTCTTCTGATTAAGTCATATTCTCCTTGAGTGCTATGATACTCGGGTGAGCGATATAGGGTCATCATGACCCTCTTAATCCTTTTACAAGAGCTTTTGCAATCCTCATCAGCCTGTTTTCTAATTTATAGAAGCTGAGCAATTAGCTAATCCTCCACATTACTTGACTCAGGCTCTTTTGGCTCAATTTTTTCCTTTTGTTTTTCTTTTGTGGAGGAAACTTGCCCAATAGGGGAGCTAGTTGCCTGTGGAATATAATCAGTTTTTTTTTATTTTATTTTTTTTTTAAATACTTTCCCACATTGTTATATAATCAAGATCAGTAACATCAGATTTTACGCGCTCAAAATGTACGTGAGGAAATTCACTCGCCTGCTGAGTATTTGCCTTTTTTGACAATGAGCTTAGCAATACATTTCTGCTTTTTATTTTTATCCCTAACACAGCTTTGGCCATGTGCTGCATTCGTCTGATCTTGGCCCTTCAGACGAAAATGGCTAGATTCCATCTGGCCACTATGCTGGAAATGGCCAGATGAAGGCACACTTTATTGCCCTTCTTCCTCAGCTCTATATTCGGATGCAGCTGAAAGTATTCTTACTGGCAAACTGATGTTGGGGGAAAATCCAAAATACGTAAAACCGCACTGTCCAACTTTGTGCACATCAAAGTTTCCAGTGTACCCTGATCAAGGCTACCCCTAGAAACAATGGCTTCTGCAATTACTGGTCCAGCATTAGGAATATACTGCAATTCCTATGCAGTTGCAAAGTCCAAGTATATTATTTCTTCCAGTTTTGAATTAAATTGTTGCAAAGAAAAGATCAAGATAAGATAACTAGGTTTAATTTGAATATCCTTTACAGTGTTGTACCTCTTCTAGCAACAAAAAGGCTACTTCTATGAAACAGGATTTTTTTTTTTATAAATACTAGACTCTTTCAGTATCACGGTCTTCTTGCTTACTGAAAATGGAGACTAGTATTTGCTACTTTCGGTGTCGTTTTTAGCTCAACTGTCACAAAGTGACAAGGTGACCTTTTGTGATCATATTTGTCCGTCGTCCGTCGTCTGTCCGTCTGTAAACAATTTTTTCAAATGATCTCTCCTCCTAAACCACTGATTGGCTTTTTTACCAAACAATACAGGAAAGAGCCTTGGTTGGTCCTCTTTCAAAGCCGTTCAAATGGTTCCGGTCCATTGCACATCTAGGTCACCGGAGCTAAAAATAGATTATTTCAACTGAAAACTTCTTGTCTGAAATCAGAAGGTCCAGGTCTTTGATATTTGGTATGTAGCTTCATCTAGTGGACCTCTACCAAATTTGTTCAGATTATAGCCCTGGGGTCAAAAATGGCCCTGCGCCGGGGGTCACTTGTTTTTTGTAGACCCATATAGGGAAAACTTTAAAAATATTCTTGTCTAAAAGCAGAAGGCCCAGGCCTTTGATATTTGATACATAGCTTCATCTAGTGGACCTACAAAGATTGTTCAAGTTATTGCCCTGGGGCCAAAAATGGCCCCGACCGGATGCCGACATCTTTCACATAGACTTATATAGAGAAAACTTTCAAAACTCTTATCTGAAACCAGAAAGCCTGGGCCTTTGATATTTGGTACATAGCTTCACCTAGTGTACCTCTACTAAGATTGGTCAAGTTATTGCCATGGGGCAAAAAATGGTCCCACCCCGGGGCCGACATGTTTTATATAGACTTATATAGAGAAAACCTTCAAAAATATTCTTATCTGAAATCAGAAAGCCCGGGCCTTTAATATTTTGTTCATAGCTTCACCTATGGACCTCTGCCAAGATTGTTCAAATTATAGCCCCGGGGCCAAATATGGCCCCGCCCTGGGGCGGACATGTTTTACATATACATATATAGAAATCTTCTTGTCTAAAAGTGCAAGGCCTTTGATATTTGGTATGTAGCTTCATCTAGTAGACCTTTACCAAATTTGTTCAAATTATGCCCCTGCGGTCAAAAATGGTCCTGCGCCGGGGGTCACTTATTTTATATAGCCCCATATAGGGATAAACTTTAAAAATCGTCTTGTCTGAAAGCAGAAGCCTTTGAATGTTATGATATTTGATCAATAGCTTCCACCAAGATTATTCAAGTTATTGCTCTGTGGCAAAAAATGGCCCTGTCCCGGGGCCGACATGTTTTACATAGACTTATATAGAGAAAAACTTCAAAAATCATCTTATCTGAAACCAAAAGGCCTGGGCTTTTTATATTTGGTGCATAGCTTCACCAATTTGACCTCTACCAAGATTGTTCAAGTTATTGCCGTGGGCCAAAAATAGCCTTGCCCTGTGGCCGACATGTTTTTGGTTTACTCTACTGACCGTTCTAAGGCGGTGGTCTCGGTGTTAGTCTTACTCTTTGTTGCTTTGTGTTTTAGTCTACGAAGCGATTTGTTTTATGTCCTACATTGTTTCATTTTGTTCTTGTGTTTTTCAGTTCTTTTAGGATTGCGATTACCTCGCTTGGGGAAGAGAGAGCTAATCTTAGTGCTTTTCGTACGTTTGTTCGATTTGTGCTTGTTTGGATTTGTCAGTTTCCTCTTCCTCTTGGTGTCTGGGAAGGCTGCGGTTTGTAATTGTGGCACTCCCCCTGGACTATTCTCTTACCTTTTTTTACATAGACATATATATAGTGAAAACCTTCAAAAGTCTTCTGATTTGAAACCAGAAGGCCTGGGCCTTTGATATTTGGTACTTAGCTTCATCTAGTAGACCTCTGCAAAGAATGTTCAAATTATAGCCCAAAGGCAAAATTATCCCGGCACCGGGGTGGACAGCTTTTACATAGACTTATATGGGGGCGGGGGGGGGGGTCACTTGTCACTTGTTTTAGATAGCGCAAAAAGCCATTGATATGATTAGGCCTAGGACTATCAAACTATTGATATGATTAGGCCTAGGACTATCAAACTAATAGGGAGGACGGACCTGAAGAGTAGACGACCTTTAAGTCAAAGGTTAAGGTCACCGTGACCTTAAGTACCAAAACAAAGCTTATAATTCTGTAATGCGGATCCTCAAACAGTAGAGATATTGGTCCTCACCAGTTTGTTTGTGTTGAGGTTGTACGGCCCAGTCAACCCATTGGGTCATGTCGAGCACGGTCAGTTTACCTAACCACACGTTTACTGGGCAGGCTTAGTC
This sequence comes from Anodontia alba, assembly GCA_964016985.1. NCBI lineage: Eukaryota > Metazoa > Mollusca > Bivalvia > Lucinida > Lucinidae > Anodontia > Anodontia alba. Next base: position 75,352,916 of record OZ024825.1, read on the forward strand.
CTCTAAGCGGTTAACCAGTATTGCGCACATTCTTTCGCCAGAAACTGACAACTACCCTTCTTGAATCAGCGAAGGGAGAGAGTGACCGTGGAAAATATTTCATGATTAATCTTCACGAAAAAAGGTTGCCGACCCCGGCGGGGGTTGAACCCGCGACCTCCTGGTCTCCAGTCGGACGGCGCATCCAACTGAGCCACCGAGGCCGGTGGTCCTCACCAGTATATGATCCTGATGGCAAAGGTCAAGGTCACCAGGACCTTTAATTAGTACTAAAAAACTTGAAAACATAGCAATGCTTGGGGCTAGGACCCTCAAACTTAGAAGGGACATTGGTCCTCATTGGTAGATGATACTGAGAGCAACGGTCATGGTTAAGGTCACTATGACCTTTAGTACTAAAAAGCTTATAATTTGGTAGTGCTTGCGGCTAGAACCCTTGAACGTAGATGGGATGTTGGTCTTGACCAATAGATGACCCTGATGGAAAAGGTCAAGGTCACAGTTACCTCTAGTACAAAACAAGCTTATACCCTGGGAATGCTTGGGGCTAGAACCCTCGAAAATAGTAGGGATGTTTCTTCTGAACAGAAGATGACATTGAGGGCAAAGGTCATAGTCAAGGTCACCATGACCTTAAGAACCGCACCTCTGTTAGCAATGCTATGTATAACATGATTAAGGTGTGCGATAGAAGGCGATGATGACTCTTGTTTATATAACAGTTTAAACTGTAGCCTATGGGAGGATTTGGAAAAAAAAAAAAAAAACATCTGAGCTGTTTTATACCCTCTTTTAGTACAAAAACCCAATAGAATCCTTTTTTTTCTTTTTTCAATAGGTTATGAATCTCCCTATATGGCGATTTATTGTACTGAACAGTGTAAACTGTGCTTTCAAAGGAGCTTCTGAAATATTTTTTCAGATATTTCTTCCAAGTTTTCAAAGTTTTTAGACCCTCTTTTGGTACAAAAGCCCCCAGAAGTATTAAAACTGGAGCTAGAAAATACAGAAACACAACTTTTTTGTTTAATTTGCACGAAACATTTCGGCTGATTTGGCGCCAAAAAGCCATGTGATGTAATTTTCGGTGCAAAATTTTAATTTTTTCTAATCTCTTCAGACAACGCACAGTCAGTTTGTTCGTCGAGATGACTATAAGAGAAATGTTATTCGCAGAGAGGGTTGACTCTGCGAATAATGCTATTTGAAAGACGGGAAGACGTGAACCAGTTTTCTTGTTTCGTTTTTGCAACTTTTCTTGCCAGCTTCCGGCCTGGTATTTTTATTTTATTTTAGCGCAAGTATAGTCTTTCAGGCGTTGGCACGATGTTTACCGCTGCCACCATTAAAGTAATTGGCCTATTACCTTTTTTATTCTTCTGTCTCGTGCTGTCAAGAGATCTCTCTAGGTTTCGAATACGTCAATTCAGTTTGGTGTCTAAGCTTGAAGTAGACTGGAGGCGCGCTTCACACTTGTCACGTGACAATTTTCTGACTAACCAAGTCGTCGACCAATGGACCAGCAGGTACTTGCTGTTGTTGATGTTCGGCCGACGAAATCGCACAACTACAACTCACTGGGTGGCTCTGGTTAATTGCGAAGTACACTCGAGAGCTATAGAATAAACTTAAAAAAGATTGCAAGCCACCACGGCGTCGGTGTCGGCTTCTGCGTCCGCGTTAGCGTTGCCGTCAAACATAAGATTAAAATTTTAAAAAAGCTTAGATCTCCTGACTCACTCGGTGAATCTTGTTTGTTCTTGGCCTGATATTAGATACTGGTCTGAAGTTTTACACTGTACCATGCTGACTCACCTTGATGACCTTAAAGTCAAGGTCATGGACTTTGAAATTTTACATTAAAGTTTAAGATTGAAGTTTTTTAAAATGGCTGTATCTCCTGAACTTGTCCATGGAACTATATTATACTTGACCTGTTGTAAGATAGTTGTCTGAAGTTTGATGCTGTACCATCAAGATCTACATCAGTGACTTTGAGATCAAAGTCATCGACTTTGAAATTTTATGCTTAAATTTTTTATTAAAGGTTTTTAGAAGTTTACATCATCTAAAGTTTCAGCTGAATCTATTTGATACTTTACTTGATATTAGATACTATGCTGCACCATCCTAACCCCATCACTAGCATTGAGGTCAAGGCCACGGATTTTGAAATTTTACATCAAAGCATTTTGGTTAATATTTTTTTTAGAATTTCATGTCTCCTGAAGAATCTAGTTCATACTTTGCCTGATTTTTAGATTTAAGTTAAATAGTTATTCGTCTCACATTGCACCTAAAATTTCCAATTACAAAAACGTGCTGCAAGGGCTAAATACTGAGAACATTACTCGAAACCCCTCAGCGTGTTCCTGTAAAGCATCGGAGTTCTGCTATAATCCAGCCGGTCGCATCATGACAGGTGACCTCAATATAGTCAGGATTAGCAAACTCGGGACATTCTTTCCAAAGGCCCTAAATATAGGGAACCCAGGTCTTTTACTTGGAAACAGAATTCCAAATTAATTTTGGGCCAAGAAAGAGGACGTGGAGGTTGACACCCTGTCTGAATGGGTTAAAATCGGTAATGTCCTTGGTAAACAGACCTGTCTCAGTACTCAGCAGAACTATGTCTCGCCGACATGAATCGGTGTTTGATGCTCAAGATGTTGCTGCTGAGTTAGCTGAAATCCATGAGAAGTTTGTCGTTTTTGTTCCAGCCGACGAGGCATCTAACAACATTGTGTTTGTTTGCAAAACACACTATATAAACCGCTTAACAGAAGAGCTTGGTATGAGTACCATGACGGGAACCCTACATATATTCTTACTGCTATGTCCAAGGAAGAAGTTCTACAAAACTACCATTCGGTGATGCTGACATTTGGAATTTCCCTTCCAGAGGAAAGTCTTGACCTTCCCAAACTGGATTCCTAAACTTCACAAGAATCCGTTCAAGCAGAGATATATTGCGGGTTCAGCTAAGTGCTCAACCAAACCGCTTTCTTAGATTCTAACACGAATCCTAACCGCAGTTAAAGAAGGCCTTCAGAAGTATTGTGACACTGCATATGCCAGAAGTGGTGTTAAGCAGGATCCTGAAAAACTCCAAAGAGCTTTTAGAAAACCTAAAGGCACAATCGCTTCATTCCGTCAACAGTATAAAATCTTTCGATTTCTCTACTCTTTACACTACTATTCCTCATGATAAATTGAAATCTAAATTAAAGGAAATTATCAACCAGTGTTTCTTCCACAAGAATGGTAACGTCGATTTCAGTATGTTGTCATTGACTACAAAGACACATACTTCGTTCGGAATCACTCTGATGCGCCACAAAAATACCCAGATGCAGATGTCATAAAGATGCTGGAATATCTAATCGACAATATTTTTGTGGAGTTCGGCGGACGGATATTTCAGCAAACATTCGGCATACCGATGGGTACTAACTGTGTACCGTTACTTGCCGACTTGTTTTTATACTCGTATGAGGCGGAGTTTGTACAAAGTCTCCTCCAAGCAGACAAGAAACACCTCGCACAACAATTCAATTTCACCTACAGATATATAGATGATGTATTGTCTCTGAAAAACCCAAAATTTGCAGAGTATTAAGAATTCATCTATCCACGTGAACTTGAAATAAAGGAAACAACGGAGACTGCAGCCTCCTCCTCCTCATACTTGGATTGTTATCTCTACATTGACAATGGAAAGCTTACTACTAGGCTTTACGACAAACGGGATGACTTCAATTTTCCCATTGTTAATTTTCCATTCCTGAGTAGCAATATCCCTTCTGTACCAGCATACGGCGTTTACGTTTCACAGTTAATCCGTTATGCCAGAACCTGCTCAAATTATCAGGACTCCATGGAGCGTGGGAAAGTGCTCACTACAAAGTTGTTGAGCCAGGGGTATCAAAAAACCAAACTGGTAGCAACACTTAAGAAGTTCTATGGGAGACATCATGATCTGGTCAATCTCTACAATGTGGCAGTTTCCATAATTGTTACTGATGTTTTTGCCAGTGACGCGCCATAAGTAGACTTCCCAATTCCCGGACATACGCTTCTACCGATATTTCCTTCGTTCAGGCCTATGGGCATGGTGGGCGAAGCTTGCTTACCAAGTAATGCTTACTATCCGCGGATGCCTGATTACACCCTTTATTCTGGGGTCCATGTCTGTTGGTCTGAACATTCTGATTCATCATTCGTTTATGGATTTATGAGTCTGGATTACGGCTTAGGAACCATGACCGCAACTACTTTAGCTCGCCTGTATGAAGTACAAGGAGAGCTCGCCTGTATGAAGTACAAGGAGAGTTCGCCTGTATGAAGTACAAGGAGAGTTCGCCTGTATGAAGTACAAGGAGAGTTCGCCTGTATGAAGTACAAGGAGAGTTCGCCTGTATGAAGTACAAGGAGAGCTCGCCTGTATGAAGTACAAGGAGAGTTCGCCTGTATGAAGTACAAGGAGAGCTCGCCTGTATGAAGTACAAGGAGAGCTATTGTAGTCACAACTGTATATGATGCTTCTTCAAGAAAGATGATATCTCTTAACATTTGTCTTTCTCCCAGACCTGAGACCTCGGACCACTCCAGCAGCTGCTGTATCCGAATCAAATGTTCCTTAGAAACCTGAGTTTTTGGGTGCAAACTAATGCACACTTTGACACCCTGGCAATGCAATGCCATCACTGCATCTCTCGTCAGATAGGTTGTTGGGTCACAAAAAATTCGCCAAAGTCTGGCCCAAAATTTGACTTCAAAAGAAATCTAGGTCATAGTGACCTATATTTCACAGTCCAGTGAGTTTGCTTTCAATCTTGAAGGGTATTTCATGTGTAAACATCATATTTTCGAATTCTGAGTATGACCTGGTTTGACCTCAAAATAAATGTAGGTCACAGTGACCTATATTTCACAGCCCAGTGATTTTGCCTTTTATCTTGAAAAGTATTTCATATATAAACACCTCTGGGGTGGTCGGGTGTGGCGAAGGTGTCGTGTAACTTACAACACCGGGGCGCCCAACAGATGTTGGCTTACAGTTGGCAAGGCTTGCTATTCTTGTAGTAGATAAGGGTAGAGGAGAATGTTCTTATTTCTTCTGTTTCTTCCCTTTCATTCCTGTTCTTCTTTCTTCCATGTCCCTCTCTTTCATCTCATCTGCTATCTCTTCTATCTCTTTCCTCCCTTTCTCTGGGAGACGACACAAAATGATCCACAAGGGTTGCCGTGTCGTTAAATCCCAACACAATTAATATATAAAACACCTGGGCCCAGTTGTTCAAAGCTAACGACGTCGTTAGTTAACGATTCGTTAAAATTTACATCAAGTGATACGCAAATATGCTGAAATTTTTTGCTGAAAAAAATGTGAGTACTTTTGCAGTGCAAAAGCTACTCACATTTTTTCAGCAAAAAATATCAGAATATTGTATATTGAATCCGCTAAAACAGTTAACGAAATGACCCTTAACGAGCTCGTTAAGCTAACGACGCTTTGAACAACTGGACCCAAACTTTCAGATTATCCTTCAGTATTGCCCGAAGTTTGACTTAAAAATAAATGTAGGTCAGTGACCTATATTTCACAGTTGAGTGATTTTACCTTGTAGTTTGAAGAATATTAATATTGGTGTATAAACATTATTCTTTTGGATTATGAGTCAGAACGATCGAGCTTAACTTCAAAATAAATGCAAGTCACAGTGACATAATTATATTTCATGGTCCAGTGAGTGTACCTTATTTATAACTTGAAGAGTATTTCGTGTATAAACTTTCCGATTATGAGTCATTATGACAAAGTTTGAAGTACGTTATTTCCTTATGTAGTATACTCATATGACTTCGCCTAATGCAGGCGTGACATTAACTCTCACGGAATTCTTGTTTCATTTGATTGCAAAGCGCGTTTCAGGTGAGCTACACTGTCCTGCGACAGCTCTTATTGCAACTTTTCTTGCGCACTTTCGGCCTGATATATTTTTGTGTTTTCAGTGAAATTCTGGTCTTTTGGGTGTAGGGATGTTGTTTACCACTGTCACCATTAAAGTAATTAACAATTACCTTTTAGTTATTCTTGGTTGCGCAGTCGAGAGATCTCTCTAAAGGTCTGTGTTAGGTGTCTAAGCATGAAATAGGCTGGAGAAGTGTTTCTCATATCACATTACAGGTTTCTTAATAACCACATCACCGACCAATGGGCCAACATGCTCTCGCTGTTTGTTGGCTAATTAACTCGGACCACTTCAGTCAAAGCGAATTGAAGTGTCCGGGTAGCCGAGTGATCAGCACTTGATCCCATACTTAGGATCACCAGGTCCCGGGTTCCACGGCCTTCATTGCACAGAGTCTTTTATTATCAGACTAATATCATCTTGATATGATTTAAATAATGTTGAAAGGACGTAAAATGGAAAAAAAAAGTATATTCGATTACCAGGTGACACGTCAAACACTTTGTGAATTCACATTTCTTTAGCAGCAAGTTGATATACATTAACACTAAGGCCAGCTTTTGCTCCAGCATGCATGTACAAACACTTAGGGTGAATATGGTGGACTTTTTTGACTCTATTCTCCTTTGGTATTTTGATGGTTTATCTAATGCTGAGAAAGATATAAATACAATGCACTCTTGTTATGACAACAACAAAGATACTGTCATTAAAATGAATTTGCTGTTGTAAATAATCCTTAACGCTTTCCATACTATGGGCAAATTCAGAAGACAACAAAATGATGATATTTTTTCTTAATTTTCCTAGAAAATAGGATCTAACACTTCATGTAAATTGTCTCCTAAGGACAAATCCCTTTTTCTAGGAAATTTAAGAAAAATATTTCAAGGTGGCATCTGCTGAAAATTTTACCCAGCATGCAGTGTTAATGAGCAGACTGATATGCAAGGCCTTCTTTATTCTTATTTCCCAAAGAACAAATGCTTTGAATAATTGTCAGAATCGCCTCTGTGAGCCGATTCTAACAAATACACAAAACGGGTTTCCGGAAGTATTAAATACAAAGGTCTTACATAATTCCTGATTTACTATTATCTCTTGTGCGAAAGTTTCGTGCCAGACAAATTATCATTATAACGAATTTTGTCGTTATATCAAATGTCGGTATAAAGAGGATTCACTGTAAAAGAAACAGAAATGGAGAAATCAGGCTTGGTCAAAACTGCTATTTTGTGCAAGCAGAGGAAGTCTAAATTTGTTCACTCCTGCTTAAAGGTATTTGATTTCTTTCTTACCTTATCAGCACATTTGTGGCCAAAAGATGGTGTTAAAAGCATATGTTTATGCAAAAGATGGCGGAGATAAGTGGGCAGACAGGCTGTCTACAAATGGTCACTGTTGAGTGATACCTTCTCGCTGCTTCTCCGTCTGCCATGTCTCCAAAACACACCCGATTCCAACAAGGCATTAATGTTGGTGCAGGCCTCAATAGCCAAGTCGGATACATGTCCAACTGATGATCACGTTGCGGGTTCTATCCCAGCCGGGTCCGGCAATATTCTTTTGTGGAGATTGATCATGAAATATTTTCTATGGACCTTCTCTCCCTCCCGCTGATTCAAGAAATGTAGTTGTCAGTTTCTGGCGAAAGAATGTGCACAAGTACTGGTTAATCGCTTAGAGGACTCAGCCTACCCAGGAAAAGTGTTGCTAGGTGAACTGACCGGCTTGACGTGACCATAATGGTATTGACTGGGTTATTAAAACCCCAACCAAACCCAACTAGTGTTGGCTTAGTGTCAGTGGCATTCCCACAGAAGCAGCAATTATTCAACCTCATTGCATTTGGGTCATAGAGTTCTAAGAGAACAAGTACTGATCAGGTCCAGTTCTTCAAAACTAGCGATGTGGTTAGTTAACGTATCGTTAAAGCTTTGATCATTACGAAAGTATGGCATATACGCTAATATTCTTGCTGAAAAAAATGTGAGTAGCTTTTGCTTTTGCAAAACCTACTCACATTTTTTCAACAAAAATACCCGTGAATTAGATATTGTACTCACTAGAACGGTTAATATTTTGACCACTAACGAGCTCGTTAAGCTAACGATGCTTTGAACAACCGGGTCCAGACTGTAACGATGTCAATATTGATCTGGGTTTGGTTTACATCTGAGTTCATAACCTGGAGTTAATGAGTACAGGCCGGCCTCGTTGGCCCAGTCGAATGCGCGTCCGACTGGTAATAAGGTCGATGATTCGATCTCCGCCGGGTCGGCAACATTTTTGTGGAGATTCATCATGAAATATTTTCTAGATCATTCGGGGATGGTTGGATGTGGCGAATGTGTTGTGTATCTTACCTCACCGTGGCGTCCAATATATATTGGCACAGTTGGCTTGCTATCCTTGTAGCAGATAAGAGTAGAGGGGAATGTTTTTATTTCTTCTGTTTCTTCCCTTTCATTCCTGTTCATCTTTCTTCCCTGTACGTCTCTTTCATCTTCTCTACTATCTCTTCTATCTCTTTTCTCCCTACTCTGGGAGACGACACAAAGGTTGACGTGTCGTAAAACCCCAAAACAATCAAAATTCTACGGTCATTCTCTTTTGTTGATTCAAGAAGGGCAGTTGTCAGTTTCTGGCGAAAAAAATGTGCGCAAGATCTGGTTAACCGCTTAGAGGACTAAGCCTGCCCAGGAAAAGTGTGGTAAGGTAAACTGACCACGCTTGACATGACCCTAATGTGTTGGTTGGACCGTAAAATCTCAACCCAATCATTCAATGAGTAGAATCCGCCCAAGCTTATATTGACTTCCAGTTGGGCAAGGCCTTCTGTCCTTGTAGCAGGTAAGGGTAGAGGGGGAATGTTTTTATTTCCTCTGTTTCTTCACTTTCATTCTTGTTTCTCTTTCTTCTCTGTACCGCTCTTTCATCTCCTCTACTGTCTCTTCTATCTCTTTTCTCCCTTTCTCTGGGAGACGACACACAATGACCCACAAGGGTTGACGTGTCGTTAAACCCCATCACAATCACAAAAGTAGATTCCGCCTGCAAACAGTGTAGCCTGGTTATGAAAATGTCTTGGTACCGTACACGTAGTAACGATCCAGATCAGGCAGCCAAGAGAGACAGTCAGATCAGGGCCTTTACTTTTTGACGATTTATTTATCCACAAGTATTTAATGTAGTGGACAGTCAAGGCCTTTATTAATACATCTTGCAGGCTGATCTGGATAGTATATAGTTTTTGTTTTTGTTCGTCTTTCCGTCATGTTCGTGTCAAAGTGTCACTAGGGTCAAAGTTTTTGCGTCAAAGTTTATCAGACCTTATATGAAAACCTGTTGATGGATTTCATTTATATTTGGTATGATAGTAGATACAGGTCTAGAGTTTCAATTACCGCCATCCCTGTTGGGTGGCGTGACCTTAAGATCTAGATCAAAGACTAAGAATTTTCATCATACCTTGAGACGTCATTGTTTTACTGCAGATCTCGGCAACATAGTTGCTTCCTGATGTGGCGTCATGTTTAACCCTCAGTGGCTCGAACTACCCATATCTCAGAACAAATTCCCATGGTCCCAAAGATGTTTGAGCCATTGAAGTTCGACTACTTGACAGACAGTCCATAGGCCCTAACAATATATATATATATATACCTTAAAGGATAAAAGCAATGTTCAAGAATGTATCTGAGATGCAAGATCTTGACAGTGAATTTTGATGCAAATTTGATCAAAATTGCATGAAAAATAAGTAAGTTATCAAGGTTTTAAGCTATCAAAACAACTATTATGGGTGCCTACAGGCCACCATTTTGAATATTTAACGAGGTTTTATGACGTAATCAACCCTTCATTCAATATGTGAAACCTAAAAGGATTTAAATCAATATTCAAACTGTATCTTTGAATACAAGCTTATATAGCTTCTTCTCTAGGCAGTTATTAATTTTGCTTGAGAACGCATTTTCTTCAGAAAGAAGAATTATTCAATATTCGGAAATGTTTAGAACTTCATTAATTAGTCAAAATGGCCGGCGGTGCCCTTGATAACAGTTGTAAAATCTTTTAACGTCTTTGACTTGTGTAGTTTTTATCCAATTTGGATCCAATTTACACAAAACTGTATGATTTGTCAGTATCTTTTACCCAAGATACATTCTTCACCAACATTGCATTTTTCTTAAATACTTGAGACGGACATGTCCAAGCAAAAAGTGTAGACCCTTATCAGATGCCAAAAATGTCTATCTGATCACAGTCCACAGTGATTGCTGCTTAGTCAGCAGTTTAAACCATTGTTCTTCTGAACCCGGATATACCCTGCCTTTGCAAACAGAGTAGATTCAAATTAGTTGGGGTTTAAATGACACGTCAACCCTTGTGGGTCATTCTGTGTTATCTGTGTCATTCTGGAGAAAATTGATAAAGGAGATAGTAGAGATGAAAGAGAGAGACAGTGAAGAAAGAGGAACAGGAATGAAAGTAAAGAAACAGAAGAAATTAAAACATCCACCCACTACCCTTACCTGCTACGAGGATAGCAGGCCTTGCCCAACTGTAAGCCAATAGCAGTTGGACGCACTGGTGATGTAAGATACATGACACCTTCACTACACTCGACCACACCCCAAAATGAGTTGCAATCACTGCAAAACACAATACATCTGATGAGGGTATATGTTTGCAAAATGAATTGCAAACATAGACCCTCGTCAGATGTAGTTTGCAGTGATTGGGAATACATGTACAGTGAACATTTGTTACAACACTTGATACAATGACAAAATTTGCTATAATGATAATCTGACTGGCATGAAACCTTTGCTCAAAGAGGTGACAGTTAATCAGAAATTTTGCAAGAACATTGTATTTAACGCTTAACACTCCGGGTAAAATTTTCAGCATATGACATATATTTTTTTTTTTCTGATTTTTCCCAGAAAACAGGTTTTGACATTTCATGCCTGTATACTACAATGTTTCTCATTACCAAGGGTGTGCTGATTTACTTAAAGATGACAAATTCCCTAATTTTAGAGTATTTTAAATTAAAGATATTTTTGTGATAACAATAATGCCTGAAACTGCATAAAAAATACTGCTGGTTCAAAAATTACATGCGTTCACTCAAAGAATTTTGTTACTGTTTTAAATTCAGTGAAAACACTATCCCACAATGCACTATTGTAGGATGTCATTGGTTATTTTTTAAACTTTTGTATACAATTAGATTTTATATTATAAGTTAGCAATTTTATATGATTAAAACTGATTCAAATAAATTTTAAAAAAAAGTTGTTGTTTTTTTTTAACTTTAAAATTGCGAAATTCAGATGTGTGGTTGGAATAAAACAAAGAACAAATAAGTGATTGAAAATTACCTTTTGAATGAGTATTACATAAAAGTTTGATGTCTGATATCTTCAGAAAATGGAATTTTAATTAAGATTTTTATTTAGATTTTTTTATACAACCCCTCTCAATAGTGTTGGGGTATCAGGTTTTCCTTTTTTAGTGTCTGTCTGTTCATCCACCAGTATTTGGTTTCAACTCTCCAATTTGAACAGTTTTCAGTTTTTTGATAGATTTTATTCAAAGTGCATACAAATTTATATCAAAGGTGAGTGGTTTAGGATTATTAATTGGCAAAATCGGATAACTGTTGAGTTACTGCCCTTAATTACTAACAAATAGTTTTGCGGGGTATGTTATTATAATTCTTTAATACATTTATATTTATATTTTTGCACAGTTAAAGAAATGTCCAAAGTTGTGAAGGATATTCAATATGAATCTCATATTCCATATGAATTCCATATGAATCTCATATTATGTGTAAAAAATTTGTGCGTTTACGACATTTGTATTTAGATTTTATATTTCAAGTTAGCAAATTTTTAAAATGATTAAAACTGATTATATTTCGAGGGTTGAGCGCAAGACTGTAGTAACTCAAACATATTTTTGAAACCCTTGTTTAGGGGAAGCTTTGATTCCTTTGTAAACAATGCAAATTTAGGTGCCATTGCTCATACGAGCAATGGCACCTAAATTTTCATTGTTTACAGAAAGAAATGTTGTAATCTTCATAACGCCTTCATGGTGAGGAGACTAAGTATTGGGAAAAACAACCATCTGACTTGCTATAGTCTTGCAATCAACCCTCGATTTAAACGTTTTTGTTGTTTTTTTTAATCAAAATTGCAAGATTTAGATCCCTGTGAATCTACAGCTGTCGCAAATGACGCTTTAAATGTTTGCTCAAGCCTGTGTCTCCCAATACTCTGGGTTAACCCTTAAAGCGCCAAGTAAATTTTGTAGATAACATTCTTTTTTTTTTTTTTGTTTGTTTCAGAGAAAATAAATCTTGAAATTTTATATGAATTGTCTGCTTGATAGATGATTTATATGAAATGTCAAAACTGTTTTCTTTGTAAAAAAAAATAAATGAATAAAACTTGTCATCAGCTATAGTTGTGATTGGTGTTTTATGAATTAAAACAGTGCTTCCAAAAGTGTAGACCTGATGAGACTGAATATGCAGGGTGATCCAAGTCAGTTTAACGCACTTGTCTGATCAGGCTTACACTTTGACAGTACTGAATTAAGTTTTAGTATGGGGAAAAATAGACCTGAGCAAACAGTGCAAACCCAGACCTGAAGCCACATTCTGCTCCGTGTAGACAATGATCAGATAATGCATTCTCTGAATACTTAACCCACTTAAAGCCCAATCACAACTGCAGCAGACCCCCTTTAAATATTTATAGAAGACAAGTGAGTCTGCCAGGCTGACGGTTCACACAAAATGTTATGACTTGTTTTCTAAGAAAAATAAAAATCTGCTAATAAGATGTCGATCTGCTGCAAATTTTTCACGGTACTTTAATGCTTCGCACTCTGGGTAAAATTTTCAGCAGAATAAATATTTCTTATTTTTGCCAGGAAACATGTTTTGGCATCTTATGCAAATTGTCTCCACTGGAGACAATTTGCATGAAATGTCATATCCTGTTTTATGGCAAAAATAAGACAAATATTTCTATGTCATCTGCTGAAAATTTTAGCCTGAGTACTAAGGGTTAAGAGATGATATAGGCTCAAATGAGCCTTTATGAGAAATGGATCCAACATCCAGGTCAGCCTATCAATCCATGGAGCACGATGGCCATTGCTGTATCAAAAGATTGAGCCGAAACGTCAGAAAACACATTCTGACGTGCCCCAGCAAAGATTCAGATCAACCTGTGCATTTGAACAGTCAGATCAGAATCTTCACTGGGCACATTTTGGATGACCAAGTATGACTAATTGAGTCCGCCTTTGGTGCACATGTCAAAGTACATTTTCTCCATTACGAAAACACGCCTATTCATATATATAGAAAATTTCACCTCCAAAAGCTGAAAAATTTTCAGATAAAAAATCTGATATTTTTCATATTTTTTGCCTAAAACATAGATTGTGGGTACTCGTTAGAACCACCTCGACGAGGCGGTTCTAACGAGTACCCACAATCTATATTTTAAGCAGAAATATGAAAAATAATGTATACCCCTGTAAACCCCAGTTTTACTATATAAAAGTGGGGTTTAAGGGGGTCAACATTATATAGGCTTGTTTTCGTGATGCAAATGGCGGCTCAGATACTGATGAATTCAGGTTTAACAATGCGTTAACCCATGAGTCATTTGCGTCAGAATGCTATATTAACTGGGTCTGGTATTGAAATGGCTTTAATGTTGTCATACGCGACTCGGATAAACCTGAATGGTGAAGGAAAACTTGACCAGACTGCCAGAATGTTCAGGCGGCTCAGTAAATTGTCATCTATATATGCAATAAAACCTTTTCTAATATTACATAATATTACTGCGCAATGTTTTGTTTTTGTTTTTTTTCTTTTTTTTTTTTTTTCTTTTTTTTTTTTGTTCATTTTCTGTTCTATGAATATTCGACAAAGTGACCAGTGGCTAGTGCTAGTCCATCAGCAGGGATTTGATAATGTCTTAAAAACTTTGACATGATGCAAGAACAAATGAAAGCACTGTGTACAAATTAACAGATGAATACAAAAACAAACATTTTAGGTAAATGTCCTAAAATTTCGAAAATCAAAGCGTCTGAAAAAACGACATCTGCAAATAGGACAGACCCAGATCAGGTCTGATCAGGGACTACACTGTTTGCCATTCCACTAAGTATTTAAAGGAACAACTGCATTAAAAACAGAATTTAGGCCAAAATAGTATGAAATAAAGTTTTCGAAATTTTAGGATATTTACCATATATACCTGTCAGTCAGCATACAAGTATGGCAGGGGTAAAATATATAGGGATACACATATAATACAGACTGACCAAATTCACCTGTTGCTGTGACCTTTATATTTAATTTTCACAAGGGTACAACCACTGCACAGTTTAGGCATGACAGAAAAAAGCATCCTGCATTCCAAATGAAGCTGCTAGTTGCTTACCTGTACAGATAGTACCAGTATATGCAGTAAATGTTTGAGTTTAAGTTTTACAGCCCAGTCAAAATTATTAAGGTCATGCTGAGCTGGGCATTCCACAACTATTTTTTACTGGACAGGCTTATTAGTCCTCTAAACGGCTAACCAGTACTTGTGCACTCTCTTTCACCAGAAACTGACAACTCCTCCTTGAATCAATGAAAGGTGGTGGGGGGAGGGGTGGGGGTACCTGTACAGTAAATATATACTTATACATACTATATGATCAAAAGCTCTAAGCAACAGGTCAATTTTGTTGGCCTATACTGTTTTTCAAAGTTTATATTTTTTATTATATATACAGTAGTTTTGTTTGACTTAGCATCACTGAGAAATTTTTCAGTATGCTGTGACTGTCTGAATGTGATGTTCTATTCTTTCTTATGCAGCCAGTACCAATTTTGGCAATTCTTTGTGGGGATAAAGGTTTAATTCCCAGCTGGGTCATACCTAAGATTTTCCAAAACTGGAAAGTATTAGTAATGCCCCACCTAGGGATTAAACCCACAACCACCAAGTCTAAAGGCAGATATACTTCTGAACTACTCAAGACCACATATACAGTTGTAATTCCACATATCTGGATTCCTAAACCACTTTCCATACGTATCCTTAACAACCTTTCCATCCCTGAGTTTCCGAAATGGACTCCTCCATCTCTAAATTTGGACACCTCCATTGCGGCAAATAGGGATATCAATCAAAAAATCAATAACAGAATGGCAAACAATGTAGATCCAGATGAGATGGCTCATTATGAGCCATCTTATCTGGATCTACACTGTTTGCAAAGGTACCTTTTTTGGTCTACAGGGCTGAAAAGGTTAATACAAATTAATTTGCCTATCCAGTGGTATCTTGTTTACCATAAATATTCTAACAGACAGGCCTGGGCAAACAGTGTTCAACCAGATCAAGTCATTTGAACAGAGCCTATACTGTTGTTCTGTCACAACAGTTTCACCTGTGGTTTATTTACACTGGCACTTTCTGTTTCATCGCAAAAACTGGTGTTATGGTAAATAAATTGAGTCCTGGACTTTGATTGATTGTGTTGGGGTTAAACGACATATCAACCCTTGTGGGTCGTTTTGTGTCGTCTCCCAGAGAAAGGGAGAAGAGAGATAGAAGAGATAGTAGAGGAGATGAAAGAGATGGGACAAGGGAGAAATAAAAATGAATGACATAGAGAAACAGAAGAAATAAAAACACTCCCCCTCTACCCTTACCTGCTGCAGACCTAATTACCGCACATGCTCCTATAAGCGCATAGTCAAGCAATTCTGCAGTCTTCAGATTACAGGCAGTGTAATTTTTGTCTACTTCTTTATAAAGGCATATGTTGTGGGTATCCATTTGAATTGCATCGACTTGTCGATGCAATTGAATTGCATCGACTTGTCGATGCAATTCAAATGAGTACCCACAACATATGCTTTATGAAGAAAATCAGAATAAAAAAAACACAAAAAACATCGCACAAGAATCATTAGGTAAGCCCTTCGCTGATTTTTTTTTTAAGTGTACCCTAAGTACAGGTGGATACATATTTTACCACAAGTTTGCCCAGTAATTGTGCGGTAATTAGATGGAATACGGTAAGTAGATTTTTTTTTTTTTTTTATATTTTATCAGTTAATTTTGTAGAGCTTAATTATCCTTCCAGTCTTGTCAATTAGCAATTTCTTGACTGACAGTGACAATGTCAGTAGCATCAATTCTTCACAATATTATCCAATAACGTGACATGATGATGATGATGATGATGGTTTGGTGTTTTACGTCCTTTTCAACATTATTTGAGTCATATCAAGGTGACGGAAGGGTGATAATGAAAGGCTCTGTTCAAAGAAGTGCCGTACAGTAAGGAGTTGAATTCTGCCTACAGCAGGACTCGAACCCAGGACCTTGTGATCCAAAGTCAGAAGCGCTAACCGCTCGGCTACCCGGATGCTTCTTGATAGTCTGACAATGAAAAACATCCATTTAAGGAGCAAAATCAATCAGAAAGTAGAATGTGTTTTAGTAAAACACTGTACTCTCAACCATATGCTTGTCCCTACAAAATTAGTTAAAAAGGGACATTACTCTAAACAAGAGCGCCATGATGGCCCTATATCTCTCATCTGAATCATGTTATACATAGCATTGCTAGCAGAGATGCAGTTCTAAAGGTCATGGTGCCCTTGACCATGACCTCTGCCCCTAGGGTCAACTTCTGGTCATAAGAAACATCCCTACTATGTTTGAGGGTCCTAGCCCAAAGCATTGCCGAGTGATGCTTTTTACTAGTGTCTGTGACCTTGACGTTTGCCCTCTGTGTCATCTACTGGTGAGGACCAACATCCCTTCTAAGTCTGAGGGTCCTTGTCCGAAGCATTGCCAAGTTATCAAGCTTTTTAGTACTAAAGGTTATTGTGACCTTGGCCATGACCTTTGCCCTCGGTGGCATCTACTGGTGAGGACCAACATCTCTTCTAAGTTTGAGGGTCTTAGCCCCAAGCATTGCCAAGTTATCATGCTTTTTAGTACTAAAGGTGCTGGTGACCTTGACCTTTGCCCTCAGGACCATCTACTGGTGAGGACCAACATTTCTACTAAATTTGAGGGTCCTTACCATAAGCAATGCAGAATTGTAAGCTTTTTTGGTACTAAAGGTCATGGTGACCTTGACCTATGACTTAAAAGTCATCTACTCTTCAGATCCATCCTCCCTATTAGTTTGATAGTGCCTAATCATAGCCAATGGCTTTTTGCTCTATGTAAAAAATTGACCGCGCACCCCACCCCCCTCTGGGCGGGGCCTCTTTTCACCCCGGGGGTCATAATTTGTACACTTTTGTCAGAGAACCTGTAGGCAATGCTATATACCAAATATCAAAGGCTAGGCCTTGCACTTTCAGACAAGAAGATTTTAAACTTTTTTTTCCTATATAAGTCTATGTAAAACATGTCGGCCCCGGGGTGGGGCCATTTTTTACCCCAGGGCTATAATTTGAACAACCTTGGCAGAGATCTACTAAGTGAAGCTATGTACCAAATATCAAAGGTCCGTGCCTTCTGGTTTCAGATAAGAAGATTTTTGAAGGTTTTCTCTATATAAGTCTATGTAAAACATGTCAGCCACGGGGTGGGATTTTGGCCCCAGGGCAATAACTTGAACAATCTTGGTAGAAGTCCACTAGGTGAAGTTATGTATCAAATATCAATGGCCTGGACCTTCTGCTTTCAGACAAGAAGATTTTTATTTTTTCCCTATATGGTTCTATGTAAAACAAGTGACCCCGGCGCGGGGCCATTTTTTACCCGAGGACTATAATTTGAACAACTTTGGTAGAGGTAGAGGTCCACTAGATGAAGCTACATACCAAATACCAAAGATGTGGGCCTTCTGGTTTCAGACAAGAAGATTTTTAAGTTTCCAGTTAAAAAATCTAGTTTTAGCTCCTGTGACCTAGTTGTGCAATGGACCGAAAACATTTGAAACTTTGTAACTTTGAAACAGGACCAACCAAGGACCATTCCTGTGAAGTTTGGTCAAAATCCAAACAGTGGCTTAGAAGGAGATCTTTTGAAGAAATTGTTTACGGATGCACGGACAGACGCGTGCACAATGGACGACGGACAAAATGTGATCACAAAAGTTCACCTTGTCACTATGTGACAGGTGACCTAAAATAATTAATCTCATCTTCTTCAGAGGTAAATCAGGTTATCTACTCCCCAGCTCCAGTAAGGCTCAATTTATTATCAAGATATCTTGCTCACAAGAAAAGTGTGATGGATGCATCACGAAAACATGCCTATATAATTCTGACCCCCTTAAACCTCACTTTTATATAGTAAAACTGGGGTTTGCAGGGGTATACATTATTTTTCTTATTTCTGCTCAAAAACATAGATTGTGGGTACTCGTTAGAACCGCCTCGGCGAGGCGTTTCTAACGAGTACCCACAATCTATGTTTTGGGCAAAACTATGAAAAATATCAGATTTTTTTGGTAAAATTTTGTATATATTTGAATAGGCGTGTTTTCGTAATGGGACAAAAACCCAAAGGCAATATGTCCCTCCTTCTTCGAAGTTGACGGCATTACAAAGCGTTTTTGTTTCCTTATCTACCTGAAAATGTTTACCTCAACACCTGTTAAAGCAACAGAAGAAAAAAAACACCAGTGACTGTCATCACATGCAGTCAAATGGACTTTGTTCAGGCCCCGAGGTTATAAAACTTTTTGCATCCTCAACTCAGCTGAGCATGAAATTTTCTCTGCTAATAAATATGAAAATGCCAACTATTGTTGGCATTTTCATATTTTTAGCAGAGAAAATTTCATTCTTAGATATCTTTAGCAAGAAAGAATTTGCTATAGTTAATAATTTGAGATTTATTAGCAGGACCAATTTCATGCTCAGATGAGTTGAGCATGAAAAAAGTTATAACCTTGGGGCCTGGTTTTAGCATAAGTATGGTAAGGAGTTATGACATCAGAATATTTAAGTAAAATATGGTACCACATTTACACTAAGAAATTAGCTAGGACAGAAAAGACTGAGCAGATACAGCATCTGGTCAGGGTCTACGCTGTTTGCCACCCCTCCAGCAGTTTTTAGATACATCAGTAGATCATACACAACCTCTTTATAACACTACTGCTTGGATCGAAAGCAAAAAAAAAACGTGTTAGTTAAACAATCATGTTGAATCTGAATAAAATGTATAGATAATATAGAAAAATAACAATTAAGTGTCACAAAAGTGCTACCGAAACTGCACAGCCCCCGCCCCCCTCCCCCTCCCACCAGGTCTACACTGTCTGCTCAGGAATGTCTGGCCAAATATTTAAGGGGAATGGATACACATTCAGGGAAGGTAACTCTGTCAAATTGTTTTGTCTCCCTTCTGAAATGGCGTTTACTCTAAGAAGGAAAGAATCTGCTCCCCTTGGGAGCAAATTCTTTCCTTTCAGAGTAAACCCCTTATAGATGGGACTTGCAGGAAAGCAAACAGGAAGTCACAAGTTGTCTCTCTGGTATAAAATAGCCAAAAAGTCTACCTAGTGTATTCAATCACTTTAAAGTAAAACGAGCGTTAAGTTACCATCTGGTTCACGGTTCATTATTCACGGTTCAGGATTCAGCGTATGGTTCAGTATTCAGGATATTATTCAAAATACGACCTGCAGCGTCTGGTTCATTATTCAGGGTATTATTCAAAACACGACCTGCAGCGTCTGGTTCAGGATTCAGCGTAATATTCAAAATACGAGCTGCAGCATCTGGTTCATTATTCAGGGTATTATTAAAAAATGGTCAGGATATTATTCAGCGTATGGTTCAGTATTCAGGGTATTATTGAAAATACGACCTGCAGCGTCTGGTTCAGGATTCAGGGTATTATTCAAAATACGAACTGTAGCGTCTGGTTCATTATTCAGGGTATTATTCAAAACACGACCTGCAGCGTCTGGTTCAGGATTCAGCGTATTATTCAAAATACGATCGGCAGCGTCTGGTTCATTATTCAGGGTATTTTCAAAACACGACCTGCAGCGTCTGGTTCTGGATACAGCGTATTATTCAAAATACGGGCTGCAGCGTCTAGTTCATTATTCAGGGTATTTTTCAAAACACGACCTGCAGCGTCTGGTTCAGGATTCAGCGTATTATTCAAAATACGAGCTGCACCATCTGGTTCATTATTCACGGTATTATTAAAAAATGGTCAGGATATTATTCAGCGTATGGTTCAGTATTCAGGGTATTATTGAAAATACGACCTGCAGCGTCTGGTTCAGGATTCAGGGTATTATTCAAAATACGAACTGCAGCGTCTGGTTCATTATTCAGGGTATTATTCAAAACACGACCTGCAGCGTCTGGTTCAGGATTCACCGTATTATTCAAAATACGAGCTGCAGCATCTGGTTCATTATTCAGGGTATTATTCAAAAACGGCCAGGATATTATTCAGGGTATGGTTCAGTATTCAGGGTATTATTGAAAATACGACCTGCAGCGTCTAGTTCAGGATTCAGGATATTATTCAAAATACGACCTACAGCGTCTGGTTCATTATTCAGGGTATAATTCAAAACACGACCTGCAGCGTCTAGTTCAGGATTCAGCGTATTATTCAAAATACGAGCTGCACCGTCTGGTTCATTATTCAGGGTATTTTTCAAAACACGACCTGCAGCCTCAGGTTCAGGATTCAGCGTATTATTCAAATACGAGCTGCAGCGTCTGGTTCATTATTCAGGGTATTTTTCAAAACACGACCTGCAGCGTCTGGTTCAGGATTCAGCGTATTATTCAACATACGAGCTGCAGCATCTGGTTCATTATTTAGGGTATTATTCAAAAATGGTCAGGATATTATTTAGCGTATGGTACAGTATTCAGGGTATTATTCAAAATACGACCTGCAGCATCTGGTTCAGGATTCAGGGTATTATCCAAAATAGGAACTGCAGCGTCTGGTTCATTATTCAGGGTATTATTCAAAACACGACCTGCAGCGTCTGGTTCAGGATTCAGCGTATTATTCAAAATACGAGCTGCAGCGTCTGGTTCATTATTCAGGGTATTTTCAAAACACGAGCTGCAGCGTCTGGTTCAGGATTCAGCGTATTATTCAAAATACGAGCTGCAGCATCTGGTTCATTATTCAGGGTATTATTAAAAAATGGTCAGGATATTATTCAGCGTATGGTTCAGTATTCAGGGTATTATTGAAAATACGACCTGCAGCGTCTGGTTCAGGATTCAGGGTATTTTTCAAAATACGAACTGCAGCGTCTGGTTAATCATTCAGGGTATTATTCAAAAGAGGCCAGGGTATTATTCAGCGTATGGTTCAGGATTCAGGGTATTATTCAAAACACGACCTGCAGCGTCTGGTTCAGGATTCAGCGTATTATTGAAAATACGAGCTGCATGCAGCGTCTGGTTCAGGATTTAGCGTATTATTCAAAATACGAGCTGCAGCGTCTGGTTCATTATTCAGGGTATTATTCAAAAGAGACCAGGGTATTATTCAGCGTATGGTTCAGTATTCAGGGTATTATTGAAAATACGACCTGCAGCGTCTGGTTCAGGATTCAGGGTATTTTTCAAAATACGAACTGCAGCGTCTGGTTAATCATTCAGGGTATTATTCAAAAGAGGCCAGGGTATTATTCAGCTTATGGTTCAGGATTCAGGGTATTATTCAAAACACGACCAGCAGCGTCTGGTTCAGGATTCAGCGTATTATTATAAAATGGTCAGGATATTATTCAGAGTATGGTTCAGTATTCAGGGTATTATTGAAAATACGACCTGCAGCGTCTGGTTCAGGATTCAGGATATTATTCAAAATACGACCTGCAGCGTCTGGTTCATTATTCAGGGTATTATTCAAAACACGACCAGCAGCGTCTGGTTCAGGATTCAGCGTATTATTCAAAATACGAGCTGCAGCGTCTGGTTCATTATTCAGGGTAGTTTTCAAAACACAACCTGCAGCCTCAGGTTCAGGATTCAGCGTATTATTCAAAATACGAGCTGCAGCGTCTGGTTCATTATTCAGGGTATTTTTCAAAACACGACCTGCAGCGTCTGGTTCAGGATTCAGCGTATTATTCAAAATACGAGCTGCAAAATCTGGTTTATTATTCAGGGTATTATTCAAAAATGGTCAGGATATTATTTAGCGTATGGTACAGTATTCAGGGTATTATTGAAAATACGACCTGCAGCATCTGGTTCAGGATTCAGGGTATTATTCAAAATACGAACTTCAGCGTCTTGTTCAGTATTCACGGTATTATTCAAAACACGACCTGCAGCGTCTGGTTCAAGATTCAGCGTATTATTCAAAATACGAGCTGCAGCGTCTGGTTCATTATTCAGGGTATTTTCAAAACACGACCTGCAGCGTCTGGTTCAGGATTCAGCGTATTATTCAAAATACGAGCTGCAGCATCTGGTTCATTATTCAGGGTATTATTCAAAAATGGTCAGGCTATTATTCAGCGTATGGTTCAGTATTCAGGGTATTATTGAAAATACGACCTGCAGCGTCTGGTTCAGGATTCAGGGTAGTATTCAAAATACGAACTGCAGCGTCTGGTTAATCATTCAGGGTATTATTCAAAAGAGGCCAGGGTATTATTCAGCGTATGGTTCAGGATTCAGGGTATTATTCAAAACACGACCTGCAGCATCTGGTTCAGGATTCAGCGTATTATTGAAAATACGAGCTGCAGCGTCTGGTTCAGGATTTAGCGTATTATTCAAAATACGAGCTGCAGCGTCTGGTTCATTATTCAGGGTATTATTCAAAAGAGACCAGGGTATTATTCAGCGTATTGTTCAGGATTCAGGGTATTATTCAAAACACGACCTGCAGCGTCTGGTTCAGGATTCAGCGTATTATTAAAAAATGGTCAGGATATTATTCAGAGTATGGTTCAGTATTCAGGGTATTATTGAAAATACGACCTGCAGCGTCTTGTTCAGGATTCAGGGTATTATTCAAAATACGAGCTCCAGCGTCTGGTTCATTATTCAGGGTATTATTCAAAAATGGTCAGGATATTATTCAGCGTATGGTTCAGTATTCAGGGTATTATTGAAAATACGACCTGCAGCGTCTGGTTCAGGATTCAGGGTATTTTTCGAAATACGAACTGCAGCGTCTGGTTAATCATTCAGGGTATTATTCAAAAGAGGCCAGGGTATTATTCAGCTTATGGTTCAGGATTCAGGGTATTATTCAAAACACGACCTGCAGCGTCTGGTTCAGGATTCAGCGTATTATTGAAAATACGAGCTGCAGCGTCTGGTTCAGGATTTAGCGTATTATTCAAAATACGAGCTGCAGCGTCTGGTTCATTATTCAGGGTATTATTAAAAATTTGTCAGGATATTATTCAGCGTATGGTTCAGTATTCAGGGTATTATTGAAAATACGGCCTGCAGCGTCTGGTTCAGGATTCAGGGTATTATTCAAAATACGAACTGCAGCGTCTGGTTCATCATTCAGGGTATTATTCAAAAGAGACCAGGGTATTATTCAGCGTATGGTTCAGGATTCAGGGTATTATTCAAAACACGACCAGCAGCGTCTGGTTCAGGATTCAGCGTATTATTATAAAATGGTCAGGATATTATTCAGAGTATGGTTCAGTATTCAGGGTATTATTGAAAATACGACCTGCAGCGTCTGGTTCAGGATTCAGGATATTATTCAAAATACGACCTGCAGCGTCTGGTTCATTATTCAGGGTATTATTCAAAACACGACCTGCAGCGTCTGGTTCAGGATTCAGCGTATTATTCAAAATACGAGCTGCAGCGTCTGGTTCATTATTCAGGGTATTTTTCAAAACACAACCTGCAGCCTCAGGTTCAGGATTCAGCGTATTATTCAAAATACGAGCTGCAGCGTCTGGTTCATTATTCAGGGTATTTTTCAAAACACGACCTGCAGCGTTTGGTTCAGGATTCAGCGTATTATTCAAAATACGAGCTGCAGCATCTGGTTCATTATTCAGGGTATTATTCAAAAATGGTCAGGATATTATTTAGCGTATGGTACAGTATTCAGGGTATTATTGAAAATACGACCTGCAGCATCTGGTTCAGGATTCAGGGTATTATTCAAAAAATGAACTGCAGCGTCTTGTTCAGTATTCTCGGTATTATTCAAAACACGACCTGCAGCGTCTGGTTCAAGATTCAGCGTATTATTCAAAATACGAGCTGCAGCGTCTGGTTCATTATTCAGGGTATTTTCAAAACACGAGCTGCAGCGTCTGGTTCAGGATTCAGCGTATTATTCAAAATACGAGCTCCAGCGTCTGGTTCATTAGTCAGGGTATTATTCAAAAATGGTCAGGATACTATTCAGCGTCTGGTTCAGTATACAGAGTATTTTTGAAAATACGACCTATAGCGTCTGGTTCAGGATTCGGGGTATTATTCAAAATACGAACTGCAGCGTCTGGTTCATCAGTCAGGGTATTATTCAAAAGAGGCCAGGGTATTATTCAGCGTATAGTTCAGGATTCAGAGTATTATTCAAAACATGACCTGCAGCGTCTGGTTCAGGATTCAGCGTATTATTCAAAATACGAGCTGCAGCGTCTGGTTCATTATTCAGGGTATTATTAAAAAATAGTCAGGATATTATTCAGCGTATGGTTCAGTAGTTTGGGTATTATTGAAAATACGACCTGCAGCGTCTGGTTCAGGATTCAGGGTATTATTCAAAATACGAACTGCAGCGTCTGGTTCATCATTCAGGGTATTATTCAAAATAGACCAGGGTATTATTCAGAGTATGGTTCAGGATTCAGGGTATTATTCAAAACACGACCTGCAGCGTTTGGTTCAGGATTCAGCGTATTATTCAAAATACGAGCTGCAGCGTCTGGTTCATTATTCAGGGTATTATTCAAAATACGACCTGCAGCGTCTGGTTCAGGATTCAGGGTATTATTCAAAATACGAGCTGCAGCCTCTGGTTCATCATTCAGGGTATTATTCAAAAGAGGCCAGGGTATTATTCAGCGTATGGTTCAGGATTCAGGGTATTATTCAAAACACGACCTGCAGCGTCTGGTTCAGGATTCAGCGTATTAATCAAAATATGAGCTGCAGCGTCTGGTTCATTATTCAGGGTATAATTTAAAACACGATCTGCAGCGTCTGGTTCAGGATTCAGCGTCTTATTCAAAATACGAGCTGCAGCGCCTGGTTCATCATTCAGGGTATTATTCAAAAGAGGCCAGGGTATTATTCAGCGTATGGTTCAGGATTCAGGGTATTATTGAAAATACGACCTGCAGCGTCCGGTTCATTAATATTCATTCGTATTATTCAAAATATGAGCTGCAGCGTCAGGGTCATTATTCAGGGTATTATTCAAAACACGACCTGCAGGGTCTGGTTCAGGATTCAGCGTATTATTCAAAATTCGAGCTGCAGCGTCTGGTTCAGGATTCAGCGTTTTATTCAAAATACAAGCTGCAGCGTCTGGTTCATTATTCAGGGTATTATTAAAAAATGGTCATATTATTATTTAGCGTATGGTTCAGTATTCAGGGTATTATTGAAAATACGACCGGCAGTGTCTGTTTCAGGATTCAGGGTATTATTCAAAATACGAACTGCAGCGCCTGGTTCATCATTCAGGGAATTATTCAAAAGAGACCAGGGTATTATTCAGCGTATGGTTCAGGATTCAGGGTATTATTCAAAACATGGCCTGCAGCTACTAGTTCAGGATTCAGCGTATTATTCAAAAATGGTCAGGAAATAATTCAGCGTATGGTTCAGTATTCAGGGTATTATTGAAAATACGACTGCAGCGTCTTGTTCAGGATTCAGGGTATTATTCAAAATACGAGCTCCAGCGTCTGGTTCATTAGTCAGGGTATTATTCAAAAATGGTCAGGATACTATTCAGCGTCTGGTTCAGTATGCAGAGTATTTTTGAAAATAGGACCTATAGCGTCTGGTTCAGGATTCAGGGTATTATTCAAAATACGAACTGCACCGTCTGGTTCATCAGTCAGGGTATTATTCAAAAGAGGCCAGGGTATTATTCAGCGTATGGTTCAGGATTCAGGGTATTATTCAAAACATGATCAGCAGTGTCTGGTTCAGGATTCAGCGTATTATTCAAAATATGAGCTGCAGCGTCTGGTTCATTATTCAGGGTATAATTCAAAATACGACCTGCAGCGTCTGGTTCAGGATTCAGCGTATTATTCAAAATACGAGCTGCAGCGCCTGGTTCATCATTCAGGGTATTATTCAAAAGAGGCCAGGGTATTATTCAGCGTATGGTTCAGGATTCAGGGTATTATTCAAAAGACGACCTGCAGCGTCCGGTTCTGGATTCAGCGTATTATTCAAAATACGAGCTGCAGCGCCTGGGTCATTATCTAGGGTATTATTCAAAACACGACCTGCAGCGTCTGGTTCAGGATTCAGCGTATTATTCAAAATACGAGCTGCAGCGTCTGGTTCAGGATTCAGCGTATTATTCAAAATACGAGCTGCAGCGTCTATTTCATTATTCAGGGTAGTATTCAAAAATGGTCAGGATATTATTCAGCGTTGGTTTAGTATTTTGAGTAATATTGAAAATACGACCTGCATCGTCTGTTTCAGGATTCAGGGTATTATTCAAAATACGAACTGCAGCGTCTGGTTCATCATTCAGGGTATTATTCAAAAGAGGCCAGGGTATTATTCAGCGTATGGTTCAGGATTCAGGGTATTATGCAAAACACGACCTGCAGCGTCTGGTTCAGGATTCAGCGTTTTATTCAAAATACGAGCTGCAGCGTCTGGTTCATTATTCAGGGTATTATTCAAAACAAGACCTGCAGCGTCTGGTTCAGGATTCAGCATATTATTCAAAATACGAGCTACAGCGTCTGGTTCATCATTCAGGGTATTATTCAAAAGAGGCCATGGTATTATTCAGCGTATGGTTCAGTATTCAGGGTATTATTCAAAACACGACCTGCAGCGTCTGGTACTGGATTCAGCGTATTATTCAAAATACGAGCTGCAGCATCTGGTTCATTATTCAGGGTATTATTCAAAACACGACCTGCAGCGTCTGGTTCAGGATTCAGCGTATTATTCAAAATCCGAGCTGCAGCGTCTGGTTCATTATTGAGGGTACTATTCAAAAATGGTCAGGATATTATTCAGCGTATGGTTTAGTATTCAGGGTATTATTGAAAATACGACCTGCAGCGTCTGGTTCAGGATTCAGGGTATTATTCAAAATACGAACTGCAGCGTTTGGTTCATCATTTAGGGTATTATTCAAAAGAGACCAGGGTGTTATTCAGCCTATGGTTCATGATTCAGGGTATTATTCAAAACACGACCTGCCGCGTCTGGTTCAGGATTCAGCGTATTATTCAAAAATGGTCAGGATATTATACCTATATACGAAAGTAATTCAAGAATTATAGCAATTGCCAAAAAAGACAGAACATGTAGCATAAACACTAGTTTTAACTGCGTACGCTGAAACCTTTAACATGTTAACATGCTGAATACTGAACCAGACGCCGAATAATACCCTAGCCATTTTAGAATAATACGCTGAATACGGAACCAGACGTAGAATATTACCCTGGACAATTTTAAACAATGAGCTGAATCCTGAACCAGACTCCGAATAATCCCCGGGACATTTTTATAATAGTACGCTGAATACTGAATCATACTCTGAAAAATAGACTGGACATTTTTTAATAGTATGCAGAATCCTGAAACAGACACCGAATAATACCCTGGACCTTTTTTTATAATACGCTGAATACTAAACCAGACTCTGATTAATACCCTGGCCATTTTAATAATACGCTGAATCCTGAACCAGACGCTGCTGGTCGTATTTTGAATAATACCCTGAATACTGAATCATACGCTGAATAATACCCTGGCCATTTTTTAATAATACCCTGAATCCTGAACCAGACGCTGCAGGCTGTATTTTGAATAATACCCTGAATACTGAACCATACGCTGAATAATACCATGGCCACTTTTGAATAATACACTGAATGATGTACTAGACGCTGCAGGTCGTATTTTGATTAATACCCTGAATCCTGAACCAGACGCTGCAGGTTGTATTTTGAATAATACCCTGAATAATGAACCAGACGCTGCAGGTCGTATTTTGAATAATACGCTGAATCCTGAACCAGACGCTGCAGGTCGTGTTTTGAATAACATCCTGAATCCTGATCCATACGCTGAATAATACCCTGGCCTCTTTAGAATAATACCCTGAATGATAAACCAGACGATGCAGTTCGTATTTTGAATAATACCCTGAATCCTGAACCAGAAGCTGCAGGTCTTATTTACAATAATAACCTGAATACTGAACCATACGCTGAATAATATCCTGACCATTTTTTAAAAATACCCTGAATAATGAACCAGACGCTGCAGTTCGTATTTTGAATAATACGCTGAATCCTGAACCAGACACTGCAGGTCGTGTTTGAAATAATACCCTGAATAATGAACCGGACGCTGCAGTTCGTATTCTGAATAATACGCTGAATCCTGAAGCAGACGCTGCAGGTCGTGTTTTGAATAATACCCTGAATCCTGAACCATACGCTGAATAATACCCTTGCCTCTTTTGAAAAATACCCTGAATGATAAACCAGACGTTGCAGTTCGTATTTTGAATAATACCCTGAATCTTGAACCATACGCTGCAGGTTGTATTTTAAAAAATACCCTAAATACTGAACCATACGCTGAATAATATCCTGACCATTTCTGAATAATACCCTAAATAATGAACCAGACGCTGCAGCTCGTATTTTGAATAATACGCTGAATCCTGAACCAGACGCTGCAGGTCGTGTTCTGAATAATACCCTGAATCCTGAACCATACGCTGAATAATACCTTGGCCTCTTTTGAATAATACCCTGAATGATGAAACAGACGCTGCAGCTCGTATTTTGAATAATACGCTGAATCCTGAACCAGACGTTGCAGGTCGTGTTTTGAATAATACCCTGAATAATGAACCAGACGCTGCAGCTCGTATTTTGAATAATACGTTGAATCCTGAACCACACGCTGCAGGTCGTGTTTTGAATAATACCCTGAATCCTGGACCATACGCTGAATAATACACTGGCCTCTTTTTAATAATACCCTGAAAGATGAACCAGACGCTGCAGTTCGTATTTTGAATAATACCCTGAATCCTGAACCAGACGCTGCAGGTCGTATTTTCAAAAATACTCTGTATACTGAACCATACGCTGAATAATATCCTGACCAGTTTTGAATAATACGCTGAATCCTGAACCAGACGCTGCAGGTCGTGTTTTGAATAATACCCTGAATCCTGAACCATACGCTGAATAATACCCTGGCCTCTTTTGAATAATACCCTGAATGATGAACCAGACGCTGCAGTTCGTATTTTGAATAATACCCTGCATCCTGAACCAGACGCTGCAGGTCGTATTTTCAATAATACCCTGAATACTGAACCATACGCTGAATAATATCCTGACTATTTTTGAATAATACCCTGAATAATGAACCAGATGCTGCAGCTCGTATTTTGAATAATACGCTGAATCCTGAACCAGACGCTGCAGGTCGTGTTTTGAAAAATACCCTGAATAATGAACCAGACGCTGCAGCTCGTATTTTGAATAATACGCTGAATCTTGAACCAGGCGCTGCAGGTCGTGTTTTGAATAATACCCTGAATAATGAACCAGACGCTGCAGTTCGTATTTTGAATAATACCCTGAATCCTGAACCAGACGCTGCAGGTCGTATTTTCAATAATACCCTGAATACTGAACCATACGCTGAATAATATCCTGACCATTTTTGAATAATACCCTGAATAATGAACCAGATGCTGCAGCTCGTATTTTGAATAATACGCTGAATCCTGAACCAGACGCTGCAGGTCGTGTTTTGAAAAATACCCTGAATAATGAACCAGACGCTGCAGCTCGTATTTTGAATAATACGCTGAATCCTGAACCAGACGCTACAGGTCGTGTTTTGAATAATACCCTGAATAATGAACCAGACGCTGCAATTCGTATTTTGAATAATACCCTGAATCCTGAACCAGACGCTGCAGGTCGTATTTTCAATAATACCCTGAATACTGAACCATACGCTGAATAATATCCTGACCATTTTTGAATAATACCCTGAATAATGAACCAGATGCTGCAGCTCGTATTTTGAATAATACGCTGAATCCTTAACCAGACGCTGCAGGTCGTGTTTTGAATAATACCCTGAATAATGAACCAGACGCTGCAGCTCGTATTTTGAATAATATCCTGAATCCTGAACCAGACGCTGCAGCGTATTTTCAATAATACCCTGAATACTGAACCATACGCTGAGTAATATCCTGACCATTTTTTAATAATACCCTGAATAATGAACCAGATGCTGCAGCTCGTATTTTGAATAATACGCTGAATCCTGAACCAGACGCTGCAGGTCGTGTTTTGAATAATACCTTGAATAATGAACTAGACGCTGCAGGTCGTATTTTGAATAATATCCTGAATACTGAACCATACGCTGAATCCTGAACCGTGAATAATGAACCGTGAACCAGATGCTAACTTAACGCTCGTTAAAGTAAATTAGATACAGTTGGAAATGGATTTTTTACTCATCATGCTAGAAAACAATTTCAGCAGATACATGCCATAGCTCCAGATAAGAGGTGGGGTGTTTATTTGTTTGTGTTGAGGTTTTACGGCCCAGTCAACCCAATTGGGCCATGTCGAGCGCAGTCAGTTTACCTAACCACACTTTTCTGGACAGGCTTATTCCTCTAAGTTGTTAACCAGTAGTGTGCACATTATTTTTTTTTTTTTTTTACCGGAACTGACAACTGCCCTTCTTGAATCAGCGGAAGAGAGAGAATGACCGTAGAAAATCATGTAGACTAAAACACTACAGTAAATTGATCTGACGCTCTATATCACGCCAAGTGGATCTCTTCAAGAGATACTTGCGTCGAATGTGATCAGGAGACATGGGAACATCCATGCGACATGATACAGACCCTCAGATCACGTTACTGTAGTAATAATGTGTTTATTATATACCTTAAAAAACAACTTGAATGCATCATTCACAACGGCAGAAGATGATATTCTACTTTTTTACTGTTTTATGAGTATTTTACACGAGGGTCAGTCAATAAGTTATAATAATGGTTATACAATAGATAATCTATAATAAATAAAGGCATACCTTATTTACAATCCTTCAAAGTATTGTCTCCTCTATTCAATGACTGCATTCTATCACGATTTTCGTTGCTTGGCAACCAAGTGTGATACGGTGAAGCTCCGTGACCAGGGCAACTTTAAGCTCATCCAGATTTTCGAATCTTACTCCCCGAAGTGACATTTTTAGTTTTGGGAACAAGTCATTGTCGCAGGGACTTAGATCAGGGGAATAAGATGGGTGCGGCAATCTTTCCCAGCTATAGGGGTCAGTTACTGTCTTAACGGGGTTAGATTTATGTGGCGTTGCGTTGTCGTGAGTTATCACAACAGCTGCGTTTAGGAGCGCGAGTCGCTTCTTTCGTATAGCTGGTCGTCTGTTATGCGAGCAGCCCCATTTCCTCGGGAAAAATAACAAAACCTGTTGTCTGCTACAATTTTAATGATGCCAATCCCTCAGTCCCGGTAGTTATTATTATGACAGCCCTAAGGCGGTGGTTCTAGTGATGCTTGGTCTTTGTGTGGCTCTGTGGATACTCGCTGCGAGGATTCTTTTCGTGTTTAGTCTTGTTCTTTGTTTTATTGTTGTGTGGTGTGGATCCTGTCTAGCAATTGGATCACCTTGTTAGGGAAAAGGGAGCTGGTTCCTTTGCTTTTTATTTGGTTTGTCCCTTGTGTAGTGTCTGTTTTCTTGAGTTTTTTTTTTTTTTTTGCTCCGTCCCTTGGTGGCATCACGAATGGTCACTAGGTGCAGCGGAAAGATTGTTACCTGAGTTACTTCGGATATAACAAAATTCACAGAAGCATTGATTTGTTCCAAATGGATTCTCAAGCGACTTCTTGTTTCGATTATACATTCTATATTCTGCATAGATATTTTTTTTATTTGGATTTTACGGCCCTTTCAAGAATATTTATTTTATATCGAGCCGATCGTTCATCAAAGGTGGGCGAAATTCGGAGAAATCGGGGAAAGCCACCTGACCATCCGTAAGCTACATGTATTCTACATAGAACCTTATGTAATTAGAAGTGTTCAGATACTCACTGTCACATGTTCTCGTTGAGCCTGAAGATTCTCTGCACACTCATTGTCTAATAAATGTACTTGCAAATCATTAAAATGCCTGAAAATATAAATATTCCGTAAGTCTGCAGTGCTTTGCAAGTTACATGTACCTCCCTTGACCTATTTTGTCTATGTATCCCAGTTAGCAAACTCGACGTTGTAAGAAGAAGAGCGTATAAAATAAAGTTTTATGACAAAGAGAATCTTACATTCGTGTTCCCGTTATAAGATATTTATTAAATTCATTCAATCATGTCAAGAGTTTCAAGAGTTTTTTCACTAAGGCTTGTAAACGATATAAATTATAGAACTCGTTAAATAAAAATACCTGTAAGATGCTTTGTATAGTATATAAAATTAAATGGGCCAGCGCATGACAAAACCTACAGAACGGCATGTGCGCCCAGTGACGACTCAGATCAGTCTGGGCATCCGCCCAGTCTGATTAGAGTCTTCGCTGTCTGCATGAAAAAAACAACACTTGTGTCCTTAGTTACCTGTTGAGCGCACAGCGACAACTGATCAGACTGGGCGGATGCCCAGGCTGATGTAAGTCTTCGCTGGGCGCGCATGTCATTTTGTAGGTTTTGTCATGCGCTGGCTCAAATGTAAAGTACTCTTAAAATTTGCTTTATAACCATTTTTAAAACTTTACCCAGTATTTATAGGATAAGAGATGACGAAATAGCAAACATAGAATAAACATCATGTATGAAAGGAGATTGTTAATATGATTGCTTCGAAGTTAATCATAGTCAAACACAGTAGGCTTATCGAAAGGGTGCTTGAAATAAAGAATTTATTCAATAACTATTGTTTCACATATTTGAGTATGCCAGTCTTAATCAGAACATTTTAAAGCTTGAAGTGTACTGTACATATGGCAGAAGTGTGTTATAGACCCGCTGCAACATTGTCCACTATACTAATCAAGCTAGCAATTTCCTTAAATCTATATCGGGTCGTTATCAGCTCGACAAGATTTGGTACTGCTACCGAACATTTGGTACCAATAAAATCAATTTACCTCCCCACCCCAACCAATCCCTCAGTCCCGGTAGTTATTATTATGACAGCCCTAAGGCGGTGGTTCTAGTGATGCTTGGTCTTTGTGTGGCTCTGTGGATACTCGCTGCGAGGATTCTTTTCGTGTTTAGTCTTGTTCTTTGTTTTATTGTTGTGTGGTGTGGATCCTGTCTAGCAATTGGATCACCTTGTTATGGAAAAGGGAGCTGGTTCCTTTGCTTTTTATTTGGTTTGTCCCTTGTGTAGTGTCTGTTTTCTTGAGTTTTTTTTTTTTTTGCTCCGTCCCTTGGTGGCATCACGAAAACATACCTATATAATTTTGACCCCCTTAAACACTTTTATATAGTAAAAGTGGGGTTTACATGAATATACATATTTTTTCTTATATCTGCTCGGCGAGGCGGTTCTAACGAGTACCCACAATCTATGTTTTGAACAGGAATAAAAAAAAATATCAGAATTTTTATCTGAAAATTTTCAGTTTTTGGTGGTGAAATTTTCAATATATTTGAATAGGCGTGTTTTTGTTATGCCATTGGTCGGCTACAATTGTATGCCCTAATAGTTGTGGCTCTTTCTGTACATCTTCTCTACTATTTTCACTGATCAGAGTAAGCAATTATATATATTCTGTCAAATGTACAGAGCTCTCCTAGTCTCCTATACCTTTAAATAAATCAAGACGTCTCCAAACCACACAAACACACATATCCCCGTTACTAAAGTTTGCTTTATTCAATATCATTTGTTTTAGATAATGTTTACAGTAATCATTTGAGCGGGTGTCACAGCATTTACTACAAGATTGCATGTGCGCACATGCAATACCCACAATTTATGTTTTGGAGCAGAAATAAGAAAAATAATGTGTACTCCTGTAAACCCCAGTTTTACTATATAAAAGTGTTTAAGGGGGTCAAAATTATATAGGTATCTCAATCCGCGCAGATTGATCAGAGTCTTCGCTGTCTGCCTGAACACGCTTTGGATCCTTGGCTATACACAAAGTGTCATGCGAAAACTGATTAGACTGAAAAAAGTATCATCTAAAGTCCTTTATGCAAACATGGAGCTATTGAAAATACAAATTAGTATTTACTGCTTGAATCGTGGGCACGAGGTGGTGCATGATTGTGTCTGTGAAACAGCATCACGAAAACATACCTATATAATTCTGACCCCCTTAAACCCCACTTTTATATAGTAAAACTGGGGTTTACAGGGGTATACATTATTTTTCTTATTTCTCCTTAAAAACATAGATTGTGGGTACTCGTTAGAACCGCCTCGGCGAGGCGGTTCTAACGAGTACCCACAATCTATGTTTTGAGCAGAAATTTGAAAAATATCGGATTTTTTTTATCTGAAAACTTTCAGTTTTTGAGGGTGAAATTTTCAATATATTTGAATAGGCGTGTTTTCGTAATGGCAACCCAACTGCAAAACCCCTACCGAATATAAACCTGAACTTAACGATTCAAGAAAACATTCAAAAAATCTTCAAGGCTGTTCACTCATAGACATAAAGAAAGAAAACGCTTTCGTTAATGACCAAACACCGTGCTCGTCGGCTTCGGTTAGTGGGAAGGCCCTCTTGACTTTGAACTGGACATAATATTAATTCATTTTATATGCCAGCAGACCTCCCAAAAATATTTTATTATGCATACAATTGTATACCCGCTCCTTTCTAACTCTTATATCACTTTTACTGTAAACATCTGCCGTACCTGATGTACGTGGGCATAGTTAGACTGGCTCCAGTCTCCAGTGACTAAATATTTTTCTCATAATTCTGTTTGATAATCCATTAAAATAAAACCAAAAAAAAACTATCATGACTATAAAGGCTGGTCAATAGATCTAGTGACCAGCCTTAAAAGTCATGATATTACTTTGTTTTTATTTTAGTGGATTATTAAACAGATTATAAGAAAAAATATTTTGTCACTAGAGACGGGAGCCAGTCTAGGGTATAGTATTAGACTGACATAACTTCAACGATTGACGTAAGCCAAGTCTAATTAGCGGTTCGGGTAGCTAAGGTCTACAGTAACTATTTATCTGTCAAATAACTATTTAGTCTTCCTCCCTCCTCTGCTAATGTATCATTAATAAGTCTATTGTTCTATTTCTTTGAGATCATCTCGTATTGTCTGACTTCTTAACTCGCACTAAAATCTTTTTTTTTTCTTTTTTATGTCATGGGCACTGCATTATGGATACTTTAAGTATGAGCTGCATCAGAATTAATGGTGAGGTTTCGCGCGAGTAAAACTGCTTTAAGCTTCCAGTTCTATTAACCCTTAAAATGCCAACAAAACCTGCATCTGAAAACGTCGTCTGTTTATGTCGTCTGCTGAATATTCTTGCAAACTTTTCAAACCTATTTTTGTATACAGGCAAACAGTGTGGACCCTAATCAGACTGCTCCTAGAGGAGCAGTCTGATCTGGGACCGCACTATTTGCAAAAATGACTTTTAAAATCATAAGCGGGTGACAAAGCAGACGACAATTGTTGTGATTGGCAGATTAAGGGTTAACCATTCCAAGGCGTTTGCAGTTCGTCATCGTGCGTGCGTGC
The DNA here is from genome assembly GCA_964016985.1 of Anodontia alba. Lineage (NCBI taxonomy): Eukaryota > Metazoa > Mollusca > Bivalvia > Lucinida > Lucinidae > Anodontia > Anodontia alba. The sequence goes on from OZ024825.1 coordinate 75,388,882, forward strand.
GTGCGTGCGTCGGTGGTTTCATATGGGACGATGTTTTGTCATCATTTGTTCCCCAGCCCTCCTTCATTTGGCGCCTCGGGAAGTGGTGGTTCGTGCTTGTGGTATTTATTGAGCATCTTCACTTATATTTTTTTTTATTTTATCATGAGCCTCAATGAAATATAGCAGAACCTTGTTAATACATTTTATGGGACTCTATTTTCACGTGTAATAGTCCCAAGGAAGCCGGCCTCGGTGGCTCAGTTGGATGCGCCGTCCGACTGGAGACCAGGAGGTCGCGGGTTCAACCCCCGCCGAGGTCGGCAACATTCTTTCGTGGAGATTGATCATGAAATATTTTCTACGGTCATTCTCTCCCTTCCGCTGATTCAAGAAGGGCAGTTGTCAGTTTCTGGCGAAAGAATGTGCACAATACTGGTTAACCGGTTAGAGGACTAAGCCTGCCCAGTAAACGTGTGGTTAGGTAAACTGACCGCGCTCGACATGACCCCATTGGGTTGACTGGGCCGTAAAACCTCAACACAAACAAACAAGTCCCAAAGACACAGAGTATTTAATAATATCGTTACTATACCAAATAGTAGGGTAATGGTTTACTCGTATAATAGGCTGAATAAATTAAGATGCAACGCCCACTTCTAATTTCCAGTCAATCAGATTACTTGATCCGAGTTTTTGATAGAAATTCACATATTTGATGACAAACAGTGCAGATCCAGATCAGTTGGCTTCAGAAGCCAACTGATCTGGATCTACACTGTTTGTTAAAACAGGACATGCCGTGTTCAGCAAGAGAAGAGTTGAAACGAAAATATAAGTAATCTGAAACCGGTGTAGTGAGGAGATGGAGCTATGGAAATGCACATTAGAAAAGAGAAAAAAAGACAAATTCGGTTTGAGGAGTCTATTTATGATGGAACATGTGAAAAAAAAACTACAACACTGTACCCACTAGCTGCGATTGAAGCCAAACAATCACACTAGTTTTTCGTCGCATTATTGACTGTTTAAAGTACAAATGGCCAATCTATTTTGCTCGTCATTTTATTTATTATCTAAAGCACAAATGGCAAATGCACTTTCTTCGGTAATTTATTAATTGTTTAAATCAGAATTGGCAAATAAATTTTCTTCGCTACATATACTTTATTTATTGTTAGAAGCGGAAATGGCCAATGTATTCTTTCTCTACTTAAGTTATTGTTAGAAGCGGAAATTGCCAATGTACTTTCTTCTCTACTTTATCTATTATTGAAAGCGGAAATGGCCAATGTACTTTCTTCGCTACTGTATTTGTTGTTGAAAGCGGAAATGGCCAATGTATTTTCTTTGGCACTTTATTTATTATCTAAAGCATAAAAGGCCAATGTACTTTCTCCGTAATTATATTTATTGTTTAAAACTCGAACGGTCAACTAACTTTCTCCGGAACTTTGTCTGTTAGTTATTAATGCAAAAATGGCTAATGTACGAGTGTACTCACACATTACCACTACACGTTTACAAATGGAGGCCTTGTATGCACCGAAGTAAAACACCATCCTGCTCACTGGTTGTTTGTATGCAAGATTTCCACTTTCAGACAATATGGTGATCTTCTTTTGTATGTTTTATTTTATTTTTTTATTTTTACTTTTTCACTTATTTATTTATCTTTTCTTTTGTTTTTGCATGCACTATTTTGTTTAAAATCTCTGGCCACAACTGTGAGACAACGTCATCACGTTTATGCAACGTCGTATCAACGTCGATGCAACGTTATTTCATCGATGTTGCTGCGACATTGTCTCAGCATTGCGTGCTCTCAGGAAACACTGATGATATTATTTATTGGCCAACAAATTGTAATGTACAATATGTCGCTCCTGGTACTCAAAACTTTTTAACTTCAGTCAACTTCATTGTTTTAATACAGACGTTAGTCAGTTCGTTTCAGAACATTTTCAACGGGAGATTGAGCCTCACGCAAGGTTGTCTGTATGAACCTCGTTAGAGACAACGCCTCATAATAGATAATAGTTAATGAATAAAACAATATATATTATCATAGCTCCAGATAAGCGGGGATATCTACATATTTTTTTCTTATTTTATCATGAAAACATATGTTGTGGTACTCATTAGAAGCGCCTCGTCGGGGCGCTTCTAATGAGTACCACAACATATCTTTTAGTGGAGAAATAAGACAAAATATCCGAATTTCTGTCTGAAAAAAGTGCCTTTGCTGGAGCTATGTTTTATACTGTTATATTCCGTTCTATTATATAAGAGTTAGTTTACGCATAGACAGGACACTCTATCTCTGATAGCTCGTTAATCCTATCTCAGGTACATCTTTGTCTCCGTTCTGACAGGACATAAAAGGTATAAAACAACGTAATACACTTACAGAAGAAAAAATATTAAAAGGATTTAGACTAAAGGTATATTCATTTTTTTTCTTTCTTTCTTTTGTGTTTGTGCTATTTATGTTTTAATTATTATTAATAGTAGTAGTAGTAGTAGTAGTATTCTTGCTGCTGCTGTTGTTGTTGCTGAAAATAATTGATTTTGTTACTTTTGTCAGTTTTCATTTATTTAGGCATTAAATGTTATGTCCATGTGACTTTCAATCTTATCGCTCTGTAGGCTAAATCAGCAGTCGGAAATTTGTGTTATTTGTCGGAGACAGTTTGAATGAAATGGAATTCTTATTTACAATTAAAAGTAAGAAAATTAGTTTCAAATATCTGCTTTTATTTATTGTCAACGGGGTAGCGTTTAGTACAGCGAAACTATTTTGCATCTTCTGAACGATTATCGTAAAACCGTCTTATGTGACCTCCAATTAGAGAGAAGCATTTATCCTCGTATTCGGGACTTGATGTTAGATCGAATAAATTATATCAATAATTATCAAATTATAGAATCAAATAATAGATATCGACGCAGTAAATCTTCTCATATTTTTGGTTACAAACTATGGCACATAAATTTTATTCGCATAGGCCGCCATCTTGGTTGTGCCAAAAGACAGCTTGTGCCAAAAGACAGCTTGAGAATAGTTTGGGGATGTTCGCTACCCTCCGCCGAAAACTGTCACAAATGAACAGAAAGTTTCATCACGAGAACATACCTATATAATTTTGACCCCCTTAAACCCCACTTTTATATAGTAAAACTGGGGTTGACAGGGGTATACATTATTTTTCTTATTTCTGCTCAAAAACATAGATTGTGGGTACTCGTTAGAACCGCCTCGCCGAGGCAGTTTTAACGAGTACCCACAATCTATGTTTTGAGCAGACATATTAAAAATATCAGAATTTTATCTGAATATTTTCATTTTTTGGTGGAAAAAATTTCAGTATATTTGAATAGGCATGTTTTCGTAATGGTTGTTGTTTTTTGCGAGTAACTGCGAACGTTTCAGTTAACTGAACGCAGCCCAGGTTACGCTTAATAAGCTTGCTCAATGGACAGTTCAATGAATATAAAAATAAATCCTAAAATATTTCTGAAGAAATTCTTTTTTTTTTTTTTTTTTTTTTTTTTTTTTATTCTCCCCGTTTATAAAGAATTCAGGCATCGCTTCCCAAATTTACCAGTTTATAAAGTGAAAAGTGGGAACCACAAGATTCAGTTTCACGTACAAGTACCGTATAATAGTATTTATACATAAAGTGATAGTCAGCTAATCAGTCAGACAGATGGTCACTATAATACATGTATCAGTCAATTAACAAGATGGTATGCCATTTAGTTAAACTGCTAGCTGACTGATGGTCAGCTCAGGAACTATTATCATTGATAGCTATCTAGTTAACTTTGTAGATGGTAAATTCTTAGTTTCTTAGTAAATTCTTCAGTTTCACGTACAAGTACCGTATAATAGTATTTATACATAAAGTGATAGTCAGCTAATCAGTCAGACAGATGGTCACTATAATACATGTATCAGTCAATTAACAAGATGGTATGCCATTTAGTTAAACTGCTAGCTGACTGATGGTCAGCTCAGGAACTATTATCATTGATAGCTATCTAGTTAACTTTGTAGATGGTAAATTCTTAATCCTGATCAGACTGCGCATCCGCGAAATCTGACCAGGATTAAGAAATAATCATATACAAATAGACCCCTGGCTAGGATATGGTGATCCATCTTCGCAAGCCAAGGGTACTAAGTCCACTACGTTCCTTACGCACTGTGTGTAAGGAACGTAGTGGACTTAATACCCTTGGCTTGCGAAGATGATGGTGATCTTGCCCCCAGGGATTTTGCTAACATATCCTATGTTTAAGTACTATATCTCCGGTACACAATGAGACTTGTTTGCACTCGGGCCATTGGGGCCTAACCCTGTTATGACCGGTTGAATATTACGAGTTTTGAAAAAAAAATATTCAATTTTAAGATGAAAAAACAAGATAGTACAAATCATTTCTAAATGGTGCAAACCGTTATTGGATCATAACAAACAACCAATTACCGAAAGTCTGTATACTTTTTTAGAAAAAAAGTTGTGGTCTGTGACGTTGTTTATGTTACACATCTTGAGTTACCCAATAAAATTTACGACATTTGCTTAACGTCGCTTCAATTTTCAATGACATGCTTCCTTAAATTCCCAATATATTTACGTTTGCTTAAAGTGCATTCGATTACCTTGAATGTTATTTTTATTTTTCTATGTGACATACTCAGTGAGACATTGCGTATTATAAGTGATAGCCCTATATAAAATTGCAACCTTGAAGATAAAATTTATGAACAAAGGTACAGATTGAGAGCCCATAGCTGTCTTAATAAAACGAACAAATTCATTTGAGTATTACAAAATATAAAAATGCTTCAGTTATGTAATATTGTGGTGATCATCATACTATTACAGGCGTTTCTAAAATGGTAACGTAAATAACATATATAAACAATACTGCGGATTTCAGGATTCAAGGTAACACCATAATCGCTGGAATCGAAGCGTTTAAGATGTAAGAAGACGATTAAAAAGACGGTTTGAAGTTTTTATTAATAAAATGATATAAAAAGAAATAGAAATTCCGATAACACAAGTTATAAACGCAGTGTTATTTGCGTTACTTTCCGTGCTTGTTAATAAACTGCCATTAGTTTCTTCGGTAATTAGCAATTAGAAAAGACTGAAAAGCATTCATCTCTTACAGTATGTCAGAATAAATAAAATACATCATACTGTTACGTTATAGCTTTATTAACTTATGCAGTATCAATGTTACGTAGGTAACTTATGATACTTTAAAACACATTTAAAACTGTATTTTAGCAGGACAAATTGACCCAAAGGAAACAGTCTGGGTCAGCTGAACAAGTGAAAGCATGCTTGTGAAATGCCATCTACAAACATATGATTAAACAGACAGCTCCGTCGTCATCAGAATTGTCTTCGTATACCATATCTAACATACCAACTTCTGTAGAGAGATCTTCTTTGTCTGCTCGTTTGCTCACATATAATATTGACTAGTTCCTGTGGTACTATGAATTCACTTGTCCATTCGTATTCTATGGCATTGTCGTTTTCTAGTTTCCGACCATGTCCCACTGGGCTTGGTATGTCGAGAAATTTCTCATGCGCACGAAGCCAAATAAAGGCCTCAGACTCAATGACGGCCACTTCGTAAAACATTAACCAGTGGGTTATGGCTTGACGATATGTCTTTGGCTTGGCCCATCGTGGTTCAACTACTGGTTTTGATTTACTCTGGCATACAGTAGAATTAGCCATGAGTACTCGTCTTTGTTTATTTTAGTGATTAATTTGATTTTTATGTTTTCGCTTTGATGCATTGACTGAGTTGGGAGCCTTTATGCGAACAGATTTTTTTATGTATTTCTGTATTAAGAGTAGCATCGGGACCCAGGGTGAAGTTGGCTAGCTGTAAAAGTGCTTTAAACCTTCCCCACCCCCACCCCCGTCCCCTCCGCCCCCACCCCCCGCCCAGTGGTTTACTCTACTGACTGTTCTAAGGCAGCGGTCCCGGTGTTAGTCTTACTCTTTGTTGCTTTGTGGTTTACCTTGTGTCATTTTGTTTTTGTTTTCAGTCCTTTAAGCATTGCGATTACCTCGCTTGGGAAAGAGAGAGCTAATCTTAGTGCTTTTCGTACATTTGTTCGATTTGCGCTTGTTTGGTTTTGTCTGTGTCCTCTTCCTCTTGGTTTCTGGGAAGGGCTGTGGTTTGTGATTGTGGCACTCCCTCGACTTTTCTCTTACATTTTTTGATAATTAGTTCTTTTTATCATGCATTTCCAGACAATCTCTGCAAGGTGATAAAAGGCTGAGGTCGATTTTTCAGACTTTCATTGATATTTTGATGCAAACATGTAATACTGGAGTTTATTCACGCTTACTGAGTTAGTCTTTCCATATTTCCATACATACAACACACAAACTTTTCCAGATTATCCAATAATGATTTAGAGCAGCAATCAATGTCTTTACCCAACCTATCGAAAGTGTCTGGGAATTCTGAAGGCTTGTCAATCGCTTTTAGGGGGAAAGTTTTTCCTCTCCTAGCAAAAGCGCTCCTTGTATCGCAGCCGGTAAAAGCATGTAACCCGGGCAGTGTCCAATACAAAGCCTGGCCTTTTACTTGTATTATCTGCTTGACATTAAGCAGTTTCCTCTTATTACCTGTTCCCGTGTGAAATAAGATTACTTACTCAAAATCCTGAGCATATTTTAGCAGTAACACCAAAACTCGTCGGTATCAGGAGAACGAACGATAATATTGGTTTCGACTGTTGATTTGTCACTGATATGCATATGCAGTGAAGTATCATCCTAGTATTGGTTTCCTCTTGCGACGAAGGAAGGTCGCCTGCTAATGTAACGTCAACAGTTTCGGAGTCTGTACTTGTCAGACAATAGCATTCTTCAGAGGAAACGAAGAAAAGCTCTCTACCATGCAACCGTTTGACATATATGTATCCTTTTTATCCTTTTGCCACTCCTCAAAAAGCGTTTTGCTTCCGTCATTCTCCATGACACCTTTCCAGTCTCGTGGAGTCATCGTTTTTGCACCTTTAAGTAAGAAATATTGTGTTTTACCACTCCGTTTGCGCCCAAATGACTTTATTGACAATCATTTATAGATGTCAGTGACAAAATCAACCATGCGATTTTTTTTTTTTGAAGCAGGTTAAAAACTGCTTCTGCTAAAGCTTCGAAATTATCTCGAATGGAAACAAGAGATCGAGGAAGGGCATCTCCGTTATATACATATATACAGTATAACCTCAATGGCTCGAACACGGATGGCTCGTTAACCGTGGATGATTCGAACTCTTTTTTCAGTCCGTACAAAGTTCTTCCAATAGCTCAAGAAAACAAATATTTAGGATTTTTTTCTTATTTTATCATGGAATTGTATGTTGTGTGTACTCATTAGAATTGCCTCATCGAGGCGATTCTAATGAGAACACTCAACATACAATCATTGTGTAGAAAATCGAAAAGATTTCCCTAAATTATCGCTATTTGCTTCCTGAACTGGTGCCATGATTAACCCTCAGTGGCTCGAACTACCCATGTCTCGAACAAATTTCCATGGTCCCAAAGATGTTCGAGCCATTGAGGTTCGACTGTAGTTTCATTATCAGGTGGCTTTGACACTTGCTCAACGCTGGCATCTAGATTATGCAAGAGTAAATTGTGTCGGTCTTCACTGGCATCCCATCTGCAGTTGCAAGAGAGAAGGGAACAGGACCAAGAGGATAAGAAAGAGTAACCTGTAAATCTATATTATTTTCTGCTGACAGCAATACGAACTGATCAAATCATATGTTTCATTCTGCTTTTATTTGTCTTATTCTGTTTTGTGTACTTTTAATTTTCTTTACTACGTCGGTGGAAGCAAATGTTTTCAGTTTCAGTTTCTTGATAGGATCATGGAAGGAACAGCTTTATTGACGTCTGCCATCAATAAATAAACGTCAGAAAGATTGCCTTTGGAAACAAAATCCACACAACAGATTAGAAAATGGGAGTCTCGGTTTTACTGAGACTCTTCATTAGCAGTAATGAAGGTTGCAACACTACTTACGCCCTCTAGCGAATACATGAGCAGAACTCCATTTTCAAAGATACCAGACTAGGCCCAATGATCCCAAAGGAGATGAAGTCTCCCACGATCTGCTGCCTGTAACAAGTCATCCCTTACCTCTTTGGGGGTAGATTTTGCAGACGACAAAGAGAATAGTTCATTCATCGTTTCGCCAGTAGATTTGTGAAACTTGCTTCTTTCACTTTTCGGATGTCTGATTCGCTGTGTTTTATTTGGGTCAGTTTCATCTCTTTATGTACATTGAGCTCCTGGCTTCTTTGTTGCCATATCCGCTAGGCTCCGAGTTATATTTTATTTCCTTTGGGATCATTGAGCCCATCCTGGTTATTTGGAAAATATAATACCTCTTAAGCCGGCGCTAGGAAGCGTATGCAGCCTCGCAAATTACAGTGTTGCATATGAAGAGACTTAATCAAACCGATCTCCGATTTTCGTGACTTTGTGTGTTCTTTGTTTCCAAGGTAATCCTTTTTTACTTTTATTTTACTCTACTGTAGCTGGTGTTGTGCCGTGTGGCGGGCGTAAAAAGTTTCTTCGTACATCATCCTAGTGCAGGTTATCTTTTAGTTCCTATGGGATCATTTAGCCCATCCTGGTTATTTTGAAAATCGAATACCGCTTAAGCCGACGCTAGGGGCGTATTATGCAGCCTCGCAAACTACAGTGTTGCATATGAAGAGACTCACTCAAACCGAGTCTCCGATTTTTGTGATTTTGTGTGTTCTTTGTTTCCAAAGGCAATCCTTGTTAACTTTTATTTTACTCTACTGTAACTGGTGTTGTGCCGTGTGGCGGCCGTAAAAAGTCTCTTTTTACATCAATATAGTGCAGGTTATATTTTATTTCCTTTGGGATCATTGAACCCATCCTGGTTATTTGGAAAATGAATACCGCTTAAGCCAGCGCTAGTGGGTGGGGGTGGGGGGGGGGGAGGGGGCGTATGCAGCCTCGCAAACTACAGTGTTGTATATGAAGAGACTCAATCAAACCGAGTCTCCGATTTTCGTGATTTTGTGTGTTCTGTGTTTCCAAAGACAATCCTTTTTTACTTTTAGTCAACAAATTTGGCTCGATAGTGTCGCGTTACGCACCAACAGTAATATGCTGCACAGTTTCTAGTGAAACCTATAATTCCCCCTTGTTGTTTGGCGTGTCTATTTATTGATTTTTATATTGTTGTGTCAATGGCATTTCTAGAGGGTGGTACTGAAGACCGACAAATGCTGAAGTCATTTTTTTCTGGACACATCCTCTGAGCTAGGATGTGTTTGATTTACATTCCTAATTGTCAGTATATATACTGGTAAGTATCTAACATAATTGATCCTGCCCAGTAAACGTGTGGTTAGGTAAACTGACCGCGCTCGACATGACCCCATTGGGTTGACTGGGCCGTAAAACCTCAACACAAACAAAAACATAATTGATATGATCATATACCAAGAGCATAGGACAAAGATGATATAAAAATGATATGTGCAGACCTTAGTGTTGAGCTTTGTGCTTTGATCGTTGTCAAAATGAGCCAAACTATGTCTATGTAGCCGATCTAAAAGTGGAACGTCTTTCCCATTTTACCCTCCCTTAATGTCTGCTTGAATTTCTGATAGCGTTCAAATAACCTGCAACATGCTTTATTTTGAATTGAATTATTTGCTGTACATGTTCATGACAAGGATCGTTGAACAATCTGTTCTATAGTTCCGACTCGTCGTCAGGCAATTTCTCATCTTCTTATCTTCTTGCAGTGATTCTCCATATTTTTGGAAAAATAGTCTCTAATGCTTCCAAGAAAACTTTGTGCACTCGTAAGGCGCGGTTAAAGTGCTTACCGTCATAATTTTATCTCATTGCACAGACCCCTGCTTCAGTTATTTTCTGACAACCCACTGCCCTTCATTTTATTACCCAGAGCCCCAAAGATGGAACGAAACATGCCCATTCTTACAAATGATTTTGTAAAAGTCGGGTTGTTGCCAAACAAATAATATGCCTTTTTTGCGACTGCAAGATCAAACGTCCTTATAGTGTACCGCTGCCCAACTTGCCAGCTCGCTGTCTGTGAGATTTCTTATATGTGCTGAACTATGGAATTATCATTGATTGAGAAGTTGACCGGAGGTAGCAACTCTACAAGTGAGCAAATATTTTCTTGCGTGGCCGCTGTCTGAGAAAGCCACGCTGCCCAAGACGAAACTGTTTGAGTAACAAAGGTGTTGCCATGACTTCTATTCAAAAACCAAATAAAATTATTCAGTTCAGCATTTCAGAAGTCTATTCAGGTATTGACTGAGTTATATCTAGATTTAGCTCTATTTTTGGTTTTCAAAAACATGGCTTCAGTTCAGAATTATTTGGTGAACAGTTCTTTGCCCGCCCTTTGGCACTGGTGCTATATCTAGGGCTACTTGCTCTGTTCCATTGCTTACTTCTTGAATTACAATACTATGAGTTGAATAGGTGATACCCGCTCCTGATTGAGTCTCTGCATTCAGATCAAAGTTATCCCAACAGAAATGGTTTACGCTCGGATGAAGTACAGGCACACTTTCGGTTATCGAATTGCACAGTGGCGTCTCTACTCCAAAGTTTTTTGTGTATGAGTGGCAATGATCGAAGTGGTTTAGAATAGTTAACAGCTCGGCACAGCCTGTAAGATGCCGCACAGTAATTGGCAAAAGAAGATGTTTTGGCATAACCCGTTCTCCATGCGGAACTGTAAAACAGATGTCTTGTGCCACTGACATAACAAAGTGTGCATTTTAATCTGAACTATGCGTTTGTGACTTTCCGGTGACTACGAAGGACAAACTTTCTTTGAGTACAGGAGGTGACTGGCGCTCGTAAGACAAAAGCCAAACTGCAGTTGGAGGCCAAGGCATTTCTTTAGAATTTTGCATTGAGTTATTGATATGGTGCCTTAAAATCATAGCTGCCTCTTCCAAACCCTTGTCATCGGACGAGGCCAATTCAAATGTAACATCAGCGGCGTGCCTTTGTTCGATATTAGTGCCGTACACAAGCTGGGTTTTGTAAGTTGACAAAATCGAAATTTGTCACCAAAATGTTTGATCAATTTGTCTTTTAACTTGTTAATTTGTAATTTTCATTATAGAAGGATGGGTTATGCTTTAAAATGTGTTGCAGGTACCTCTCTCTAAGCATGCTCATTCTACCTAAAATATTGTCCTCAAGATATCCACAAGTATACCCAAATGCCTCTATGTGAGCTTCTGCTGACTTACAGGTTTTGGATTCTCTGTACGTTGGATTTCAATTGCTTTAAGTTAGATTTCTACTGCTTTCACTAGTATAACTGCGCCGACACGAATTGAGATAATGGGTTTCTCTTGCAACTAAAACCTGATCCTTTATCTTATAAAGTAGAGCCTTATCATTTCCCGAAGTAGCAGCTTATAAAATAGATTCTGCTACTGTTTTAATCAGATATTTTTACTAAGAGACGTACTTGTTTAACTTTGATTCTGTTCTTATCATAAATGAGACACATATCGGATGGAAAATGGGGGTCTTTTGTTGCCGCCTGTAGAGTGTTAACGACTGTGAACGTCAGTCTCTAATAACCGATACAATTATAGGCCGACCAAATTGCCCTGTTGTTTTGCCCTTTTGATTATAATATTAATGAGTATACATGTACCTTTACTACTTATACAGGAATCACCTGCAAAGGTGAGCATAAGCCAAATCGTGTGGAACGGAGAATGTTTTTACTGATAGTCCTAAACTGAATAGTGGAACGTATCCTTCTGAATATTAAATGTAACGGTCAAAGCGACAGGTCGATTTGGTCAATCTTTTCTGTTGTAGACTTTTAGCATAATAACATAAACATTATATATTTAAGCCGCAATATGAGAAAAAGACCTTTATCGCATATGCGGACAACGAAGGCCATGATCTGACTGCGCATTCGCGCAGTCTGATCATGGCCTTCCTTGTCCGCTAATAGAACCATTGGACGCCGTAGACAATTTTAATAAAGAAGCTCATGTGTGGAATTACCATGCTGATCTGTGTCTTCGCTGTGTGCTTATATCATAAATACACATTACTACTGCAGGAACGCGATCTGAGGTATTCTAATTCACGTCGAGTGGGTTTTCTCAGACCATAGGATCATACGAGGCGCTTGCTTCGAGTATTATTCGGTGAACTGGGATTCGTATAATGTGTACTAATGGGGTCAAAAGCAGCGATATCGCTGCACTGATAAATTTTATCAGTGCACTAATTTTTTTTTATCAGTGCAGCGATAAATTTTATCAGTGCGCCGTTAATTTTACCAGTACACTGATAAAATTTACCAGTGTGGCCCTATATTTATCGCTGCACTGTTATAATTATCAGTGCACTGATAAAAATAACGCTGCACTGATAAATGTTATCACTGCACTAATAATTTCGCTGCTTTTACATTTTGTCAGTGCACTGCTAAAACAGGACCATTTAGTGTGACCAATCAGAGAGCTCGTTACAAAAGAACCCCTGTCTATTAATTAGGTTTAAAATTATGGAGCAATTTTAATTGCAATATTAATTACAATATTAAATAATGACTAATTATTAACAAGTCAAAGAATAATGTATAATAATATTAAAAATAAAAAAGATTTCTAATTAAATTTTTATTAAATTCTTTAAAATTTCCCTTCTAAAAAGTCATTCAGTAGTGTTTGGCTGAGTTTCTTTGTACTGGTCGAGTTTGTGTACAGATTTGCAATTAGAGATCTAGAGAACTTAATTAATAAATGTTTCATTAATCAAGAAATGCCATATCCACTGTCTGTTATATTAGCCCTCGGCCCTCGGCCCTCGGCTCAGGACCTGTAACTGGGCTAGTACGAAATTCTTGAGTATTAACATTTTAAGCGTGCCGATATCGAATGATATCCGCTCGCTTGCTCCTCGGATTTTATCACACATTGTTAACAATTCAATACTTTTAGCTGTATAAATAAGGTACATTACCTCACGTTGTGGTTCCCATCGATTTAAGTCGAAGTTGCCAGCCTTACGCAAACATTACCTGTATTGTACCTTAATATAAACAAGTAAATCCATTGCATACTAGTAACACCGCGTCATCCGAATGGCGACATCTTTTGTTACATACAATGAGGGGAATTAAGATAGACAGAAAGGTAATTTTACTTAACCTTTACTTCTCTTTGTACTAACTGAACAGACGGCAGCGACATATTTCTTATTTTTCCCAGCAAGTAGGTTTTGACATTTCATGCAAATTGTCTCTCAAAGCCTATTTTCTGGAGATTTTTTTAAAAACTATTTTAACATGTCGTCTGCTTTTTTTTACCTTACATGCTATAAAATGCAATGTACTGAAAAGGCATATGCCTATTAAATTGTGCCGGCCTCGGTGGCTAAGTTGGATGCGCGTCTGACTGGTGATCAGGAGGTTGCGGGTCCGAAAACCCCCCTACGCCCCCCCGCCCCCCCCCCCCCCCCCCCCCGCCACTCCCCGTCTTTCTTAGAGATTGATCATGAAATATTTTCTTCGGTCATTCTCTCCTTTCCGCTGATGCAAGAAGGGCGGCTGTCAGTCTCTGGCGAAAGAATGTACAAAATGCTGTGTAACTGCTTAGAGGACTAAGCCTACCCAGTAAAAGTTAGGCAAACTGACCGCGCTCGACATGACCCCACTGGGTTGACTTGGCCGTAAAACCTCAACACAAACAAACAAATCTATGACATTGTATTAATTCAGAACAGAGTGAAATTAAATTACCAGCTATGTATATATTTACAATGTATTAATATTTGCCTTGCAAGTGCCAATTTACATATTTAAATACAAGCAACGCAGATGTTAACATAATAAAGAGATACCAGGAAAGGCCAAAATTACGGAAGACCGCTCTCCCAAGGCACCAGATAAGACTTAAATTACATGAAATGATTGCACAAAACAGCAATCCAAAAAAGGTTCATAATACTCCCTGCCCATATGAATTTGACATAAGTTATGTGGCGTGGCGATACTCATTACGTCCCCTGTCCATTAGAACTTAGAAATAAAGATACAACGTCTGGTTTATCATAATTGAAATAGTATCTTGAAATGGATCACAACAGTAGGCGCTACATAATTTGTGTAGCAGGCAAGACTCATTACGTCGCCAGTCCATTTGAACTTGAAAGTAAAGGAACGACCCAATCGGATATGTATGTCTTATACTTGGATTAATTTCTTTAAACAAAGTACAAAATTAAGCGCTGCACATGTTGTGTGACAGTTGTGTTGTCATTTCGCCCCCTGTCAATGCGAAAATAAACTAAAGGTGACCGACTCTGACTTGTCTGCCTCACACTTGAACTAATCACAAACGCAAGCTTTACACACATTCTACGGCAACAGAAACGTATTACGTTTCCTATCCTTGAGCTTGAGAATAACGGTAGGACAAAACCTAGCATGTCTCGTACTGTAACTAGTTTCTTGAAACAAATCAGAGAAGGTGACATACAAGTTGTATTGCATAAGAGATCTATTAAGTTACGAGTCAATGAAATGTATACCCCAGTGTTCCACTATATCATATAGCAAAACTGGGGTGAGGGTATAAACAAGTGGGCAATTTTCACGATTTGACTGCTCTCAAAATTATTAATAGTCCCGTCTATCAGCACTACTCGAATCTTTCACAATGGACCTAACCAAAGTTCCCCCGATTTTCTGTTCTTATAGAGTGGAAAGGCAACGGAATAGAACGAAAAAAAATTTATTTCGCTTAAAATATATTCCTCGCAGAAAAGACATCTTTCGTTTTTATTGCAATAAAATTCCAGCCTGAAACTAAACAGACTGCGCCACTGATCTTATGTTTGCAAATGTCACATGATTATTTAAAAACTGCTTTTCAATTTGAGCCAAGCCATGTGCCATCAGCAAGAAACCCTGGGATCGAAACTAAAATGATTAAAAAGAAAATGAAAAACAAAACTTTGTTTAGAATTACAAAATAGGAATATTAGTTTATAAGATACATGAAAAATAGTAACGAAACAGTTAGCGGGAACAGTATATTGATCAATATGAGGAGGAATGAGCAGTGTTGCATTGGATTATTGTTCATAAAGAGATTCAATGAAACTATTATTGAAGATGAACAGTGTTGAAAATGACATTAGTGATCATAAAGAGATTCAATAAGAAATGTTAATGAAGTTGAACAGTGTTGCAAATTACATTACTGTTCATAAAAAAAATTCAATAAAATGTGAATGAAGGTAAGCACTGTTGCCAATTACGTTACTGTTCATAAATAGATACAATAAACTGTTAATGAAGGTGAACAGTGTTGCAAATTACATTACTGTTCATAAAGAAATTTAATAAAAATGTTAGTGAAGGTGAACAATATTGCAAATTACATTAGTGTTCATAAAGAGATTCAATAAAAATGTCAGTGAAGGTTAGCAGTGTTTTTCATAAAGAGATTCGATAAAAATGTTAATGAAGGAGAACAGTATTGCAAATTACATTAGTGTTCATAAAGAGATTCATTGAAAATGTCAGTGAAGGTTAGCAGTGTTGTTTCATAAAGAGATTCGATAAAAATGTTAATGAAGGTGAGCAGTGTTGCAAATTACATTACTGATCATTAAGAGATTCCATAGGCACCGAACGAATAAGAGATATGGAACAATCACAAAACAAACCCGGTATGCCGGAATAAAGAAGAACTGCAACAGGGGAACCACTCCTTGGAATGATCAACATGGGGCTTAAACTAGTTTTACTTGCACGAGACCGTACCCTTAATTCTAATGCAGGCCCAAATTACAAACATGTGTTTGGTCCGCGTAGCAGTCCTTGCCCTAATCGGAGAAACATCGCTTATTATGATCAAAATACAGGGCTCTGTTAAGCCAGACCAAAGGAAAATCAAAGGTAGACCCTAGATGGGCCCGACCACAGAAAACGATAGCCTGGCGCCTACCCTGTACAACAGATTTAGAGGATAGTCTTTATTCAGTCCAAGGTCCGACTCGCCGCTGTGCCATTAAAAAGTGAAGCAAAGTTATCAACCACAACTGGGTTTAACCACCATGCATACAGATTGTCGTAGAACATGTATGTTATAACCTGGCATTTTTGCTGCCTTCTGTGCATCGATATAGATTTTCCTATTATAGCTTTTTTATAACTCAACAATATACAAAATGAACATACATGCACATGTTCGAATGTTATGGGGCCTAGGCAATAGGAATGAACGTGAACAGATTTTACAATCTTAAATCAGTAGCTTAAATCCACTGGATACGTTTTGCTATATATCAGAATTGAAACTAAATGTAAAAAAATGCCTAATCCTCCGACTCGTTACCTTGGCTAAAAGTGAAATAATTTGTTTTAAACACCGAAAAGTGGGAGTTCCAAATCTGCCCACACATGGATTTCCTTCAAACTTCGCACGTTATTCGCACAAGACCCAGCAACTATAAAAATAGACTTCTTTTCTAGAACAAAGAAGTGTTGGTCTCAGGAGAGCTCCCTGCTGTACACCCGTAATAAACGTATACCTGTGTCAAAACCTACATTATAAAATCAACAATTCAACATGATGTCTAATAATGTGCATTGTTATACTGAAGGAACTCAAGGAATATCTTACTACCATAAAAAGATTTGTTTATATTTGTGTAATAATTAAATTAAATTTTAAAAATCCAAAACTGGATAAATTTTAGGAAAAAAAAATAAGAAAATAAGAAATTTATCTTTAAATTTATGTATGTTTTATTTCTTGTCAAGCTACGATTTTTTTGCATAAAAATATGCCACATGTGTCCTTTCATGAAATTCAAAAATCGGTTACATGTCTACAAAGTATATGATATGCACTTATGTCGGTTGAGTATAAAAATCTATTTTTTTTTATTGACTAATCAAAGACGTCCCAAATATTCTGAAATTCATCATATAAGTAATAAAAATCAGATTCAAATTATATTTAACACTCCAGTTCTTGACAAAACGGATTAAATACGAATTGTTTATGAAAAGTAGCTGGTGCATTACACAGACCAAATGTACCCAGAATTGCATTTAACATCTGTATGGGTCATGCAATAAATCCCTTATCATTCTTTTATCAAAAATAATCAGCATTACTCTTCACTTTAGGTGTAAGCAGACTAGTCCATTATGTGTCCTCATCAATTGTCTCTTTTCGTGACTATAGAATGGACGTCTTTAAAGGAAGAAATGCAAGTGCCTTTCGTCTGTAAAATATGTATAATTCAAGGTGAGCCATAAAAACGGTATTTTCACTACTAAATCTGTGATTTGCTTTTGTAGAGCATCAACAGCAGGGCTTTTCTTTATATTTAGCTCAATCTTTCATTACTTATGTATCAACTGTGACATCACAGTGGAGTACAGGCATTCTTTATTTTTGTTTAACAACAAACTGAATTAGAGCTTAGCAGAAACTTTTATTTCCTTGAGCACAAGGCTCATCAGACCACAGTGGATCCGCTGCCAAGAGCGAAGAAATTCAAGTCATCTATACAATCTTAAAATTGTCCTGTAAAACAGTTTGTTTTGTTGTTGTTTTTTTTATTATTTTTATTTTTATTTTATTTATTTATTTTTTATTTTTTTTTTTTTTTTTATTTATTTTTATTTATTTTTTTTTTTTTTTTTTTTTTTTTTGCACTCTTTCAAAGGTGTTCTACAGATGCAATTTAATTATCTCTTCGATTTTCCACAGAACCGAATAGTTGATTCTAAGCAAACCATTTATAATGCACCCCCAAAACCTGAACCAGAATGAAAAATCAAACATCGCCTGAATAAAAATCAATTATTTTGTGTATTTTCTCATTTTGCTGTAATTTGGGTTATCAATTTTAATTTTCAAAATCAATTTGTTACCGGTTTTTGATTTTTAAGATTTTTTGTGAAAATAATCCAGATAGGTATGGCCAATTTTTGTATTAAATGATAGGTTGACAAGAACTTGAACCCAGTTTCATTAATGACCGAATTTGTCACAAAATAATTATGCAGTTGAATTATGGGGACTACTTAAAACTTATTTAAACATAAAAGCTCCAATGTCATACAAATATGTGCTATAAGCATTTTTAGCAGTGACTTACTGTTTTTATCAGCAAATCGGACATCCAAATTATGATTTATTGGCAGTTGTGGAGTGCGCTTTTCAGGGGTACCCATATATTCAGATGTGATTTTATACAAAACCGTCTATTTAAGCAAGGGAAATAGATAAAATGGGATAGGTACCTTATGCATAACAGTCATATCCTACGTAATACTTGTGTTTAATATTATAAGATTCTATCCGTGGGCAGAGTCATATGTAAATTCTATATTCTATAGGCTGAAACCACGCCCCTTCCCCTCCCGCCCCCCTCCCCGCCCCCCTTTCTGTGGCATTCGACAGAAGCAAGTTCGTTAGTTATGGAATTTACTACACAAAAATAAAATTTCAACTCAACTTAGAACCAAAACTATATGACTTTGAAAAATGTTTAAAACAATGGCAACATAGGAAATTAACGCTCAAGGGAACATGATAAATACAATTATGCACTCTTCAGCTTTATATATGTCTTTTCTTCATTACAAAATCCATCAGAAGAAACGGTAAAACAATTGAGAAAATAATATATAATTTTATCTGGGACGAAAAACTGAAAAAAAAAATAAAAGAAGAATTTTTTATTAAAGAATACCAAAAATGGTGTTCTTGAAATGACAGAATCTGAAAAAAATATATATATTATTAAGCTGGATAAAGGCAAGTTTAGATTCTGTAAGTAACGGAATGGTTAAACAAATTTATTTGATTAAATTAAAGTGTCGTGGAAAATTGTGGACAAACTTGTTGAAAAGAATACATGTACAATTCTTAACGGTCATAGCATGATATAGGTGCAATGCGAAATCTGCAGTATCAAACTATAGGAATGAAATGACGGCTAATTACACCCCATTTATTTTGGGTTTATGTTTGTCTGTCTGAACATTCCTAATTTTATCTTTGTGTATATCGACTTTACGATTTTCCGCAATACGACTTTTGGTATGCTGATCGCAGACTCATCTTATGGCAATACTATAAAACTTTTAAAGGATAAACTTATTGATACAGAAAAGAAAATACATATACATGTATACACGTAGTTGCTACACAGTTTAGTATAATTTATTAGTATCAAAATTAAGCTTCGTGCATAGTATACCAAACACATGAATCATAAACATTTGAAGTGAAAACATAGACATTCCTATAGAACCAGCTTTAATTCACCTAATGTTAAAGCCCAACAAACCAAACAGATATATCTATAATTTCTTAAGAAACAAGAAATTCTTGATAACAATAAGTTAAAACAGAATGGGAACGAAGCAAATTCGTTCCTTTTAGAACAGACCCTTTTCAGACGGGACTTGGTATCCGGGAAAGCAAAACAATAAGTCACAAAATTTGTCTCCCTTACAAATGGCGGAAAATCTTCCGAGTGCATCCAGTCCCCGTTACATTACTATTTTTCAACTTGTTTCTGTTGTAAGAAACTTCGTTTGTCTATCCCCATTATTAATTATTGACCTTTAAAACAAAGAGAAACTATCCTACAATTTAGCAGCAATTGTAAACCAACGTTTTGTATGCAATAATTTTGGTATATAAAATATCTTTGTTGTATTTAGATCTATGTATATGTGGTTTGCTTGATTTCATTTTTATCATTGCGACAGTAAAGATACATAATAATCATTAGATTAGGATATTAGTTTTCTTTATTAAGACTTAAGGCATTATCTCCTTGCCAAAATATTCAGTTAAAACAATTGTGTATCAGTATAAAAGAAAGAATGAAAGAAGTATTGTTATCAATTGAGCCGCATCGTCAGAAAACGTGCCTTCTGACATGTACGCCCAGCGAAGATTCAGATTAGCCTGCGCATTCGCGAAGTCTGATCAGAATCGTCACTGGGCGCTTTTTTGGAAGGCCAAGGATTCAGAATGTCTTTATGTGGACAACGAAGACTTTGGTTAGACTGTTCGAATGCTCAGGTTGATTTGAGTCTTCGTTGGGCGCAGATGTCAGAAGGTACGTTTTCTCACATTGCGGTTCAATACTTAGTACAAATGAGCCATCACGTGCGAAAAGGGCCATTACGTATCATAATGCGAATCATTACTGTTCAGTCTGGAAAGTGCCGTCTGTGTTGTAAACATTCAAAACATCCAGTGATTTTGTAGCGGACAAAGGAGGCCTGACCTGCGACTGCTATGTCCGCTTAATTCAGCAAACGACAAATGGATGGATTTTTTTTTCTACAGAAAACAGAATTTGACATTTCATGCAAATTGTCTCCAATGGAGACAATTGGCATGAAATGTCAAAACCTGTTTTCTGGCAAAAATAAGCGATAAGGACCCTTTTCTCAAGGGACAGCAACAATATTTATCATAACTGGAATAAGTAACATTACGTGCACGAATTAAAACCTGCTGATTATATTTTTGTAGAAGAAGTTTGGAAATACTTCTCTTGTTTCCCAAGAAGATTTGTTGGCAGGTATATGATTCATCTTTAAAACAACATCTCCATTAAATATCAAGCCTTGTTATCGTAGGGTTTGGGGTTGCGGTGGTGGTGGTGGTCGTGTCGTTGGGTGGGGTTAGGCAGGGTGAGATTATCATTTATTTGCCGTCTACTAATTTTATCGTCTGCATACTAAGCATTAAGTTATTGTTCTAGGCTGTCCTTATGGGACAGAGATGAGTGTTTTCATTTGTTACTATTTATTTGACAGTTATGTCGTCTTTTGTTCTTTTGAGGGTTGTTAGATCGGCAATCATCATATCAGTGCATCAATAATGGGTGTTGGTTTAACGCTTAGCGTGCATGGTAAAAAAAATCAGCAGACGACATTTTGAAATATAAGTATTTTTTCTTATTTTTTTCTCAGAAAATAGATTTTGATATGTCATGCAAATAGTCTAATTTGCAAGAAATGTCAAAGTCTATTTTCTGAGGGGAAAAATAAGAAAAATATCACCAATTTGTCGTCTGCTGAATTTGCCAAGAGAGTGGTAAAGTTTAAAAATTACAGGTCAGCTTTAGGTATGTTTTATGATAATATATAGGCTTCGTTAATTAATTATAGAAATTATACTCTCATTACATTTCTAACTTCTCTCTTATTGAAAAATATTTTAATCTGTTCCGATGCCCGACTAATGTTACAGCTACAGTTATACTGTGCCATGCCTAGCACTCTAAATCTACAGTTTTCAGTCGTAGAAGTACAGTCGACTCTCGTTATCTCGAATTCCAAGGGACTCGCTGAAATACTTCGAGATATCCGTACCTCGACATATCAGAGTTGAGAGAGTGAGAAAAACAATAAATTGAACAATCACATTTAACAAATGAATGTGTAATTTGACTCCTGAAGTTAGAAATATATATATAAAATAATGTGGAAAAGAGGAGAAATTGCTCCTTAAGAGCAATTTCTCCTCTTTTTCACATTATTTTGTTACCTGTTGTCATAGTTTCATGTTAAAACAGGGACCAGATTTTCACTTCGAGATAAGCGTAATTCGAAATAAGCGAGTTCGAGATAACGAGGTGATGTGTCAGAAAATCCTGGCCCTTGCACATGTATTAGCGGAAGTGCTCTACATTACGATAACACGCCTATTCAAATATACCGAAAATTTTACCACCAAAAATTGAAAATTTTCAGATAAAATATTCTGATTTTTTTTTCTTATTTCTGCTCAAAAACATAGATTGTGGGTATACGTTAGAACCGCCTCGGCGAGGCGGTTCTAACGAGTACCCACAATCTATGGTTTCGAGCAGAAATAAGATAAATGATGTGTACCCCTGTAAACCCCAGTTTTACTATATAAAAGTGGGGTTTAAGGGGGTCAAAATTATATAGGCATGTTTTTGTGATGCGCTCCAGTTAACAGCTGTTCATCCGAACATTAGCAGTATATTCAACAAGTTTTCTACAACAAGGAACGGAATGGTAGGTTAAGTACCATGTACTCAGCTTCTGCCTCTTCGAAGACACGGACACATACTTTGGTGGAAGTGTACGGGTAGTTTGTACCACGGATGATTTTCTACTTTCATAGTGAAAGCAACCATCCCAAAATATACAATTTTGCTAATATTAACTGCTGAATTGCCTCAATTATACATTTTTGACCAATTCTGGCATCAAAGCTGACAAAACCCACTTTTGAAACAGGACCCAAAAATGGTACTATTTAAATGAAACAAAATTCGTATGTACGAACCCGGTGCTCTATAAATTTTACCAGTCTGTAACATTTAACCCTTCAAAACATAGATTGTGGGTACTCATTAGAACCGCATCACCGAGGCGGTTCTAACGAGTGCCCACAATCTATGTCTCTGGACAGAATCAGAAAAATTATGTATACCCCTGTACACCCCAGTTTTACTATATAAAAGTGAGGTTTAAGGGGGTCAAAATTATATGGGTATGTTTTCGTGATAGGGATATAAATCGATCCATTTGTAAACAAATTTTAATGAAAACAACTGAAATGTCAAGTTCTCTGGGTCAGACTACCTAGTTTTGGCCAGATAGGCCTCATCAGTGACCCTCATATGAATTTTTGAAAATCCCGGAATAGGCTGAATGATCACAAAGGATCACAAAATATAAACTACACTTGGTCTATAGTCTGGTGCGGGGCGACGTTTTACGGCCGCCACACGGCACTAACACTATATGAGTATTAGGATGAGCGACTTAATGGGATATAAAGTGATTTGAAGTTACTCAGATAAAGTTTTCTGCTGCCAATACAGATGAGGCTTATTATTTAAGCCACAATGTGAAAAAAATGTACCTTATAACGTACGCCTAGCGTACCTAGTCGCAAGTATTTTTTCTCACGCAGTGGTTTATTGAGTTGACTGTTAAACCACTGAACCAAAGTATACATACAAAATCAAAATTTCCTTGAGGTTGTTGTCTACATGATTATCATTGACCAACGAAATCAAACCGCGCGTTTGAATGAAATCCAGGTAACGGTTATTTATAGGCACGCTGACGTCAGAGTGCCTTCTATAAAACCTGGACTGAGACCCCGGCTAAATACTAAAAACTGGGAATCGGGAGAGTGGGGATGGGGCGATAAATATAGAAGTTTACATGATGAGGTCTTGTAAAGTACCGTGTGGCGGCCGTTAAACGTCTCCTTGTACTTCACCATAGCGCAGATTATATTTTTTAATGAGCCAGCGCATGACAAAACCAACAAAACGGCATGTGCGCCCAGCGAAGACTCATGTATGCCACGGCATCCACCCGGTCTGATCAGAGTCTTCGCTGTGCGCTCAATGGGTAGCATTACGAAAACATGCCTATTTCAAATATACAGAAAATTTCACCTCCAAAACCTGAAAATTTTCAGAAAAAAAACTATGATATTTTTTCATGTTTCTGCTCAAAACATAGATTGTGGGTACTCGTTAGAACCGCCTCGGCGAGGCGGTTCTAACGAGAACCGACAATCTATGGGTTGAGCAGAAATAAGAAAAATAATGTATACCCCTGTAAATCCCAGTTTTACTATATAAAAGTGGGGTTTTAGGGGGTCAAAATTATATAGGCATGTTTTCGTGATGCTTAGGATCCAATCTTTCTTCATGCAGACAGCGAAAAATCAGTCTGATCTGAGTCTTCGCTGTGCGCTCAATGGGTAGCTTAGGACCCAATCTTTCTTCATGCGGACAGCGAAAAATCTGATTAGACTGGGCGGTCTGATCTGAGTCTTCGCTGGGCGCACATGCTATTTTGTTGGTTTTGTCATGCGCTAGCTCATTTCTTTTCGGATCATTTAGCCAGTTTCGGTTACTTTGAACATCGAATAACGCTTTAACCGGTGCTTGGGAGGGGGAGAGGGGGACGTATACATCCTCACAAACATTATTGATCATTATTGCATACGAAGAGGTTCAATAAAACCGAGTCGTCGGTTTTCGTTCGATTTGTGATCTTTGTTCCAAAGGCAACTTTTAAGATTTTTTATATATGCATTTCCAATATTTTTGCAGTTTCTTGTATATATTTCCAGATTTGTTTCTGATCTCAACACTTGGGCAAGATGAGTAAAAGAAAGCAGTCGATGAAACCACCAGATGTAACTATGGGCCGGAAACAATCTATACATCCACGGATGCCTTCTGTTGAAGGGAAGAAATCTTTAGATTTTCCAGGCTATGTCGGTGGCAGACGATCATCCATTGATTCCCTTGGTAGGAGGCTGTCAGTAGACTACCGGAGAATGTCAATGGGTTTCGGGAGTTTGGCAACGAGACGACATTCAATAGCTGGATCCCTGCTTAGCAGAGCGGAAAATCATTCGGCGAAAGAGCGATCAGTTATTAAATACGAGAATACATACCGGCTTGGACCGGAAAACATTTTTCCCGCAAACAAAGTCAAAGCGATTACCCTCGATGTGTTAGAATCTCATTTGAAAGATTTAACCTATGATGCGGACGACTGTCCAAAGTTGTCTAGGACACTGACGGAAACAGTGAAACAAGAAGTTAAAGCGTTAGGAAATTCTAGGTATAAAATAGTGGTCATGGTAGCCATTGGACAGTTGATGGACACGCATCCATCCATATCTGTAACTAGTAGATGCATCTGGAACGACAAGCTGGATAATTTCGTTGAAGTGATATACAAAAACAAAAGTCTGTACGCTATTGGGCTTGTCTACTGGGTTTATGCAGATTAAATGGACACTCAACAGCAAAATTTCCTATTCGACATTTCGACCTTTCGACATTTTGTTAAACCTTTTGTGCGTCCGCCTATTAACAATTCCTTGAAGTGCAAGCAAAATTGAAGCAGACATTAACTTCATTTTAAATATTATCATTTTTTCAGAAAATATAAAAATTTACATTTCAGTGAATCGTCAGCCACGTCTTATTTTCTCTCAAAAATAATAATTAAAAATATTTCAAAATGTCGTCTGCTGCAGTTGTGATTGGCGCTCTAAGGAGGACAAAGAAATCGATTTTTTTTTTCAGTTAACCATTTCATCCCCGTTCTCCCCTGAAGAACAGGATTAATATTTTTGCAAACAGTGCATCTTAAGATGAGACGGCTCTAACCGTCTCAGTTGGTTCTACAGTTTGTTATTCTATTCTCGATTTTGTGGCTGACATTCTTATTTGAAATAATGGCTGTGTCAAAATTCAAAGATGAAAAGTTCAGTTCTAAAACTCTAATCTGAAAAGGTTAAGAAAAAGTCAATTCAGTGGCGGATCCAAGATAATTTCATAAGAGGTTCAAAATTTCTGAGAGGTTCAGTTTGAGCAAATTACGTCGGTACTTACTAGATACGGATTCGGACAGACATATCTGAGCAAACAGTGTAGACAAACAGGGTCTACACTGTTTGCTACTCATCCAGCAATTTAGACACATTCACAGGTAGTAAAACGGTCTTGTTGAAATTTAGGAAAAGTATATAGGTGTGCGAATATCCAGGTTAAACGGATTCCAAAATTTATTAAATTC
This sequence comes from Anodontia alba, assembly GCA_964016985.1. NCBI lineage: Eukaryota > Metazoa > Mollusca > Bivalvia > Lucinida > Lucinidae > Anodontia > Anodontia alba. Next base: position 75,414,593 of record OZ024825.1, read on the forward strand.
AAAACATTCTCATGAAAATAAGATTTTGAGCCAGAAGGGGTTCGACTGAATCCTTCGAGCCTCATCGGGATCTGCCTCTGCAATAACTACAGTAGAACTTCAATGGCTCGAACCCGATGGCTCATTTACCATGGATGAGTCGAACACGTTCTTGAGTCCGCAGGGAAATCCTCCAAATACGATATACGGATAGTTTAGTGAGATTTTCTACTTTTATCTTGCAAACGTATGCTGTGTGCACTCACTGAAATCGCCTCGATGAGGCGATTCTAATTAGTGCACACAACATACGTTTATAATATAGAACACCGAAAAGATATCCTAAAATTATCTCTATTATGCCTCCTGGTATGGCACTTACAGTATCCCTCCGTGGCTCGAACTACCGCTGTCTCGAACAAATTTCATGGTCCCAAAGGGGTTCGAGCCATCGATGTTCGACTGTAGTACGAATGGTCTCTTTCTTAATGTATTGTGCAAAATTGATGTAGCAACCCCATCATTACTAAAGTGAGGGGTGTTTCTTTCTTTCTTTCTTAAAGGGTGGCCTGAACTACTTCCGATATAACCTTACAGTCCGTATCAGAAAATATTACAGATATATCCAAATGAAATGTATCTGCTCCTAGTTTGATACAAAGTGCTACTGATAACTGGATATCAAAGTATTAAAGGGGAAAATACTGCATGAATATATAGTTTGCTAACTAGGCCACGTAGCCAAGTTAGGTAAAGGGAGGCATTATATTATCAGTTCAGTTTGACTATCAAGTAAATTGCTTTATAAATTCTGTGGTATACCTGTATTTTCATGTATTTTCTTGATTGACATGTACATCATATCTCACAATGACTGTGCAGAGGTATCAGACTCAATCTTAAGAGATTTCATTCTCTTAAATACTTTGTTGTTTTTGTTGTTGTTGTTGTTGTTGTTGTTGTTATTGTTTTAGTATCAGATCACTTCCCTAAATCATTTACATGTATATGGAGGATATGTTATCAAAACAACAGATGCTTGAAAATCAAAAGGAACAAAACTGATATTTTTTGTGATTTTGTTGCATCCAAAGTAGCTGAGGTCTCAACCTGTAACACTTTAGTACATAAGGTATTACCTTCGACCTCGTTCTTCGTTCTCGGTGTACTGAGGACAGTTATCGTTTCCTTAAGGGAAATAAATACACTTTCAAGGGAAATAACTCTACTGAACTTGTTTTGTCTCCCTTCTGAAAAAGGGTCTACTCTAAAAGAAAAGAATTTGCTCCCCCTTGGGAGCAAATTATTTCTCTTTAGAGTAGACCCTTTTCAGAAGGAATTTGATGCGCATGAAAGCAACCAGGAGGTTACAAAAGTTGTCTTTCTTGTTTGAAACGGCGGACATTTAACCGAGTATACCTTGTCCCCTAAATGTCTTAACGCATAAGTGTGGAAGACATTTATCGTTGATTCCTTGCTAAATGCAAACAAATGATTTTTCTTTATTCTGTTTCACAGGTACAGTTCAAATAATTTACTTTCTTATTAATAAAAGAAAGGATGTGCTCAACGAAATTTAGTTATTCCTTATGTTATGTTATTCCTTATGTTTAGTTCTTCCTTATGTTATGTTATTAGATGTCTCTCAGCACAAATCAAGTTTATGTAACATGTAGACAGCTCTGTGTCCGCTTGCTCTTTCAGCCACTAGATGAGGTTGACCGTTTGGAATCTTTAAGACTGGGACCCCTGTAAGCATTCTTTATAAATCTATAGCGGGCCATTATCGGCCCGTCAGGGTAGCTGACGGGCCGATAACGGCCCGCTAATGCTAGCTGGAACTTAACTGTCCCGATTGTTTGCACAATCATTAATAGGGAATAAAAACTGTTCGTTAAGGGTAATCCGACCCTATCAAGATTTTTTGGTGAAACTTATTTTATTATTATTATTATTATTATTTCTAGAAAATGATTTTTTAAAAACAAATCCAGTTTTAGTGGTAATATTTGCGATTTTTCATCTAAGAAAAAAAAATAGAAAACAATGCACTTACCTTACCTATCATCTTTGAGACGTTACCCTAAACAAACTTTTTTTAGGCCTAAGCACTATCAGTTTACCCACCTCCGGTCATTACATTTCTTCTGCCCCTTACAATTAATTCCCATCCAAACTCTTTCAGCCCTGCAGACGAAACCAAATACTTCGGCAAACAGTGGAGATCCAGATGAGATGTGTCATAATGAGCCGTCTCATCTGGATCTACACCGTTTTCCATCCTTTTTTTTTTCCTGCAAAATCAAGGATGGAAGACTCCAGCACAAATATAGGGGTGAACGATTAAACAGTTCAAGTTGGAATGAAAATGCCACACATGCTATACAATTGCTTTTTTCGGCGGTTTCCTTGCTAAAGGAAACTGTGAATTGAAAACAAAATGAACAAAATTGTCTTTAGGAGAATGGGTACATTTTCAGGGGAGACAATTATCAAATTGTTTTTGCATCCCTTCTGAAAAGGTAGCTGCTCTAAAAGAAAGAATTTGTTTCACTTGTAGCATTAATGGGTGACCAGTTTTCAGATATTTAGTTATCAGGTCTATGTAAAGTGTACCCTGATGTTCCTTCGTAATATATAGTGAAAATAGGGATATACAGTGATAAACATTAATAGGCAGATAACCAGACTTTTGTAGTATTTAAACCAGCCGTTCATCTAGCAACCTGTCCTCCTGCATACACATGTCCTAATATATTTCTTCATTTCGCTTATTACATGGTGAAAATGCTTTGGGTAACATAGCTCTCGGTAAGATCGGTAAGATCGGTATCCAGAAATTTTTTTTTCTTACTTCTCTACACAAAAAAAATAAAAGCATCGCAAACATAATACACCACCAGTTTGGTCAAAATCCATCAACATTTACTCAAGTTATTGTTTGGAAACGAAAATACGGGCATGTCTCGGACAGATAATTCCGTCAAAAATTGACGATATTTGCCCATTAGCAATTCCAAACTAGATCTTCACAATATCAATGCACATACCATGTTTGACGAAAATACATTGATATTTACTCAAGTTATCGTCCGGAAACGAAACTACGGGCATGTCTCGAGCAGGTAACTCCGTCAAAAATCGACTAAATTTGTCCATTAGCAATCCCAAACCAGATCTCTACAACATCGATGCACATATCAAGTTTGGCGAAAATCCATTGATATTTACTCAAGCTGAAACGAAAAGACGGAGGGACGTACGACAGACGAACAGACGTACGGACAGACGAACGGACACACGGACGACCAACGTGAAACCATAATACCCCGCCACTATCGTGTGGCGGTGTATTTCATCAAGAAAACATGCCTATATAAAGTTGACACCCCTTAAACCCCACTTTTATATAGTAAAACTGGGGTTTACAGGGGTATACATTATTGGGCTTATTTCTGCTCAAAAACGTAGATTGTGGGTACTCCTTAGAACCGCCTCGGCGAGGCGGTTCTAACGAGTACCCACAATCTATGTTTTGAGAAGATATATGAAAAATAACAGAATTTTTATCTGAAAATTTTCATTTTTTGGTGGTAAATTTTTCAGTATATTTGAATAGGCCTGTTTTCGTAATGAAACGTTAAGAGATTGTAATGAGTATCCACAACATATGCTTTTGTAGAGAAATGAAATATCAAAGGATTTTGGTTTAACCAATTTATACCTAGCGTCCCATTAAAGGGACATTGGCAAACAGTCTAGACCCAGATCAGACGCCGCAGAACGCGGCGTCTGATCAAGATCTACACTGTTTGCATCAAGTTCAGGAATTTCTATAAAATATGGTAATAATAAAAACTATCCAGACACCCATTACGAAAACACGCCTATGCAAATATGTAGAAAATTTCACCTCCAAAAACTGAAAATTTTCAGATAAAAAACATATTTTTTTCACATTTCTGCTCAAAACTTAGATTGTGGGTACTCGTTCGAACCGCCTCTCGGCGAGGCGGTTCGAACGAGTACCCACAATCTATGGTTTTGAGCAGAAATAAGAAAAATAATGTATATCCCTGTAAACCCCAGTTTTACTATATAAAAGTGGGGTTTAAGGGGGTCAAAGTTATATAGGTATGTTTTCGTGATGTCTTCTGCTGGAAACGGACCTGTCCAAAAAGTTGAGGTAGGAGTCCACTCGGCATAAATGGGTTAAAAATTGGCCTATCTATAGCTGTGATCAAGACGTATACATTTTGCATAATTATTGAGAACAAGCAAACAAGATGGCAGCCGTGATCGCATTTATATATTACTAGCAGTTCTGATGCAGAGATAGCAGGCAGTCCGTCTATTTCGCAGTCCCCATGGGCAAGGCCTTGCCTTTAAATGGCTTCTTTAAAATCTGAAGGACCGATTTAGCTCAGACTGCTGATAAGGTCTTCAGGTGTGCGAAAAACATTGAGAAGCGACATCCAAGATGGTCACCACGAATCTTTTAGACATTGTGGTCTGGACATGCAAACACATCTAATGACTAATGACTTACCAACTAGGCGATGTAAACTGAGCTCTAATAGCGAATGAACCATCCTCTGCATTGGTCCAAGTTTATGAACAGAAACAGAAATCCAAGATGGCCGCCATGACCTTCAACCTTTTCTCATTTAGGAAGTTGTGATCTGAAGTTAAAAGCACCATTTGGCCTTACAGATATTCGTCATTCGAATACCTTTACCGCGGGCACATAACGTTTATACAGCGTCGCATCAAAGTTGATGCATCGAATTTCATGTGACGTTGTCTCAATGTTGCGCGCCCGCTGCGTTCAATTAAATACAACGATGATAATGGTCCATTGACTTCACATCCCAAGAGCAGTTAGTTAAGGCTAATGCTTTACAGACGAGTCCAATATCTGCACCAGAAACCATACGAAGTTCTAGATTCTTATTTTTACATCAAAGAAAATTGAAGAAAAAAAAAAAAAAAAAAGAAAACTCATTTAGGCAGACATTGTGTTAAACTGGGTTTTGCAGCCCAAAAGTAATGAGTTCAATGGTTCATTAAAAATTCGGAAGAGTTACTTTGTGATCACGGAGTCCCATCGTGAAAACACGCCTATAAAGTTTTGACCCCGTCAAACCCCACTATCATATAGTAAAACTGGGGTTAACAGGGGTATACATTATTTTTCTTATTTTGCTTTAAAAACATAGATTGTAGGTACTCGTTAGAACCGCCTCGGCGAGGCGGTTCTAACGAGTACCCACAATCTATGTTTTGAGCAGAAATATGAAAAATATTTGAGTTTTTTATCTGAAAATTTTCAGTTTTTGGAGGTGAAATTTTCTATATATTTGAATAGGTGTGTTTTCGTAATGCATTTCAGGGTGTTTGATAATTTATATGGGGGTCACTGAAGAGGCCTACTTGGCCGAAACTAGCAACTTCTTCCCTACGGCCATTTACATCTTTGTTTGCGTGTTCATGCTCTAAATTACCATCCAGTTTAGAATTTACATGTCTAAATTACCAAACAAATGCATCCAAATACATTCGAACCTCAATGGCTCGAACATCTTTGGGACCATGAAAATTTGTTCTAGACCTAGGTAGTTCGAGCCACTGAGGGTCAATCATGGTGCCAGTTCAGGAAGTAAATAGCGATAATTTACCGTTTTCCGATTTTCTGCTAAATAATTATATGTTGAGTGTACTTATTAGAATCGCCTCGATGAGGCGATTCTAATGAGTACACACAACATACAATTTTGTGATAAAGTAAGAAAATTTCCCTAAATATTTGTTTTCTTAAGCTATCGGAAGAATTTTGTAGGGACTCAAAAACGGGTTCGGATTAGCCATGGTAAACGAGCCATCGGTGTTCGAGCTATTGAGGTTCGACTGTATTACTGACCTACATGGTCTTAAATTAAGCATTGCAGGCACTGCATGATACTGCATTTTCAAAATATTCAGCCAAAACTAAATTTTGACATCAATCAAGAACCATAACTCTGTCAAAAATTTATAAAATTGGCCCATTTTCAGTCCCAGTTTAGATCGGGATATAAAAGCATAATGGGAAACTTATCATATTTGCAACAGTAAGTGTGCATGCTCTAATGAGCATTTAGTAAAAACAATCTAGGAAATTTTCATTCACAAATTCATCCTCCACACTACATATTGGAAGAGTCGAATTTCAGTTTAAGGTATGATTTAGATAATCCTAGAGAAGAATGACTAAACTAATTGCAAACAGTGGAGACCCTGATCAGACGCCGCAATCTGCGGCGTCTGATCTGGATCTTCACTGTTTGCCAATTACCTTTTTGGGGTCTCCAGACTAAAATGGTTTAAACCACATTATTTAGCCTTCGCAAGTACCCTTCTCAATTTACAAAAAGGCATACACATCACAAAACTTGTTGACGTTTGTTTGAATATTTAAAAATCTGCCATTCTACTGCAGGCAAAATGCGATTCAAGTAAAATGCATACCTATATGTATTTCTAGAAATCATTAACCGTTATCACTCTATGGGCAAATTCAGCAGACAACAAAAACAGATGACTTTTTTTTCTATTTTTCCAGAGAAATAGGTTTTAACATTTCATGCAAATTGTGTCCTAATTTGCATGGAATGTCATCTTGAGCCTATTGTCTACGGAGAGACAATTTGCATAGAATGTCAGAGCATATTTTCTGAGGAAACAATTTGCATGAAATACGAGCAAAGCCTACTTTTCTGGGAAAATATTTTAAAATGACGTCTGCTGAATTTTTTATCAAGCATGCTAAGCATACATGTAACCTTTTGAATTGTTTGCTCTGAGGATCCACTCTCGTCCGAGCATGGCGACAGGCAGCGTGGAGCGTCAATCATTGCATAGTGCATAAAATATATGACCATTTTGCTTTGGCATCGAGTACGTAAATTAAAAAATGCATTACCCATCTTGGGTCGACAGTTTAATTTCACGTTGCCTCTCACGTGTTAGTAATCCAGAAGACGAAATAGCACACAAAATAATTCCCTTTCCTCCGCATTACGAAAACACGCCTATTCAAATATAAATTGAAAATCTCACCTCCAAAAACTGAAAATTTTCAGATAAAACTCTGATATTTTTTCACATTTCTGCTCAAAACATAGATTGTGGGTACTCGTTAGAACCGCCTCGGCGAGGCGGTTCTAACGAGTACCCACAATCTATGGTTTTGAGTAGAAATAAGAAAAATAATGTATACCCCTGTAAACCCCAGTTTTACTATATAAAAGTGGGGTTTAAGGGGGTCAAAATTATGTAGGTATGTTTTCGTGATGGATAATACATTTATAGGCCACCATTCAGCAGTTTATGAATGAAATTCCTTATTCGATCATGTGGGTTTCTTTGCAACGGATGAACAATTGCAAATAACCGATTTCTGTTGTCAAACCGGGGCTGCGTTTAGATGTGCGAGGCTTTCGCGAACATTTTTCTTAGATTCCTGCTCTTGTTGGAGCTCGTTATCAGGTAGAAGGAGCTAAGGCAAGACGTTCGCGATCCCTTTGCACTTCTGAATGCAGCCCAGGTAAATCGAAATGTCATTGGAAGCATTATTGCATCTCACTAACCAGACCAATGCAGTCACGGGAAAAGCGTGAACGAGTGACCCGATCATAAATTTATTACGAATGGCAAATAGTTACGACCTTATAATGCTTTAAACACATCATAATGCTTTAAATGACTGCAAAATGTCTTATTATCCCCACGCTTTAGCGATGGAGATATTCCGTCCGACCGTCACGCTGTCTCCTCATTAACCACTGGGCGCAATCTGACCAAACTTGCTACTGGACTTCCCCTCGTAGTAATGGTGTGTTAGAGCGAGTCTGTCCGTCCGTCCATCCGTCAACTTATATTCTTCTAAACCACTGGGTGGAACTGAACAAAATTGCTACCATACTTCTCCTCGGGGTAAGGGTGTGCGAGAGCAACATTAGCAAGGAGCGTGGGAATTTTGCGATGGTGTTCAATCGACTGCGCATTCTAGTTTCTATTTCTTTTTTAACCATTGCCGACTTGTATGATCATAAACCAGTAAACTTACTATTGTTTCTTCGACATCCTTCGGAAAGACGTTTTTTCGCTTGGCGCTTTTCTGTAAATGGAAAAATTGATTTGTGACTGACAATATCTTATCAGGAATCATTTGACTGTATGTTTTCATATATTTATCGTATAATCAATTTTGTGTCCAAATACCCGACTGGCATATGTAATTTCTCACACTGGAGAGCAAATTAGCAGGCCCCTTTTCAGAAGGGAGGCAAAATCAATTTTAAAAGAATTGTCTCCCTTGAAAATGTGTCAGTTCCCCTTCAATGAGCTTGTTTTAGTTTTCATTGTGGGGAATCCGCGTGACCAAATGACTTGTTACACAGTGTTTATTACGGTTTTTAGCTCCGCATTAGGTAGGATATTTTAGAATAACTCTATTCAGACCAAATGGAATTTGTTCAAATAAAGCGCAGAAAGCGCGGAAAATCAAGCTCTTTCTGTTGGTGTAAGCGCTATTCTGCGATCTGGTCTAATTCTCGAGAACATTCGAAGAATGTTTTTGCTGTCAATCTGGGCTACCGGGACAATTAATTAATGTACCTGAATTTTGACGAAAACATTCTCCGAATGTTCTTGAGAATCAGACCAGATTGCAGAATAACGCTTACACCACCAGAAAGAGCGAAAGAGCTTGACTCTGCGCTTTATTTAAACAAATTCCATCGGGCATAAATCGAGATATTCTAAAAAAAAGTCTGCCTGAGCGGAGCTAAAACTAGTAACAAACTCTATGCACCTAGTAATATGGTCACGTGGATTCCCCACACTGTTTTAGGACAAGTGAAGTAGTATTTGTTTGAGACCTTGTTTAAAGACAAGCCTATCCTCACGAGTCATTTTGTGTCGTCTCCCAGAGAAAAGGGACAGACGAACCAGCAGGAAAGAGAGAAATAGAGGACGACGAGGGGAAAAATTGAATGACACTGCACCAACAGAAGAAATACCAACATACCCTCTTCCTCAACCTGTACACTGGCTCCAGTCCCTAGCAACAAATTGTATTATTGGGTCGATGCTTTACAATCGAACCATAGTATACAAACTCCAATTTCCTTAAGGTAGTTGTCCACGTTATTATCACTGACCAATGTAATCAAAGCGCGCGTTAGACGAAATTGGGTAATAATTATTTATAGCCGCGCTATTCTTGTCGCTGTGATGTCAGAGTGCTGTTGATAGAAGGTTATCTGTAAACCTGGACTTGGTCATTTTGGGACATTGGCAAACAGTGCAGACACAGATCAGACGCCGCAGAATGCGGCGTCTGATCAGGGTCTGTACTGTTTGGTTCTGGAACATTTTTCCAGCCTACACTCGGAGACAGTCGACCCATCAGTGCTGTCAGTGCTTTGATTTTTATAATACTCTTTGATATAGACACTTAAATAAAACCAAGGCTATTTAACATGCTAAGATTATGAAGCAGTGGTCGCTAGCGACGTAAAAACAGTATACCCCAACAACCCCACAAACAAAGTTTGCGAGGGGTTGGGAGGTTTACATTACGAAAACACCCCTATTCAAATATATTAAAAATTTCACCACCAAAAACTGAAAGTTTTCATATAAAAAATTCTGATATTTTTCATATCTCTGCTCAAAACATAGATTGTGGGTACTCATTAGAACTGCCTCGCTGAAGCAGTTCTAACGAGTACCCACAATCTATATTTTTGAGCAGAAATAAATATAATAATGTATACCCCTGTAAACCCCAGTTTTACTATGTAAAGCTGGGGTTTAAGGGGGTCAAAATTATATAGGCATGTTTTCGTGATGAAAAATGCTGCCATTTCTCAATGAATCTTCCATCACAAATCCCCCAAGTATATTTGGTAAATAATGAGCTTTAACCAGCATACTTTGTAGACAGGGCAGGGGTGGGGGAAATGAATAACTACAGAACACAGTACAACAAAACAAATCTATTTATAAAACAATGAAAAGTGTAAAAAGTAAAATATCACATAAAATAAAATACTAACATTCCATTGTTTGATTGCACAACAATATAAATGTAATAAAGTGAGTAAAATAAACAGAAACAAAAAGAACATTGCACATTTAAAAATCATTAAAAACACACACACACACACACACACACACACACACACACACACACACACGGTGAACAAATGCTAAGGGGACTGGGGCTGTTGGTAGGGACTGACTGAGGACATAAAATGTGTTAAAACATCACGAAAACACGCCTATATAATTTTGACCCCTTTAAACCCCACTTTTATATAGTAATACTGGGGTTTACAGGGGTATACATTATTTTTCTTATTTCTGCTCAAAAACATAGATCTAACGAGTACCCACAATCTATGTTTTGAGCAGAAATATGAAAAATATCAGAGTTTTTTATCTGAAAATTTTCAGTTTTTGGAGGTGAAATTTTCTATATATTTGAATAGGCGTGTTTTCGTAATGAATATAAATGAGCCATACTATGAGAAAAGGGTCTTTCTGGCATACAGGAACAGTAAAGCTCCAGATCTGCAAAGGCACTAATCAGATTGTGTGGCTTTGCAAGAGTGGAATCAGAGGTGGGGAAGGAATGAGGGGGATTCGGGTGGTTCAGTCGAACCCCACTTTGTCTCAAAATTTCATTTTCCTGAGAAATTTTGGATAAATTTGATTAATTTGGGACACTAAAATTTCCACACAGTCTGATAAGAGCCTTTGCTATTCATCAAAGTTTTGCTATTCATCAAAGTTTTGCTATACATCAAAGTTTTCTACATTATTCGAAGATTCTGTAAACAGACAGCAAAGCCCTAGTCAGACTGCACAAATGTGCAGGCTGATCTGGGCTTTCGCTGTCTGCTTATACCCAAAAGGTGCATTTTCACAAGGCAAGGCTCAAACAAAATTTATTAACGATCAAAACAAAATTGTAGCAGATAACATTGTATAAGTTTTTTATCATTTTTCAGAGAAAATAAGACATCATTTTATGTGAATTGTCTACCCAGCAGACAATTCACATGAAATGTCACTATTTTCTCTGAAAAAAAAAACAACGTACAATGTCATATGTTAAGGTTGAGATTAGTGCTTTAAAGGTAAAATGTATCAGTAAAACAGCAAATACACATGTAGTTTAGTTATGACTAGAAAATAAAATAAATAAATAAATATTGCTATACAATTTTAATGCTGCAAGTAGAATTTGGTCTTTTTATCAAATTAATTTCTTTTGCTTTTTCAAGTTTTTTGACTTAGTCTTTATTGGAGATTTTTTGTGTTACTTAGTATCCGAGGTGAATACAATATTTTTAAAGCAAAAAAGCTGATCTTTTTTTTTATTAGTTTTCTACAAAAGAATACATTGTATGTACTCATTAGAAGTGCCTCAAGGAAGTGCTTCTAATTCATACCCATGATATACTGTATTCGACCTAATTACCACACTGTGCACTTAGGTTTTCCAAAATTACTGGGAAAACTTTGGTAAAATATGTATCTACCTTAACTAAGGGTACACTTTTTATAAAAAAAAAAAAAAGATCAGTAAAGGACTAATTTGATGATGTTTTAGCAATTTTTTTTTATTTTTCTTTATAAAAGCATTTGTTGTGGATACTCATTTGAATTGCATCAACTTTTTGATGCAATTCAAATGGGTACCAACAACATATGCCTTTATAAAGAAGTAGACAAAAGTACACAGGCTGTAATCAGAAGTCTGAGGAATTGCTTGACTGTCCGCTTATAGGGGTATGTGCGATAATTAGGGCAAATATGGTATGTTTTTATTGGGAATTAAGGATATGTAAATACCCATCTTTTCTGGACCTATGATGGACAATGCAAATGCTGAACAACAAGAGCAACATGTATAACCATGCAGTCTTGACCAAGTCCTTGGTGTTCATACAAACAATCTACAGACCATGAGGAATCCAAAAGCAAACAGCAAAGATTCTGATCAGACTGTACAGTACACAATCTGATCATAGTCTTTGCTGTTCCAACTGGCTACACTGTTTCTTTTCCTATGGCCCAGCTTAACTACGCTCCCTTGGAGTAATAACCCTGTCAACCCTGAATAAATCAAACAAACTTTGCCATCCTTGCATTGTCTCAAAAAGGTTTATTAACCCTTACCACTCTCTGGCCTAATTCAGCAGATGACAAATTGGTGATATTTTTTCTTATTTATCCCAGAAAACAGGATTTGACATTTCATGCAAACTGTCTCCATTAACAGGATTTGACATTCCATGAAAACTGTCTCCAATGGAGACAGTTTGCATGAAATGTCAAATCCTGTTTTCTGGGAAAAATAAGAAAAATATTTCTAAATGTCATCTGCTGAAGATTTTACCAAGACTACTAACCATTAAACAAGTGACAAGTTTATGTACTGAAAAGGTTAACAATTATGTATAGTTAAGTAGCTAAACTTTGACTAGAATAAAAGAATACAACATTAAAAGCTATAAGTAGCTTTTTGTTTCAACATACAGGACAATAAGCAGCCTTAACCAATTTTAGAATGAATAACTCCCCTACACTATATGTATATTGGAAAAGCCCAATTTGTATTTTAGGCATGCCATGCTGTATGATTTAGATAATAACTGCTAGAGAAAAATGGTTAAACTATCTGCAAATTGTGGAGACCCTGATCAGACACCGCTTTCTGTGGTGTCTGATCTGTATCTGCACTGTTTGCCAATTATTCTTTTGGGGTTCCAGACTAAAATGGGTCAAAGGAATAATAAGGAAAGGCTTTGTACAACGAAGCATGCCATACAATTTGATGATGATGATGATTTCATCTTGAATGTCTCTTCCAAAATTATTCAAGTCATATCTGGATGATGAAGGGGTGATAATGAAAGGTTCTTTGCAATGAAGCCATAAAGTCAAGAACTGAACTCTGCCTCTAGCAACCTGAGGTCCTTGGTATGACATAACCTTTTAAATGAATAGCAGCATCAGAATCTTTAAGTATTATACATACATTACGAAAACACTCCTATTCAAATGTATAGAAAATTTTACGTCTAAAAACTGAAAATTTTCAGATAAAAAACTGATAATTTTCATATTTCTGCTCAAAGCATAGATTGTGGCTACTCGGTAGAACTGCCTTGGCGAGGCAGTTCTAACGAGTACCCACAATCTATGTTTTTGAGCAGAAATAAGAAAAATAATGTTTACCCCTGTAAACCCCAGTTTTACTATATAAAAGTGGGGTTTAAGGGGTCAAAATTATACAGGCATGTTTTCATGATGGATGTATGTAAGGTGAGTGTTCTGAAGAAACGTTTTATTATTTCTGCATCAAAGACAATATCTTGTGGGGTACTTATTGGAACCACCTCAAACCACCTCATTGAGGTGGTTCCAACAAACAGTCACAAGTTATGACTCCAGCAAATATAACCAAAAAAAATCTAAATATAACCACAATGATTATCCTATCTAGAACCTCTGATATTATGCAGAACTCAGTGGAAAATCAGTACTTTGGAGCCATGGCCTAACCCTCAAAGCACCAATTTTGACAGCAGACAACTTCCTGAAATATTTTTTTCATTCTTCAGAGCAAATAATACTTGACATATCCTGTGAATCATCTTCCAAGTAGACAATTCACATGAAAAGTCAAGCCTTATTTTCTGTGAAGAATAAAACAAATAAGAATGTAATCTGCTACAATTTTGCATGGGGCTTTAAGGGTTAGTAGTACATACAAAATAGCATAATAATTAACAGTTTTATTACAAAGCTTTTGTTTGCATTTGTGTTGAGTTTTACAGCCCACTCAACCCAATGTGGTCATGTTGAGTGTGGTCAGTTTACTGGGTTGGCTTGGTTAACCAGTAGTGTGCACATTCTTTCGCCAGAAACTGACAACTGCCCTTCTTGAATCAGCATAAGGGAGAGAATGACCATAGAAAATATTTCATGATCAATCTCCACAAAAGAATGCTGCCGATCCGGCGTGGGTCGAACCTGCAACTTCCTGATCACCAGTCAGACACGCATCCAACTAAGCCACCAAGGCCCGCTATAATGATTTGGTGCTTTAGGTCTCTTTCAATATTAATTAACCCACTGAGACTGAATAAACTCTCCCACATTATATAGTGGAAGAGTCCATTTCCAATTTTAGGTTATGTCCAGCTATGAGATTTAGATATTTCAAGAGAAAAATGGCTAAACCATTTGCAAACATAGGAGACCCTGATCAGATTTCACATTCTGCGGTGTCTGATCTGGGTCTGCACTGTTTGCCAATTACCCTTTTAGGGGTCTCCTCACTAAAATGGGTTTTGGCTAATGCAGTGAAACAAGATCTGAAGTAGGATAGCATGGTTCTTTGTTTCTGTTGAAGTTTTACAGCCCAGTCAACCCAATGGGGCCATGTCGAGTGCAATCAGTTTACCTAACCACACTTTTACTGGGCAGGCTTAGTCCTCTAAGTGGTTGACCAGTATTGTGCACATTCTATCGCCAGAAACTGACAACTGCCCTTCTTGAATCAGCACAAGGGGGAGAATGACCATAGAAAATATAGTAGGGATCAACAGCTCCTGATAAGAGTAGTATCTAAATACATATATGTATTTTTCTATGAAAACATGTTGTGGTACTAATTGGAAATGCCTCAGCATGGCACTTCTTATGAGTACCCACACCATGGATTTTCATTTAGTTAAGAAAAATATCAATGCATTTTGGTTGTAAAAAGCACCTTAGCTGGAGCTCTAATAGTTCAAACAAGACACATCATTGGACAGGATAGCTCATATGCAAAACTTTTCACAAAACACATGCCAAAACATAACTCTGGGCAAGAAGGAATATCAGGTAAATATTTTTCTTATTTCTCCATGAAAACATATGCTGTGGGTACTCATAAGAAGCACCTTGGCAAGGCACTTCTAATGAGTACCCACAACATATGTTTTTGTGGAGAAATAAGGAAAACAATCAATACTTTTTGGTAGAAACAGATGTCTTAGCTAGAGCTATGGGTGACACCAGCAGATCCACTTTAACCCTTTTATGCCAAGTGGACTCTTCTACCTTAACTCTTTGGGCAGGTCCATTTCCGATATACAGGGTGTCTGGTTAGTTTTTATTTTTATCAGGCTTTATAGAAATTTAATGCAAACAGTGTAGACCCTGATCAGATGCTGCATTCTGTGGTATCTGATCTGGATCTACACTGTTTGCCAATGTTCCTTTTTATGGGACCCTGGGCTTAATGGGTTAACTTTGTTTTTGCACATCACGAAAACATGCCTATATAATTTTGACCCCTTTAAACCCCACTTTTATATAGTAAAACTGGGGTTTACAGGGGTATACATTATTTTTCTTATTTCTGCTCAAAACATAGATTGTGGGTACTCATTAGAACTGCCTCATCGAGGCAGTTCTAATGAGTACCAACAATCTATGTTGTGAGCAGAAATATGAAAAATATCGGAATTTTTTGTCTGAAAATTTTCATTTTTTGGTGGTAAAGTTTTCAGTATATTTGAATAGGCATGTTTTCGTTATGATGCTCATAATAACTTGGAGAACCAGAAAACTGAAACTCAAGTTGCAGAGTTGAACATTACTGGAGGTTTGCCTGTATCAGTAACTATAAATCTGTTCATGAAAAACTGAAGTCTAATGGAAAAGAGTGGCACAGTATTGCAGATCAAGCTACGCTTTAACAATGGTGGGTCCATCCACAGAAAGTATGGAAACTTTTCTTTCTGCATAAATAAAATAAATTATTCTAGAATAAAGAACATATAAAATAAACAAATAAAATGTATGCATGTTATGCATTATTAAACATGGTGGATAAAAATTTCAGCAGATGACATTCTGAAACATTTTTTTTTTTTTTTTTTTGTTATTTCCTCAGAAAGCAGGGCTTGATATTTCTCACAGTGCGCAAAGTAGATAATTTGATTGAAAAATCAAAACTTATTTCCTGGGGAGAATATCATCCATTAGGTATTCTTTCCTATATAAAGTTTAACCCATTTATGCCTAGTGGACTCTTCTACCTAAACTTTTTAGACAGATCCATTTCCAAGTGAAGGGATGTATGATTAGTTTTACTATTACCATCTTTTATAGAAATTCCTGTGCTTAGTGCAAACAGTGTAGACCCTGATCAGACAACACATTCTGTGGCATCTGATCTGGATCTACACTGTTTGCAAAGGTCCCATTTATGGGATGCTAGGTATAAATGGGTTAAGCTTTACAGGCTAAATCACTAGATGAAAATGGGTGATTTTTTTTTTCTTCAAAGAAAATAATTAACATTTCATTCAAGGGCTTGACATTCCATTCATAACGTCTCCTTCAGAGAAATGTCAAGCCTTATTTAAATAACTGACATTTCATTCAAAGGCTTGATATTTCATTCAAAATGTCTCCTTCAGAGAAATGTCGTCTTATTAAAATAACTGATATTTCATTCAAAGGCTTGATATTTCATTCAAAATGTCTCCTTCAGAGAAATGTCAAGTCTTATTTTCTGTGAACAAAAGAAAATGTTCACAGAAAATACCTTTTAAATGCCTGGGCCCAGTTGTTCAAAGCTAATGATGTCCTTAGTTAATGATTCGTTAAAATTTACATCAAGTGATACGCAGATATGCTAAAATTTTTTGCTGAAAAAATGTGAGTAGCTTTTGCAGTGCAAAAGCTACTCACATTTTTTCAGCAAAAAATATCAGAATATTGTATATTAAATCTGCTAAAATAGTTAACGAAATGACTCTTAATGAGCTTGTTAAGCTAACGACGCCTTGAACAACTGGGCCCTGGTTTTATTTATAGTCAGCAGGTTAAGAAGCTTTCAACTTCAGAAAACCTCTGCAAAGTTCGGCTCCATCCCTTTTAATAAAGAAAAAGATGTAGTAAACTATTTCTGAGGTTTTAATCACAACCATAAAAGACATGCCAGTAATCAAAATACAGGCACCCCCATACATTCCTAATTAACCACTTTATACAGGTAAAAATTGGGAATTGCTGGGTTCAGAAATAATGAGGCAGTTCATGAATTTGTCATCTACTGAATTTGCCCAGAGAGTACTAAAGGTCAAAGAAAACTTTATTATAATTTGTGAGTAAGTCTACCAATGTCAATTAACAAAAATCATAAAAAATAACACCAACAAGATTAAATATATATATTTAAATTAAACCTGCAAATGAAATGTGTTTTACATACTTGCTGCTACAGTATTTCTAGGCCAATATTCAATAATGTAATGTGCCCTATATTTATTATACACTTAGAACTAACCCGTATAATCCTATCAAAATTTTTATTCCTTTTAAAGGCTGATACCCAAGCTGCTTTAGATGCAACAAAAATCATTTTGTTCCATACAGACTGATGATTTTATTCTCTATAAATTAATTAGAATTATATTCTCTCAAAAATTAATCACAATAATAAGTGTTTTGATACACAAAATCTTACAAAAAAAAATACTATGCTTTTAACCCTTGTCATGCTGAACCTGGATTTACCCTTCCTTTGCAAACAGTTTAGATCCAGATCAGTTGGCTTCTGAAGAAGCCAATTGATCTGGATCTGCACTGTTTGCTATTAAATGTGTAAATTTATGGCAACACATCAGATCAAGCAATCTGAGTGGCTGAAAATTAGAAGTGGGCGTGGCATCTTAATTTAATCAGCATGACAAGGGTTAATGATGTACTTAAAAAGCTGCATGCTTATAATAAAAATATATAAAAATACAAATACAGTTTAAAATTGATAGCAGGAACAGGTAGGAATCCATTGAATTTAGTTCTAGTTATAGTTTGTTCCAGTTACTGAATGTTGAAGTCTATAGAATTGATTGCTTGTGTTGGGGTTTAATGACGTGTCAACCCCTGTGGGTCATTTTGTGTCGTCTCCCAGAGAAAGGGAGAAAAGAGATAGAAGAGACAGTAGAGGAGATGAAAGAGAAGGACAGGAAAATAAGAGGAACTGGAATGAAAGTGAAGAAACAGAAGAAATAAAAACATTCCCCCAATACCCTCACCTGCAACAAGGATAGCAGGCCTTGCCCAAAAGCAAAAATCAGTTGGACGCCCTGGTGACATAAGATACACGACACCTTCTCCACACCCGACCACCCCCGAAGTCTACAGAAAATGACCAGTGGGGACTTAAATGCAAGTTCTCATCATCTAAGTATTCAAGTTATCATAGTTCCAGTTATCAAACTTCCCCTGTTTACCACAAATCTTTTAAAGTATTGAGATTATAATCATTATTTAACTGATAAAATAATTGTCTCCCTTGACCTAACTTGGCTACATAGCCTAGTTAGCAAACTAACTATTTAGACAATATTTTCTCTCATAATGTTTTATTATCCAGTCCTCAGTAGCATTTTATAGGAAACTAGGGGCAGTTGAATTTTATTTGGAAATAGTATTTTCAGATAATAAACAGTAAGGTTATCACGAAAACACCCCTCTTTAATTTTGACCCCCTTAAATCTCACTTTTATATATCAAAACTGGGGTTTACAGGGGTATACATTATTTTTCTTATTTTTGCAAAAAAAAAAAACAGATTGTGGGTACTCGTTAGAACTGCCTCAAGTACTGACAATCTATGTTTTGAGCAGAAATATGAAAAATATCAGTTTTTTATCTGAAAATTTTCAGTTTTTGGAAGTGAAATTTTCTATGTATTTGAACAGGTGTGTTTTTGTGATGTATATCAAAAGTAGCTCAGGTATCAATCTTGAAACCATTTTTTACTACAATACTCTGTAACTCCAATATAACATTGCCTAAATAAATTCTGAAATTCACAATAAATAAAAACAAGAATTTTCACCCATACTGGCTGAAGATCAGAGCTTTTAAATCATCAAAGTATTTGTGTACTTCAGTCTCTCTAAATACAAATCAATCTTATCTCAGACTGTAAAGACTGAATCACTCATTTCTGTCTATGCTGGTCTCATGTCATATGATTGTTTGTTATCCTGAGAAGCTTTCTTACTTCTTATACTTCCATAACATATCCCTAAACACATTTTAACAGAAATGAGAAAAAACAGAAATGTAAATAAGCAGTGCTTATTAGATACCCCCAGCTCAGAAACCAAAAACATAATGGACAGACGGATGGACAGACAACCTGAAAACAGTATATCCTACACAAACACAGTTTGCTAGGGGTATAAAAAGTATTAACTTTTTTTTTCTTATTTCTCCATGATAACATATGTTGTGGGTACTCATTAGAAATGCCTAAACAAGGCGCCTCTATTGAGTACACCACAGCATACACTACAACCTCTTTATAACACGGTTCATTATAACACAGTTTTGGATATAACACGGTTCAAAGATGGATCCCAAAAATGTATAGATTATATTGAAAAATGACCATAAATGGTCATTTTTCAATATAATCTATACATTTTTGTCTGGATATAACACGGTCGTTTAACTAACACGGTTCATGCTACGGACCCCAATAATAGTGTTGTAAAGAAGTTGTGGTGTATGTTTTCAAGAAGAAATAAGAAAAATATTTATGTAATGCCCCCTCTTATCTAGAACTATGTTGTATCCCCCAGTATTACTCTGTTTTCACACTAAATATTATAAGGGAATAGAGGGGTTTATAATACACAGCACAGATGACCAAAAAGTATTGATTTTTTTCTTATTTCTCCAAGAAAACATACTGTGGGTACTCATCAGAAGCACCTAAAAGGAGTGATAATATTCTTATTTTCTCAAGAAAACATATGTTGAGGATACTCATTAAAAGCACCTTGCCATTACGAAAACACGCCTATTCAAATATATAGAAATTTTCACCTACAAAAATTGAATATTTTCAGATAAAAAAACACTGATATTTTTCATATTTCTGATCAAAACATAGATTGTGGGTACTCGTTAGAACTGCCTCGGCGAGGCAGTTCTAATGAGTACCCATAATCTATGTTTTTGAGCAAAAATAAGAAAAAAATGTATACCCTTGTAAACCCCAGTTTTACTATATAAAAGTGGGGTTTAAGGGGGTCAAAATTATATAGGCGTGTTTTCGTTATGCCAACATCTGCCATAACATATGTTTTCATGGAGTAATATGAAAAATATTTTCTTGATACCCTTTTATATCTAAAACTATGCTGTATCCCGCAGCATAACCCCAGCTAAAACACAACATTGTAACCACATCACTCCGATATCACCGCAATGTCATATGATGTAGTGACGACGTCGGAGCAACATTGTTACAACATTTTACACTAAATATTATGAGGAACTACATATTACACAGCACAAATGCATTAACATAATTAAAAGGGCCAATTATGCAAAACATCAAAAGCCCAGATCAACCTGTGCCACTGCTTTTCACCTTTAGATTATACAACAGAAAATGGTTCTATAAGTGAACAGTTAAGCCCCTGCTAAAACTGTGCAGATGCACAGGCTGATCAGTATCTTCACAATTCAAATATGAAGTAAACACATCACGAAAACATGCCTATATAATTTTGACCCTCTTAAACCCCACTTTTATATAGTAAAACTGGGGTTTACAGGGGTATACATTATTTTTCTTATTTTTGCTCAAAAACATAAATTGTGGGTACTCATTAGAACTGCCTCACATAGGCGGTTCTAACAAGTACTCACAATCTATGTTTTGAGCAGAAATATGAAAAATATCAGTATTTTTTATCTGAAAAAATTCAGTTTTTGATGGTAAAACTTTCAGTATATTTGAATAGGCATGTTTTCGTAATGTCTTTTTTACATGATGCATTTCAATTGATTTTTCCTCTAACATTTAAATTGCTGAAATTAACCCTTATCCTGTTGCCCTGGATATGCCCTGCCTTTGCAAACAGTGTAGATCCAGATCATTTGGCTTCCGAAAAAGCCAACTGATCTGGATCTGTACTGCTTGTCACTAAGTATGTGAATTTGTATCCATAACCTGGATCAA
Source organism: Anodontia alba (assembly GCA_964016985.1). NCBI lineage: Eukaryota > Metazoa > Mollusca > Bivalvia > Lucinida > Lucinidae > Anodontia > Anodontia alba. The sequence goes on from OZ024825.1 coordinate 75,435,684, forward strand.
GCAATCTGACTGGCTGAAAATTAGAAGAGGGTGTGGCATCTTAATTTATTCTGCATGACAAGGGTTAAACATCAGCTGATAACATTTTAAAACAGTTTTGTTTTTTTACATTTTTGTTGAAAACTGGGGTTAACATTCAATTTAAATTGTTTAAATACAAATGAAATGTCAAAAACTGTGCCAAAGGAAAAATCAGGAAATCATAAATCTGACATCCTGTTAATGCTGTCAGCTGCATGCTAAAGCTTTATTTGTTAGGTTAAACCTCCAAGGGAAATAACTCTGACACTGAAGTATTTGTCTCCCAATCACGAAAACATACCTATATAGTTTTGACCCCCTTAAACCTCACTTTTATACAGTAAAACTGAGGTTTACAGGGGTGTACATTATTTTTCTTATTTCTGCTCAAAAACACTGACTGTGGGTACTCATTAGACTACCTGGATGAGGAGGTTCTAATGGGTATCTACAATCTGTTTTGAGCAGAAATCTAAATAATATCAGAATTTTTATCTGAAAACTTTCAGTTTTGGGTGGAGAAATTTTCAATATAGTTGAATAGGCATGATTTTGTGTTGCTTATCAATAAAGTGAAGGTGTGGGGTGGGGGTGGAGCAGGGTGAAGGGGGTTACTCTTAACCTTTCATCCCTGCAGACCAATACAACTACCTTTGCAAACAGTGCAGATCCAGATGAGATGGCCCATAAAATGTCATCTTATCAGGGTCCACACTGTTTTCCATTCTGTTAATATGAATTTAGGCACTGCCTAGAAACGGGCATGGCCATTTACTTAATTTTTAGTTAGCCAAAGTGTTATTGTTGATACAGGACAGGGTCACAATCTGTAACGATGCAGACGAAAAAAAAAACAACAACACAAGACTGGCTCTATTTTTTTATTACGATTCCTGCCAAATATCACCATGATTAAATATTCGTTTCCATTGAGCGTCTCTTTAACGTTGAACAACATTACTGAAGTAGTCAAGAATAAATAATTATATATATTTTCAAACGCTTTATGTAGCTTTGAAATTTCTGCAGTTGCTTCAATTAATGAAATGGAAGTTATAAACGAGTGTAGAAAAAAAATGTCTATAAAAATAATTTCCGTAATACAGTGTCAAAATCCGACTGGTTCTATGGCATTATGATTATCAGCAGATGCTTTGAGTTATAGTATCTGATATGCTTCTGACGAACTGAGATGAAAGCGCCAGGTGAATCATTCTGTTTTTCACCAGGTTTCAATTCGCGAGTTTGGGGTCGCGAGATTGGTAACTTTGGCACAGGCATGCAGGCCAATGTTGCCTGCTGCTGTTGATGCTGTTGGCCATGCCCGTATTAAGTTTTACTTGAAACTCCTATTTGCAACAAGGAACATGTCCAAATTCACAGATGGATGATTCCATTCCAGAAACTTAGGGGTGAATTTGCTAGCTCAGGGAGTAGCCCCCATTTTGGAATACATGTAGTTTCATATACTAGTGAAGCAGCTTTCTGCCTGCTGAAGTTGTCTCCCTTTAAAAAATGGCAGGGAATATATTACAGGTGTATCCATTTACCATAACCTTCTCATCCCTAAGTTTCTGAAGTGGACCCTTCCATCTTTGAATCTGATCAGAACCACTGTTCTAAACAGGGGTGTGCATCACAAATCTAAACAGAATTGCAAACAGTGTAGATCCTGATGCTATGGCTCATTATGAGCCATCACATCAGGATCTACACTGTTTGTAAACCCCCTCCCCCCTGAAAGTATATCCATCTGCCTTAGAAAAATAACTGCTGATTCCAGCAAAATCCCAGACATATTGAATGTTTCAGAATGTGTATGGGAAAAGACTGTTGATTCCAGCAAAATCCCAGACATATTGAATGTTTCAGAATGTGTATGGGAAAAGACTGCTGATTCCAGCAAAATCCCAGAAATATTGAATGTTTCAGAATGTGTATGGAAAAAGACTGCTGATTCCAGCAAAATCCCAGACAATTTGAATGTATCAGAATGCCTATGGAAAAAGACTGCTGATTCCAGCAAGATCCCAGAGATATGGAATGTGTCAGAATGTGTATGGAAAAAGACTGCTGATTCCAGCAAAATCTCAGACATGTGGAATGTGTCAGAATGTGTATAGAAAAAGACTGCTGATTCCAGCAAGATCCCAGAGATATGGAAAGTGTCAAAATTTGTATGGAAAATGACTGCTGATTCCAGCAAGATCCAAGACATATGGAATGTGTCAGAATGTGTATGGAAAATGATTGCTGATTCCAGCAAGATCCTAGACATACAGAATGTGTCAGAATGTATATGGAAAAGTGACTGCTGACTCTAGTGAGATCCCAGACATACATAATATGTATGGAAAATGACTACTCATTCTTATGAGATCCCAGACATGGCATGTGTCAGAATGTGTACTGAAAATGACTGCTCATTCTAGCTGTAGTCAAGACATAAAAAAATGTATATCGAAAATTACTTCTCATTTTAGTGAGATCCCAGACATATGGAATGTGTCAGAATGTGTATAGTAAAATGACTATTCCCCTTTCCTTTTACAGTGACCCCTATTCAGAAGGGACTTGGTGTGCAGGAATGCAAACAGGAAGTCACAAGTTATCTCCCTTGTAAAATGGGTGTATCGACAGTTCACCTTAAAGCTGCATGAACAAAAGTCTTCATATTTAAACTTCTTCATAGTAGCCAAAAAGACAGCTGGGACATAGCTCCACATTACGAAAACATGCCTATTCAAATATACTGAAAATTTTACCACAAAAAAATGAAAATTTTTAGATAAAAAAATCTGATATTTTTCTTATTTCTGATCAAAACAGAGATTGTGGGTACTCGTTAGAACCGCCTTGTCGAGGCGGTTCTAACGAGTACCCACAATCTATGCTTTTGAGCAGAAATAAGAAAAATAAAGTATACCCCTGTAAACCCCAGTTTTACTATATAAAAGTGGGGTTTAAGGTGGTCAAAATAATAAAGGCATATTTGCGTAATGAGATACGGTGCTTTTTTCAACCGAAAAATGCTTGTATTTTTCTTATTTCTCCACTAAAACATATGATGTGGGTACTCATTAGAAGTGCCTCATTGAGGCATTTCTAATGAATACCCACATTATATGTTTAAGTGGAGAAATAAGAAAACTATGTTTAACCCCTCTTATCTGGAGGTATGCTGGGAGCCCAACAAAAGGTCCAAGAACATGTGACCAGCATACACTCAGAACAGCCCTAGCAGATTTTTTTTATTTTTCAGTCTTTTCATATAGTAGCTGGACCTCATAGGGTGTATGAGCCTGAACCAGGGCTAGAAATGACTCAGGTTCCCTGACGAGAATGTACAATTTTGTCTGCCTTTTCGTTTATTAAAAAAAGCCTTTTCGTTTATTAAAAAAAATAGCATAACAATTACAATAGCTCTACATGAGGCATTTTTATAACAAAAAAGTACTGGGCCCAGTTGTTCAAAAGTTAACAAAGTTGTTAGCTAACATGACGTTAAAATTTCTATATTGAAATATGGCAAATACATTGATATTTGTCCTGAAAAAATGTGAGTAGCTTTTGCATTGTAATTTGGGTGGGGCGGGATGGGTGGGTGGGGAACCAATTTTGATCGTGAACAACTTGTCACTAGGGGAACATCCCAGACAAGTTTCAAAATATCTCCCAGAGGACATATGTTAACGAGATTGTACTGGGGTTAAGTAAAGGGAAAGTCACAATTTCCATCACAAAAACATGCCTATATAATTTTGACCCCCTTAAACCCCACTTTTATATAATAAAACTGGGGTTTACAGGGGTATACATTATTTTTTTTATTTCTGCTCAAAAACATAGATTGTGGGTACTCGTTAGAACTGCCTCAACGAGTAACCACAATCTATGTTTTGAGCAGAAATATGAAAAAATATCAGAATTTTTTTACCTGAAACTTTTCGTTTTTTGGCGGTAAAATTTTCAGTATATTTGAATAGGTGTGTTTTGGTAATGTCTAAGATGGCCATCATTTTCACGGAGACATATCTAGGGGTTGAGAGGAAGCCATACGCAAACTTTCGACCAAATTCCTCCACTGGTTATGGAGGAGATGCAATAAAAGGAAAAATCCAAACTGGCCAACGGACGTGAACCAAATTTGGGGGTGCACAACTAGACCATCATGGGAACATCCCAGACAAGGTTAAAAAAAATCTGACCAATTGTCTCGGAGGTAAGGCAATATTGTGAAATTGTTTACGGACATATTGCTGTACGGATGCCAGACAGTCCCCCTGTAGCAAAAGCTCTACCTATGATTGAGCTTAATATCATCAGTTTGCTGTCTGCTTAACACTCAGAATGCTGTGTAAATATGACTGCAGACAACATTTTCAAATATTTTCTTCTTATTTTCCCCAATAAATAGGCTTTGGCATTTCATGCAAATTGTCTCCTTTGAACACAATCTGCATGGAATATCAGAGCCTCTCTATATTTACTGGGAAAAACAAGCAAAAATTATCCTTATTAATTTGTCATCTGCTGAATAAGCCCAATGAATAGTGATGGTTTCTAAGGCTAGAGAACTTTCACCACTTGCTGAGCTAATTCACCAGATGGTTAATCTATACTTTTCTTATTTTGCCCAGAAAATAGGCTTTGGCATTTCATCCAAATTGTCTCCTCTGGAGACAATTTGGATGAAATGCCAAAACCAATTTTCTGGGAAAAACAAAAAAATATCATCAAATTGTTGTCTGTTGAATTAGCCCAAAGAGTGGTGAAGATTTTGTACCTGCAGGCCAATACAGATGTCTTTGCAAACACCGCAGATCCTCATGAGAAAGCTCGTAACAAGCCGTCTCATCAGGACCTACATTAATTGTTTGCCATTCTGAAATTGATTTTGGACTGAAACCCACATTCGCAACAATGGATGTATCCAAATTCAGAGATGGAAGAGTTCATTTCAGAAACTCGGGTGACAGGGAAAACCCTATAAGAAAACCCTATGCTAGAAACAAATACTGCAATATTTTGCCATTACTATTAGTAGTATAGTTCCGGCATGCTGGATAAAAATTTCAGCAGAAGACATTTTCAAATACGTTACTAATTTTTCCAAGAAAATAGGCTATGGCAAATCCTATTTTCTGAAGAATAAAAAACGAGAAAACTACTTTTTCCCAGAAAACAGGCTTCAGCATACCATGTAAATTCTCCAGTCAATTTGCATGAATGGCCAAAGCCTGTTGTCTGGGTGAACATTATCAATATGTCATCTGCTGAATTAGCCCAGAGAGTGGTGAGGGTTAATGCTTAGCACCCTGGGTAAAATTTTCAGCAGACAACAAACAGAATTATTTTTTCTTATTTTTCCCAGAAAACAGGTTTTGACATTTCTGGGGAAAACAAATGTCAAATCCTGTTGTTGTTTTTTTTTTTTTAAGACAAATTAGAAAATTTTCATTAATATGTCATCTGCTGAATTAGTCAAGACAGTGGTGACAGTTAATTACAGTAAATGCCCTAAAATCTTGAACACTATTCTATACTTTTTTGGACTAAATTCTACCTAGTTATTTTTTTTATATTTCTTAGTGGAATGGTAAACAGTTTAGACAATGACCAGCCTGCTCCTTCAGGAGCAGTCTGATCTGCACTGTTTGCATATGCCATTTTATCAGAAACTTTGATGTACGAAATTTTAGGAATTTTACCATAGGCTAGAGAATTCAAGGGTTAAATCGGAATGCTCTATGCTATAAACCAATACTGAGGTACTTTGCTGTAACTATTAGTAGTATAGTCCCAATAACAGAAGCCTTGTGTACCGCCGCAGTGGTGAACTTACATGGCAGTTTTAGATTCCGCAAGGCAGGACATTTGTTTTGTCCTGCTAGAGTGACTTTTGAAGACTCTTCATGAGCACAAGTTCCATTTATTATCCTGTAGGCTCCAGAATCAACAATACTGAAATAAGAAAAGAATTTTACAAAATTCAAAGCCATACAATAGATATACACAAGACAATTTTTTTTTGTAAAATAACAGGAACAGGTTAACAAGAAGTATCAATAAGCAGTGCTTATTAGATCTCTCCCCAACTCCCACCCCTGCCAAGGTAATGACTGCCTTTTGATAAATCAATTAACAGGGAGATAAGTTGTCTAAATTCCGTCCTCTTCTGAAAAGGTCTGCTCTAATAGGAAAGAACTGGCTGTCCTTAAGGAGATTTGATATACTTTCCGCCATTTTTTACAAAAAGAGACAACTGTTGTGACTTCCTATTTGCTTAAAGGGTCTACTCAAAAAGGTAAGAATTTGCTCCCTTTGGGAAAGGGTCTACTCAAAAAGGTAAAAATTTCCTCCTTTTGGGAAAGAGTCTACTTAAACAAGGTAAGAATTTGCTCCTTTTGGGAAAGGGTCTACTCAAAAAGGTAAGAATTTCCTCCCTTTGGGAAAGGGTCTTCTCAAAAAGGTAAGAATTTGCTCCTTTTGGAAGCAAATTCTTACCTTTAAGAGTAGACTCCTTTTCAGGAGACAAATCAATATCAACAGAGTTGCCTCCCCCCTGAACATGTATCTATCCCCCTTAAACTAATTATCTTGACGCAAACAATACCTTCTAGTTATCTTGCAGTTGAAGTTATAGAAGAGTGTTTCTTTGTAAGGATTCCAATTCTCTATCACAAGAAGGTACAGATTTGTTTTTGGCAGGGCAACAACATAATAAAATCCTGACATACATGGTCCTGACACATTTCCTGTAATCATTCGGCTAGGAGCTGAAACAGAACAATTTGTATCATATTAAGCCTAAGTATTGGGACAAACAGGCTAAGTTTACAGATTATGTGATGCCACAGAATGTGGCAACTGATCAGGACTACATGGTTTACCACACAACCATGTTTTAGACACATCGACAGGTAGTAAAATCGATTCAAATTTTTGGACAATTATGGTGAAGAGTTAAGTGTCCTGGTAACTGGCATAAATAAGATGTAAAAGACAATAACCTGGAAATGTACTTGAGACATTTAAAACAAAGGGTGATTACTGTCTGTATTGTATGTACATGTATTCGGACAGACATGCCTGAGCAAACAGTGTAGACTCATTTGAGATGCACATGGCATCTCATCAGGGTCTACACTGTTTGCCACTCATCCAGCAATTTTTAGACACAAAATTGTGTAGTGAATTATACTTGTTCAAATTTTATCACAAAAATGTTTAGAAATTGAGGTGTCCAAGTACTTACTGTGCTTTCGACATCTTTCAGAAAGTCCTTTTTTGCTTGGCGCTTTACACAGAAGAAGTAAATTTGCAAACTTTTGTCATGATTTAATGCAAAACCCATTTGTCATAATTACCTAAGCACAAAAAGTTTTATTCTAGTCAATGGTTTTTAAAAAATCAAATATTTTCACTTTTTCCCATTGTAAAAATGAATGCAAATTATGCAGAAATTTGTAGGGTAGGTAACTTAGAGGCAGATTTTCAACAAGTTCTGCTTGTTCAATTTTTTTGAAATTTTCACAATATTGTTGTGAAACATCAATGATTTAAATTCAGCAAAGAAAAGTAAAGAATATTTCCTAGACAAAAATTCCAAAAAGTCATTTTACTATAGAAATTGCCTAGGTCAGACCAATTTTTGGTAATAAATTTAATTTTAGGGTATATATTTGAGAACAAATCATAGAAGCAGAAAAGACAAATGGTTTCTGATAAGATATGGTCTATCAGAACAAAATATTTTCATTTAAGATAAAACGCCAAGCAAAAAAACTCTTTCCGAGAGATGTCAAAAGGACGGTAAGGTAAATATGGTAACTGTCATATTTACCCCAAGTACTTGGATAGACAGACCTGCGCAAACAGTGTAGACCAAAATCCAATATTGCAGAAAGCTGCATCTGATCCATGTCCACACAGGATGCAACCCTTCCAGTAGTAATTAGCCACATCATCAAGTGGTACAATTTTGTCTGTGTTGAGGTTTTACGGCCCAGTCAACCCATTGGAGTCATGTCGAGCATGGTCAGTTTACCTATGGGTCCATGGAAAGGGTAACCTTACCACATCACCCATTATTTCCCTCATTTTTTCAACAATTTTATTCACTTACATATGTGATGTATCAATGAACTGATTTACTACTAGAAGATCAGTCGTAATCACATACTATCAAGTGACAGTGAGTCAGATGACAAAGTTGACCCTTGTTTGTTTCACATACTTTAAAAATAAAACCAAATAAAAAACTTCAAGAAACTAGCACCAACTGTAGCTATTGCAGGAAGAATTAGACAACTTGCATTGGTTTTTGACGGAAGAGGTTTTATGGCCCAGTCAACCCATGACAGTTGTGTTGAGCCAGTCAGTTTACCTTATAACCACACGTTTTCCTTGACAGACTTAGTCCTCTTGGCGGTTAACCAGTACTTGTAGACATTCTTTTGCCAGAAACTGATAACTGCCCTTCTTGAATCAGCAAAAGGGAGAGAATAACCACAGAAAATATTTCATGAGCAATCTCCACCCACTCAACGGAGATTGAACCAGCGACCTCCAGTCATCTCCAGTCGGACATGCATCCGACTAAGCCACCGAGGCTGGCTCGCAACTTGCAGTAATGCATCTACCATTTGAATTTATTTATCACCAGATATTCAGGCATAATATGGTAACAGTTACTCATGCAGTCTGATTACTAACCTAATGCAGTTTCGTTGACTTTGTAGCCAACCACATCTTGTATACAGCCAAACTCACTGTTAAACTTTGGTATAGGACCTTTGTTCTTCAAATAATCATCTTTCTGTTCCGGGTTCTGAGGGATCCCTTCCAAAGTAACCTGCAAGCCATAAGGAGAAAATGCAAATAAAGGTGTCCCTTAGAAACAAAGACTCATAAACAAGTATTCTGCTGAAGGCTATGTTGCACTACGCAAATTTGCAAAGTCGGTGAACCCTGAAATACAAGTCTAGGTCAAATATTGATACTTATGTCTGAGTTGTCATCCCTAAGTGCAAACTTACACCAAGTATCATCACTGTAGCTTTTATAGTTCTTGGGAAAAGAACTTGAACATTAGGATCAAAGTTAGGGTTGGCCCAAATGTTGATGGATTGACAGACGAAAAACAGGATCCCTATATCGCGCCATGCTGAAAGCTGAAATAGGTTTTAATGGGACTTTTCATATGACAGCAATTTAGTTTGTAGGACTGCATACACCACCTAGCACAGGCTTAACCCTTGTCCTGCTGAATAAATTAAGATGCCATGCCCACTTCTAATTTTCAGCCAATCAGATTACTTGATCCAGATTGTTGATATAAGTTCACATACTGAATTGCAAACAGTGCAGATCCAGATCAGTTGGCTTCTTAGAAGCCAACTGATCTGGATCTACACTGTTTGCAAAGACAGGGTACATCCGGGTTCAGCAGGACAAGGATTAAGTGGAACTTGATTTTCTAAGATACCATAATGGGCTCAATGATCTCAAGGGAAACACAAGATAAAAATGGCACTTTGATGAAGTAGGGGAGACTTTTTAATGCTGCCGCAAGTATGAATCAAACTGAAATATTTACTCAAAAAATTAAGACAGACAGGCAGGTGCAAGCAGTGTAGACCCAGATCAGATGCCACACTGTGGCATCTGATCAGAGTCTACACTGTTTGAACCTTTTTTCAACAGTCTTTAGACACATCAACAGGCAGTAAAAGACTTGTTCAAATTCTAGAACAAATACTTAAAGATGTATAGCTTCAGATAAGGTGTTTTTTTCAACCAAAAAGTATTGATATTTTTCTTATTTCTCCTCAAAAGTACATGTTGTGGGTACTCATTAGAAATGCCTCGGAGAGGCACTTCTAATGAGTACCCACAACATATGTTTTCGTGGAGAAATAAGAAAAATATTATGTGGATACCTCCTCTTATTTGGAGTTATGTTTAAGGTGTCCAAATATTAAGGGTAACTACAGTAAACATGTAAGGAACACATACTGTGTAAATTACATAAAGAATAATCAACAATGTTTGCTTGATATGAAAACTCTGTCACAAAGAAGTGTGGTAATCCAAAGGAACAAGTTTTTTACCAAATTATCCATGCTCCTGAGTGACAGATTTTTAATATCAAGCAAACACTGTTCATTATTCTATTTATCATATACCTTTTTGCTAGTACTGTCTTCTTGAAAGTGCCACAAACGGGTTTCAACTTGAGCAGAAGAAAATAAACAACGTAAGAAAATGGCATTATTCAGTCTGTTCATTAGGAACATTGATGTCACTTCATGACATAACATCAACAGTTTGATGGCGTTTAGGGAATGTGTTTCATTTTGGTTGGGTTTATGTCCCTTTTGGCAGCCAAGAACATCAAGATGAAATGCAATAATGCTGGAAGCAGTCTATAAAAACAGTTCCAACACTGTGAAATAATTCACTAGTTACTGCTGTCATATCAGCAGACTGAGAATATAGAAAATAATTAACTGAGAAATCCCTATACTTCACTGTTAGGTATATAATAAAATATTATCAGCGCTGAGACGCTTCTAATGAGTACCTATAACATACGTTTTCATCGACAAATAAGAAAAAATTTTACCTGATACCCACTCTTATCTAGACCTATGATGACAGGGAAATAATAATGGTCTTCATCAACAAAATAACTTACCTTGGGTTCTTCTGGAGTAATCCTACATGATCCCTGGAAGTCAACTTTTTCTGTTCTCTGTATAAAAGCATGTTTGTAGATCAGATCTTTCATCACTTCTCCTTCCTTCTTGCCCAGCTGTACCTGCTCGTACTTACTTTCATCAAGGTCACTTGCCTTCAAGAAGTCAGGGTCCATTATCAGGAAAGCATTGGAATCAAACAGGTAACACCTAAAGAAAACAGAGGACTTGATGTCAGTTTTTAGTTCTTGTTAAATGTTAATCACTTTCTGGGCTAAATCAGCCGACGGCAAATTTATCTTTTTCGTATTTTTGCCAGAAAACAGGCTTTGAGATTTCATCAAAACTGTCTCCAACTCTTAAAAAGATTTGACAGAGTTTTAACAAAACAAGGAGAGTAAGTCATTAATCTCTTTTTTGGCTTCAATGTTTAGTTATTGCCCTTTGGCATGGCATAAATGTGTGCCTCCACTACAAACAAGCTTGAGAAAATTCAGGAAAGTACTCTGAGGCTTATCAATGATGGCCACTCCTCATCTCTTTGAGAACTATTCAGGAAAACTAATGCTCAGCCACTTCATATTAGAAAAATTTAACAGATGGCTTCTGAGGTATACAGATTGTCAACAGCATATCTCCTAAGAACATACAAGACCTTGACAATATTAAAATATCAAACTAGAATTTTGGGATGAAAGAAAAGCAGAGATGCCCTGAGTGAATACTACCAGGCATGGACTCAAATGAGTTTTGCAACATACCATTATTTTGTAAAAGATCAAAAAGACATCCCTTAATTATTCCAATTTGCCTCCTCACCTGGTGCTATGATTAACCCTCAATGACTCAAACTACCCATATCTAGAACAATTTTTCATGATCCCAAAGATGTTTGAGCCACTGAGGTTCAACTGTATTTTTTTTTAATGTCATGCTTTCTTTATCACAAGTCACTATGATTGTATTTCTTATTTATCATGTTTTATAACAATAACTTTTTCAGGCCCCAAGGTTATAAAACTTTTTTCATGCTCAACTCAGCTGAGCATGAATTTTTCTCTGCTAATAAATATGAAAATGCCAACTTAAGTTGGCATTTTCATATTTATTAGCAGAGAAATTTTCACGCTCAGCTTAACAAGAAAGAATTTGAAATTGTTAGTAATCTAAGATTTATTAGTAGGACAAATTTCAATCTCAGCTGAGTTGAGCATGAAAAAAGTTTTATAACCTCAGGGCCAGGTCTGTGATTTCTATATACTGAATATTTCTTATTTGCATGCATTGTGATATTTTACTTTTTTAGTTTAGCTTTACTTATATTTGTCAAAGTAAAAGCCCTATTTGCTTATGCTTTATGTTATTTCATATTCAACACAAAATAAATCTTCTATGTTTATGTCTTTCAAGTTAAATTATAATTCATTATCAACACAAAATAAATCTTCTATGTTTACATCTTTCAAGTTAAATTATAATTCATTATCAACACAAAATAAATCTTCTATGTTTATGTCTTTCAAGTTAAATTATAATTCATTATCAACACAAAATAAATCTTCTATGTCTATGTCTTTCAAGTTAAATTATAATTCATTATCAACACAAAATAAATCTTCTATGTCTATGTCTTTCAAGTTAAATTATAATTCATTATCAACACAAAAAAAATCTTCTATGTCTATGTCTTTCAAGTTAAATTATAATTCATTATCAACACAAAATAAATCTTCTATGTCTACGTCTTTCAAGTTAAATTATAATTCATTATCAACACAAAATAAATCTTCTGCGTCTACGTCTTTCAAGTTCAATTATAATTCATTATCAACACAAAATAAATCTTCTATGTCTATGTCTTTCAAGTTAAATTATAATTCATTATCAACACAAAATAAATCTTCTATGTCTATGTCTTTCAAGTTAAATTATAATTCATTATCAACACAAAATAAATCTTCTATGTCTATGTCTTTCAAGTTAAATTATAATTCATTATCAACACAAAAAAAATCTTCTAGGTCTAGGTCTTTCAAGTTAAATTATAATTCATTATCAACACAAAATAAATCTTCTATGTCTACGTCTTTCAAGTTAAATTATAATTCATTATCAACACAAAATAAATCTTCTATGTCTATGTCTTTCAAGTTAAATTATAATTCATTATCAACACAAAATAAATCTTCTATGTCTATGTCTTTCAAGTTAAATTATAATTCATTATCAACACAAAACAAATCTTCTATGTCTACGTCTTTCAAGTTAAATTATAATTCATTATCAACACAAAATAAATCTTCTATGTCTACGTCTTTCAAGTTAAATAAGAAACAAGAGAAACATTCGAGCCAGCGCACAACAAAACCTACAATAAAACCTGTGTGACCAGCAAAGACTCAAATTAGCCTGTACATCCACCCAGTATAGCTAGAATTCCCGTTTATCCCTCTTTAAATAGCCCGGAGGCTGTAGAAGGCACAGGCGATCAGCGAAGACTCTGATCAGACAACGCAAAATAAATCTTCTATGTTGTTAGTAATCTTCTATGTTTATGTCTTTCAAGTTAAATTATAATTCATATTCAACACAAAATAAATCTTCTATGGGTCTATGTCTTTTAAGTCAAATTATAACTCATATTCAACACAAAATAAATCTTCTATGGGTCTATGTCTTTCGAGTCAAATCATAACTCATATTCAACACAAAATAAATCTTCTATGTCTGTGTCTTTCAAGTTAAATTATAAGCAAGCTAGATATTTCTTGTGCTCAACCAAAAGTTTAATCCCAATTCTAACATGACGTTAACGTTTTCCCATAGCGCCTTCACAAACGTTACTGTGATCAATCTACAATAAATCACGTCGTCAACGTAATGCGTGCACAGGGGCACATTTGATGACATTGCACATAAACATTTACTTCTGTCGACATCCCTGCAAAATATTTCTTTGGAAAACACTGCAACGATGTCAATTTTCCTTTATGTATCATGTTAGAATCAAAATAATTTTTCTCTGCTGTGAATTATCTGCAAATAACACATGGTGTTATTGGGCAGATGCAAATATTAATTCACTCTGGCTTTGCCGTCATGAATTAATACTTCCCAATCTGCCTTCCAACACCGTGCATTATTCAATAACAATTCACAGTAGAGAAAAATTATTTCTTTACCCTTGTCCTGCTGAACCCGGATATACCCTGCCTTTGCAAACAATGTAGATCCAGATCAGTTGGCTTCTGAAGAAGCCAACTGATCTGGATCTGCTCTGTTTGCAATTAAGTATGTGAATTTATAGCAACAATCTAGATCAAGTAATCTGATTGGCTGAAAGTTACAAGTGGGTGTGGCATCTTAATTTATTCAGCAGGACAAGGGTTAATTGTAAACTACAAACCTTGTTGAGCAGTCTGGCTCTCCATCTGGACAGTCATACATTTGCCCACATGACTTATTTAAATTACTGGCTTCCATGCTCCCCATCGTCTTCTTCTGAAAATCCTCATACATGATGTCTAGGCCTGTCACAGCTTCAACACGTTCTGTTGCACATCGTCTCTCATCATTAGCCTGAGGTCCTTTGCTGAGGTAACAAACCTCTGTAATTCATAGAAATTATGTACATTAAATGCTCAAGCTGATGGGTAAAAATTTTTAGCAGAATACATTTTGAATATTTTTCTCTTTATAGAAAATAGGCTTAGACATTTCATGCAAATTTTCTCCTTAAGAGAAAATTTGCATGATATGTCAAAACCTATTTTCTGGAGAAAATATGAAAACAGCATCAATAGGAAATGATTTTATATACATACTGAACTAGAAATAGATTTGTTCGTCCGAAAATTTAGCTGTTAATTTAGGCATTGCAGACAACAAATGCAACAACTTTCATTATTCTATATCATATTTCATTAATCATATACTGATGCTTGTGATGTGACCCAAGTCATGGACGCAGACTCAGCAATCAAATGTCACAGGGTGACAAAAATATACACCTATGGCTTGAACCCAGGACCTAGACTTACAATGCTATTACCCTACGGAGTAATTAGGCTGCCACTATTAAAAAGAGATATACATGTGTATATCAAACATACTTACTGATAATACAATCTTCATCCACATTACATTTGCATCCTCCAGGCCATGGCCCAGTGCTAGAGATATTCAGACACTCCTCATCAGTCTTGGGCTTCATACCCTCAAAGACTGCCTGGGAGATTGTGTTTATCTTCCCCACCCCTGCAGCATCCATGTATGGGGTAGAGATGGATGTCTTGTGGGGAGCTGAGCTTGTCCTCTTATACCATGGTCTCCTAGAAGATATAAATAACAAAACCTCATCTCACCACAGTAAATGTTGTAAAATTTTGAACACTTTATTCCACACATTTCATTTTTTTTTTTTGCAGTTGTTTCTTAAAATACTTAGTAGAATTGCAAACAGTGTAGACCCTGATCAGCTGCTTCCTTCAGGAGTAGTCTGATCTGGGTCAACAAGGTTTGCATATGCCATTTTGTCAGAAACTTTTCGAAATGTTAGGACATTTATCATACTCTATGATGGTTCTGACCTAAACATTTCATTAAAGGCAGATGCCTGATGCAATGTCTTTGTTTGGGCCCTCAGTGGTTCAACTGGTGTTTTTCTTTACTTCTGCCTGGCAGTGTCAAGGGTTTTTGCCACAAGCCCTCATCTGTGTTTCCTCAGTGATTTAATTTCATTTACAGGATTTTGTGTTTGTTCCACTGATTAAGTTAGAGAGCCTCTATGTGAGCCAAACAATAGTTTTATATTTTTTTACAACATTTGAAGCAAGGGTGAAGATTTGGTGCCAGTATGATCAATATAACTACCACCCTCACACCCTAGCCCTTCCCCAACCCACTGGTAGATTTTACTACTGACCATTCTTAGAGGAAGATTCTGGTGTTGATCATTCTTTGTGAGGTCTTGTGGCAGCTCACTGTGCTTTTGTTACAGATCAGTATGTTTGTTTGTTTATGGTGAGATTTAACCCATGAGGGTCATGTCGAGCACCGTCTGTTTACCTAAACACACTTTTTTACTATGCAGGCTTAGTTTGTTTGTTTGCTTGTGTTGAGGTTTACGGCCAAGTCAACATGATGGGGTCATGTCGAGCATGGTAAGTTTACCTAACCACACTTTCACTAGGCAAGCTTAGTCCTCTAAGTGGTTAACCAGTATTGCCCACATTCTCTAGCCGGAATCTGTCGGAAAAGGTGGTGTACAAAATTAAGGACAATTACTGTAATAGTCATGGAGGAACTTACTTGGTTGGATCATATGTCCTTGTTGACCTGTGTCCTGGGTATGTTCTGAACACACCACTTCTTAGTCCAACATTTGTCCACTTTATCTGACTGATGGACTCAAAATTACGGTCTCTCCAGATATCCTCAATAGGCTGGGTAATTAACACATCAGCTCTGTCAAAATATACACAGTCATCTTTATGTTTCGCCATAAACAATGGATCCAAAAGAGGTCTGAATTGCTCACCTGAACTTTTGTTGACCAAATGATAAAGTAGATCACAAGGAGATATTTGCAGAAGCCTTCTAAACATTGCAACATCAACTATCATTAAAGTGTATAGAAATCACAATGAAATAAGCATTTATGCTTGGTAGCTTTATCTCCAAAATAGATTTCTTATGAACAACATTAAAATGAAGCTCTAGCTTTATGGTGAACATCTTCACAATAAAGCTCCAACTTTATGATGAACAACATCATAATAAAGTACTATTTTTATGATGAACGACATTATAATTAAGCTCCAGCTTTATGATGAACGACATTATAATTAAGCTCCATCTTTATGATGAACGACATTATAATTAAGCTCCAGCTTTATGATGAACGACATTATAATAAAGCTCCAGCTTTATGATGAACAACATCATAATAAAACTCTAGCTTTATGATGAATAACATTATAATAAAGCTCTAGTTTTATAATGAACAACTTCATAATAAAGATCTAGCTTTATGAAAAACAACACTATAATAAAGTCCAATCCTTATGAAAACAACATTACTGATTATGAAGAGTCTTAATAAAACCGAGACTCCCATTTTCTAATCTGTAACGTGTTCTTTGTTTCCAAAGGCAATCTTTTTTACATTTATTATAATAAAGCTCTAGCATAATTTCTGTTGTGGGCATTCATTAGAATAAAGCTAGTAAAATCAAACAGGATGCTTCTTCTGACGGAGATGGTTTCTCACTTTTCTTATTGCTTCATGCATGCTCACAAAATCAACAACAATAAAAATTAAGGAGAATTAATGAGATAGTGCAACATAGGCTCCCCTCTGGATAAAAATCAACTTTATGACACATGCCACTAACATAAACTAAGATCAGCCTGTGCATCAGTGCCTGTGCAAAGTATTATCAGAATCTACACTGGTTGCTGACATAATCATATGCTTTTAAACAAATATTAGTGAAGAGTGTGCACCCTAACCAGACTACACTATAATGGTCAGACTGACCTTGGTCTAATGGTTGCAAATATCATACAGTCATTTTCTGCAGAGTGTGGATCATACGTTTTCTTAACCTTTAGAATCTCTCAGCAATTAAGCAGATGACAAATCAATGAGGCATTTCTTTTTTCCCCCAAAAACAGGGCTTGACATTTTGTGCAAATTGTTTAATTTGCATGACAGGTCAAACCCTGTTTACAGTAAAAAATATTTCACAATGTCATCGGCTGAAATTTTTACCCATCATTCTATTAAAGCATTTAACACCTACCATGCTAAGGGCAGACGACAAACTATAGTTCTTATTTTTCCTAGAAAATAGGATCAGACACTTCATGCAAACTGTCTCCTAAGGAGACAGTTTGCAAGAAATGTCAAATCTTGCTTTCTAGGAAAAATAAGAAAAATATTTCAAAATGTTGTCTGCTGAAATTTTTACCCAGCATGCTAAGTGTTAAAAATTGATTGTGTACATAGCTACCTACCTGACCCCCTTATCGAATTTCTGTGTCTTCGACTCGCAACCTAAGTCAGGCTCAAAACTGTTAATCCATTTGTGGGCATCTATTGTCTTCTGTACAAGATTATCATCGTAAATATACTCTATAGGATCACAGTGTGCCATCGGGGCCAGAAATATTGTCGAGTATTTGTAAGTAATTCTCAGCCCAGGATATTTCTCCTCATTTTCTTTCACTTCTATTTCTTCATACAGGTTAGAGGGAGACAACTCAGTTCTAGCCAAAGTGCTATTGTAGTACTTTATTGTATTGTAATAACTAGTTCTGTATTGGGACCTGTCTGTCGGCTCCTGGGAGCGGAAGAATGCCTATAACAGATAATAACTCAAGATTCAGGATAAAACCTTTTCATATTCAAATAATACGTATACTATGGAGAAATAAGATAAAAAAAACAAAAGAATAGATGAAACTGAAGGATGCTCCGACGATGCGCAGTAGTGGGAGGGTTATGCTGGTGAAAGAGTAAAATACTTTAAGAGATATGCTACGGACAAGCTTATTATTGCAAAAATTAAGACGCGAAGTAACTCAGTAATTACTTGTAACAGAGTTACAGTTCTTGCACTTTGCACTATCTCCGATGGCCATCTCTCAATGTATCAAGTTTCATTTGATTCTCTTTTATACTGTCAGAGATATGCACTGGACAAATTTAATATTGCAAAAATTAGGTAGGGAAATAACTCCATGAATACTGATGATAGAGCTATGGTTCTTGCATTATGCGCTTCCCCTCATAGCCCTCTATCACTTTATCAAGTTTCATTTATTTATCTTCAATACTTTTAGAGATATGCTCCAGACAAGCTTACTATTGCAAAAATTAGGAAGGGAAATAACTCTGTAATTACTTGTGATAGAGTTACAGTTCTTGCACCCTGCACTTCCTCTGATGGCCGTCTATCAATGTATCAAGTTTCATTTAATTCCCTTCTATATTTTCAGAGATATGCTCAAGACAATCTTTTTATTGCAAAAAAATAGGCAGGAAAGTAACTCAGTAAATAGTCGTGACAGGGTTATGATTCTTGCATTCTGCAACCCCCCTCATGGCCCTCTATCAGTGTATCAAGTTTCATTTATTTATCTTCAATACTTTTAGAGATATGCTCCGGACAAGCTTACTATTGCAAAAATTAGGAAGGGAAATAACTCTGTAACCACTTGTGACAGAGTTACAGTTCTTAACTCTGCACTTTCTCTGATGGCCTTCCATCAATGTATCATGTTTCATTCAATTCCCTTCCATACTTTCAGAGATATGCTCCGGACAAGCTTTTTATTGCAAAAAAAATAGGAAGGG
Organism: Anodontia alba; assembly: GCA_964016985.1. Taxonomy (NCBI): domain Eukaryota; kingdom Metazoa; phylum Mollusca; class Bivalvia; order Lucinida; family Lucinidae; genus Anodontia; species Anodontia alba. Next base: position 75,454,770 of record OZ024825.1, read on the forward strand.
AAGTAACTCAGTAAATACTGGTGACAGGGTTATGGTTCTTGCATTCTGCAATTCTCCTCATAGTCCTCTATTACTGTATAGAGTTATATTTATTTATCTTTAATACTTTTAGAGATATGCTCTGGACAAGCTTACTATTGCAAAAGGGAAAGAACTCTGTAATTACTTGTGATAGACTTACAGTTCTTGCACTCTGCACTTTCTCTGATGGCAGTCTATCAATGTATCAAGTTTCATTTAATTCCCTTCTATACTTTCTGAGATATGCTCCAAACAAGCTTTTTATTGCAAAAATTAAAAAGGGAAGTAATTCCGTAAGAACCACCTTGCTGAGGAGCTTCTAATGACTGCCCACGTTTTAATGGAGAAATAAGAAAAACCAGAATTGTCGACTAGCAGTGCTTATTAGATACCCCAGCAAGGTCACAAAAACATAATGGACAGATGGACGGTGATTTTACATAACAGAGCTATCAAACCCTATCAACCTGCAGAACCAAAATAACTATTTAGAATCAAAACATTTCTAAGATGTTACAGAATGTACATCTTTTTTCCATACTTTTATATTTATAATAGTCCTTATACTCATATCTGCATTGCTACAGATCAAAGAGTTAGATAAATATTTTGTTATTTCTTTGCTAAAATATATGCTGTGGGTACTCATTAGAAGTGTCTCACTGTGATGCTTCTTATGAGTACCCACAATGTATATTTCTGTGGAGAAATAAGAAAAATGTCAATACTTTGTGGTTGAAAAAAAGCCCCCCTTATCTGCACCTATGAATGTACCTAAGAGGCTATACACCAACAAACAAAAAGTTGAAACTGATACACTTTCAAGGGACACAACTGTCAAAATTGTTTTCACTTACCTTCTGAAAAAAAAGTCACCGTCTGCTCTAAAAGGAAAGAATTTGCTCCCTTTGGGAGCAAATTCTTTCCTTTTAGAGTAGACCCATTTCAGAAGGGGTCTTTGTGTGTCGGAGAGCAAACAGAAAGTCACAAAAGTTGTCTCCTTTGACTCAAAAATCTACAAACATATCCAGTCCCCTTTAAGTACAGCAAACAGGAAGTCACAAAAGTTGTCTCCTTTGACTCAAAAATCTGCAAACATATCCAGTCCCCTTTAAGTACAAGAAAAGCAAGCCTGATAAAGAAATAGTTCACACAAGATGTACATACCATATCAGAGTCGGTCAAACTGTAGGCAAAGGAGTATTCAGAGTTGTTTAATGCTGCATAGTAGTAGGTCTGAAAAATGAAGGTCAAGATTACTGCAATGTCAGCTAGCAAGAAGGCCCAAGGTGAAACACAGACTAGGGCCCAGTCGTTCAAAACATTTATGAGCTGAGGTAGTTTTATGGCCCAGTCAACACTGTTATGGTCATGTTGAGTTGGTCAGTTAACCTACTCACAGTTCATCCTGAGCAGGCTTATTCCACCAAGTTGTTAACCAGTACTTGCGCACATACTTTTGCCAGTAACTGACAACTGCCCTTCTTGAATCAGTGGAAGGGTCAGAATGACCCCAGAAATGATTTCATTATCAATTTGCACAAAAGTTATGTGGCTGAACTGGGATTTGAACTTTCGATCTGCAATCAAATAAGCTATTGACTGTGCTATGGCACCTGGCCAATATTTATAAGCTAAACAAGTTGTTATATTAACAAGTTGTTAAATTAACATTGAAGTACTGTATAAATACTACAACTCATACTTATCCTAAAAACTGAAAAAGTCCAACTGATTACCTGATGATGTAATCATCATCAGGTAATCAGTTGAGAACAATGAACGCACCCACAACGACAAAAATAGCTGAACTGTCTAACTCTTACAAAATATGACTGAAGTAGCAAAAGCTTTCAGTTACAATTAAAATTTTATTCAGTGAAGGTTATCTTCCCTGCCCCTGTGCTGTATTCTCTTCAGAAACCACTTGGCCAATTTCCACCAAATTTCAATTGTCAATCCTATTGTTGTAAGGGATTGAAAGTTTGTTCAATTGGTCATGTTCCATATGTGGTAAAAAAAAAATAATAATTATAAAAAAAAAACACATTCTTCTTCTTCAAAATCAAGAACTGCTGAAGTGATGATCCTTTCATTAGTTACAGTGACAGGGTTGGAAAAGATGTTACATATCTGCAGTGGCTATTTCACTCAGGTGAGTGAGCCTTGGCCTGTGGGCCTCTTGTTTTACTTTGGTGGTTTTTTGCTTGTCAAATATTGCCAATATAGCCAATATAAAATGTCTGCCAAATATACAGTAATTATCCTTAATGAATCAGTCATTTGTAACCACTGCTCCCCAAACCCCCACCTATGGGACATAACAGGGACAATGACTTTTCATCTATCACAGCCCTGCTAAAAGTCCTGCACTACCTCACTGACATCATTGCTCTGTGTGTGTCCCCATTCTTAGATACAGAGGACTCACTGAAACTTCAGAAGGATATAGACAGATTAAGATGTTGGGCCAAAAAATGGGGTATGAGATTTCAGCCAGTCAAATGCAATATAATGCAGATAACTACGGTAAGAAGAGAACAAATAAGATTGAGGCTTCTTACACATTAGAGGGTAAAGTACTTGAAATGTGGATTCCATTAAATACCTAGGAGTAACAATCACAAATGACTTGAGATGGAATACACATATCAGCAACATGTATACTAAACATTACGAAAACACGCCTATTCAAATATATAGAAAATTTCACCTCCAAAAATTGAAAATTTTCAGATAAAAAACGCTGATATTTTTTCATATTTCTGCTCAAAACATAGATTGTGGGTACTCGTTGGAACCGCCTCGTCGAGGCGGTTCTAACAAGTACCCACAATCTATGTTTTGAGCAGAAATATGAAAAATAATGTATACCCTTGTAAACCCCAGTTTTACTATATAAAAGTGGGGTTTAAGGGGGTCAAAATTATATAGGTATGTTTTCGTGATGAGTAAATAGAATTGGTTTCCTGAGATGAAATCTTTATCAATGTCCTCAGGATGAAAAAGGGGCAGCATATAGGGGACTTGTTCCCCGCTGTTTTGGAATATGGCAGCTCTGTTTGGGATCCCCAAGGTGTGGTTCTTTAACAAGATATCAAAAAAGTTCAGAATAGGACTGCTAGGTCTATCTAGCAATTACTGTAATGTTATAAGCCCAACACTTACTTGGAATTGTGGGAGAACTCAAAACATCACATCTCCAACCCATTCCAGTAGGGTGGTGGTGCAGTGGTTACAAATATCTGGTGCATAATAAGCAGACAGACAAGCCTGAGCAACAATGTAGACAAAACTGGTCAAAACTGTTTCAGACTGGTCCCAGGGAGGAGTGTGCACAGTAAGCCAGTCAGGCAGCAGTCTTTTACTTGATTTTTTTTTTCTCAGGAACCAAAATTCCGCCAAAATTAAAATTTGCCAGACATACTCTTTATAAAAATGCCAAATTTTGCAGTCGCTAAATACAAGTGTTTTTACGGCAGAATCTCCACTTAATGGTGCTCTATTAAACAAACCGCAACTTTTCTAATTCTCCAAGTGGCATTTTGTTACATATTTAACCTCTCTACAAATATACTTCTCTACAACAACCAATTTTATAGCCTTCCAAAGATGGCTGTTGTACAGAGGTTTGTACTGTATATTTATAGTGACCAAATCTCTTCCAATCATGATCTTTGCATTGTATAATTATAGTGACCATGAACTTGATACACGAAATCTCTTCCCATCATGATCTTTGCACTGTATAATTATAGTGACCATGAACCTGATACACGAAATCTCTTCCCATCATGATCTTTGCACTGTATAATTATAGTGACCATGAACTTGATACACAAAATCTCTTCCCATCATGATATTTGCACTGTATAATTATAGTGACCATGAACTTGATACATGAAATCTCTTCCCATCATGATCTTTGCACTGTCTAATTATAGTGACCATGAACTTGATACATGAAATCCCTTCCCATCATGATCTTTGCACTGTATAATTATAGTGACCATGAACTTGATACACGAAATCTCTTCCCATCATGATCTTTGCACTGTATAATTATAGTGACCATGAACTTGATACACAAAATCTCTTCCCATCATGACCTTTGCATTGTATAATTATAGTGACCATGAACTTGATACATGAAATCTCTTCCCATCATTGTCTTAAACACTTTGCATGCTGGGTTTAAATTTTAGCAGATGACATTTTAAAATATTTTAGCAAAAGACATTTTCAAATACTTATCTTATTTTTCTTAGAAAATAGGTTTTGACATCCCATGCAAATTGTCATGAAATATCAAAGCCTATTTTCTGGAAAAAATGAAGAAAAAAAATATCAGTTTGTCATCTGCTGACTTGGCCCAGAGAGTGGTATTGGTTATCTTACCCTTGGTTTTCCACCAGATGCCTTTTTTATTCTCAGAAAGCCTTGTTTACCAGCCCTCATGGCCTTCTCTACAACAGAAAACTCCTCGGGCTGGTTCTTTTTTCCTTGTTCCAGCTGATTTATAGGGATGAATATTGGGTCTTCTAAAAGCTGTAGAAAGAAAACAATTTCTGTCAATCAAAGCACTGACAGCACTGGTGGGTCGATTGTCTCTGAGTGTAGGCTGGGAAAATTGTCCTGAAAAGGGACTGAAGACAAACATGTTTCATTTAACCCTCAACTTCCTGTTATTTAAGCAAACAGAGCAAAACCTGATCAGATGCCACGTTCTGTGGCATCTGATCTGGGTCTGCACTGTTTGGACAAGTCCCTAATTCTAGGTGTTACAGATAACCCTCTTTACATGGCACTCTGACGTCATAATGACAAGAATAGCATGGCCAGAAATAAACATTATCTGGACTTTTTACAAATGTGTGGTTTGATTCCATTGGTCAATGATAACCACGTGGACAACAACCTTAAGGAAATTTTGGTGTATGTATACTATGGCTCGAATGTAAACAATCGACCCGAAAACATGGCGACTATCAAGAAATCTCAACACACTGAAATATTTTTGCTACATACTATCACTCTTGTTCCTTTAACCTTTACCACTATCTGGGCTATTTCAGTGGATGACAAATTGGTGATTTTTTTTCCCTTATTTTTCCCAGAAAACAGGATTTGGCATTTCATGCTAATTGTCTCCATGAAATGCCAAATCCTCCTGGGAACAATAAGAAAAATATTTCAGGATGTCATCTGCTGAAAATTTTACCCAAAGTGCTAAGCATTAAAAAGAAAGACCCCTAAAAGGCAATTTAGACCTTAAAATGTTCAGCTATAAAAAACAATCATCTTGGCCTTAATTTGATCAAAACTGGATAATAATAAGAAAGATATTTTAGATTAAAGTTTTAGATCTGTGAGCATGGATGCCACCATTTTGAATATTTAATTAGATATTTATTTTTTGTATGACATATAAAATCTGCCTGTTGATGGGAATATGTCAGTGATATGGAAATGAGCACATTTATAGGTATATAGCAATGAAACACTATTTGAGATGTGATTTATTTTTAATGTTTGCATTATTTAATTAAGTAATTATAATATCACTTACTCGCAAAAATTGCAAATTCCTTGTCAGCAGTTTCTATTTCTTCAAAAGCTCGATAACTTTCTTATGTTTCTTAACTAATTTTGATTTACACCAAACTTCTCAGCTTAATAAGCTCTTTTTTTTCTAGTGTCTTTATTATTTGACATGCATTTTCCTTTACTACATCATATCATAATCATAATCATAATCGGATTTTTGATTAACATGCACGTACAGGGGCAACATCCACATCAGTGGGCCCCCTTCCAGATAGCTGGCTTGCTGCACGCATGGCAGATCTCACACCAGATCTCCAGGTATGTCTATCATGAGGGTTGATAGCCGAGAGCTTCCACTCTCTGCATTGCGCTCCGCACACAAGAGCTGTACACACGGCCACATGTTTATAAAGAGGTGGCGTGAAGATAGAACTGGTAGCAGATCCTTGAACTCTTTCCAGGCAGTTTTCACACGTGTTGTGGTTGAAAGTTCACAGCCACCTGCTGCTGAGAGCATGTTTCCTAGGTAGCAAAAGGAAGCTACCACCTCAAGCTTGTCAGGTCCGACCTGGACTTCCTTCTGTGGTCTGCCATCCAAGGGGCATGCAGTTCCCTGGCACCGTGTACATCTGTAGTCAGGGTCTTTTGACAAGCGCTTGAGCCCACTGCATTTCTTGTGCACCCAGTGCTTGCAGCCATTGCAGAAGATGCTGTTGCTGACCACTCCAGAGCGATAGACGGCGCATGGAAACTTGCCTGAACTCTGCAGGAGGTCCAGTCCCGTACCGCAGATCATGATCTTTGTCTTTCCTGTATTTACTCTTAGTCCTTTCTTCTCCATAGCTTCTTTCCCAGTCAAGAGCCTCCTGACACATTCCTCAAGCAATGATAACAACGTCATCAGCATAAAATCCTCCCAGGGGACCCCAGAGCGGAACAAGCACAATGATGAAGAGCAACGGGCCGAGTACTGATCCTTGGTGAACACCAACCTTCACTTCAAACTCTTCACTGTACCCCTCACCAACACGGACACGGCTCCGTGCATTTTCATACATCCCCTGCACCAGTCGCACTATCCACTCCTCCATACCAAGTTTTCTCAGCACCCACCAGATGACCTTCTGAGGTACTCGATCAAATGCTTTCTCCAGGTCTACAAAAGCCATGTAGAGTCTCTTGTTGGCAGCTAGATACTTCTCTTGCACCTGCCTGACAACAACGATTGCGTCTGTAGTGCCTCTGCCTGGGACGAAGCCAAACTGGGAATCGTCGATTGACACCAACTGTCTGATGAGGCCATCCACAATCCTCTCCAGGATTTTCATAACCTGCTCTGTCAGCTTGAGACCATGGTAGTTGCCCCTTTCCAATGCATCCCCCTTTTCTTTTGTAGAGGCAGACAATGAAACTCTGCTCCCAGTCAGTGGGTACCTTGCCATCACAAATGATTGCAGCTGCGAAGTCACAGCTCATGGAGGCGCCCATGTCACCAGCTGCTCGTATCATCTCCATGCCTGAGGGGCCCGGTGCTTTGCCAGCCTTCATCTGTGAGATAGCCTTCTTAACCATATCAATGGTGATTGGAATGGGTGGGCCTTCCACTGGTGGTTGATAAGACAGGTGGTCTGGGTCCCAGTCAAACTCAACGTTGAGAAGTCTTTGGTAGTGCTCTAGCCAGGCCTTCTGCTTTGAGTCTTCACTCACTGACATCTCTCCTGCATCATTCTTCACAGGTTTATCACCAACAACATCAATGTTCTCTCTTCTAAACTGGTTAGCAAGGCGGTAGACTTCTGAAGACTTGGGGTCAATATTCTCATAGACCTTCTTGTCAGCTTCTTGATGAGCATGGTGCACTGCATGTCTGGCATTTTGTTTGGCAGCATCGTATGATGCCCTAGTGCCTTTACCAGCCTTCCAGGCCTTGAAAGCTTTCCGCTTGGCAGCAATGGCCTTTTCCACGTGTTCATTCCACTACCAGGTTTCACGACGCCAACGATGTGGCAGAGTTGTGCCACACACCTCCTCAGTTGTCTTGAGCAGTCCAGTCTTGATGTTGTTCCAGATATCTTCAGTGGCCCCATCAGCTACCCCTGCAGATGTGCTCACATGCAAGTTGAAGACCTCCTGGAAATGACTGCTTGTCTGAGGGTCTTTAAGCTTCTAAACTTTGAGGAGAGGGGTGAACTTGCGCTTGGCTTTTGGTGGCACATCAATCCTCATGTCGCATACAAGAAGCTAATGTTGCAGAGCTACTTACATCTGTGACAAGTTTGCGCATGGTCCTACAGATGAAGTCTATCTGCGTGGCTATGTTTCCCGACTTGTACCTGATGAGATGGCTGTCACGTTTCTTGAAACATGTGTTCCCAAGAAGCAGGTCAAATGCTAGGGCGTACTCTAGGATTCTCTCACCCTCAACATCTGGTTCTGGCCTGCCATACCCCATCCCACCATGCACTTCCCTGTATCCAGTGCCTGCACAGCCTACATGGCCGTTCCAATCTCCATATGGGATCAGAAATTCTGATGCTGGGATCCTGGAAGTCACAGCATGCAGCTGATCAAAGAACAGGTCCTTAACCTCATCACTTAGACCACTCTGTGGGGCATACATAGACAGAAAGGTAACCACACGCTCGTCGACTATGAGTTTCACTAAAATGATTCTGTTGGAGACTCTCTGAACCTCAAAAACTTTCTCTATCCACTCTTCTGCTACAAACACTCCTACACCAGCAGTGCCTTTGTCGTTTTCTGACCAGTAGAGCTTGTACCTGGTGTCCTTGCACTTGATTGTGTGGCAGTTGCCACTACTGTCTCCTAAATGCAGCAGACATCCACTTTCCTGTGGGATAGTGTTTCCACTACCTTGCAAACTCTTCCTCTCAGGGTCTTCACGTTGAGTTTTCCCACCCTGAATTTCCTCAGGTGCTGGCTTGATTCACCACAATGGCTCGACCCTGCCTCCCACACCTGACAGGAGGCCAAGCTGGAGACATTACCAACAGAACTTTGATATCTATTGGCACTGCCTAACTCTGAATCTATTCTTGTGCTTGCCAAGAAAGGTTTTGGAACAACTGTTTTTATGGGATTGCCTGTCCTAGCTGACATCCCAACTCAGTTCTTTTACGGCATCTGAGCATGCAAGCCGTTCTCGCACTCGGGCAGTGTGCTTTGCCGTTGTCTTTATAAAGAAAAGGATCATCCGCCAAACCACAATAGCTAGAACACCAAGCCATCGGTCTGTTGATGATTGCTGCCTAGCTCTGCCACCCAGGTTGTGGCAGCCTCGTAACCCTGAAGGTGGGGAGGCAACTGTGATAGAGGGCAGCCTCACATTCCCACACTCATGTTGAGTGACACAGCTGGATGCAGTTTTACGTCATACCCAGGACTATACATACGAGCCATATAAGAAAAGGTGTCTTCATATGTAAACATAAACCCTTAACATGCCAAGAAAACTGCATCTGAAAATGTTGTCTGTTTATGTTGTCTGCTGCATCTTCTTGAAAACTTTCAAAATATATTTTTGCATACAGGCAAACAGTGTGGACCTTGATCAGACTGCTCCTACAGGAGCAGTCTGATCTAGGTCCAGACTGTTTGCAACAATGCTTAAAAACCAATCGGCAGACAAAGCATACAACAATTGTTGTGATTGGCACCTTAAAGGTGAAAAATCCAAATTTTCTAGTGAGGCTGCACAATCAGAATTCTGACAAAGGAGGCTGCACAATCAGAATACTGACAAGGACATATGCTATACATTGATAGATTCTACAATATCCAAAGAATGATTCTGTAAGTTGATAGCAAAGACACCAATCAGACTGCAATTGTAAAGACTTATCTGGAACTTCGCTGTCTGCATATACCTTAAAGGCATATATTTTCATTTTTGTTTTTGCTATAACTTTGGGCTCTCATCCAAATTTAAGTTTTAAATTAAACGGTGAAACCCTATCCTTACTTAATACCACAGCCTGCATGTGTTTATGTCAAGTTTGTGAATGATGCACCAGCTGCTTACACATTGATAAAATCCATGAAAATAAAATTCAAACTACTGTGCTTTTGACATCTTTCAGAAAGATGTTCTTTGCTTGGCACTTTACATAGAGGAAGTAAATTTGTAGACTACTGTCATGATTTAATGCAAAACCATTTGTCGTAACTACCTATGCACAAAAGTTTGTTGTTTTTTTTCCTACTCATTGGTTTTAAAAAACAAAACAACAAAAAAAAAAACATGAATGCAAATAATGCGGACATCTGTAGGGTAGGTAACTTGGAGGCAGATTTTCAACAAGTTCTGTTTGTTCAAATTTTCTGAAAGTTTTATAATATTGTTGTGAAACTTCAATAATTCAAATTCAGCAAAGAAAAATAAAGAACATTTTCTTTGACAAAAATTCAAAAAAATCCATTTACTATAGAAAATGCATAGGTCAGACCAAGTTTTGGCCATAAATTTAATTTCAGGGGAAATATTTGAGAACAAAACACAGATACAGAAAAGACAAATGGTTTCTGATAAGATTTGGTCTATCAGAACAAATTTTCATTTAGAATAAAACGCCAAGCACAAAAGGTCTTTCTGAGTGATGTCAAAAGGACAGAAGGTGAACTTTTGTTGAAAGTAAGGACTAAATACATGTAGTTTCATTTTAGAAATTTATGCAAAGAAAATAGTTCCAACATTCCTGCTCAGTGGATTTATTGAAGTATAAATGCTGTTTTGAATTTGCTCTCTACCAATCAAAGTGCACCAAATTAGTGTAACCATGTTGATTACGTATACAGTAAAGCTTCAATGACTTAACACCCATAGCTTGTTTTTTTGAGTTCCTATGAAATTCTTCCACTCGCTCAAGAAAACAAATATTTAGGGATATTTTAGGGAAATTTTCTAAATTTATCACGAAAATTATGTTGTGTGTACTCATAAAAATTGCCTCATTGAGGCAATGCTTATGATTACACTCATCATACCATTATTTTGTAGTAGATTGGAAAGACATCCCTAAATTATCCCTATCAGCCTCCTGCCCTGGCACTATAATTAGCCCTTAGTGGCTAGAACTAACTATTCATGTCTAGAACAAATATCCATGGTCCCAAAGATGTTCTAGCCATTGGAGTTCAACTGTACATGATGATGATAATGATATGGTGCTTTATGTCTCTTTCAAAATTATTTAAGTCATGTCATATCGATGAGGGGTGAAAGGCTCTGTACAAAGAAGCAACATCATTACGAAAACACGCCTATATAATTTTGACCCCCTTGAACCCCACTTTTATATAGTAAAACTGGGGTTTACAGGGGTATACATTATTTTTCTTATTTCTGCTCAAAAACATAGATTATGGGAACTCATTAGAACCGCCTCGGTGAGGCAGTTCTAACAAGTACCCACAATCTATGTTTTGAGCAGAAATATGAAAAATATCAGAATTTTTATCTGAAAATTTTCCTCTTTTTGGTTGTAAAATTTTCAATATATTTGAATAGGCATGTTTTCGTAATGTACAGTCATGAGAGGAACTTTGCCTCAAATGGAATTAGAACCCTTGATTTTATGATCCGAAGCTAGAAGTTCTTACCACTCTGCCATGTCAAAGCTTAAAGTTATCTGAACAGCGACAATTTATACTTACATTTGTACTTGGTTTGAGCTTAGGATGGAAAATTGTCTCCCCTTGATTGTTAATCAGAAATGAGTAGACTGTGCCCCACTGATGTTTGGTAAGAAAATTCTCAATCTTGTCAAGGGTGGCATCAATTCCCACTACTCCTATTGCTCTAGATATAAAAAAGAATCAGAAGCAGTCTAAGCATAATAACATTTACTGTAAGCCTGCTGATTTTAACCTAAGCATAACTATTCAGTCTCATATACATCATATACATTTTAAACTTTATCACTCTGTAGGCAAAATCATCAGATGAAAATAAGTAATATTTTTGGGAATAAATTTGAATGAAATGTTGTCTTCTTTCTGTGAAAAATATGAAAAAAATATATTTTCATGTCTGTTTCTATTCATAGTCAGCAGATTAAACAATAACCTTTCAATTTCTAAACCTCTCAAATGTGCTTGCATAGTAACGTTCCATCCCTATTCACCTGGCAGTTTAATAAACAAAATGAATGTTTGCTTGGTTGAGTTCTTGTTTAATTACATGTCAGCCCTTGTGGATCATTTTGTGTTCTCTCCTCTCTTATCCCCTTTTACTCCCTCTTATCTGGAGCTCTGCAAAATGCTACCATGTTCAGCCAACAAATATTTCATGTCAGAAAATGCTCTTTAGAGCTATGGTAAAAGTCCTAACATTTCGTACACCAAATTTTAGGACAAAATGGCATATGCAAACACTGAAGGAGCAGTCTGAATAGGGTCTCAGAGTTTGCCATGCCTCTGTTTAAGAAACAACTGCATAAAAAGTAAAATTTAGGCCAAAAAAAGTAAGAAATTAAATGTTTGAAATTTTAAGACATTTACTATAGCTATTTCAAAGCACTGCAATATGAGAAAGATGCGGATCAATATTTTTCTTACGTCTCCAAGAAAACAAATTATTGTGTACTGAGACAGAAAAAAAGGTCTAATCTATATCTAAGTATACTGACAGTAAATACTGAATTTATTTATTTCAAATGAAATGCCAAGGGCAACAACCTATGCCATTAACATGGTGATATGCACATAGCTGTGACTGTAACATTTGTTGGGATTAAAGGCAAAATTATGAAGACTGCCTAATGTAGTGAAAAATCACAGTGCACCAAACATGTCCAGTTTAGTACTGTCTTTCATCAAAAATGTGAACAATACATATTCTAGTTATTATAGGTATTTTGATCTCTTATATTTAAATTATTACTGAATATCAACATGGATGGTCGAAATGTCTGAACATCCACTGCATTTCCAATTTTTCAAAAGACAGACATTTCAAAAGACAGTGAATTTGGTGTACTATAATAATGTTCCGAATTTCATAAAACTCTAGTTATTTTAGCAAATATCTGTGAAGCTAGTTATGACAAAAATACATGTCTTTATCATGTTAACATAGCTCCAGATAAGTGAAGGTAGCAGGTAAATATTTTTCTTATTTCTCCATAAAAACATATGTTGTGGGTACTCATTAGAAGCACCTCGGCAAGTAGCTTCTAATGAATATTCATATGTTTATGTGGCGGAATATGAAAATTATTAACCCTAGTCCTGCTGAACCTGGATATGTTGCCTTTGCAAACAGTGAAGATCCAGATCAGTTGGCTTCTGAAGAAGCCAACTGATCTGGATCTGCACTGTTTGTCCTTAACCAAGTGATCTATATCAACAATCTCGATCAAAGTAATCTGATTGGATGAAAATTAGAAATGGGCGTGGCATATTAATTTATTCAGCATGGTAAGGGTTAATATATTTTGGCTGAAAAGTGCCCTACCTGGAGCTATGTGATTATAACATGGGTTGTAAGGGGTACATACTTTCCCGTTATTTTACTGCTCACTGGTATGGCATGTGTTAGCATTATTCCCAGACCCCAGGCATCGAGATAAGGAGACGTCCATAAAGCTTCAGTGGGTTCTGCATTCAGTGACAGAAACTCAAAGTAGTTACTCATCTGAGAGATTAGATTTTCTCCAGACATCAGCTTTAACAAGCTGCCCCCATGATTACATGCAATTTTGCCAGGAAATATTTCTGCATCTTCTTTAATCAAGTAGCTGAAAATTCTAGCCTGAAAAGTAGAGGTAAAGGAGGACAATTTAAGGAAGAGTATTTGATGATAATTATGGAATAATTTTCTCTAGTTCTCCATAAAACTAGAAATGCGCCCAAAGGACACGGATGCCCCCACCTGAAAAACTTAAAACGCAAATTACTATCACCGGATGCAGAGAGGCGGATGGACAGATGGACGGACAGACAGGAGTAACACTATATGCCCTTTCCACCATGCTTTGAATGGCATAAAAAATAAACAGTGGATACAAATCAGAACACATTTTTTATGGAGAAATAAGAGAAATTATTCCAGGATTATCACCAAATTGTCCAACTTAAACCAGTCCTCGGGGTTTTATTTACTGAGCAGCAATAGATCATAAGATTGTAACTAGAATTTGTTTTATACATGAAAACAGATGTCCTCCCCCTTTTAGAGTACTGCTTTGTACAATTAGTCAGGGTTATTAATACACAAATATAACAGCAATCACTATTTACAATGTCATAAGGGCTGTAACATGAGTACATGACCAAAATCACTTTTTACCGTGTTCAAAGGGCCATAACTCAAAAAGTAGGTAAACCGCAGTTATGGTTTTATTTCCTACAGTTGTCTCATGGTGGCAAACATTTTTGCAAAATTTTGTGAAAATAAATCAAATGGTTTTCAAGTTACTGGCCGGGGCAGATATACTTTTCTGACCAAAATCACTATTTATAATGTATGACCAAAATCAATATTTACCATGTTCAAAAGGCCGTAATTCCAAAAGTAGGTAAACTACAGTTATGGTTCTTGTGTTCAGCATGTCATCTTATAGTGGTAAACATTTTGTAAAGTTTCATGAAAATATCTTAAACAGTTTTCAAGTTACGGGGAAGGCACGATTTTATGACCAAAATAACTATTTCTGTAAAGTTTTGTAAAAATATCGCAAATGATTTTCAAGTTACGAGGCAAACATGATTTTGTGACAAACAAACTGACAGACTTCCATCGCAAAAACAATGTGTCTCCAGACCATGAAAGTGGGGGAGGGTTTGGAGGGGGTGGGGGGGGGGGAGACATAAAAACACATAAATTTCCATGTAATTTCTATTTTTATTCCTGTAAATTTCACAAAACAAATTAATTCAATGAAACAGATTCTTCTGAAACACATCATTCAATCAAAAATAGCAGAATCAGTTTTAACGAGTCTGTTTATGAATAGTGACATAATGTGCAACACTGCAGATACCTCCTAGCCACAGGTTGAGCAATATCATATTTCTCTATGTATTGGGAGACCTTAGCTACTTACCATACTTGTCCTAAAATTTGGAATGGTCCATTCTACTACCTGTTGATGTGTCAAAAATATTGCTGTATGTATGGCAAACAGTGTAGACCCTGATCAGATGCCACATTCTGTGGCATCTGATCTAGGTCTACACTGTTTGCAAAGGCCTGTCTGTCCCAATACTTAGGATTATTATGGTAATTCTTTTTTTTTTTTTTTTTTCAAATAAATCCAAATGAGCTAAAAGGACCTGAAAAATATAAACTACACAAATCTGAAGCACTTACAGACATTTTACCACCATAAGACAGTACTAAACACTAGATATGAGAGGTTTCTTATTTCTCTGCAAAAACATATATTGCGAATGCTCATTAAAGCTTAGCATGATGGGTAAAGCAGACTAAATTTTGAAATAATGAAATGTTTTTCTTATTTTTCCCAGAATATAGGCATTGACATTTTATGCAAACTGTCTCCAAATGCAAATTTTGATGCATACTGTTGCAACAAAAGGGTTTGGTTTAAATCAGGACAACATCTGCATAACTATTTGTTCTTAGTAAGGCACCAGACAGAAAAAAAAAAAGTTTCTTAAAGTTTCAAAAGCAGAATGAGGCTTGTTTCTTGAACAAATTTTAGTTAGCATAAAAAGTAAATCTAAAACATACCTGGGGCTGAAGAACATTTCTTTCATCAGCTATGGTCCATACTTTTGTCCAGTTATATTTACAAACTGGGCCAGGGACATACCCACTCCTTGTATAATAACCTGTTGAGAAAATTTACATACACTCTATACAGCAGGACTTCCATGGCAAAGGATACACAAATTTAATTACTTATATTTAACACAGACAATATGCTGACAGTAAAATCAGCATTTTGTTGACTAATTCTTTACTGTAGCAAAAATATTTCAAACAACAAATTCCACATAATTTTATTCCTCTTATCAGACAAATGGAGATAATTAAGGGATTTTTTTTGATATTCTATAAAATAATAGAATGCTGAATGTACTCATTAGAAATGCCTCCATGAGGCAATTCTAATGAGTGCATACAACATACATTATCAGGATAAAATAGAAAGTTTCCCTAAAATATCCTTAAATATTCGTTTTCTAGAGCTATCTGAAGAATTTTCTAGGGACTCAAAATGAGTTCAAATCAGTCACGGCAAACAAACCCATTGGTATTGAGTCCTCGAAGTTTTATTGTATTAATATTCCATCAGCCGCACTCTTTGTTAATTATCTGGCAAGAAATTTCTCAAACATTAAGAGAATTGGATCACTTTGTAGATTTTCAGCATGGGAGAGAACTTTTGTGACTTCCTGTTTGCTTTCCTGCACTTTGTGCCCCTTCTAAAGAGGGTCTCCTCTAAAAGGAAAGAATTTACTCCTTTTAGAATAGACCTCTTTTCAGATGGGATGAAATCAATTCTGACTGAGTTGTCTCCCCTCAATATGTATCTATTCCTCTAAATAATTTGTTAGAAATATTCCTTGTCAAGGAAATAGAATCCCTTCAATTCTCTTCAGTCTCATTACCTTGTCAGTCGTTTGGGCAACACTGACAACTTTGATATTGTTTCTTTCCAGCATCTGATTTGGGTCTGCACTATTTGCTCAGGTCTGCTATCTAAATACTTAGGGAAATAAGGTACCTCTACAGGTAACTTACCTGGACCACAGCGGATATTTTCCCCATCTGTATCTTTTCCATCAGTAACAAACACTATGACCGACTGACAGCCAGTACGAGGATTGCTCACTAGCAGATCAAATGCTTTACTGAACCCTTTCCTGGAAAATGAAAATATGAGTTACATCTGTGAGTCTTCTTGCCATATGCTACAGTAATCATCCTAAAATTCCATACACCAATATTTCAGACAAAATGGCATATGTAAACAGTGCAGACCCAGATCAGACTGATCCTGAATGCACTGTTTGCCATTCCACTAAGTACTTTGTGACACAACCTCACAAAACACAAAATATAGGCAAAAACAGTATGAAATAAAGTATATCTTGCTAACCAGATTTCAATGTTATTTTATTAAAAAGGAAATAACTCTAAAATGGGAGATAATCTGGATAAGAAAAAAATATGGGTCACCTATTTTTTCATCAGGAATCCATTTATGAAATTTCAAAACATTAGCATACATGGTTTTAAAGTTATGCTATGCACAAGAAAGTAACAACATTAAATGGCAAAAAAATGCAAAGGGTCATAACTCCAACAACATTTCATTTAATTGGTTGAAAATTTAATCAGGTACTCTCCTCCTCAGTTCCAATCAGTAGACCAAATATCAAGGCTCTAGCTCGAATACCTTTTGAGATATCTTGCTAACGAGATTTCAATGTTATTTCATTAAAGGGGAACGCAATGTAATTTGTATGTATATCTTGTATTAAAGTGCTTAACAAGCCATTTATTTTGCTGCAAGAATTTTCAAAATCAGCCTAGAAATAAGGAAGTTATGGTGGTTTGAATATGTTTAGAATGGCTCTCATGGATGCCGCCATATTGTAGGCTTTGTGACGTCACACAGCCCAAATTAAATATGCAAAACCAAATTATAAAGGGTTTTTAAGAATAATTTTGCTACAGATTTTTTATGATATTTTAATTCTAGTGACAAGCAATAATTTCCCCCAGAATAACCCAACTTTATGAGAATAACTATCTTTATGAAATGAATTTTAATTTTTATGAAACCTCATTAAATGTTCAAAATGGCGGCGCCCATTCCACCAATGTTAAATTATTCAATTGTTTATAACTTACTTAATTTTCCACCAGTTTTGATCAAATTTGTGTCAAAATTCATTGTTTGTAAAGTTCTTTACTTTAAAGCACAACACCTTTAAAGGTTGCATTCCCCTTTAAAAGGGAAATAACTCTAAACTGGAAGATAATTCGGATAAGAAAAAAAATATGGGTCACCTATTTTTTCATGAGGAATCCATATATGAAATTTCAAAAGATTAGCATACATGGTATGTGGGTCACTTATTTTTTCATGAGGAATCCATATATGAAATTTCAAAACATTAGCATCCATGGTATGCCGGTCACTTATTTTTTCATTAGGAATCCATATATGAAATTTCAAAACATTAGCATACATGGTTCTAAACTGATGCTATGCACATAAAAGCAACAATGTTAAATAGCCTAAAATTGCAAAGGGCCATAACTCCAACAACATTTCATTAAATTGGTTAAAAAATTTAATCAGAGTGTTCTCCTTCTCAGTCCCAATCGGTATACCAAATATCAAGGCTCTATCTCCAATGCTTTTGAGATATCTTGCTAACAAGATTTCAATGTTATTTTGTTAAAAGGGAAATAACTCTAAAATGGGAGATAATTTGGATAAGAAAAAAATACGGGTCAACTATTTTTTCATGAGGAATCCATATATAAAATTTCAAAACATTAGCATACATGGTTCTAAACTTATGCTATGTACAAGAAAGCAAAAAGATTTAATAGCCTAAACTTGCAAAGGGACATAGCTCCTACAACATTACATTTAATTGCTTGAAAATTTAATCAGATTATCTCCTCCTCTGTTCCAATCAGTATACCAAATATAAAGGCTCTAGCTCAAATGCTTTTTGTGATATCATGCTAACAAGATTTTAATATTATTTTATTAAAAGGGAAATAACTCTAAAATGGGAGATAATTGTGATAAGAAAAAAATACGGGTCACCTATTTTTTCATGAGGAATCCATGTATGAAATTTCAAAACATTAGCATACATGGTTCTAAACTTATGCTATGCACATGAAAGCAACAACATTAAATGGCCAAAGATTGCAAAAGGGCTCTAACTCCAACAGAATTTCATTAAATTGGTTGAAAATTTAATCATGTGATGTCCTACTCAGTCCCAATCAGTATACAAAATATCAAGGCTCTAGCTCAAATACTTTTTGAGATACCTTGCTAACGACATTTCAATGGTATTTTTTATTAAAAGGGATATAACTCCAAATGTGAAATAATTCGGATAAGAAAAAAAATATGGGTCACCTATTTTTTCTTGAGGAATCCATATATGAAATTTCAAAACATTAGCATACAGGGTTCTAAAGTTATGCTAGGCACAAGAAAGCGTGACGAACCAACAAACCAACCAACCAATAAACAAACAAACGAACGAATGGACAAGCCAGAAGCAATATGCCCCCCAACTTTTTCGAAGTTGAGGGCATAAAAATGCATCATTATGTAAAAAAAGGTTTATGTAATGTTTATCCTGCTCATCCCCCACCCAACCCCCTTACCCCTTCTTCATAGTATATATTGAAAACAGGGATATGGTAGGAGTCTAATTTACAAGAAAGATTTTTCAGAATTTTGCAGTTTTCAAACCTGTTTCTCAATATTACTTCTAACCTTTTTAACTGCATAAATCTGTCTAATGTACTTATTGACCAAAATCTTCCTTCATAGTTCTAGATAAGAGTGTTTGTTTGTGTTGAGGTTTTACGGCCTAGTCAACCCAATGGGGTCATGTTGAGCGCGGTCAGTTTACCTAACCACACGTTTACAGGGCAGGCTTAGACCTCTAAGCGGTTAACCAGTATTGTGCACATTCTTTCGCCAGAAACTGACAACTGCCCTTCTTGAATCAGCAGAAGGGAGAGAATGACCGTAGAAAATATTTCATGATCAATCTCCACGAAAGAATGTTGCCGACCACAGCAGGGGTTGCACCCGCGACCTCCTGGTCTCAAGTCGGACGCGCATCCAACTGAGCCACTGAGGTCGGAAGATAAGAGTGGGGTGGGGGTATCCACATAATATTTTTCTTATCTCTCCATGAAAACATGTGGGTACTCATTAGAAGCGCTTCATCATATGTTTTCACGGAGAAATAAGACAACTATCAATACTTTTTCTGCTGACAAAGTGCCTTATCTCGAGCTATGTTTTAAATCCTTATTTCTCATTACAGATTTTTTTTCTGCTGCAATTCAGAATGCTGCTAAGGGTTAACACCATATCTGCATCACCTGTAAATAAAACAATAAGCAGAAAAGACCTTGACCGGCCTGCCATTGCAACTGTGCAAGAGGCACTGATCTTCACTGTTCTTGTGTATAATGGTAATGATTTACTGTTTTACATCACTTTCAACATTGTTTAACTCATATCAAGACAATGGAAGCATTTTGATCCAATCCGATGAACTTAAGCAAGAAATTTGAAAGTAATCACTGTAATCCCCAAAAAAGTGTAAAATATAAAAAAAAAAAAAGTTGAACTGTACTTACTCAAGCTCACTGGTACCACCTGGTTTCAGGCTCTCTATATTTTTTATAAGATCTTTTCGATGTGCTATAGTGGCTGGTACCATTCTCGCATGCTGACAGCTCTGTACTTCTGTATTGTAGGCATGCCATCTAACAAACAGATCAGAAAAAAATTAGCCCTTGCCATGCTGAATGCATTACTATGACACACCCACTTCTAATTTTCAGCCAATCAGATTATTTGATCAAGGTTGTTGATATAAATTCACATACTTAGTGGCAAACAGTGCAGATCGAGATCAGTTGGCTTCTGAAGAAGCCAACTGATCTGGATCTACACTGTTTGCAAAGGAAGAAGCGAAAAATAGATTTTCAAGATAGCCTGAATTTACGATCGGCAATATTTTAGCTATTTTTGATCTACAAGTCACCCCAATGCTTCCTACCAAGTTTTGAGTCAACTGGCTTTTCGGTTCAGGAGAAGAAGCGAAAAATAGATTTGCAAAATGGCGGCCATGGCAGCCATCTTGGGTTTCTGATTGGAATGATTTTAGCTATTTTTGATCTACAAGTCACACTGATGCTTCCTACTAAGTTTGGAGTCAATTGGCTTTTGGGTTTTGGAGATTTTCAAGATGGGTGCCATGGCGGCCATCTTGTATTTCCGATCAGAATGATTTTAGCTATTTTTGTTCTACAAGTCACCCCAATGCTTCCTACCAAGTATCGAGTCAATTGGCCCAGGGGTGTAGGAGGAGTAGGCTTTTAAAGCAATTGTTGATGCCGCATGATGCACTACACACGACGGACAACGGACATTGACTGACCACAATAGCTCACCATGAGCACTTCGTGCTCAGGTGAGCTAAAAACAAAGGTACTATCACTCAAAAAGTAAAAATAGGGAATGATTACAAAATGACCCTACATTATTTGAGTCCAATTTAGGGAGCAAGTCTGTGCTAAAAAAATGTATATAAGATGATTGTATGCATAATAGTTGTTCTGACAGAAATGAATAGAACATTAATTTTGATGCAAATGCTGGCAGACAGATGGACAAACATGCACATGTTCAGTATGTCTGTAATGAGTCTGCAAAGTACCAGATTGCTTCAACAAATACTTTGAGACAAGTTGCATGCATTATGAGGGTATATACTGATGCCACAGTAACTTTTCAAGAATAACAAAGGGGGGAAATAACTGTAAAAGAATTAACCCCTACTGTGCTTTTGACATCTTTCAGAAAGTCGTTTTTTGCTTGGCGCTTTACACAGACGAAGTAAAATTGCAAACTTTTGTCATGATTTAATGCAAAACCATTTGTTGCAACTACCTATGCACAAAAAGGTTTATTCTAGTCAATGGTTTTTAAAAAATCAAATATTTTCACTTTTTTCCCATAGTAAAAGTGAATGCAAATTATGCAGATGTCTGTAGGGTAGTAACTTGGAGGCAAATTTTAACAAGTTTCGCTTGTTCATTTTTTCTGAAATTTTCATAATATTTTTGTTAAACATCAATAATTCAAATTCAGAAAAGAAAAGTGAAACATATTTTCTTAGACAAAAGTTCCAAAATATCACTTTACTATAGAAATTGCATAGGTCAGACCAATTTTTGGTCGTAAATTTAATTTTAGGGTACATATTTGAGAACAAAACACAGAAATAGAAAAGACAAATGGTTTCTAATAAGATATGGTCAATCAGAACAAAATATTTTCATTAAAAATAAAACGCCAAGCAAAAAACGTCTTTCTGAGTGATGTCGAATGGACAGTAGGCCCTTGTTTTTGCTCAAACAGCAACATCTTATCGATATCAACAGTGACTTTTCAGTTATGCAAATTATGAAAAGATTCCTTAAATTATTTAGTAAGATAAAAGCAGTGTAACACCGAATTGTTCAAAAACTCTTTTTTCCCAAGGACGATAATTGACTGGAACCATCTTGAAGAAAGTGTTGTGTGTGCTGAGACTGTGAACAGCTTCAGGAAAGCTGTTTCTCATTGGGACTAACATTCATTCCCAGCTCTCTCCCCCGTCGCGTATATGCTGAAAGGCCCTGCGACGTACATATCCAGATCCAGATCCAGAAACAACAAGCAAATTCCACGGGGAATTTATGTCCCCCGCCTTATTTTTATTTAAGGTGTTAAAAATGGGTAAGTTAACCAGAGGACCATTGGTCCTGTATCACTTACCTAAGTATTGAAGCAGGAAACCAGTGATAAAAAATAATTTCAGGATTCTGAAAAAACCACATGCATATCTTCAGACCATCCTTAAAGCACCTGTAAAGTTTCAAAAGGATTGGCTTAAAACTGTGGTAGAAGTTACGGGGACAAGGTACCTGCTCCCTATACGCTTCTGTAGTATTAGAACTCAAAAAATGTCTAAGTTAAAAATGCAGAAAAAGTGATGAAAAATTAATTCAGGATTCTGAAGAAACCACATGCATATCTTCAGGCCATCCTAAAAGCCCATGTAAAGTTTCAAAAGGATCAGCCAAAACTGTGGGAGGAGTTAAGGGGACAAGGCACCTGCTCCCTTTACACTTCTGTAATATTAGAACTCAAAAAATGTCTAAGTTAAAAATGCGGAAAAAGTAATAAAAAATTATTTCAGGATTCTGAAAAATCCACATGCATATCTTCAGGCCATCCTAAAAGCCCATGTAAAGTTTCAAAAGGATCAGCCAAAAACTGTGGGAGGAGTTAAGAGGACAAGGTACCTGCTCCCTATAGACTTCTGTAATATTAGAACTCAAAAAATGTCTAAGTTCAAAATGTGTAAAAAGTAATAAAAAATAATTTCAGGATTCTAAAAAAACCACATGCATATCTTCAGAACAACCTTAAAGCACCTGTAAAGTTTCAAAAGGATCGGCTTAAAACTGTGGTAGGAGTTATGGGGACAAGGTACCTACTCCCTATACGCTTCTGTAGTATTAGAACTCAAAACATGTCTAAGTTAAAAATGTGGAAAAAGTGATAAAAAATTATTTCAGGATTCTGAAAAAACCACATGCATATCTTCAAGCCATCCTAAAAGCCCATGTAAAGTTTCGAAAGGATCATCCAAAACTGTTGGAGGAGTTAAGGGGACAAGGCACCTGCTCCCTTTACACTTCTGTAATATTAGAACTCAAAAAATGTCTAAGTTAAAAATGCGGAAAAAGTAATAAAAAATTACTTCAAGATTCTGAAAAATCCACATGCATATCTTCAGGCCATCCTAAAAGTCCATCTAAAGTTTCAAAAGGATCAGCCAAAAACTGTGGGAGGAGTTAAGGGGACAAGGTACCTGCTCCCTATACACTTCTGTAATATTAGAACTCAAAAAATGTCTAAGTTCAAAATGTGTAAAAAGTGTTAAAAATAATTTTAGGATTCTGAAAAAAACCACATGCATATCTTCAGACCATCCTTAAAGCACCTGTAAAGTTTCAAAAGGATCGGACAAAAACTGTGGGAGGAGTTAAGGGTACAAGGTACCTACTCAAAATTTGGAACCACGTACTACGCGCCACGCACCACCGAAAGCCAAAAACAGTGTCCCTCCGCTTTTCTTCGAAAAGGCAGGGGACAAAAACATAACTGATGGAGGGAAGGACAGACATATGTATGAATGGACAATGTGAAAATTGTAAACTTCCCTCTGTGCTTTTCAACTGAACAGTCTCTTTAATGTGTAAGCCAACATCTCAGAAGCTTATACCATATTCAACCTAAATGCTGCACATAGGCAATTAAAATGAGTACCAACAACATATGCTTTTCTAAGGAAAATCAGAAAAAAACAAAATCACATAAGCATCATTAAATATGCCCCTTATGAAGTCCTTTGCTGATCTTTCTTTAACCAATTGTATTCTGAATAGACTCTACGACACTATGTATTGGAAGCGTCCAATTTCAATTTTAGGTAGGTGAGGATATAAGAGTTAGATATTCCTAGAGAAAAATGGCTGAAGTATGTGCAAACAGTGAAGACCCTGATCAGATGCTGCATTCTGTGGCATCTGATCAAGGTCTGCACTGTTTGCCAAATACCCTTTCAGGGGTCTCCCGACTACAATGGGTTAAAGTGTGCCCTACTTAGTAGGATATTTCACTACAAGTTTTTCCAGTAATTTTGAAAGACCTAAGTGCACACTGCAATAATTTGATTGAATACAGTACAATACTTACTTTCCAACTTCATCCCAATAGCTGGCCCTAGCACAGATGACATTAACATAATCCTGTTTAGTCAGTGTATTGATCACCGTCTTGGCAACTCCTTTGGCTATATCAAATTTGTCTCCCCTCATTGACTCACTGTAGACAAAACAAGAGAAATGTGTCATATGCAAAGTCCAAATAAACATAACTCAAGATAAGAGAGGGTATCCACATAATATTTTTCTTATTTCTCCACAAAAAAACATATGTTTTGGGTACATCAGAGAGGCACCTAATGAATATTCACAACATATGTTTTCATGGAGAAATAAAAATCTACACTTTTCAGCTTAACAAAACTCCTTTAAATACCTGGAGAGAGTATTTAGAAGATTTGTTTGTTTGTATTGAGGTTTTACAGCCCAGTCAACCCAATGGGGTCATGTCGAGCAGTCAGTTTAACTGACCACACTTTTACTGGGCAGGCTTAGTTCTCTAAGCAGTTAACCAGTAATGTGAACATTCTGTCGCCAGAAACTGACTGCTGCCCGTTTTGAATCAGCACAAGGGAGAGATTGACCATAGAAAATATTTCATGATAAAATCTCACGAAAGAATGTTGCCGACCCAGCGGAGATCAACCCACAACCTCCTGATCACCAGTCAGACGTCCATCCAACTGAACCACCAAGGCCTGCTTTTAGAAGATGTGACTCCAATGAATATTGAGTATGATATGTTCTTTTGCAAAAAAATATGCAAATAAGCTAGCCTCTCATGTGATCTTGTGATCTTTAAAAGCCACTTGATTTGATACAGAGCATCCCAAGTCAGCATAGTAATACTGTGTTTACTACATGTGTATATTGCTTCAAAAATAATCATAAGAGCAGCTGATGACATTCCATTGTTTTTAAATTATTTTTCCAAGAAAACAAGGTTCAATATTTCATGTGAATTATCTGCTATGCAGATAATTCACATGACATGACAAGTCTTATTTCCTTGGAAAATAACAAAAAGAAGAATGTTGTCTGTTTCAAGTTTAAATGATACTTTAATGGCTGCTTTGACACCTGTAGACATAGGAATGTTACACGTATGTGCTTTCAACTTCATTATGTCAACATAATCAAGCTTTGTTTTAGAGAGTTTACTTTCAGTAAAATTTTAGAAACCAGAGTTTTCTAAGAAACAGTCACTCTACCACTGTTTTTTTTTTTTTTTTTTTTTTTTTTTTCCTTTACTTGAAAGGAGATGCAGGTGAAGGAAAGAGGTTGATTTGATATAAACATAACTATACTTTGGATTGACTTGCCCTTCCCTGCAATGCTCTGCCCCATTCTACCCTACCTTAATCTCCTTTCTGCTTCCCCTCCCTACCCTAGCCATTAGGAAAAGGCCTAAATTAATTTCAAATAATACTGAAGTACTGCAGATGCCAGAATTCACCACAACTGATATCAGTACCGAAGCATTAAGTATCAACATAATGAACAAAGAAATGGTCCTTGGGGCCATCTTTTTGCTTATTATACTGAGTAAAAATTTCAGAAGACAACATCTTGAAATATTTTTTCCAGGAAAATAGACTCTTGACATTTCACTCAAATTATATCCTTAGAAGATAACTGGAATGAACTGTCAAAGCCTTTTTTCTGGGAAAAAGATGAAGAATATCCTCAATTTGTTGTCTGCTGACTTTGCTGAGAAAGTGGTAAAAGGTTAAGATACCAACAAGTGATACCATGTGTAAAAGTGAGTTTACCTGCAGTCCAAGACAATGATGACATCTTTTGGCCCACTAGTAGCAGCAATGTACCAGGGTCGTACACGCGGATCATAATCATTATAGAACCCTGCAAAGTTTGTCGACCACTCTCTTCCTGGGTATATTCTCACTGTCCCTGTTGTCGACCCAAAATACTGCCATCTGAAAATCACAAAGCATCAAGTTAACCCTGGTCCTGCTGAACCCAGATATACCCTGCCTTTGGAAACAGTACAGATCCAGAACAGTTGGCTTCTTCAGAAGCCAACTGATCTTGATCTGCACTGTTTTCCACTTAGTATGTGAATTTATAGCAAGAATCCAGATCAAATAATCTGATTGGCTGAAAATTTGAAATGGGCGTGGAATCTTAATTTATTCAGCATGACAAGGGTTAACTTAATATGCTGGGAAAAAAATTCTACAACAACATATTGAAATATTTTTTTTTTACTCTTTCCAGAAAAAAGGCTTTGACATTTCATGCAAATTGTCTCAGAATGTCATATCCTATTTTCTGGAAAATAAAAAATAAAAACAATGAACTTTGTTGAAGTTTATGTCGCACTTGTGTACTAAAATGTGAAAACAAGCACCAGAACAGTAAGAATTGTCATCCTTAACTATATGGACAAATGTATGAATGAATGGATGGAAACTTGTATGCCTAAGTCACCCATTGCAGGTGCGACAAAAATTTAATCAAATTGTCTTCGGTTGAATGTGCCTAGAGAGTGGTAAAGGTTAATTTTCAATTTATAAACTGGGTATTGGCAAAGCCGAGCTCCATTATGTTAACAAAATTCTTGTAATGTATATCCACCTATTCTCCTATAATACATAGTGAAAACTGATGCATGATTGCTTATATATTATAAAACTGAATCTCATAATATTGCTGTCTGAAAGCTTATTTGAATTTGGTTGTTATCTCTATTACTGTGCCTTCGACATCTTTCAGAAAGTTGTTTTTTGCTTGGTAATTTACAATCTTCTGTCATGATTTAATGCAAAACCATTTGTCTTAACTACCTATGCACAAAAAGTTTTATTCTAGTCATTGATTTTAAAAAAAAATCAAATATTTTCATATTTTCCCATAGTAAAAATGAATGCAAATTATGCAGAAATCTGTAGGGTAGGTAACTTGGAGGCAGATTTTCAACAAGTTCAATTTTTCTATAATTATCACAATATTGTTGTGAAACAGCTAAAATTCAAATTAAGCAAAGAAAAGTAAAAAAAAAAAAAAAATTCTTTGATAAAAATTGCATAGATCAGATCAATTTTTGGCCGTAAATTTAATTTTAGGGTATATATCTGAGAACAAAACACAGAAACATAAAAGACTGGTTTTTGATAAGATATGGTCAATCAGAACAAAATGTTATCATTTAAAATAAAAGGCTAAGAAAAACATGTCTTTCCGAGTGATGTCAAAAGGACAGCTTTTTTTTTGCACTGTATTAGTTGTTTTAGTTGGCATAATAACTATATTTGAAAAATTCACTCCACCCAACCCTGCACCTGCACCCCTCATTTGCTAGTCATAATGCCACAGCATAGAAGAACACTCTTACAACAAATACCATCAGTGTAGATTCATATCAGCTTGCCCAGTCTGATCAGAGTCTAAACTGGCCAAAAACGTTTGTAGCGGCAAACAAGGTAGACTCTGATAAGACTGCTTGGCTGTTTAGGCTGAACTGGGTCTATGCTGGTCAAACGTCATAAGGTTGATTTCTATTTTGTTGGAGATCATATACCTTTACAGTGGAATGTCCACTAACCGTCACCTCTCCACAACACTAACCTTCCTACAACAGCCACTTTTCATTCCCCAAAGTACTGTTTTACTATATATTTAACCTCTCCAACAGCAACCACCCTATAACAGTCAGGGCCCAGTTGTTCAAAGCGTCGTTAGCTTAACGAGCTTGTTTAGGGTCATTTCATTAACTGTTTTAGTGGATTCATTATACAATATTCTGATATTTTTTGCTGAAAAAATGTACAAAAGCTACTCACATTTTTTCAGCAAAAAATTTCAGCATATTTGCGTATCACTTGATGTAAATCTTAACGAATCGTTAACTAACGACATCGTTAGCTTTGAACAACTGGGCCCAGGTTTCTGATATACCAAAATGCAGTTTTACTGTCACTGTCAATGTTACAGTCACTTTCCTGCAACAGCTATTCTCCTTTCAACATCTTTTGGAATTTTGTTGTTGTTTTTTTTTTTTTTTGTTTTTTTTTTCACAGAAGAAGCAAATTTGCAACTTGGATTACAGTTTAATGCAAAATAGATTTTGTGTAACTGTGTATACACATATTGTTTTATTCTAGTCATTGATTTTAAAAACATCAGAATTTTCATTTTTCCCAAAGTATAAATGGCAGCAGCTTATGCAGAAATCAGTATTGTAGGTAAACTTGAGGCAGGTTTTCAACAAGTTCCTCTCATTCAAAATCCCTGAAATTTTCACAATAATGTCACGAAACAAAAATGATTAAAACTAACTAAAGAAAACTAAAAAATATTTTCTTACATAAAAATTCCAAAATATTACCTGTCTATCAAAACTGTATAGGTCAGACCAATTTTTCACCATAAATTTAATTTTAGGGTAAATATTTGAGAACAAAACACAGAAACAGAAAAGACAAACTGTTTCTGATATTTTAAAATCTGGTCAATCAGAACAAAATATTTTCATTAAAATAAAACACAAGGCAAAAAGCATCTTTCTGAGTTATGTCAAAAGGACAGAAGTTTTATTTTCCACAGGTGACTGTTAATGACAGACTGGGCTGTATTTAGAAAATATGACCAGTCATCTGTTAACATTTTTACAAAGCAATAAAAGTGTTTTTGATAAAATTGCATAGACAATACTATGTTTCCATATATATCCTACATTGAAAGAATTTGCTACCATGAGGTCTACTCTAAAAGGAAAGAATTTACTCCCATGGGGAGCAAATTCTTTCTTTTTAGAGTAGACCCCTTTTCTATTATAAAAGAAGAATTTGCTGTCATGCGTATCTACTCTAAAAAGAAAGAATCTGCTCTCAAAGAGCGCATTTTTTCCCCTTTAGACTTGACCCCTTTTAAGTAGGGGATAAAAACAAATTTAAATAAGAGTAGCTTCCCCATGAAAGTGCACCCATTCCCTTTGAACTGTGGGTGTGTAACAGACCCCACGTTTGCTTTTTAACACCGGTTAACATCTAACTGATGTAAGCACCTATTGAACATACCTCAGTGTTGGGTCCTCAGCCTGGTTTTCTTTGAAGAGTTTTTCTAGAGCGGCTGTGAAGTAAACAGCATTAATCGTGCTGTTGTGATCTCTTGGGACTTCGTCAGCTATCTTAATTGTTGACTGGTCCCAGCTAACTTGCTGCTTGAAATAACTGAAATCAAGAGAAACACAGACAACTCTGGTTATCTCAAACTCCAAGCAACCAACCCCCAGTTGTTCAAAGCATAGCAAGCTTAACAAACTCATTAACCCTTGTCCTGCTGAATAAATTAAGATGCCACACCAATTTCTAATTTTCAGCCAATCAGATTACTTGATCCAGATTGTTGATATAAATTCACATACTTAATGGCAAACAGTGCAGATCCACAACTGTTGGCTTCTGAGCCAACCGATCTGGATCTACACTGTTTGCAAAGACAGGAAATATCGGGGTTCAGCAGGACAAGGCTTAATGACAAACTCATTAACTGTTGTAGCAAAGGTATTTTCAAATACATTGAAATGTGGTAGCTTTAGCATTTTTTTATTCAGCAAAAATCTCATGTCTTTGCCATATTTCAAGATAGAAATTTTAACATCACACTGATACTCTTTATTGTTGTTGTGTTGGGGTTTAACGACATATCAACCATTGTGTGTCATTTTGTGTCATCCCTCAAAGACAGGAAAAAAAGAGACAGAAGAGATAGTAGAGATAGTAGAGGAGATGAACGAGAGGGACAGGGAAGAAAGAGGAACAGGAATGAAAGTGAAGAAACAGAAGAAATAAAAACATTCCCCCTCTACCTTTACCTGCTACAAGGATAGCAGGCCTTGCCCAACTGTAAGCCTATATCAGTTGAACGCCCCAGTGATGCAAGATACACGACACCTTCACCACACCCAACCACCACCCCCCACATTGATATCCTCTTTGCCATTTTACTCTTACTATTCAGATAGTGTTACTCCTTACCATACATACCATATTCTACCTCAATACTGCACTGAGTGCTTACCATATTTGACCTAATTACTACACTGTGTGCTTAGGTTTTTTCAAAATTACTGGGAAAACTTGTGGTGAAATATGTACTAACCTATACTAAGGGCACACTTAAAAAAAGATCAGCGAAGGACTTATTAAATGATGTGTATGCTATGTTTATGTTTTTGTGTTTTTCTGACTTTCTTTATAAAAGTATATGTTGTGGGTACTCACTTGAATTGCATCAACAAGTTGATGCAATTCAAATGGGAACCCTCAACATATACCTTTACTTTATAAAGAAGTAGACAAAAAGTACACATGCTGTAATCTGAAGACTTCTGAATTGCTTGACTGTGTGCTTCTAGGGGTATGTGAGGTAATTAGGCCAAATAGGCTAGGGTTTTTTTTTTGGTTTTTTTTTTTAAATTAGAAGAAAAACTTGTAGTACCCACTTTTTAGCTAAACAAGGCACATTATCTGGAGCTATGGATAAGGGCACAGTTTAAAGAAAAACAGCAGAGGACTTCATGCCGGGCATATGTAATGATGCTTATGTGATATTTTTTTCTGATTTTCTTTACAAAAGTATTTGTTGTGGGTACTCATTTGAATTGCCTCTGCTTGTTGCTGCAATTCAAGTGAGTACCTACAACAATTGTGATGGGAGTTGTCTTCCCTGAAAGAGCATCCATTCCCTTTAACTCTTTCCCCGCTAATGGCGACTTTAGTCGTCTGCTGATAACCTTTGCAAACAGTTTGGATCCAGATCAGGCCTGACAAAATGTCCAGTTTGGATCCCAACTGTTTGACACTGTGATGGTATTGAAACATTTTTTTTAAAAAAGTTAACTTCAAAAAAAAAAATATCTACAGACCACAAAAAAGCATGCAAAATTACCCAGTATGTAAAGAATTTATATTTATCAAGTTATCCAAAAGTCAAATGCTTATGTAAAGCAGATCTCTGTAAAAACAATCCACATTTCTGATTCATAGTCAATGATGATGATGACGATGATTTGGTATTTTATATCCCTTCCAAGATTAAGTCATACCCCACAACCTCTTTATAATACTATTGTTGGGATCCATAGCATAGACCATGTTAGTTAAACAACCGTGTTATATCCAAACAAAAATGTATAGATTATATAGAAAAATGACCATTTATGGTCATTTTTCTATATAATCTATATATTTTTGGGATCCATCTTTGAACCATGTTATATCCAAACCCGTGTTATAACATACCGTATTATAAAGAGGTTGTAGTGTACAAAGATGAAGGATGATAATGAAAGAATCTGTGCAATGAAGTGCAGTACAGTCATGAGCTGAATTCTGCTTCCGGTGGGAATTGTTAATAATGATTTTCTATCTACTCACGGGTTGAATTCCAGATCTTTCGGCAATCTGCTAGGAATATCCGAATCAGCATACATGTCTTGTGGAAGCTCAAACAATCTCTTCACACCAATACTCTTATTTCCAATGATAAACTCTGTCATAAAGTTGTCATGAAGTTCCTGAACCTTCACTGCTAGTCGCTGTGTAAAGAGACAGAATGAGCTGCATGTAGTCAAATACACAGTAGTCGCAGGCGATGATAGCACCAATTAAGACCCAATGAGTTGTACTGCCGGGTCAGCAACATTCTTTCATAGAGATTGATCATGAAATATTTTCTACGATCATTCTCTCCCTTCCGCTGATTCAAGAAGGGCAGTTATCAGTTTCTGGCGAAAGAATGTGCACAATACTGGTTCACCGCTTAGAGGACAAAGCCTGCCCAGGAAAAGTGTGGTTAGGTAAACTGATCCCATTCGACATGATCCCATTGGATTGACTGGGCCATAAAACCTCAACACAAACAAATAATGAGCTGCATGATAAATACACATTATCATAGTTCCATATAGTGCCCTTTATTCAAAGTACTGACATTTTTCTTATTTCCCCACAAAAACATATATTGTGGGTACTCATTAGAAGCGCCTCGGAGTGGCGCTCCGAGGTGCTTCTAATGAGTACCCACAATATATGTTTTTGTGGGGAAATAAGAAAAATAACTATCTGATACCTCCTCTTATCAAGAGGTATGCCATTACTACAATCATGATATGATGCACGGAATCATGTCAAGTGGCTGATCTCAGATCCCTAGATCACATGAGATGCTTGTGTCATGTGTGATGTGGTGATCTGGAAACATCCATAAGACATGATACAGACCATTGGGTCTTATTACCGTAGGCCAAATAAAAAATTATGTGTGTTTAGGGTGACATGTTAGAAAAAATTAGATAGGGTAGGTTTTTTTTACATTTTTTTTATGAAGAATAATGCCATAATTACCAAATATATTTGGACTTCGCACATAATTCACATAAAACTTTACTAAGTCTTTTTGATTATCCTTAATTGTTTCTAAAAGTACTGATAGAATGGCAAACAAAGTAGACCCTGATCAAACTCCTCCTTTAGGAGCAGTTTGATCTGGTCTTCACTGTTTGCTCAGCCCTCCGTGTCCGAATTTTAAGCAAAAATATTTTTTTTTTTTTAGAAAACAACTAGGTTTCACCAGGAAAATTAGGTAGGGTAGGGTTACCCTAAACACACATATTTTTTTTATATTTTATTTTGCCTTACTGTTCCAATACTTTGATTTTTATATACCTTGAAAATTAACCCTTTAAATGCCAGTCACAAGAGCAGCAGATAAAAGGCTAAAAAATATTTGCCAGGAAAATAAGGCTTGTTATTTCATGTGAAATGTCAAGCTTTGTTTTCTTTGAAAATAGAAAAACTAGAATGTTGTCTCAATTTTGATAGAGGCTTTAAGACTTAAATTATTCTGCTTATTCATTTTAATCTGTTGTTAATGCCAACTTGGTGCAGTCAAGATGTGGGAAAAATACATGCATGTTGCTTCAACTTCATGACATCAACATAAACGAGCCTCGTTTTAGAGACTCTCAACCGATCTGGCTTTTCAGATCAGACTGTAAGAAACTTTACTGTTTGAGACTGTTATCATTACACAATAAATGCAAACATGAAATGCCTTTTTAGTATTTGTTACCTGGGGATAGGAGGAGAGGGTTAAAACTGCTAGATGGTGCAAAAAACAGCCTGTATTGAAATAAAATCTATAATGGTTGACCTTGGAAATAATTAACCCTTGTCATGCTGAATAAATTAAGATGCCACACCCACTTCTAATTGTTAGCCAATCAGATTACTTAATCCAGGTTGTTGATAAAAATTCACGGAATGACAAACAGTGGAGCTCCAGATCAGTTGGCTTCTTCAGAAGCCAACTGACCTGGATCTGCATTGTTTGCAAATGCAGGGTATATCCGGGTTCAGCAGGACAAGTGCTGAGGTTGGCAACATTTTTTCATGGAGATTGATCATGAAATATTTTCTACGGTCATTCTCTCCCTTCCGCTGATTCAAGAAGTGCAGTTGTCAGTTTCTGGCGAAAGAATGTGCACAATACTGGTTAACCGCTTAGAGGATTAAGCCTGCCCAGTAAACGTGCGATTAGGTAAACTGACCACGCTCGATATGACCCCATTGGGTTGACTGAGCCGTAAAACCTCAACACAAATAAATCAGCAGGACAAGGGTTAAAAGAACACATAAAAGATTGAAGTGCTCTTTAAAAGGGGGAACTATAAGCAGAATACCAAACAAATGAAGGTTGCTGGATGTGTGGCAAACAATGTAGACCCTAATCAGATGCTGTATTCTATGATGTCTGATCTGGGTTTACACTGCATGCACAGTCCTATCTGTCCAAAGACTTAGGTTAAGTATGGTAATTTGTTAGAATCAAACCACATTCAGAAATTTGGAATCCCCTAATAAATGGGCTGTGCCATGCGAAAAATTGTCTTCTGGCATATGCGGAGAGCAAAAGTCCAGATCAGCCTGCACATCTGTTAAGTCTGATCAGGGCCATGACTGTCCACTAACAGAATCATAGGATACTACAAAATATATGAATGGAAAACAGAGGCCTGGGCCCAGCTGTTCAAAAGGGCGTTAGCTTAACAAGCTCGTTAAGGGTCATTTCGTTAACTGTTTTAGCAAGTTCAATATACAATAATCTGATATTTTTGCTGCAAAAGCTACTCACATTTTTTTAGCAAAAAATTTCAGCATATTTGCGTATCACTCGATGTAAATTTTAATGAATCGTTAACTAACGACATTGTTAGCTTTGAACAACTGGGTCCAGGATAATACATGTACTTTGCACATGTGCAGGATGATCTTAATCTGTGCATTCTGTGCATGCTCGAAGGCACTTTTTCTCTTGACATGGCCCAAATAATCCTGAACCCTCTCCTGCTATCCACGTGTTATCAAATCTTGCCACATTATTGGTGAATGGAATATTTACCTCCGCAGCACGCTTTTTCTGTGTGAAAAATAACTCTAACTGATCTGACACCTGCTTCACTATGTCATTACCATTCTTGGTCTCAGAGAGATACTGGGCCTGGTCAAGATAGCCCTGGGTGTAGTCCCGATTTATACCATCACTTGCCAGCTATAAAATTGCAAATAAATCTAGTTACTTGTCAGAATAGCACTATTATTTAATAACTCTAGATAACAAGCTTTTTTTCAATGGAACAGTACTGATATATTCTTATTTTTCCATGAAACCATATGTTGTGGGTATTCATTAGAAGCGCCTTGATGAGGCATTTCTAATGAGCTCACAACATATGTTTTTGTGGGGAATAAGAAAAATATTATTTGGATACTATGATCATTTACCAAATATAATATGGTAAATGACACTTTTGCCAGACATCTTTGGCTTAAATTTTGTTTTTATATAGTCATTTCTTAAAGTGCTCCTGTTTGCTTATGGCATTATGTCAGAAACTTTGTTCAAAATTCTAGGACATTTACCATATCAAAAATAAATCTAGTTAAGTTTCAGTATAGCACTGTTATTTCCTACTCCAGATAAGGCTCTTTCTTCAACTGAAAAGTGCTGATATATTCCTTATTTTTCCATAAAAACATAAGATGCGGGTACTCATTTGAAGTGCCTCCATGAGGCACTTCTAAGGGGTACCCTTAACCCTTCTCATACTGAATAAATTAAGATGCCATGCCCACTTCTATTTTCCAGCCAATCAGATTACTTGATCCGGGTTTTTGATAGAAATTCACATATTTAATGACAAACAGTGCAGATCCAGATCAGTTAGCTTCTTCAGAAGCCAACTGATTTGGATCTACACTGTTTGCTAAGACAGGGCATGACATGTTCAGCAAGAGAAGGGTTAATATATGTTTTTTGTGGGATAATGAGAAAAATATTATGTGGGTAATCTCACTTACCTGGAGCTATGCTGACATTTGATTATGTGTAAATTTTTATGTGCTCTGACTCATAAACTACTGACATAAGATGGAATAGATACATGCTCAAGAAAATATTTACCTCCCTTCCCACTGCTGCCTACTCTTAACCCTTGTCCTGCTGAATAAATTCATGCCCATTTCTAATTTTCAGCCAATCAGATCACTTGATCAAGGTTGTTGATATAGATTCACAAACTTAATGGCAAACAGTGCAGATCCAGATCAGTTGGCTTCTTTAGAAGCCAACTGATCTGGATCTACACTGTTTGCAAAAGCAGGGTATATCCAGGTTCAGCAGAACAAGGCATTTCTTTACTTTAAGGGTATCCCACATTTTCTTATTAGACCATGTGTCAATTTCTTATATGCTCTGGCTCACATACTAATGATATCAGAGGAATGAATGCAGCTTTACATCTTTAAAAATAGCCCCCATTTTTGAAAAAACATATTATTAAGGAATTAAATTTCTGTAAAAGGTAAAATTTCTGCAAAAGTTGTCTCTATATGTGAAATGGTGGCCATATTTTTTAAGCATATCCATTCACCTTAAAGGGAAAGGCTCACCAAATACAATGCCTTAAATGCAGAGGCACTTGTTTTATAGGGGAAAAAACACAAAAAGCCCCACCCTCCCTCTTCTAGAGGACGGTTGGGTTTTTTTTGTGGTGGTGGGGGGGGGGGGGGGGGGGGATGTTTATGAAACAAGTGCCTGTGCTTAAATGATTCAGCAATAAAAACAAACATCTTGACTCAGATTTGATCAAGGTTGGTTCAATAAGAAATAAGATGGATATTGTAGTTTTAAAGTTTTTATAACTGGGAGCCGGATGATGATGATGATCATCATCATCATCATCATTATCAGATTTTTGATTATGCTGCACCCATGGCAGATCTCACACCAGATCTCCAGGTGTGTCTATCATGAGGGCTGATAGCCGAGAGCTTCCACTCTCAGCAATCCCTCACTGTCAGCTGCTTCCATGTCATCTTGGGCCTCCTAAGCCCATGCTTTCCATCAACCTGTATGTCACAGGCTGTCTTGACTGCACCATTGGAGCGTTCCACATGTCCATACCAGTGGAGCCTTCTTTCCTTCAGAATGAGTCCAGATCCTCTATGCCAAGCTCATTGGACCTGATGGTGACAATGTCTTGCAGCTTGACATTGCAGATCTGTCTGATCATTGCCCTGTCATTCCGCTGCAGACATTGGAGGTTTGGCTTTGTCAATGGCCAAGTCTCACTGGCATGGAGCATTGCACTCCACACAAAAGAGCTGTACACACCGCCATGTGTCTTGAAAGAGAGGTGGCAGGAAGAGAGAACTGGTAACAACTTGAAGTTCTTCCAGGCGGTTTTCACACATGCTGAGGTTGAATGTTCACAGCCACTGGCTGCTGAGAGCATGTCTCCTAGGTAGCAAGAGGAAGCTACCACCTACAGCTTGTCAGGTCCAACTCGGACTTCCCTCTGTGGACTGCCGTCCAAGGGGCGTGCAGTTCCCTGGCACCGTGTACATCTGTAATCAGGGTCCTTTGTCAACCACTTTACCCCGCTGCATTTTTTGTGCACCCAGTGCTTGCAGCCGCTGCAGAAGGTGCTGTTGATGCCCACTCCTGTGCTACAGACAGCGCATGGAAACTCACTTGAACTCTGCAGGAAGTTCAGGCCCATACCGAAGATCATGATCTTTGTCTTTCCTGCATTTACTTTCAGTCCTTTCTCCAAGTCAAGAGCCTCCTTACACATTCCTTGAGGGATTCAGTGATGATAGCAAGGTCATCGGCATAAAGGTCCTCCCAGGGGACCCCAGAGCGGAACTCGCTTGACAAGGCTTCAAGCACAATGATGAAGAGCAGCGGGCTGAGTACCGAGCCTTGGTGAACACCAACCTCCTTCACTTCAAACTCTTCAATGTACCCCTCACCAAATGGACATGGCTGAGCGCATTGGCATACATCCCCTGCAACAGTTGCACAATCCACTCACGCCTTCTCCAGGTCTACGAAAGCCATATAGAGTCTCTTGTTGGCAGCTAGATACTTCTCTTGCAGCTGCTTGGCAACAAAGACGTCTGATAAGGGCATCCACACTCCTCTACAGGACTTTCATGGCCTGCTCCGTCAGCTTGAGACCATAGTAGTTGCCCCTTTCCAATGCATCCCCCTTACCCTTGTAGAGGCAGACAATGAAACTCTGCTCCAAGTCGAAGGGTACCTTGCCATTGCGAATGATTGCAGCTGCAAGGTCACGGATCATGGAGGCACCCATTTTAGAGGCTGCCATTTTGAATATTTAGTACAATATTTAACCCTTAAACTGCCAATCACAACAATAGTCGTCTGCTTTGTCGTCTGCTTGTGATTTTAAAAGTCATTTTTGCAAACAGTGTGGACCCAGATCAGACTGCTCCTCTAGGAGCAGTCTGATCTGGGTCCACACTGTTTGCCTGTATGCAAAAGTAGGTTTGAAAAGTTTGCAAAAATATTCAGCAGACGACATAAACAGACGACATTTTCAGATGCAGGTTTTCTTGGCGCTTTAAGGGTTAATTTTTGTTCAACACAAATAAAAGCTGCCTGTTGACAAGAATATGCTGCTTATGCCTCTGAGCCATTTGATAGTGCATTTACAAATGAACACTTTACATGTATATAGCAAATAATTTAATGTTTCAGATGTAATTAATTTTTTGCATATTTAATTAGGTGGTTAGGACATCACTTAAGTACAAAAATGGCCACTTCCACAGCATTTTCTAGACCTTCAATGGCCAATAACTTATTTTTCACCTCATTTTTTTTATAAAAAAAACAAACTTACCAAACTGCTCAACTTAATAGGCTCTTTATATTCTGATTTATATTTTCTTCTTTTTTTTTTTTTTATTTGATGTGCAATTTGTTTTAAATCAAATCATACTAACCTGCAATATATAGTTTTGTATGAGCATAGCCCAGTTCTGTACATCTCCCTCCAGGGACCCCATGTCATGCTTTTCCTCACCAGGATATTTGCTGCCAACATGGCTGACAGTCAGAATCAGGATTACCAAACTGCAGTACACCATCCTGTAAATCCGAATACAGTAAATGTCCTAAATATCTAACACTTTATTCCATACATGTACTTTTAGCTTAAATTTTGTTGTTTTTTATAGAGTTGTTTCTTAAGATATTTAATTAAGTGGAGTGACAAACAATGTAGACCCCGATCAGACTGCTCCTGATGGAGCAGTCTGCATTGTTTGCATATGCCATTTTGTCCCAAACTTTGGTCTACGAAATTTTCTGACATTTACCTCGGACCTAGTAATACCTGGACTTGTCACTAACGGAACTGCCAAAATATGTTGTCTTGGCTTGATTTTAGTGCTATTTTACAGCATTATGGTCATTAAAAATGATTTTGGATAATAACTGAAGTTATAATAAATTGTTTTTAATAGGTTTGGTTGAAAAATGTTCAGTCACAATTAATAAAATTGAAGTTATACCATCATTTTGGGTGAATTTCTGATGATTTTTTGGTAAAAGTGCCGAAAATGGCTAAAATGGGTACCTAGGTTTCTTGTTGATGTTTACAAAAACTATTGATTTTTCTGAAATACAATTCTGCAGTCTTAAAGGAAATATATTGAACTATTGCTTTTTGAAAACAAATCTCAGATAGTTGGAGAAATAATTGAATATGAGCATTTAAACTTCATCATACAAAATTATGAAAACTGAGCCACGACAACATATTTCCAATAAATACAATACCTGTACTATAGTTACTAGTCCAGTGTATATTGTGTCCAAGCATTTACTGTAGTGGATCAAAGTTTATCTAATTTTACCCCAAATATGTGGAGGGACATGTCTGAGCAAAAGAATGAAGACCCAGATCAAATGACTTCTATAGGAGCTTTTTTATCTAAAGCACTGTTTGCTATATTATCAGTCAGCAAAAACAACTTATACTTGTTTTAGGAGCATAAATTAAGTAAGAAGCAAAGTTCACAGCTCTAAGAAAAGAGAGAGTAGCGGGTAACTTTTTTTTCACGAAAACATGTTGTGGATACTCATTAGAAGTACCTTGCTATTTCTCTATGAAAACGTATGCTATGGGAACTCAATGGCCTTCAAATGAGTACCCACAGCATATATTTTCATGGATAAATAAGAAAAATATCTGGGCCCAGTTGTTCAAAGCATCGTTAGCTTAACAAGCTTGTTAGTATTCAAAATGTTAATTGTTCTAGTAAGTACAATATCTAATTCACAGGTATTCTTGCTGAAAAAATGTGAGTAGCTTTTGCAAAAGCTATTTACATTTTTTTTTCAGCAAGAATATTAGCATACCCGGTATATGCCATATTTAATGATCAATTTA
This sequence comes from Anodontia alba, assembly GCA_964016985.1. NCBI lineage: Eukaryota > Metazoa > Mollusca > Bivalvia > Lucinida > Lucinidae > Anodontia > Anodontia alba. The sequence goes on from OZ024825.1 coordinate 75,494,627, forward strand.
GTTTTAACAACACATTAACTAATGACATTGTTAGTTTTGAACAACTGGGCCTTGTACATTTTTTGTTATAAAGTCTGCCTTATAGGGAGCTATCCCTAAAAGTCAAGTACCCAGTAGGGCCGGGACATGTAGAGATTTTGTTCCTGGATACCGGATGCCCTATTACCTGTGGATACCTGGGTACCCATTTCAATGCCAAAAGTTAGGCATGCCAACAATTAAAATATACATTTGAATGAAAATAGTACATGTAAGTAGTGTCAGTCTCTCTGTCTGTCATTGGCACGTGTAGGCCCTATGCATAGGAAAAATTATAACAATAATGTTTATTTTATAGTGTACAAAGATGACTTGGCAAGATCAAGGGTCATGGCAAGTTATACAAACTAGTCATGTTGAACTTTGCTCTATTTGCTTAAAATTCTTTTATTATTTATATATTTTTGATTAGCATTTGGATAAAAGGTAGTAAATTTGTACCTGGGTAATTGGTCTACCCAACCCGAACCTCAGGTACCCAGGCCCTTGTCCCAGCCCTAGTACCCAGCATACTCCAGATAAGAGGGGATATCAGGAAAATATTCTTCTTATTCCTGCACAAAAAATTTACATTGTGGGTACTCATTAGACAGTGCCTTACCAAAGCGCTTCTAATGAGTACCCACAACAGATATTTGCGTGCAGAAATAAGAAGAATATCAACCATTTTTGCTTGAAAATAGCAACTTATCTGTAGTTATGAGTCCCAGAATGCAGCTCCTACATACTCACCTGCTCTGAATCTTCAGATCACCGCTTGATGTCAGGCCAAAGTCTCCAGCTCTGCAATGCAGGTTACATTGCAATTGTTAAAAACAGACATTAACACTTGCCATGCTGAATAAATTAAGATGCTACACCTACTTTTAACTTTCAGCCAGATTACTTGATCCAGGTTGTTGATACAAATTCACAAACTTAATGCCAAACAATGTAGATCCAGATCAGTCGGCTTCTTCAGAAGTCAACTAGTCTGGATCTACACTGACTGCAAAGGAATCAGCAGGACTAGAATTAAAAAAATATAGATCAAACTTCGGTGAAGTTTATCACCCCTGCCCCCACAAAAAAAGTAATGTTTATTTCAGGTAGAAGAAATTAATACATGTATAGGAAATTCATCGAAAGCACATGCATATTCTGATATGATGCATGAGAAGTTGTGCTCAAAAGGTACCCAAAAGAAAATGAAAAAGTTAAAGTGGAATAATGGACAAAAAATAAATTTAAAAACTATAACCAAACCATATGCAAATCTGCTGACCCTGGAGAAAACATGTGCAAAGTTTCAAAAAGACCAGTATAAAATTGTCTGAGGAGTTGCAATCATAAGGTAGCTGCTGTCTACATCTGAGCTCAGAAAATGACAAAGCTCACAAAGTTGTAAAAGGTGACAAAAATTAATGCAAGGATTATATCAAAAGTACATGCATATCTTCAGACTATGAAGAAAAGATGTGCAAGGTTTCAAACAGATAGGTATAAAATTGTATGAGGAGTTGTGCTCACCACCTATATATTGAGGGTGAAAAATGACTAAGTTCACAATGTGGAAAAAGTAAAAAAAAAAAAAATATCTAATAGTTACATCCAAACCACATGCACATCCTCATACCATGAAGAAAACATATGCAGTTTCATAATGATCTGTACAAAACTGTAAGAGGAGTTGCGCTCACAAGAGATACCCATTGAGGGTGAAAAATGACTAAGTTCACAATGTGGACAAAGCAACAAAAGATGATCAAACAATTACATCCAAACCACATGAACATCCTCATACCATGAGAAAACACATGCAAAGTTTCAAAACACATGGTACAAAACTGTAAGAGGAGTTGCGCTCACATGAGGTACCCACTGTCTATATATTGAGGGTGAAAAATGACTAAGTTCAAAATGTGGAAAAAGTAACAAAAAATGATCTAACAATTATATCTAACCACATGCACATACTCATACTATGAAGAAAACAAAGTTTCAAAACAATCCTTACAAAACTGTCAGAGGAGTTGCATTCACAAGACACCCCGGGTAAATGTTGACAGATGGACGAATGGATAGATTTTTAACTTGCACGCCTAAATCAACCCTGCTAAAGCAGGTGCGACAAAAAATGGAAGTGTGGTTCAGCAACCTAGTGCTTGGCACTACTGACTTTGCAAGCCAGATATCCCACATCGCTGGTTGGAACCCCAGTGAAGATGTTGCAATTTTTCTGATCATTTAAATTAGACTCAGTGCATGTATATACAGCACAATCGTATAACACTATTGCTGGGATTCAAAGCAAAAACCATGTTAGCTAAACAACTGCATTGTATCCAAACAACAAATGGGCCAAATTACACTAAATCGCTCATTTGAGTTCATGGTCTCATTGTACAAATTGTATGTATTGTGGAAATTTAGCTAGAAGGCAGTATTTAAAAACTGCATTTCTTGAATCAATGGAAAATGGAGAATGATCATAGAAGTTATTTTATTGTTAGCTGTGAAATCAGTGTATATCTGGTGAAAATAAAAGTGGTATCAATCACTAGTGAATTGATTTTGTATCATTTCACTAGTGACTGATATGATTTATATTTTCACTCCTTACTTTGGACGACTTCCGAGTATCTATATAGTATCTATATAGATACATGTTTTTCAGTGTTTCAGAAGTGGACGTTACCTCCACTTCAGATTTTTGAACACCTCTAAACAGAAAACTTTAAAAATCTTGTCAGAAACTGCTGGACCAATTTCTTTGCTTTTGTCTAGCACTGCAGTGTAATTGCTAGCATGTCTACAAATCCATGCTTTGTTACCGAGAAACACAACACAACCATATACTTTCAAAGGGATAAATCTTGAAATAAATAGAGGATATTTACTCTTTGGCTATGAATACCATAAATACAGCCTGTGACATACAGGTTGATGGAAAGCATGGGCTTGGGAGGCCCAAGATGACATGGAAGCAGATGACAGTGAGGGATTGCAGAGAGTGGAAACTCAGCTATCGGCCCTCATGATAGACACACCTGGAGATCTCGTGTGAGATCTGCCATGGGTGCAGCTTAATCAAAAATCTGATGATGATGATGATGATGATGTTGATGATGATGATGATGATGATGAGCATCCCGCTCCCAGTTATAAAAACTTTAAAACTACAATATCCATCTTATTTCTTATTAAACCAACCTTGGTCAAATCTGAGTCAAGATGTTTGTTTTTAATGCTGAATCATTTAAGCACAGGTACTCGTTTCATAAAAAAAAAAAAAAAAAAAAAAAAAAAAAAAACATCTCCCTCTTTCTGGAGGGAGGGTGGGGCTTTTTGTGTTGTTTTTTTCCCCCTATAAAACAAGTGCCTGTGCATTTAAGGCAATACATTGCATTTAGTGAGCCTTTCCCTTTAAGGTGAATGGATATGCTTAAAAAATATGGCCACCATTTCACATATAGAGACAACTTTTGCAGAAATATAGGGGAAGATAAGCCCAACCCCTGATGGCCATGTGTCTTTGACGAGTTATGATGGCTTGAACAATCTTGGTGTGTTTCATCAATGGAACATATCTCATAAATTATACTGAAATTGAGCCAGTGGTTTCTGACAAGAAGTTTTCTATACAGATATATAAGGGAAAAAAGCACTGCACCCAGGTGCCGATGTTTTAAGGAAAAATTACATGGTTTGCACAATTTTAGTAAAATGTCATCAAAGGAATATGCCTGCCAAATTATATTGAAATCTGTCAAGTTTCTGACAAGAATTTTAAAGATTTCTATATAGATACATGTTTTTTGGGATAATGCCCTGCCCCTGACAGCCATGTTTTTTGACAAATTATGATGGTTTGAAAAATTCTGGTAGAGGGTCACCAAAGCAAGGTTGGGCGGCAAATTCCACCCCCGGTATTTACCAGTGGCATTTGCCGGTATTTACCGGTCTGGAAAATACTCCTCAAGTGGCAAATACTGGCAAATACCGGCAAATTGAAATTTTTTTGGCCTTAAAAAGCTGCAGAAGTCTTTAAACAAGTTGCATTGAAATGGTATAAGCAAACTAGATGAGTAAGAATGTTAAAATCATTAATTATATAAGGTTACCACCCTGAAGAATAGAAGAAATCTCAATATAAACATGTAACACTGCCAAAAAGTGAATCTAAGACAAAAATTTTGAAATTATTTAAGCAACAAATGGTCTTTAATTAAAAAAAAAATCATGTAGGCCTTTATCTCAATAGTAGAAATTCACCTGTGCACCTGGCCACTGACATTTACCATAATGACCCTAAGTTTTTGTGCTGGCAGACCATGTCAAAAAGAGCAGACCAAGATCATACTGAACAGTCTGATCAGGATCTTAAATGTTTGCCAGGCCATCTGCATCTTTTAAACACACTTCTGTATGGTAAAAGTATGTTTTGCAAAGTTTAGGATATTTACATCACTTTACTATATTCAAAATTTTTAGGAGTTTTAGTGTACATGTAATCAGCAAGACTACCTGTATGGTCTAATTACTAAAACAACAAATCCCAGGACAATTGTTTGTTCAAGAGGGTACTTGATAGCCAGGCGCAAGATGTCATAAATGAATGCATATAGACAATAAGTCTAGGTGAAAGTAAAAGGTGTTATTGAAAATATTGAAGAAAAAAAAAAAAAAAGATAAAAAAAGTTAAAAAAAAAAATATAAAAATGAAAAGATACAAAAAAAAATTAAAAAAGAAAAAAAAAGATTAAAAAACAAAAAACAAAAGAATGAAAGGAAAGAAAAAGTAAAAATAAAAACCTGTAGTGGTAGCCACAAGCCACCTGATGAGTACTTTGGCAGGTATGAAACAGGCTTTTTTTTTCTCTAGATTTCACTTAACTGAATTTAATATTAAAGTAAACTTAAACCAGAGTTAAACTGCAATCAGTATAATGTAAATACTACGTCAACTATGTAGCCCCTATTACAGACATTGTCCATAGGCTGATACTGAGGGTAGGGTTTTGTCTTACTTCCAGGGTGGTAAATGCCAATTTCCAGTATTTGCCGGCATTTACCAGTATTTGCCGGTATTTACCGGTAAATACCACCGGCATGGAAAACACTCATATTTGCCGGCATTTTGCCAACCTTGCACCAAAGGAACATTTCTGATGAATTATACTGAAATAGGTCTAGTGGTTTTTCAGACAAGAAGATTTTTAAAGTTTTCTATATAGATGTATAGGGAAAATAAGCCTAACACCCTGATAGCCATGTTTTTTGACGAATCATGATGGCTTGAAAATATTAGTAGAGGGTCACAAAAGAATATTTCTGCCCCCCTCCCCACCCCCACTCCCCCCCCCACCCCTCCACTGATACACACACCCCGCTGCCATGTTTTTTGACGAATCATGATGCTTTGAACAATCTTCGTAGAGGGTCACAAAATCTGTCCAGCAGTTTCTGAAAAGAAGCTTTTTAAAGTGTTTTTTTTTTTCTCTTCTGGTTGCCATGGCAACCAGAATACTGCAAGGATTCCAAATTTTGAACAATTTTCAGGACAGTATCACCCAAGGATCATTCTCTTTGCAATTTGATAAAAACTGGCTCATTGGTTTAGGAGGCAGGGGTCATCTTAGAGGGCGATTTGGGAGAAAAACTTAGTCTCCCTAAGCTGACTGACTTCTCCCTATCTTGAGCTGAAGGAGAAGTGAAAGTGTATAGAATATATAGGGAAATCCAAAATTTGGACCAAAATTTCTCCCTGAAATCCTGAAATTGTCGCAAAACTTCTCCCTATCTGAAAGCTCTAGAATGACCCCTGGGAGGGGATATCAAATGTTAACAACAATAGACGACCAAAGACAATGACAGACCAACCATGGACAACTGACCTATCAAAATAGCTCACCTTGAGCATGTTGTGCTCGAGTAAGCTAAAAATGGATAGGTTGATTATCTGGCAAATGACTATAAATTGTCATTTTTTTTATATAATCTATACACAGAAAAAGTAGATTTAGTGTTCAATGTAGTAGTTAATTGCTATTTTTGCCAACAAAGTCAGGAACCCAATATCCCTCCAGGTAACTTATCAGACGATTTGGTGTTTTACATTCTTTTCAACACTATTTAAGTCATATCAAAATAATGAAAGGATGATAATAGAGGTCCCAGATTCAATCACTGCTCTGTGGTGAGACATTTTCTGGGTTCGAACATGCTCCATTAGCATTATCCCTCAGACTGGGATGTTTTATGAAGGGTCTCTGTGCAGGAAGAGACATCCCACATGCAGATTAAATATCCTACTACTGTAGTACCGGGAGAAAATTGCTCCCTGGGGGTCGCATACATAGAATTACCGGAACACACCAAAACATCAGAACACACTGGTAATTACTGGAACACACTTTCATTTTTTATTTATAATAATACTGTTTGCTTTTATGACTTAATTGCTGTTTGTTTGTGTGTAGGATGTTGTTAATAACAAATCTGATCTTAGTATACACTTTTACCATTAATACTATCTGATATAATTCAGCTGATGACAAAGTGACATACTATAGATTTAATTTGTTATTAACTTCATACTTTTCCAACAAAAAAAGATTTGACATTTCCCGTGCCAAGTGACAACGGTAAAACAAACACAGCATTAATCTATGAATTGCAAGAAAATGATCTAAGCTTTTTTATAAGCTAATCTTGTTATAAAGAGTATTTTTCTTGACCGTTTTTTTACCTCTTAACGACTCATATTCATATCAAAATAGCTTTTTACACAGCGGTCAAAAATGTTTTCATAAGTGCAATGACATTTATTGGCTGCTGCACTTTTTTTCCGGCGTTAATTCTACATTTTATTCAGGATCTTCGACATTATACTTTCATTCTGGTAGACGCTTGATGTTATTGATCGTTTCTTATTATCGATTAGCTCACGTAGATATAAAACACAGCGCCTCTTGCTAGTAACCGGTACAAGTGTGGTGACTGGCGGGACATCCATAAATGAGCTGAATGTAGTGAGGTGGTGATGATTAGTGATATTCATAAGTCGAATTGGTGGTATCCATAATTCGAATTAGTAATATTCATAAAGAGATATTCCACTTATGTATTTTTCATGCTGATGATTAACCACATAACTGTTCATCTGTTAGCGTTACGAAAATACGCCTATTCAAATATACTGAAAAATATTACAACCAAAAAAAGGAAACTTTTCCGATAAAAAATTCTGATATTTTTCATATTTCTGCTCAAAACATAGATTGTGGGTACTCGTTAGAACCGCCTCGGCGAGGCGGTTCTAACGCGTACCCACAATCCATGTTTTTGAGCAGAAATAAGAAAACTAATGTACACCCCTGTAAACCCCAGTTTTACTATATAAAAGTGGGGTTTAAGGGGGCCAAAATTATATAGGCATGTTTTCGTGATGAAATGTACTTCCATCCATCCATTCACCCACCCACCTACCCACCTACCTGCAGTCTTTCTATCTATCTATCTATCTATCAACCCTTAAGTAGTCAGTCATGAGTAAAAATGTGTTTTATTCCGTAAAAGTGGTATTGTAGTGGCAAAACTTTGAAGAAATTTTCCACTTATGTATTTTTCATGCTGATGATTAGCCACATAAATGTTCATCTGTTAGAATGTCCGACCGTCCATCTACCTACCTATTTATCTTATCTACCTACCTGCCCTGCCCCACACTACTCTACCCTTACCTTACCCTGCATAGGCCTATACATGTACCTAGATACCTACATGAAGATTATGCTAGGTTACATGTTAGCACGTGTGGCACTGAGAAAATTCTTCTTGTCCGGGATGGCCTAGCATAATTACGAAAACACCCCTCTTCAAATATATTGAAAATTTTATCTCCAAAAATCTGAAAATTTTCAGATAAAAATCTCCGATATTTTTCATATATCTGCTCAAAACATAGATTGTGGATACTCGTTAGAACCGCCTCGGCGAGGCGGTTCTAACGAGTACCCACAATCTATGTTTTGAGCAGATATATGAAAAATAATGTATACCCCTGTAAACCCCAGTTTTACTATATAAAAGTTGGGTTTAAGGGGGTCAAAATTATATAGGCATGTTTACGTGATGAGTCAACTCGACCGGGTTAACTCAGCCTGTTTTGTATGTTATACAGTATTTTGTCGGTGCCATAAAGGAAACTGAAAACAAAATATGCGTTTTCGTACTGACTTTAATAAAAAAAAAAAAAGCGACTATAGCGACTAGTTAATGAAAACATTCTCTTCTGATTGGTCAGCTAGGCATTCACGTTCTTGATTGATTTAATTAAAGGGGAATGATGTTTGTAACCTGAGTCCAGTTTTCACACTTACAACTAATTAAGTAATCAAGTTTCTTGTCAAAAGATAATTACATAAGTAACAAGACAATAACTCTGTCACACATCAAAAACGCTTAAAGAAAGTACCCGAAAATAACTAAATGGCAGTAGCTTAGATTAAAAGTGCCGAACATTAATTCCTCGTTCAAAGAGGACCGATAAGATGGACTGACAAACGGATATATGAATGCATAAATGAAATTTACATACTCATACGTCCTGCCTACATGAATTACATTTCTACATGCCCCAAGTACATGTCCTCTCAACATTACGAAAACACGCCTATTCAAATATACTGAAAATTTTGCCAACAAAAATGAAAATTTTTAGATAAAAATTTCTAATATTTTCCTTATTTCTGCTCAAAACATAGATTGTGGGAACTCGTTAGAACCGCCTCGCCGAGGCGGTTCTAACGAGTACTCACAATCTATGTTTTAAGCAGAAATAAGAAAAATAATTTATACCCCTGTAAACCCCAGTTTTACTGTATAAAAGTGGGGTTTAAGAGGGTCAAAATTAGATAGGTATGTTTTCGTGATGTATCACCGACCACTCGCCCTCAAAATACACCAATCTATCCTATATATAGGGTCTTGACCCGACCTAGATGACTCCGGGCCGTCTTAACCTAAGGCCGAGTTGACTCGAAACTGTCCGGGATAGAGTCTTAACAATTCTCGAGCTGCCAATTTCCATCCGCGAACACATCCTGGTTTTCCAAATAGCTGACGACATTTTGATGAACAGGGCCTCATGAATGATTTCTAGCATGGCTTTCGGGAGGGGAGATCATGTGAGACCCGGTTCGTTATGTAGGTGGAGGACCTTGCTGGGGCTGCGAGTGTGGGGAAATAGGCCGACTTGATCTTTTAAGATTTTTTTTTTCTAAGGCATTTGACAAGGTCAATCACTCAAAACTACTCTGGAAACTGCAGCAGTATGGATTTCTGCAGAGGATTATTGCTGGAGGTGAACAATCGGACTCTGTCCCAAATACATCTGATGTGTCCAAAGGGTCTGTTTTGGGACCAATTTTGTTCCTCGTCTACACCAATAACTGTCTGACCATGTTATATCTTATGTGCACCTGTTTGCAGACTGATACTCTTATATCTCACCACTGAATGCGTAGGGTAACAGTTCGGTACTTCAGCAGGATTTGAACAGACAGTCAGTATAGGAGTCAGAATAGGACATGAAATTCAACCATTCAAAGTGCCAAGCGGTACAGGTGACAGAGTACATGAAGCTTATTGATTCAACCTATAAACTTCATAGTGAGACCTTGGAGACTGTCAGCTGACAGTCTCCAAGGTCTCATCATGAAGTTTATATAATGTGAATTTAAATTCTTGGGGTTAATCTTTCCTGCAATCTGTCCTGGGTTCATCACGAAAATACGCCTATATAATTTTGACTCCCGTAAACCCCACTTTTATATAGTAAAACTGGGGTTTACAGGGGTATACATTATTTTTCTTATTTCTGCTCAAAACATAGATTGTGGGTACTCGTTAGAACCGCCTCGTCGAGGCGGTTCTAACGAGTACCCACAATCTATGTTTTGAGCAGAAATATGTAAAATATAGGATTTTTTATCTGAAAATTTTCAGTTTTTGATGGTAAAATTTTCAATATATTTGAATAGACTTGTTTTCGTAATGTCTCACATTGACACAAGTAGTATCAGTTGGCTGTTCCAATAAAACCCTTGGCTTCATAGAGAGGAACATAAAAATCAAAATAACAGTGACTATGCTGCAGCCATCTGGGATCCTCATAATAAGAGCAAAATAAACGAAATTAAGAAAGTCTGGCTGCGAACTGCACACAGGAAAAATTGTTTGACATGCTTGAAACTGTAGGTTGAAGTACTCTCGAGCATAGACGTTCAAACGTTTTGCATGAGGCGGCTTTATTGTCTTTGTGCTTGTATCAGATTTTAATCAGCTTGATTATACATGATTATAAGCTCATCTTCTCACTCTCCTTGAGAAGAACCACAAATGAGGGATAACTTGATATCTTATATTGACCGCTTACCGCTCATCTCAAAGATATAGTGTTTCCACATTGTTCACCTCGTTCTCAGAAGTATTAACCCTGGAAGCGCCAATCACAACTGCAGCAGACGACAATTTTTAATTTTTTGCAATTTTTCAGAGAAAACAAGTCTTGAGATTTCATGTGAATCGTCTGCCAAATCATATGAAAATTACTTATTTTCTCTGACACACACACACACACACACACACACACACACATATATATATATATATATATATATATATATATATATATATATATATATATATATATATATATATATATATATGTGTGTGTGTGTGTGTGTGTGTTGGGGGGGATGGGTGTGTGGGTGGTATAATGTATATTCAGCAGACGACAAATTAATGATATTATTTCCCCAGAAAATAATTTTTGATATTTCATGCAAATTTTCCCCCAAATTGCTTGAAATGTCAAAGCCTATTTTTACGAACATATAAGAGCACTTTCAAAATGTCGTCTGCCTCGACGTTAATGCGAGGTTGTATAAACGTTTAAATAGTTTAAATAACGTCGCATTTACGTCTATGCAACGTCATGACGTCATGACGTTGCATCGACGTTAATGAGATATATACACATCATGTGCCCGCTGGTATTAGAGGTGTTTTTTTTTTGTTGTTTTTTTCCAAAGGAGAGAAATCTAACACCTTCAAGATATTATACATGTATACCATTATGGTCTGATCTGTCGACACTGTTTGCTCAGGACTGTCTGTCTTAGTTTCTATAGTCTGATTCAGAACCGTTATTTACACAAACTGTAGGTGCTGTAGCTATCTTTGAAAATTATTGTTTTCTATATTTGTTTCTGTATTATTAAACTTAAGAAATCGTTAAAGTGTACCAGTAACAACACTTACACCAAACACGGACATTAATCCTTAAATGCTTTGTCTGCAATTTGCATAAGGATCCTATTACATCCTTGCAAGGGGGTAAAAACATTTCCACACTTCAAAATTGACTTTTGCAACTAGAAGATCACTTATATGCTATTAGCAACACAGACGTTTTCTACTCGGGAAACCATGCATATAAAGTGGTTGCAATATCTTTGCATGCATTCTTCCCAGCTAGCATTCTTTATAAATCTACAGCGGGCCGTTATCGGCCCGTCAGCTACCCTGACGGGCCGATAACGGCCGCTATAGATTTATAAAGAATGCTTACTGGGTTAATATATATCTAACGATGTTTAATATATATCTGACAATGCTTGATATACAGATAACAAACACGAACATTCAGAAGTTTTTTTTTTTTTTTTTTTTTTTTTTTTTTTATAATAATACACGTTACATATTACATTGAACATAAAAGTTTGTTCAACATATACAGATGCCGAAATATTATTTTTGTAGTAGGGCCGCATGTCAAATAAAAACAGGCATATACTAAGAAACAAGTCGGTCACAGTAATCGTTCCCGAAATAGTGACCTCTACTTCATGTAATGAACAGATGTTAAATATGTGTATGGTTCGTACATATCATACGAATGCTTCACACTAACTTGTTCATATGTTACATATGCGTACAGTTGTACATTGTACTTGTACGCAAACGTAACACATTAAAGTTGCCATTTGTTCAAACGCGTATACAACTGTACGCACATGTAACACATTGGTTACGTATTCGTTTGTGTGACATATGCCATATACAGTCGACTCTCGTTATCTCGACCTCGCTTATCTCGAATAACCGCTTATCTCGAAGTGAAAATCTGGTCCCTGTTTTAACATGGAAATCTAACAACAGGTAACAAAATATTGTGGAACAGAGGAGAAATTGTTCTTTGATTTCTCCTTTTTTCCAGACTATTTTGTTACCTGTTTTCTTTTCCACAATATTTTCAATATATCTCTAACTTCAGGAGTTAAATTACATATTCATTTTGTTAAATGTGGTTGTTCGATTTAATGTTTTCTTCAGTTCAGCAAATCTGATATGTCGAGGTACGGATATTTCGAAGTGTTTCAGAGCGTCCATTGGACTTCGAGATAACGAGAGTCGACTGTACTTTTTGCACAAGAATGTGAAATTTATGTAAGAAAAAAAAAGAAGAAAGGGTGAATTAGGTTATAGGGTAAATAAGGTATTGTATTTTTCGTACTCATAGGTGAATGAATCAATAAGAGTCTCTCATCAAAAAAGGAGAGAAACCTAACACCTTTAAGACGATATATAGCATTGCGGTATCGCGCTGAGGTCATGGCGGTCTAAAATTTCAGACCACAGAAGCGCGAATCTGAGCAGGAATATGACACGCTAATAATTGCTTTTTTAATGAAATTTTGTTTCCATAGTTACCTGCATCAGTGTGTGAAAACCGCTTTGATGCAATATAGAAAGGCTACGTCATGTGAAAAGAACCGTTATATCATTTGAGAACAGCAGAGGTTCAGGCGAGCCTGCGCATCTGCGCAGGCTCGCCAGAACCCATGCTTTTCGCTTACGTAAGCGTTAGGTCAAGGTAAAACTGGACATGTGGCCTAGATATAGGGTCAGCCAGACGCACTAAAAAATTGGTTCGACGGGAAAAGCCGAAGATTTTTTTTTTTCATCACGAAAACATGCCTATATAATTTTTACCCCCTTATACCCCACTTTTATATAGTAAAACTGGGGTTTCAAGGGGTATACATTATTTTCCTTATTTCTGCTCAAAAACATGGATTGTGGGTACTCGTTAGAACCGCCTCGCCGAGGCGGTTCTAACGAGTACCCACAATCTATGTTTTGAGCAGAAATATGAAAAATATCAGAAATTTTTATCTGAAAATTTTCAGTTTTTGGAGGTGAATTTTTCTATATATTTGAATAGGCATGTTTTCGTAATGCTCGCGCCGAGGCTCAACCGTCTGGGTAGAGCTTTCAAAAGATTTGGAAATGTGGCCTATTGTGTATATTCTTGTTGCATTATTATAAGTGAAATTGGACCAGAAAAAAATGAACGTTATCTCAAGCAGGAAAAATGTTTATATTGTCTGTTTTGTTTAGCCTTGAACGTGCAATCAGTTGCAGTGGATTACATTTTGATTTTTATGCTACCACCTACTAAGGCAGCAGTGAGGCATATAGCGTTTCGCCATTATGTTACGTCCGTTCTTGCGTACGTGCGTTTGTCACATTTCTCTTGGAAGTCATACCTTAGGTATACCTTTTTTTTTGCTAGGAAGTGAAATTTGGTATGCTACTTAACCAGACCTAAACCTTCAGCTCTGTGCTAGATTTGCCCCTGGGTCATGCCTTGGGGTGGGACTAGGGGTAAAAATGTCTGCAAATTTTCACAAATGTTTAAGTTTACGTTCAAGTTGACATTCACATTTACGTCCGCGTTTCTCTTGGAGGTCATAACTTGGGTACCTTTAACGCTAGGAAGTTGAAACATGTTATGCTACTTACCCAGACCTAAACCTTCAACTTTATGCTACAGTTGCCCCTGAGTCCTGCCCTGGGGTGGGGCTTGGTGCACATTTGTGCACTTCGGACACGTCTAGTTTCATTTTCTTTTCAGAGAAAATAAAGCTTGACATTTCGTGTGAATCGTCTACCTAGCAATCGATTATTTTCTAATAATAATTAGGAGAATAATAATAATAATAATTCGACTGTTACAATTTTCAATGACGTAGCTAAAATAGATTATTTTTACGCAAGCCCAGGAAAATCATGAAAAAATTATGCCTAGAATCTCTCCTAAAATAGGGGCTAACCTTAAAGGAAATAATTTGCTCTCAGGGGGAGCATTTCTTTCCTTTAAGAACAGCCCCTATAATAAAGAAACAAAATACTTTATGCTAATACTACTATATTGTAAATATTTTCTTTCGCATGCTACACACATGCGTAATGTGCGTAATGACGCTACGCCTATGATTTTGCTGCCGTTTTAAGGCTTAAGTTAGACTGGTTCCAGTCTCTAGTGACAAAATATTTTTTCTTATAATCTGTTTAATAGTTCACTAAAATAAAACCAAACTAATATCATGACTACAGAGGCTGGTCACTAGTGACCAGCCTTTATAGTCATGATATTTTTTTGGTTTTATCTTTGTGGATTATCAAACAGGATTATGAGAGAAATATTTAGTCACTGGAGACTGAAGCCAGTCTAGGCTTAAGTCAGTATTCTTGATTATATGGGATACAATTTATCTTATAACGTGCACCCAAAGAAGATCCTGATCAGTTTAAGCATCCGCGCAGTCTGATCAGTATATTTCGTTGGTGAGGTGGTGGAGGCAGCTCATCATGAAAACATGCCTATATAATGATGACCCCCTTAAACCCCACTTTTATACAGTAAAACTGGGGTTTAAAGGGGTATACATTATTTTTCTTATTTCTGCTCAAAAAATAGATTGTGGGTACTCGTTAGAACCGCCTCACCGAGGCGGTTCTAACGAGTACCCACAGTCTATGTTTTGAGCAGAAATATGAAAATATAACAGTGTTTTTTATCTAAATAATTTCAGTTTTTGGAGGTGAAATTGTCTATATATTTGAATAGCCGTGTTTTCGTAATGTGGACACACTCATTTCAGACACAAATGCTTTAAACTCCACACGACTGAATTGTCTTGTTTATGCTGACCATTACGAAAACACGCCTATTCAAATATATAGAAAATTTCACCTCCAATAACTGAAAATTTCAGATAAAAAGCTCTGATATTTTTCATATTTCTGCTCAAAACATAGATTGTGGGTACTCGTTAGAACCGCCTCGGAGAGGCGGTTCTAACGAATACCCACAATCTATTTTTCGGGCAGAAATAAAATAAAAATAATGTATACCCCCGTAAACCCCAGCTTTGCTGTATAAAAGTGGGGTTTAAGGGGGTCAAAATTATGTAGGCATGTTTTCGTGATGCGATTTAATGATGTCAGAAAGTAAAGAAGGTCTACAGTTTTGTCTTCATCCATTGCAAATGTACTGTGATAGTTGGAAGCTTAAGATAAATGTAGAGAAAAATAAAGTAATTATTTTAGTAATGGTAAAATAGACACTAAATCGTTGAAATTTACGATATACAATTCAGAAATTGAATTTGTAGAGAAAGACAAATATCTTTGCGTGGTATTGTTTTACAATAGTAATTTAACAGCCGCTGCAAATCATTTATATCAGAAAAGTATGAAGGCGATTTTTTTTTTTTTTTTTTTCGCTTAAATCCAAGTTTTAGACGTTGATGTTTGAAGCAACAGTTTAAAACTGAAACTTGTTAATATACTTATGGAACGAAAATTTTGATCAGTGATTTTACCATTAAAGAGAAAACATAAGATCTCTTCCTTTGAAAGTTACCCAACAAATGTAAATTTTGACTAGGAATTTATAAAAAAAAAAAAGTAGTCAAATTTTGCTTCCAGATTTGAATTAGGAAGAGAAAGAAATCTTAACTTTATATTACCTGCCAAGACTGAAATTCATTTAGCGTTTACACCAACTTCCAACTACCCATTTTCTCAAAAAAGTTTATAAAATCCCTTTATCGTACAGGTTACAGAAGCTGGTATTCTTTTATCAAAATGTTATGACTCGATTGGATATCAATGGGACTAGCTTGGATTATCGGAATTCATATAAGATTTTAAAGAAATACTGCTCAAACATATCTGAAAATTTAAATCCGCGCAGTCTGATCAGGGCCTTCGCTGCACGCCAACAGAAGCATTAGACACTATAGAATGTATCAATAGAGAGTAAATTCCCGGATGAGACTTCACGCATGCGTGGGATGAATCTGAATCTGCGTTTTGCGCATGCTAAAAGACGCTTTTTTGTTCGCCAAGGTCCAGATCTCCTTATTTCATCGATTATTTTTCTGGGATGTGTTGTTCGTACGTATTTGCTGTCAGTATCAAATATTATATTTTTTATTTATTGCATAGCAAAAAAAATATTGATTGATCAAAACGTGCGATAAAATCCGAGGAGGAGCGTGCAGATATCACTCGATATCAGCATGCTTACTTCATATTGCACGATTACACAATTGCCTTGGAATTTTACCATTTTTGAAGACGTCACGCCAAAATATATATCATGCATTTGTGCAGGCTCTGACTTTTAGATGATAAAAATGCCTGTTTTGTGGCTACAGTGGGTCGGTCCTCAGACTAGATGCTGGCTCCCTCCTCAAACTGTTTCTGTCAGTGTCTATGTTAGGGCTCATTACGGTCATATTTGTAGTTTTCTTGTGTTCTTGCTTCAGATCGCCATTGAGCCATTTGCTTTGTTTTTGATTATATGTATTTCACTATGATGTTTTACAGATGAGGTAGATGACCCGAAGCAGACCGAACATGCATCACGAAAACACACCTATATAATGTCGATCCCTTTAAACCCCACTTTTATATAGTAAAACTGGAGTTTACAGGTGTATACATTATTTTTCTTATTTCTGCTCAAACACAAAGATTGTGGGTACCCGTTAGAACCGCCTCGCCGAGGCGGTTCTAACGAGTACCCACAATCTATGTTTTGAGCAGAAATATAAAAAATATAAGAATCTTTTAGCTGAAAATTTTCAATTTTTGGTGGTAAAATTTTCAATATATTTGAATAGGCTTGTTTTCGTAATGTATTTGTAACTTGGAGCTGCATCAGAATGAAGGTTGAAGTTTCGCGCGAGTAAAACTGGTTTAAACCTGTTGCTATTAGAGATATTTCTGCCAATGAAGGCGTATCTCTTGTCAGCGTTGGTTACGGAAATTTCAAATTTTCATGAATATCTCAAGAAATCTGTCATTTCAGTGCCTTTGGCACTTTAATAGTTGTAAGGTTTTAAGGAGGCCCAGTGAGAGATAGAAGTAGATTTATCTTCTCAATCTTCAGGTAAAGCGCATGGCAGGCTTCCTTCTGATAGGGTTCCACTGCTTTTGTCATAGGTTCTCAGTAACTAAGCTTTAGTAAATACGCTTTAAATGGAGTCGGCAGGTATATAGCTTTAAATAGAGTCGGCAAGTATGTCACTTTAAATAGAGTCAGCAAGTATATAGTTTTAAATAAAGTCGGCAAGTACATAGCTTTAAACAGAGTCGCCAAGTACACAGCTTTAAATAGGGCCGGCAAGTACATAGCTTTAAATAGAGTCGGCAAGTACATAGCTTTAAACAGAGTCGCCAAGTACATAGCTTTAAACAGAGTGGCCAAGTACACAGCTTTAAATAGAGCCGGCAAGTACATAGCTTTAAATAGAGCCGGCAAGTACATAGCTTTAAATAGAGTCGGCAAATACGTAACAATACTACATATGCTCTTGATAAGCTTTGAAACCGACTTTAGATGACAAAAGTGCATGTACTCCCCGTGTAGACTCGGATGAGCAGTCGCATTCGCGAAGTCTGATCAGAGTTATGCATGGTAAAGAAGCAAATTAGTTTATGCTAGATACGTCTCACTATTGCAAATAAATTCAACAGAGTAAAAAGTCCAACATAATAACGCCTTTTGCGTCCCAAAATACTGTGGCCATCACCTTGCCAGCAGATGGTTGTGTCTTGAACTTCTTTGGCCTCGGGGACCCAGGCCCTACCCACTGACGACTGAGCTTTATTCTCTGGCTCATAATAATGGACCCAAGTCTCATCTACAGTCACCAGACCCAAAAGGAAATCATCTTTTGACCTAAAACGCTTCAACAAGGCGCTGCATACTGATGCTCTAGTTGCCATTTGCTCATCGCTAAGGGATTTGGGGACCCAAGGGCTGTTAGCTTGCGCATACCTAAACGATCACGTAAGATTGTTGAAACGCTACCATGTGAAATGCCTAATGCCTGCGCTATTTCTTCCACATGAATTCGCCTATCGGGGTATACCAGATCCCGAACTTTCTTACACATTTCTTCGTCGGTGGCATCCAGCGGGCGTCCAGACCTGGCTTCATCTTCTAAAGACGTTCTGCCGCGTTTGATTTCCCCTACCCAGAATTTAACCTGAGCATAAGATGGTGCAGAAGACCCATAAACATGTATTTCATTGCCTGTTTTACCTTTTAAATACAAGTACCGAATTACGGCACGGTACTCAACTTTAGATGAAAAGCATGCCTTTGCATCATTAGCCATGTTTGACATTCAATATCTTATTAAAGAATGACTCGATACGCGTGCAAGTTTGTACCCATGTATAAAACATATATTGAAACAAAGCATGAAAATCGTGACCGTCTCGGTCCATCGGAAATGGGATAGGCTGTTATTTATTGACACGCCCTCGTAATAAGTTCTCTTTGTTTTTATTTTCCTCATGCATATGCATAAACTAGGCATCTTTCATTCCAGATTATTATATTTTTTTTATTTTTTTTTTTTTTCATATTTATCCAACAATGTATTCGAAGTTCGAGAGATAATGCTCTTAAACATCAAATAAATACGATTTTGACTAAATCCATTCATAAATGCCAAAAATTTAAGAATAGGTTGTCCAACTTTTTGTGCGGAGCATGTTCAGCGGTGGTGAAAGCCGCTAACCCTGGAAAAGTTCATGGAATCAAAAGTGACAGTTTCATTAAAAAGCAAAAAAAAATTAACTAAGACACAGTCTACCAGATGTTTATATTTGATTTAGTGAGTGACTGCTGACAGCTTAATGACATTAGAGCTCAACTGTACATGTGCATACATCAATAAATGACATTATTGGCATTTATATCAGGTGTGCCAGAAGGGAGGTATTATTTGTGAAAATAACAGCCGCGTCGCGAGTAAAAGACTCTTCTGACTTTCCGTCGAATCAGTCTTTCAGTGCGCATGCCCGGCACATTAGTAAGGCCACGTGCCTAGTTCTAGGACTGAAGGTTCCTTTTGGCCTACCGTTTACGTGAGCGAACAGCAAATGTTCTGGCGAGACTGCTCTTTTTTCATGACACGGCTAAATTTGATTTTCTTGCCTCATTTACTTTTTCTTTTGATTTGATATGGTACAATATCGATTAAATGGAAACAAAAAACGAAAGAAAAAAATCTAAAGACGAACAAACGTACTTGCCCTGAGTTCATTCATTTGCAATACTCAGACTGAAAATGGATTGCTCGTAGCAAGTTAGAAATCGTTTAGGCGATTTGTTTCACAGGACCGTTGAAGCTGAACTTATACATCTTTGGAACCATGCATCACGAAAGCATGCCTATATAATTTTGACCCCCTCAAACCCCACTTTTATATAGTAAGACTGGGGTTTACAGGGGTATACATTATTTTTCTTATTTGTGCTAAAAACATAGATTGTGGGTACTCTTTAGAACCGCCTCGGCGAGGCGGTTCTAACGAGTGCACACAATCTATGTTTTGAGCAGAAATATGAAAAATATCAGAGTTTTTTGTCTGAAATTTTTCATTTTTTGTGATAAAATGTTCAGTATATTTAAATAGGCATGTTTTCGTAATGGTTAGTTCGAGTCAATGTGGGTTATTCATAGCTCCAGGTCAGGAGGCAAGTGAGGATAATTAAGGGGTGTATCTTCCATCTTCTTTAAAATAATGGTATGTTGAAGCGATTCTAATGAGTACACACGACATACAGTTCCATGATAAAATGAGAAAACTTTCCTAAAATGTTCCTGAATATTTATTTTCTTGAGCTATCGGAAGAATTCCTCGGGACTCAAAAACGAGCTCGAATCAGCCACGGCAAACAAGCCATCGATGTTTGTGTCATCGATGTTTTAAAATAGATGGATCAGTTTTATCCAAATAATTTAATACAACTGACTGACTCACTATCTAAAATTCTGATAATTCAAATTACTACTTAAGTCACACTGAAGAAACAGCAATATTGGTTGCTGTATGTATGTTAGATTTCAACTTATTTTAACTCAAATTATTCTCATCTTAAACCGATGATTCTGGGTACTTGAAATTTGAGGTATAGAGAGTTGACTTTAATTAAATCATGAAATACGTGGAAACTGACAGTGAATACGTACTAATAAAACGATGTTCTTTAGTTTAGGACCAATCTGCTAAGGAAATAAGGTGTCCGAAAGTTATCGTAGTTAGGAAAGGTGATAGATTATCAAATAACTTGTATTTTACCAATAATCACCCAAAATTCTGTCACCTAGGCGTGCATTGGCCTCTGGTGGTTCTACGCACAAAAAAAAGACATTATATGTCCAGGCACTAAAAGCAATGCTTAATCTGTATTACTTTACGCCATCAAAACCGTCATATGTGCTCGTTTTATTTGAAACATTCGTATCACCAACTTTGAACAATGTTGGCGAAGTTTGGGGATTTTATAAGGATACAGCTTATGCTTATAATTGTTGGTCGACTGTGTACAATCGATCGAAGATTTGTTGTCCACGTGATTATCATTGACCAATGAAATCAAACCGCGCGTTAGACGGACTAACCAAATGTTCACGATATGAAACACACAACCTGTTGTCTCCGAACCGAACTCTTATCTAAAACCTGGACTGGACTTAGTGCTGGGACATTGGCAAACAGTGCAGACCCAGATCAGACGCGCAGGACTCGGCGTCTGATCACATCACAAAAACATGCCTATATAATATTGACTCCCTTAAACCCCACTTTTATATAGTAAAACTGGGGTTTACAGGGGTATACATTAATTTTCTTATTTCTGCTCAAAACCATAGATTGTGGGTACTCGTTAGAACCGCCTCGCCGAGGCGGTTCTAACGAGTATCCACAATCTGTGTTTTGAGCAGAAATATGAAAAATGTCAGAATTTTTATCTGAAAATTTTCATTTTTTGATGGAAAAATTTTCAGTATATTTGAATAGGCTTGTTTTCCTAATGCAGGGTTCGCGCTTTAGCTTACATTACAGGAAAATAAGGTTAAAAGAAGCAGTCCTAAGTCCCCGTTCAGAACTATTTTCCCAGCCTACACTCACAAACAGTCGACAACCAATGCTGTCAGTGCTTTGATATATAAAAAAAAAGGGTCTTGAGAGTTGAACAAACTACAGGATTTCGTTTACGGGGGAACTGGGAAGAATTAATTTTCATCAAGTAGGCACTCATCAACACGGTCAACCCTCTTTATACCGACACTCGATACAACGACAAAATTCTTAAAATGATAATTTGACTGGCACGAAGCTTTCGCTCAAGAGGTGACAATTTCTCGGAAATTATGCAAGAAAATGTATTTAATACTTCAAGAAACGTATGTTTTGTATGTATGTATGTATGTATGTATGCATGCATGCATGCATGCATGCATGTATGTATGTATGTATGTATGTATGTATGTATGTATGTATGTGTGTGTGTGTGTGTGTGTGTGTGTGTGCGTGTCTGCGTGCGTGCGTGCGTGCGTATTTTTGCTGACTGTCAAATGTTGTTTTTTTTTCTCAGTTCCCTTCTCATTTTGCACAAGGCGGACATTTCACTCTCACTTTTTAGGGCCTCCTTAGTATCAACTCTTACTAAGAAGTGCAGTATAAAACTGCCATCTGAAACCGAATTTGAAAGAAACTAAACATGAAAGCCGCGCCACGCAAAAAAGTCGAAAGCAAATAGAATGGCGAAAGACTAAATCAGCACAAGTAATCTGATGAGGACCTACCATTATCTAAGTAATACTAGAATTATTAGCAGTAGTAGTTGAGCTCTTGATTGAAATGTTTCTCACGATTATTGTTAATGATAGTATCGCTGTTACTGTTATTAATATTTCTTTCATTCTTCTTTTTCTTCTTCTTATTTTATTATTATTATTATTATAACTATTATTATTATTATTGTTATTATTATCATTATTATTATTGATGTTTTGTACCGTAAGGTTGCGAAAAATATAAGTGAAGATAACACACACGCACGCCGCACACACACACACACACACACAAGAGAACGCATGTAAACAACGTCATATGCGTGTTCTCTTGTAAATAACTTGATTGAAACACGCTAAAAACATGGGGCGCTAAGGGGAGGAGAAACCAACCAAAGAAGTAGAAATAAGTAAAGGACCTTCACTGACAGAAAGCGTTAATAATGTCTCTCCTTTTTGCGTAAGCAACGCTCAAAATGATTGTTAATCTAACAGTCTAGATGTATTTCTTTCAGGGTTCCTTTCCGCGAGTGAAAAACAGTACAGGGGATGTCAGGCCCGAGCTTATAACTTTTTTTCATGCTCAACTCAGCTGAGTATGAAATTTGTCCTGCTAATAAATCTCAAATTACTAACAAATACAAATTCTTTCTGGCTTAACATAGCTGAGCATGAAAATTTCTCTGCTAATAAATATGAAAATGCCAACTATAGCTGGCATTTTCATATTTATTAGCGGAGCAAATTTCATGCTCAGCTGAGTTATGAAAACAGTTTAATAACTTTGGGGCCTAGTAATGCCACTGTCACAGACAAAAACCTCTAGTATCCCCTTTCGACATCTTCCGGAAAGCGCTTTAAACAGAAGAAATAAATGCACACTCTTGGTATGATTTAATTCAAAACTACTTGTCGAAACTAACCATGCACAAAAAAAGTTTATTCAACTTACTGGTTTAAAAAATCGAATATTTTCATTGTTCCACATAGTAAACATTTCTGAAAATGGTGCTGAAATCTGTAGGATAGGTACAGTGAAGACAGGTTTTCAACAAGTTCTATTTATTTATTTTTTTTTTCACAGTATTGTCATGAAACATCAATAAATAAACATAGCAAAGAAGAGTAAAAAATATTTTCTTAGATAATAAATAAAAAAAAAATAAAAAAATCTCTTTACTATAGAAATTGCATAGGTCAAGCCAATTTTGTCCGTAAATTTAATTTTAGAGTTAATATTTGAGAGAAAAAAAACATAGAAACACAAAAGACAAGTGTTTTTGATTACATATGGTCAATCAGAACAAAATAGTTTTATCTGAGATAAAACGCCAAACAAAACAACGTCTTTTAAAGTGATTGTTTGTTTGTGTAGAGGTTTTACGGCCCAGTCGACCCAACTGGGTCATGTCGAGCGCGGTCAGTTTACCTGACCACACGTTCTACTGGGCAGGCTTTGTCCTCTAAAAGGTTAACTAGTATTGTGTGCATTTTGTCGCCAGAAACTGACAACTGCCCTTCTTGAATTAGCGAAAGGGGGCGAATGACCGTAAAAAAAACATTTTATGATCAATCGAAAGAATGGGGCTGACCCGGCCTTTCCAAATGATTTCAAAAGGACAGTACCAAGGACACCAAAATGATGAGCAAGGAAACTATGACAGTTCTATGACTATGACTATGACAGTATAATAGTTCATCCATAAAAAAGGAAAAGCTCAGGAACCACTTCAGATAGTATGATAGTTCATCCATAAAAAAGGAAAAGCTCAGGAACCACTTCTCTCTTCTCCAACGAGGTGATTACAATGCTGAACCCAACAACAAGGAATTAACGCATTTATGCCAAGTGGATTATTCTACAATAACTCTTCGGACCGGTCCATTTCCAACTGAAGGGTTGTCTGGTTAATCGTTATTATCATTACCTTGTTTTATAGAAATTTCTATAGTTAATGCAAATAGTGTAGACCCTGATCGGACGCTGCGTTCTGCTCTGATCTGGGTATCCTGTGATGTTGTTAGCGGACAGTGAAGGCCCTGATCAGATTGCGCAGATGCGAAGGCTGATCTGGGCCTTCGCTGTCCGCATATGCCCGACGACACGTTTTCGCGTGACGAGGCCTAAATGTGAAAATAACATACCGTTCAAAGCTGCGAATGAGGTGGAGCAAATTCTTTCCTTTTAGAGTGGACCCTTTTCAGAAGTGGAAAACAATTTTGACATAGTTACCTCCCCCTTTAATATCTTTAAAACGCGAATTTCTGAGCAGATGTATTCTGGGCTGTACAAGATCTTCGCTGTTCGCGCATCGGGTAACGTCGGATTACACGTGTGCCGTACACTATGTAAGGCCCTCAAAATTGAAAACGGCGTTATGAATATGCGATCAGTCTACCTAGCTCATTTTTCTACGGCCATTCTCTCCCTTCCGCTGATTCAAGAAGGGCAGTTGTCAGTTTCTGGCGAAAGAATGTGTACAATACTGGTTAACCGCTTAGAGGACTAAGCCTGCCCAGTAAACGTGTGGTTAGGTAAACTGACCGCGCTCGACATGACCCCATTGGGTTGACTGGGCCGTAAAACCTCAACACAAACAAACTACACAGCTCACCTAGCGCATCCGCGCGGTCTGATAAGTGACTGTTCTGTTCGCTAATAATAGTAAGACCCATACTTATCAGACTGTGCGCATGCGCATGCGCAGGCTGATTTGTCCGCTACGCGTATGTCTTAAAAGGTCGTTTTCTATTTGAAGCAGCTAAAGCGGGCTAAAGATACTTGGTGGATTTTCAACCATTTTTATAAGGGAGATAACTTTTGTTACTTCCTTATTACTTTTTTCATCGAATCCCTACAGAAATGGGGTCTACTGTAAAAGAAAAGAACTTCCTCATCCAACCTTCAGAAAAAAGGGGTCTGCTGTGAAAGGAAAGAATTTGCTCCCCTTGGGAGCAAATTCTTTCCTTTTACAGTGGACCCCTGTTCAGAAGAGGGACAAAACACTTTTGACAGTTACCTCCCCTGGAAACGTATCTAGCTCCCTTAATTTCTCATGAACCAATAAATACAATACATTTCTTATTTGCAAAGAAATTCTCATTTTCTTTTCGTTATTATTTCGTTAATGGTATTGTAATAAGACAAATGAGGGAAATAAAGATTTATTAGAATATCTGCGGCACTGCGGGGAAAATCAACTTTATTCCGTATGAGAAAGGTGGAAATCCCCCCTAACCCCTGTGCATCCGCCCAGTCTCGTCAGGATTATCCGGTTCGCTATACTGCCTGTTTCAAGTTTACAATATTATGTAGAAATTGGCCAATATTTAAATACCTGCAAAATGGTTTTGCTGTAAGCCGTCTCGGTATGGGGTGGATAACGTTTTTTCTTAAACACCGTCCACCTTTTATTTTATCATTTGAACCGCAACGTTCGAAAACGCCCCTTTGGCCATGTTCGCCCAGCGAAAATTCTGATCAGACTGCGCATTTGCGCAGTCTGATCAGAATCTTCACTGAGCGCATTTTGGATAGCCAAGAATGCAAAATTATTTCATGCGAACGACGAAGATTCTGATCAAACTGCGTGAATGCGCAGGCTGATTTAAGTCTTCGTTGGGTACACATGTTAGAAGGTACGTTTTCTGACGTTCTGGCATTTTTTTTTTTTTTTTTTTTTTTTTCTAATTTCTTTTTGTTCGTACATGAGCCAGTGTCTTTGAAGAACTGCAAGTCATGAATAAAATAACCGACATGTAATGCTCGCTATGAAGTGTGACTAATTTGAAACATAATCGGAAAGGCAATATGTTTCTGGAAATTGTTCATTGTATAGGAGTAATGCATATCTATATTTTGTACAGATTATCTTCTCTACTTTCGATATCTTTGAGAGCGTCGTTTTTGTCTGGTGTGTACACAAAATTAAGAAGTAAATTTGCAAACTTTTGTCGTTATTTAATGCAAGACCCATTGTCGTAACTACCGTGTTGTTGTTGTTGTTGTTGTGCAGATTTTAACGCTACCAGGCACCCATTAAAATAATAATAATAATAATAATAATACTAATAATGGTCTTTATTTTCAGAGGTTTACGCATTTAGCAACAATAAAGGCTAATCTTGAGGTCCTCTATAATTTACATTATATACAACTTGAAAAGAAAATGCATAGGCCAGAAACATACACACACACACACACACACACACACACACACACACTAATAAGAAAGATGATCAAGTTTGACTATACACTGTGAGCTAATGTAGGGTAGAGTTACCCTATTTCACTGAAATAATTTTTATGGAAGTTATCAACAGTTCCTAAGTGTTTTAATTTGTCAGGAAGATTATTCCAAATCAATGAACCAGAGTAAATTAAACTCTGCCTAAATAGTTCTTTAAGGCACATGAATGCAGCGGCGATTGTTACGTACCATCACGAAAACATACCTATATAATGTTGACCCCCTTAAACCCCATTTTTATAAAGTAAAACTGGGGTTTACAGGGGTATACATTATTTTTCTTATTTTTGCTCAAAACATGGATTGTGGGTACTCGTTAGAACCGCCTCGCCGAGGCGGTTCTAACGAGTACCTACAATCTATGCTTTGAGCAAAAATATGAAAACTATAAGTTTTTTTTATCTGAAAATTTTCATTTTTTTTTTTGTGATAAGATTCTCAATGTATTTGAATAAGCGTGTTTTCGTAATGCATGCGTTTGTACAGCCTTACTTTCATGGATCACCCATGCAGACGTGGTATCGCTGTCTGTCACAAAGCGCCACCCTGTCCACTTTATAATAACTCAAACCAGGGCACGTCAAGTATAAGCCAAGTGTATTAACGTCTGATCTGAAAATTTTCTCGACATAACGAAATCACGCCTATTCAAATATTTTAAAAAATTTACCACCTAAAAATGAAAATTTTCAGATAAAAAATCCTAATATTTTTTCATATTTCTGCTCAAAACATAGATTGTTGATACTCGTTAGAACCGCCTCAGTCTATGTTTTGAGCAGAAATAAGAAAATAATGTATACCCCTGTAAACCCCAGTTTTACTATATAAAAGTGGGGTTTAATGGGGTCAAAGTTATATAGTGCGGTTCGAACACACGACTATCCGCTTGCAAGTCGAAGGCATTAACGACTAGGTCACCCAGCCCCTTAACTGCCTGTGCACAAAAAGTTTATTAAATTAATCGGTTATAAAATAATTGAGTATTTATTAAATATAGTGAAATATAGTAAAACGCCAAGCAAAATACGCCTTTCCAAGTGATGGCCAAAAGGACTATAGTTTGATGCTTTTAGCTTAACCTTTACCACTCTTTTGGCTAATTCAGCAGAAGACAAACTGTTTTCTATAATTCCTCAGAAAACAGGATTTGAAATTTCATGCAAACTCGTCTCTAGTCTGTCTCCAGACTCTATTTTTTCTATCATTTTATCTTTATTTTTCAAAAGTATACAATCTAGTACAGCTTATAATGATTTGATAAGTTATGTCCCTTAGTGGAAAAGATAGAGGTTTTTGTAGTAAAACAGTGAAATGGGATTAAAGAGACAAATACAGCTACAGGAAGTGATAAAGAATGACAAAAAAAAAACAACAAAAAAACTATAATTGCAGAAACGACTGGAGCCAGTCTAACTCGTCTCCATTGGGGACAATTTGCATGAACTGTCAAAACTTGTTTTCTGGGAAACATATAAAAAATATATCACTATGTCGTCTGTTGATAATTTTAACCAGAGTGCTAAGCGCTAAGTCAATGGTTACGCTTGGCAGATTTCCTTCCATTGTTCCTAGGGTGATAACTTCTGCGATCTCCCTACTATCCTTTCGACATCACTCGGAAAGACGGTTTTTTTTTTTTTTTTTTGGTTTTTTTTTTTTTTTTTTTGCTTTGGCGTTTTATTTCAAATGAAAATATACTCAACAAAATAATTTAAGGACCACATAGTGCAAATTTCCATATATACAAACTTTGGCCGGGTGTATGGGCAAAACCACAGAAGGTATCAAAATATCGTTGAATGTTTCTTTAAAAGGAAGCCCTAAAGAAGTGTTTCCAACAAAAAAAAAAATAAATCAAAATTTTCCTTTTAAAATTCTCAAAAAACACTATTTTTTACCCAAAAATTAAAAATTGACATTTTCGCGGCAAATGTGATGGCTGGTTCTCCCAACTGTGACAAAATTATAGAGAAAGCCTTACTTGTTATCAAGAAACGCACATTTTTCAGAGGTACCCTCTACAGATTATTCGTTGCCTATGGGGAACTTTCGAGGCATTTTTAGCCTCTCAGTGGGTTGGCCTCTTTTTCTGGCAATATCTGTGTACCTTTTACTGGAAGGAAGGTTGAGTTTGCATGATGTTTTGTGTGACAGAGTATAGTTTTCATGAAACAAAGAAATTTTCCGGTATTGTTAAAAAACTTCATTTTGGGTAAAAAATCTTTCTTTGGAAATTTCCGATTTTCTTAGAATCTTTTGGTCTGGTGTTGTTGGTGCCATTGGCACTTTTGTAGCTGAACATGTTGCGAACACGTTGAACTGATTGAAATAGGGCTGCGACTTCCAGTTTTGCCTAGGAAATAAATTAAAAACTTCAGGGTCGCATTTTAGTGATAATCAAAGGGAAAGTAAAACTGGTGACCCTTTAATTATTTTGTTGAGTATATTTTGGTCTGGTTGACCATATCTTATCGGTAACCATTTGCCTTTTCTGTTTCTGTGTTTTATTCTCGAAAATTTACCCTGAAATTAAATTTGCGGCCAAAAATTGGCCTGACCTATGCAATTTCTTTAGTAAAGTGATTGTTTGGAAGTTTTGTATACAAAAAAAGATTTTACTTTTTTTTTAGCTGCATTTGAATTACTAATGTTTCACAATATTATTGTGAAAATTTCAGAAAAAATTGAATCAGCGGAACTTATTGAAAACTTGCCTCCAAGTTACCTACCCTATAGATTTCTGCATAATTTGCATTCATTTTTACTATGTGAAAAAGTGAAAATATTTGATATTTTTAAAAACCAATGACTAGAATGACTATTTGTGCATAGGTAGTTACGACAAATGGTTTTGCATTAAATCACGACTAAAATTTGCAAATTTACTTCTTCTGTGTAAAGCGCCAAGCATAAAACAGACTTTCTGAAAGATGTTGAAAGCACAGTAAGGCCCTTCTGAAAAAGTTGTCTATTCTAAAAGGAAAGAATTTGCTCCCATGGGGAGCAAATTCTTTCCTTTTAGAATAGACACCTTTTCCGGAGGGAGGCCAAGACCTTTGATATTTGGTATGTAGCTTTCGCTAGTGAGCCTTTACCACGGTTATTAAAATTATGGGCCTGGGGTCAAAATGGCTCCATCCAGGGGGGCACGTCTTACAAACTCGTATATGGAAAACTTTAAAAAAATAACTTCTTGTGTGAAACTAAAAGGTCTTTGACATTGGTACGTAGGTCTGTCTTGTGGACCTCTACCAAGATTGTTCACATTAAAGCCCTGGGATCAAAAATGACCTTCGCCCCAGGGGTCTCTTGTTTTACATGGATTCATGTGGCGAAAAAAAACTTTAAAAAGCCTCTTGTATGAAATTAGAAGGCCCAGATCTTTGATATTTGGTATGTAGCTTCATCAAAGCCATATTTTATGTGAAGGGTCGGTTTCGTTAAATTAATCAAAGGTAAATTCCATACCAAATTACCGTAGGATACAGAGACCAAAGGTTTTTCAAACTATTCCAGCTACAGTGCCTATATGTTTCAATCTTTAACTCATTGAAAACTGGAGACCCCTAAACGGGTAACTGACAAACAGTGTAGACCCAGATCAGACGCCGCAGGACGCGGCGTCTGATCTGGGTCTGCACTGTTTGCAAATAGTTCAACCATTTTTCCATATGATATAGCCTGTCATACCTAAAATCGAAAATGGACCATTCCAATAAATAGTGTTGGAGAGTTTATTCAGTCTTTAACGGGTTAATAATATTACCATAAGCTTGCTCAGAGCAAATAGTTTCAGGTGAGCTACAGGACCAAACTTAGACTGGCTCCAGTCTCCAGTGACTAAATATTTTTTCTCATAATCCTGTTTGATAATCCACTAAGATAAAACCAAAAAATATCATGACTATAAAGGCTGGTCACTAGTGACCAGCCTTTATAGTCATGATATTACTTTGGTTTAATTTAGTGGATTATTAAACAGATTATAAGAAAAATTATTTTGTCACTAGAGACTGCAGCCAGTCTAGACCAAACTAATTTGCTTCGTTTTGTGTACAGGTGTCCCACATTACGTCACCATATTCAAGAAGTGGTCTAACAAAGGAAATGTATGTGATATTAAGGGAGTTTTCTATCAAGCTGATATTTTAGTTTTAGCAGCGCTTTAATATGATACCGGGCCTTTCACTCAAGTTCAAACAGAGCAGGTTATCACAGACTTTCAGAGAGAAGTCCCAGCTGTTTGTGAAGAGATACTTTGTTAATTTGTTGCTGATTCATGTAGAGGGGAGGGTAGAGTCTATTAAGTTTCTTTAAATTATATAAATTATGATGCTTAGGTCTTCATAAGTGAAAAAAAAAGCGCGTTTTTTTTTTATGACAAGCGAAATGAAAAGAGTTCTCCCGAGGAAATATTTGTTCAATTAAATGGGCAATATAATGAAGAAACCGCTGCAACAAAGAGCGATATGAATGTCAGCAAGTCATAAGCATGAGAGACAGGACTGCCCTACCTGGAGATAGCAGGAAGTTTCAACTGTGCTCATATGAGAGTAATGAGGCTAGCTCGATGTTTAAATGTTATTTACAGGCAGTGTAGATGATCGACATAAGTCAGGACGTAAGCGTGTAACGTCAATGCAGGAGGACAGTTACATCGTCATGCAACACCTGCTTAACATATTTCAACTCGCCCACACTACAACGCGAGACGTTAGGAATACATACCCTGAGAATAAGCATCTACGAGTGCATGACGACTATGTGAATAAGGGCTGACGGCAAGACGTGACCAATACAGAGAAGAAACCGCTGCAACAAAGAGCGATATGAGTCAGCAAGTCATAGGCATGAGAGACAGGAATGCCCTACCTGGAGATAGCAGGAAGTTTCGACTGTGCTCATACGACAGTAATGAGGCTAGCTCGACGTCGAAATATTATTTACAGGCAGCGTAGATGATCGACATAAGTCAGGACCTAAGCGTGTAACGTCAATGCAGGAGGACAGTTACATCGTCATATAATACCTGCTTAACATATTTCAACTCGCCCACACTACAACGCGAGACGTTAGAAATACATGCCCTGAGAATAAGCACTTACAGGTGCACGACGACTACGTGAATCAGGGCTGACGGCAGGACGTCCATACCGGGGCGTTACTTTGACGGTCGAACATCATTATTACGGTGTTCATGAGATGGTTTCAACAACTCCGATGGGCGCAAAATCAGGAGAGGGCGGTCTTGTTCACTTCTGTATTTGTAACTCATCACGAAAACACGCCTATATAATTTTGACCCCCTTAAATCCCACTTTAACAGTAAAACTGGGGTTTACAGGGGTATACATTATTTTTTTTTTATTTTGCTTAAAAAATATAGATTGTTGGTACTCGTTAGAACCGCCTCGGCGAGGCGGTTCTAAGGAGTACCCACAATCTATGTTTTGAGCAGGAATATGAAAAATATCAGAATTTTTTATCTGAAAATTTTCTGTTTTTGGTTGTAAAATTTTCGATATATTTGAATAGGCGTGTTTTCGTAATGCTTGTGACTTCCATGTTTCGACTTTTCAAGGTAACCGTAAATGCCCCGACAGATAGTTGCCAGCGACTTTCCCAGCAAGCATAAATACGTTAATGTCAATTCAACGTTGACTTAACGTCACAACATATGTAGAAGCCTCTTTAGGTCGCCCAGACCGTTTATAATCCTCCACGCTCTCCCTCTCTCTCCTAAATTCAGCAGCCCATTTCTGCACCGTGCTGTAAGAGGGAGACTCATCCCTAAGGGTTTTAATGAGATCGCCATAAATTTCCGTCGGGGACATGTCCTTCTTACAGAAATATTTTATGACTGCACTAGCTTCAACATTGTCCATTCTCTCAGTTTTGCACACATTTCCCCTGTTTGCAAGAATTCCTACAGAAATCAATAGCTTTGAAATTTTATTCTTTCTATCAAAGATCTGGAATAAGATAAAATTATCAACTGATTGGGGTTTCATGACAAGTTAGTCATTCTAAGTATTTGTCGGCCTCGGTGGCTCAGTTGGATGCGCCGTCCGACTGGAGACCAGGAGGTCGCGGGTTCAACCCCCACCGAGGTCGGCAACATTCTTTCGCGGAGATTGATCATGAAATATTTTCTACGGTCATTCTCTCCCTTCCGCTGATTCAAGAAGGGCAGTTGTCAGTTTCTGGCGAAGGAATGTGCACAATACTTGTTAACCGCTTAGAGGACTAAGCCTGCCCAGTAAACGTGTGGTTAAGTAAACTGACCGCGCTCGACATGACCCCATTGGGTTGACTGGGCCGTAAAACCTCAACACAAACAATATGGGGCCGATAACTTCTTGATCATACCTCGTATTATGAGGGAATATGGGGGTATACATTACAGAGACGATTACAAGTGGACCACCACTCGGTTTGTCTTCTATTGCAAAGGCAGGGTATATCCGGGTTCAGCAGGACACGGGTTTAAAGTTTATTATGCTAAAAATACATATTTTGGTGACGCCAAAACTATCTTTTTTAAAGGCTCTAAGATACTTAGATTCACAGCGTGGCATGCGCAGTCTGATCAGTACGTTCTCTGTTCACACATTTTGGTGACGTCATAGTCTCGCAGTCTCGAGACTGCGCAGCTGCAAAGTTGCCCGGGTCTTTCCTGACCATGTGCAAATGAAATGGTCAATATAAATAACCATCTAATGTTATTTTGAATATTATTAATGCAGTTTTGCTCAATACAACTGTACTCAGCATAAATTCACATTAACATCGAACGCAAAAAGATAAACGGACTTTTTTTCGAATGCGGACAACAAAGACCACGAGCAGACTGCGCATTTGCGCAGTCTGCTCGTGGCCTAAGTTGTTTGCTATCAAAATTCTTGAATTCTGTTGAATATATTAATGAATAAAGACTCTTTTGATCGTACTGCGGGGAATATGCAGGGAGATTCGTGCGTTCTCTGGGCGCACATATTGTAAGGTACATTATTCCACGTCATCCTTCACACAGAGTAAAAGTGGCAAAAATAGGTGAGGGAGACAACAAAAGATACCTCGCATATAATAATACGGCTTGCAACAAATAATTACTATTTTATTAACAAAACCCTGATGCTCTCTCATATATCAAGGCATTCATTAATTTTCACTGGATCAATAGAGGCAACGTGTCGCATTGTCATAGGGTCACGTGACTTCAGTTGGCTTCGTAAATGGTTCTCACTGGAGACTATAGCGATATAGAACTCCACAATCCACCGTCAGGATCACAGCTTTAGTTTCTCGTCTGGTCCCTCGTGGCTATTAAATGTCTTATAATGAACCGAAATAGCAAGAAACTATTACATTAAAAGCTTTTGCCTTCGCGCTGTCTTCAAAAGTGCTTTCTTCTAGCAGAAGAAAAGACGTTTATTTCGCAGAAGCCATTTAGCGCGGGAAACGCCCAAAGCTTCTGGGAGAACGATTCCTGCATTGTGATAAGTAAGAAGTGAGCTACGTCTCATTTACTTAAAACATCTGAGGCACAGAGTTGAGGTTAAGCATTGCGGAACAAAGATCAGGACAAAAACACATGGAAGTCAAGTTTGAAGATCAAAGACCAGCGTCATGTTAAAAGTTCACCGCAACCTCCAGCTCAAGACGTGGGAGTTAAAGGACGGCTGTTGTAGAATGGTGAGTGTAATAGTATAACCTTTACCACTCTGAGCTTATTCAGCAGACAACAAATCGCTGATATTTTTCTTATTTTTCCCAGAAAACAGAATTGACATTTTCATGCAAATTGTCAGTTTGCATGAAAATGTCAATCCTGTTTTCTGGGAAAAATAAGAAAAATTATTTCAATGTGTCGTCTTTTGAATATTTTACCCAGAGTGCTAAACGTTAGGACACTATTTATTACCATATACCATGCTTGGTTTAAACATTTTACATTTTTGGTTAAAACATTTCAGCAGACGATATTTCAAAATATTTTTTGTATTATAACTGGACAGAAAGACTTGACATTTCATGCCAAATTCTCCAAGGAGAGATACTTTGCATGAAATGATGAACCCTATTTTCTGAAAAATAAATAATAAAACTATAATTAATTTTCATCCGCTGAAATAACCAAAGGGAGTGCAAGAGCTTAAATTAATATTTTTGGAAATGAGACGGGACTAAAGAAGTCTCTTTCAAAGAATCAATTTGGAGATAATTTTAATGAAGCCAGGTTTTCAAACATTCATATATTAACCTAGCCTGCAATAGACTAAATATTAAACATATACAATAAGTACAAACTATTTATTTATTTATTTTTCTATTTATTTATTTATTTTTCTGTCTGTTTATTTATTTATTTATTTCATCGGTACCGACAGGTACATCAACATATATTTTGCAAGTAAAATTTATTTGAGTATGGTCCTTAGGTAGCCATTCAAAACTGCAAACAGGGTCGAATCTAGGATGATTTCTGAGTGGGGTTAGATTTTATTAAATTGGCGTACTTACTCTACGTATTCGGAAAGACAAGCCTGAGCAATCAGTGTAGACCCTGGTCAGACGCCGCATCCTGCGGCGTCTGACCAGGGTCTACACTGTTTGCCACTCTTCCAGCAATTTTATACATATTCATACGTACTAAATGGACTTGTTGAAGAGAAGCATTAGGTAAAAAGTAAGGGTGTGATAATAAGGGTAAATAGGGTATCCCAAATTTATCAGTTTTATCCATAATTTCCCATGAAAATCAAATTTTGAGTTAAAAGGAGGTTCGATTGAAACCTAATAAAACATAATAAATAAAACGTCACTTGCTGCAGTTGTGATAATCGCTTTAACCCACTTATGCCTAGTGTCCCATAAAGGGACATGGCAAACAGTGTAGACCAAATCAGAGAACGCAGCGTCCGATCAGGGTCTACACTGTTTGCAATAAGTACAGGAATTTCTGTAAAACACAGTCATAATAAAAACTAAGTAGACACCACTTTTATCGGAAAATGACCGGTCCAAAGAGTTGAGTTAGAAGAAACCACTAGGCATAAATGGGCGAAGGGTTAAAAAGCTGGACGACAATGTGCAAGATAACATATGCGAAGAACAATGTGTGCACCCTAGCTCAGTGCACAGATCTTTCCTTGACCATGCATACAAATTTTGAATCAAACAGCCAAACACAGATGCATCTCTCTTATATCTCGTATTCATTTAACTCTGATATCTCGTATTCAGTTTACTCTTAATACTTCGTTTTCATTTCACTCGGATATCTCGTATTCATTTTATTCCGATATCCCATATTCATTATACTCTGATATCTCGTATTCATTTTAATCTTAATATCTCGTAATTATTTCACTCTGATATCTCGTATTCATTTTACCCTGCTATCCCATATTCATTTTACCCTGCTATCCTATATTCATTTTTCTCTGATATCTTGATTCATTTTAACCACAATTTGCTCCCCAATCAAGCTGCAATATGCTAAGAAGTGAGTATAGCGCATGCGCGAACACACAAAAGGCTAGATCTACCTTCGCATCCGCTCAGAGAGGCTGTACGTGTTTACGTTCAGCCTTCTTTCAGCCTTATATCACGGTAAAGCTACTGAATAGAAAGGTAGGCAAACCTGTAAACAAACAGAACCCATACATTGCGGTTTTATCTGGGTTTGTTGCGGTAAAAATAACATTTCCTTTTATGTATTTCCCAGCTAGCATTCTTTATAAATCTATAGCGGGCCGTTATCGGCCCGTCAGCTACCCTGACGGGCCGATAACGGCCCGCTATAGATTTATGTTGAATGCTTACTGGATTTTAACCAATAACTGGAAATTATACGATAGATAATCTATGCGAATAACGCAATTTGGCAGAGCGGGTGGATATTCATATTCTAGTTGACGGAAGTGCCGCTGTAGTTTTTATTGGAGGAACCTATTTAAACAGATGAAATAGCCAATTTAGGAGTAACCATCCATATGTAGCGGAATGCTAAAATCAGATATAATACGTGTAAATGAAAATGCTATGATCAATCATTTGCAAGAAAAACACCTGTTAAGGAGCTGATAGTTCATAAAAATATGAAAATAATATAGAACAGTTTATGAAATTTCTAGAAAAGTTTGATTTTGCAATCGAACGTAAAGATGTGCTCACGCACGAGAGTACATACATACAAGTTAGAGCAGGTGGAAGTACTCATGTTTAGACTGGTTGTTGGTTAGAGCTGGTTGAAGAATTCATGTTTAGACTGGTTGCCAGGTAGAGCTGTTTGCAGAACTCATGTTTAGACTGGTTGCCAGTTATAGCTAGTGGAAGAACTCATGTTTAGACTGGTTACCAGTTAGTACTGGTGAAAGAACACATGTTTAGACTGGTTGCCAATTAAAGCTGGTGGAAGAACCAATAACTAGACTGGTTTTCAGTTAGAGCTGGTTGAAGAACCTCTATTTAGGCTGGTTGTTAGTTAGATCTAGCTGTTGAACTCATGTTTACACTGGTTGTTAATTAGAGCTGGCTAAAAAAACTCATGCTTGGACTGGTTGTTAGTTAGAGCTTTCTGAAGATCTCATGTTTAGACTGGCTGTTATTAAGGGCTGGTTGAAGAACTCATGTTTAGATTGGTTGCCAGATAGAGCTAATTGAAGAACACATGTTTAGACTGGTTGCCAGTTGGAGCTGGTGGAATAACTAATGTTTAGACTGGTTGCCAATTAGAGTTGGTAGAAGAACTCATATTTGTTTAGACTGGTTGTCAGTTAGAACGTGTGGAAAAACTCATGTCTAGACTGGTTCCCAGTTAGAACTGGTGGAAGAACTCATGTTTAGACTGGTTGCCAGTGAGAGCATACCAGTTCTAACTGGCAACCAGTCTAAACATGAGTCAGGTTAAACTGCTTTTGCTTCCTGATACCTTGATAATCTGGGTTGCGCCAAGTGAAAATGTGCCTTCGAACATTTGCAAAATGCACATTCAGATCATCCTGCGCATGCGCGCAAAGTACCATAGGGTCTTAGCTCTCCGTTCATACATTCTGTAGTATCCAATGATTCTGTTAGCGGATAGTGAATACCATGACTAGACTCCGCGCAGGTTGATCTGGGCCTTCACTGTCCGCATTTGCCTGAAGACACGTTTTCGCATTGCGCGGCCCATTTGTGAACAAGTGAAAATTGGCCAAGTAATACCTACAGATTTCAGTTCGTATAGAACCTCTTAGTGTCATCTCGCTAATATTACAAGACTTTCCGAACATATTTTCCTCCATCGAGAGGTTTTCATTAAAATATCAACAAGCCGTTTTAGATTTGAGTTCAAACTTACACTATAGCAACAGGATGACCTCTAGATCGAAACTAGCTAAGATTGTGCCGATCGGAAATCCAAGATGGCAAATACAGCTGCAATCTTGTTTCATAATCTCTTTTTCTCTGAAACCGCTTGAGCAATTTACACCAGATTCCACATGGGGCTCTCTGTCAAAAGAGTATTGACAATTTGTTCGAATGTAACCGTTGGGACATTTGAGATGAAACCCGATTGCAGAGAGGTTATCAGGACTAGCAATACTTTGCAGATTCGCCGCCATGTTTAACAATGATAACATCTTTTGTAACTTCTTGTTTGCTTTAGTGCACGCCAATAAAAGTTACAAAGGTTACCCTGGGTGGCGAATTATTTCCGTTTAGAGTAGACCCCTTTTAGAAAAGTGCAAAATCAATTTTGACAAACTTGCCGCACTAACAAGTAATATAAATCTCTCAGTTACATTCCTACTATTCCGTTTCATCTAAAGAAATTTGTTCTTTAAAAACCTGACAAAGTATATGCATTTAGTGTTTTATACCTGTTCGGATGAGTAAATAGTGCCATTTTTTTTATTAAGTGGGGTAATATACAATTTCTGATCGAGAGTAATAAAACGATTTTAAATCTTCCGGCATGTGTTTGGTTTTCTCATAGTATGTTTTTATTTTCGAGATTATTTGCTTGTTTATCGAGATCTGCTCCTGTAAAGTTGATATAATCTGATACAAAATGATAAAGTTGTTTCAAAGATAAAGAAAAATTCGGCCAACATCGTAATCATGTCAGCAGTTTCAGGGCGTAACATTAAATATATAAAATTTGAACAATAAAAAAAAAATACGGAAAGGAATTACCTCTATCACAATAAGTCATTAACCCTTAAAGTGCTATGCGATTTTTTTTTTTTCAGACAACATTCTAAAATCGATTTTGTTATTTACTCCGAAAAGTACACAAAAAAAAAAAAAAAAAAAAAAAAAAAAAAAATCAAAATATCGTCTGAGAGCAACTTTTACTACTTCAAATAGCTTCTATTGATATTGTGCATGTAGTTATTTTATTTATTTATTTATTTATTTATTTATTTATTTATTGTGAGTGTTTTTTAAGAACTCGCTAATTATTAATAAAAGAATCTATTTACGACCAATGTCGTGAGCATGTGCCTACGATGTTTGGAAAGAAACTGATATTTACAACCAGCCACTGAAGCAGCGTATGACCCATTTTCTTAGATACGCATTTCTAGGGCATTACAGTGCTTTGATGACAGATGAAACAATAAAATCGCACCCATCGCTCCAAAACCTTTTCATCCCTGAAGACCAACACAGACACCGTTGCAAACAGTGTGGATCCAAGTGAGACGGCTCGACATGAGCCGTCTCATCGGAATCTACGCTATTTTAATACCATTCTGTTATAGATTTTTTTACTAAACCACTATTTGCAACAGTGGGTGTGTCCAAATTCAGAGATGGAAGTGTCCATTTAAGAAACTCAGGGGTGAAAGGATAACCCCAACTTCTTTGATATTCAAACTATCTTTTCCTATTACTGAAGGACATTGCAGTACTATGATGATAGATGAAACAATAAAATCCCCCTCCCGGTCCCCGCTCCTCTATCCGGCCTTCTTTAAAATTCAAACCATGCTTTTCCGTTGCGCAGGCTGAGATCAACCTACCTAGTGGCCACGCGACATTAAGACAACGTCGCATCAACGTCGATGCAACGTCGTGACGTTGCATCGACGTTGATGCGACGTTGTATAAACGTCATTTGTCCGCTCGGTA
Organism: Anodontia alba; assembly: GCA_964016985.1. Taxonomy (NCBI): domain Eukaryota; kingdom Metazoa; phylum Mollusca; class Bivalvia; order Lucinida; family Lucinidae; genus Anodontia; species Anodontia alba. Next base: position 75,534,051 of record OZ024825.1, read on the forward strand.
CGGATCATATTAGTAATCTCATTATTTTAGTTCAAGAGGTCTATAGAAACATAGCTAAAACAGCGAAGACACTGATCAAACTACGTGCTAACCCATCGACTTCTCTGGGCCCCCATAGAAACCTAATGCAAACAGCGAATGCCCTGATGAGATTGCACATGCGCAGGCTGTGCAGATCCATCATTGGTCAGCGCACATGCCACAACTTCAACTTGAATGTGTACATTTTACCAGGTCGTCTGACTGGGCGTTGACAATTGATTGTGTTGGGGTTAAATGACACGCCAACCCCTTATAGATCATTTTACGTCGTCTCATAGAGAAAGGGAGAAAAGAGATAGAATAGTAGAGGAGATGTAAGAAAGGGTCAGGGAAGAAAGAGGTGGGCGTTGACAAATGCTTTATTCTCACGTGATAGCAAAATGTCCTATCAAAATTTTTCGGTACCAACATTCAATGACAACAGACTTGAAAAAAAATGGGAGTTCTGAAATTCGGCCCGTGCAATAGAAAAATTAAAAACGTGAAACGGTGATATGAATTGGTGGTATTTTATTACTTTTGTTGCATACATGATGAACATTTCAGTTTGTATGATTTGTATACGTCATATACAGTGTACATTCCTCTCCCTCTCCCTCTCTCTCTCTCTCTCTCTCTCTCTCTCTCTCTCTCTCTCTCTCTCTCTCTACACACACACATTAGCTTGTTCTGTAGCTTGTCACTACATTGTGTTATATAAAAGTATTTCTTTCTTTTTTTCATCTGTTACCTGTGAATGGCTGAGGGTAATACAAAATAAAGGTTTTGTTCTGTTTTGATAATAACCCGCCACAGTCGTGTTGCGGGCAGATAACTCTGTCAGAAATGGACGAAATTTGCACATTAGCAATCATGGCCCAAAGCAGATCTCCATAATATCAATGCGCTTACCAAGTTTGGTGAAAGTCTATTGCTATTTACTCAAGATATAGAAACGAAAATACGGACAGACGTATGGCAGACGGACGGACAGACGGACTGACTCACGGACGTCTAACGTGAAGCCATGTGGCGGGGTATAAAAATACTTCATAGAAGTCCTCTTGCATCTCGACAGTTTTCTAAAATGGCGGCATTTACTCTTTCCTCTTGAAAAACTCTCTATTATTTATCTTGACTAATCAAAAGTTTGAAAAATCATACGTCATATTACGTCGACTAATCATAAGCTCGGATGTTCAATGTGCACGCGAGATGAAGCATTGACCAATGAAAGTCTCTCTAGACACACCATTGGCCTATCAAAATCTGTCTACACGAGAACATAACGAGAACTGATAGGAATATAATGCACTTGGCAAAAATGGCCGATTCGGCCAACTGGCCGATTCGGCCAACGTTTGCAGGGCCGTGTTATTAGAAAAAACCCTTCGGTATTGCACATGTTGGTGACGAACTGCAGTTTTTCTGCTTTGATACCAATATTGACTGGTACCACAAAATGAACCATGTGGCAATTTCTTTACAGGAAATCCGCCACCGCAATCATGCATTTTGCATGTCATTCCCGGGTAATAATTCTGTCACCAACGTATATAGATTTCAACAATATTTCTAGGTATGGAAATTAATGATTATTATCGTTGATTTACCATCTATTTTCTCTGACCTTTCGATGGCCTCCCGGATTTTCTTCATTAATTAGGAAAATTAGATTCTGAAAAGAAGTCTTTGTATAGGAGTTACAGAAAGCTCATAGCCGCAAAACCAGGAAACAAATGAGCGGGAGGCACCATATTTCCCATCACAAAAACATGCCTATATAATTTTGACCCCCTTAAATCCCTCTTTTATATAGTAAAACTGGGGTTTACTGGGGTATACATGATTTTTTTTTATTTTGCTAAAAAAACATAGATTGTGGATATTCTTTAGAACCGCCTCACCGAGGCGGTTCTAACGAGTACCCACAATCTATGTTTTGAGCAGAAATATGAAAAATATCAAAAACATTTTATCTGAAAATTTTCCTTTTTTGTTTGTAAAATTTTCAATATATATTGAATAGGCGTGTTTTCTACGTACAATATTGCATGTACGCCCGGCGAAGACTAAGGTCAGCCTGCGTATACGCGCAGTCTGATCAGAGTCTTCGCTAGGCACGCTGTGAGTAGCCAAGGATCCAAAGCGTCTTCAGATGGACAGCGTAGACTCTGATCAGCCTGTGTGGATGGTCAGAATCTTCGCTGGGCGTACATATAATTTTGTAGGAAATATTGCGCCCCGGCTTATATCTTAATAACAATAATAATAATAATCGACTTTATTTATAGAGGGTAACACATTTAGTAATCTAGTACTAATCTACCATGTGGCCCTCTTTTTTCCTGGGTAGAAACCAGTACTAAGCAATGTGGATAAAATCTCTTGCTCAAGGAAACAACACATGCTGTTAGTGGAGATCGAACCCGGTACCTCTCGATCTCGAGTCCGACGCTTTACCACTGCACCACAGCGCTCCACTTAGGACATGTGTGGGAAGACCGAGTTCGTGCATCCGCTTAGACTCACCAGCGTCTTCTGTAAGCGCTCTTTATCTAACACAGGATCATTCTATGTTTCTTTAGGCGAACAACTTATACGCAGACTGATTTGAGTTTGCATTGCACGCAGATGTCAGTATTTTCTCACTATGCGGCTCCAACAACCCATTAAAGACTAAATAAACTCACCCACATTATATATTGAAAGAGTCCATTTTCAAATTTCGGTATGTCAGGCAAGTGGCTATATGCCACTGTCAGACTATATGATATAGATATTCCTAAAGAAAAATAGTTGAACTATTTGCAAACAGTGGAGACCCTGATCAGACGCCGCATTCTGCGGCGTCTGATCTGGGTCTGCACTGTTTGCACTGCCAGTGACCTGTTTAGGGGTCTCTAGTCTTCAGTGGGTTAAATTTTATTAATTCCTCAAAAACAGCGGAGGTACTGGCAAAATGTTCACATTTGTCTTCTTGAAGGTTTTATATTGTAGTATAAGTAGTATAGGGCGGCACTACGGGTACTCCTTTTGGGAATTTTGTACCCTATACTACTATTGCACCAACTTCTTAAGTTTTTCTGTGATGTCATTCTAAACCGTCTAGCATGAACCAATTTAATATCTTTCCTACACATCAAGCCTCTTCCGTAATGAGGTCTACTCTAATAAAGAAAGAATTTACTCACAGAGGGAGCATTTTGTTTCCTTTTAGAGTATATCCCTTTTCAGAAGGGGGCAAAATGAAGTCTGACAGAGTTACGTCCCCGAAAGAGTAGCCATTTCCTTTAATAGGGAAGACATGACTTGAGAGCTTATTACTCAATCAAAGCTCTGCAGTTTTTAATACTCATCTCATTTCAAGTATTTTTTTTTTTTTTTTTTTTTTTTGTTTGCACTACATGAATCTACTTTAAATTTGTTAATGTCGCAATTGATCATGAATTATTTTCTACGGTCATGCTCTCCCTTCGCTGAGTCAAGGAGGGCAGTTGTCAGTATCTGGCGAAAGAATGTGCACAATGCTGTTTAACGCTTAGAGGACTAAGCTGCCTTGCAAAAGAGTGGTTAGGTGAACTGACCGCGCGACATGACCCCATTGGGTTGACGGCCGTAAAACGTCAACACAACCTCAACACAAACAAACAAACTTCATTATAACATAGTTTATATTTTCTACTTTTTTCCGATCTTTGAGGACGTTTTGAAAATTTATGAGGGTCACTTACGATGTTTAATTAGCCGAAACTAGTAGCATGGACACTACAAGAATTATCAATTGTGTGTGTGTGTGTGTGTGTGTGTGTGTGTGTGTGTGTGTGTGTGTGTGTGTGTGTGTGTGTGTGTGTGTGTGTGTGTGTGTTCATTACTCTCGAGTCAATCACGAAAACATACCTATATAATTTTGACCTCTTTAAACCCCACTTTTATGTAGTAAAACTGGGGTTTACAGATGAATACATTATTTTTCTTATTTCTTCTAAAACATATTGTGGTTACTCGTTAGAACCGCCTCGGCGAGGCAGTTCTAACGAATACCATCAATTTATGTTTTGAGCAGAAGTATGAAAAATATCAGATATTTTTTATCCGAAAATTTTCATTTTTTGGTGGTAAAATTGTCTGTATATTTGAATAGGCGTGCTTTCGTGATGGTCAGCCCCCTTTTTAAATCTATATATCTTTACTACATCTGCTGTTAGTGCCGTGTGACGGCCGTAAAACGTCTTCCTGTACTTCACTATAGTATAGTGTACTTTATATTTTCTGATCCATTCTGGGACTTTTTGAAAATATATAAGGGTCACTGATGAGGCCTAATCGGCCGAAACTAGCTAGTTTGACCCAGAAAACACGGACATTTCAGATATGTTTAGTTCTGTGTGAGTGTTCATTGGTCTCAAGAGTCATTCCCTTTAGAATCTGCTCCCGATGGGAGCAAATTATTTACCTTTCATTACCTTTCAGAAGGGAGCAAAGCATTTTGACAGGGATTTCTCACTCGAAAGTATTTCAATTTCCCCTAACCCATTAAAAACTGAATAAAGTCTCCCACACTATATATATTAGAAGAGTCCATTTTCGATTTTAGGTATGTCAGGCTATATGATATACATGTTCCTACAGAAAAATGGTTGAACTAATTGCAAACAGTGGAGTCCCTGATCAGACGCCGCGTTCTGCGGCGTCTGATCTGGGTCTGCACTGTTTGCCAGTAACCCGTTTAGGGGTCACCAGTCTTCAAAGGGTTAAGCTTTCAAATATAAAACAATAGTAAAAACCCTGATCAGACAGCTCGAATGCGAAGGCTAGCCCTTATCATGCTCATGTTTCACGTCTAAACGTCCATTTCTTACAGGCGACACAACTGAATTTGAAAAGTATTTATGCCAAAGGGAAACAGCGACGGCCTTAATCAAACGGCGCATCCACGCGTAGTCTGGTCAGGACCAGCTCTGTTCGTACATTTAATAAAAATGTAAAAGGTTGCTATTGGAAACAAAGAACACACAAAAAGGCGAAAATCGGAGACTCGGTTTTATCAAGTCTCTTCATACGTAGCAATGCAAATTGCATGGCTGCATACGCCTCCCTACCCCCACCCCCCACCCCCACCCTCTCCTAGCACTGGCTTAAGCGGTATTCGATTTTCAAAGTAACCAGAATTGGCTCTATAGTCCCAAAGGAAATGATAATATAATCTGCACTATGTTCTACAATATACATTCATTCCGTTGGGGGTGGGGGTGGGGGGAACGAAGGCCCGGATCTATCGCGCAGTCAGATCAGGGCCTTCGTTGGCCGCATACGGCATACGGGCCCTTTTCTGGAGCCTCACATTATATTACTGTTATTTGTTTAATATTGACACCTGAGTCCATCTTCTTGAAACCATGGAATAGGAAACTTCGGTTCAGGCTCAGAATTTAATTTCTGCGAACGAGTTTCTAAGAAACGAAACTGATTAAATTTTGTTCCATATATGGAAAGCACCACATAAAACAGAAGCCAAAACAAATATTTTCTGTAAATGTAAACATTCATGAGTTACAGATCATTGAAATTACTTCGAGCTTTAACATACATTTTTCTCGATAATGTTTGAGAATATATATCTTTTAAGAAGCGTTATAAGTAAACAAAATAAAGATGAAGAAAAAAAGGTACTATTTACATTTAGTCGACTTTATTTTATTTTTTTTTTTTTTTCTATTTTAAATCACTTTGTAGCGACATTTTTATAAACATCTGATGTTGTTGTGCTGTACACTGATGGATATTTTCAATATAAAATTAAATTCCACAGAATTTATGTATGAATTATCAACCCCGTATAATTTCCCAGTAAACCCGATTTTTTTTTTTTTTTTTTTTTTTTTTTTTTTTTTTTTCTTGCGATAACTTTTGAAATATCAGAGTTTTTATGGAAACTTTCTAGGATAACAGCTGTAGAGAAAGGCGGGCGCCTGAGATGGTTTCTTGCATTAAAAATTCGAAGTTTACAGTGTAAAGAAGAATTTACGCTTTTCCGAAGTTTTATAGAATTAAGAAGCCGAATAGTACCACCTCTGTTTACCTCAGTGATTGCCACAACCACAGATAAAACTTATGATTTGAATGTAGGCTTCTTCTGGCAGACAGTGAAAGCTGTCTCACTTCACAGATGCGCAGGGTGATGTGAGTCTGCGCCGTGAGCTCAAGCTCAAGGGTACATTTTGTCACACTGCGACTCCATTACGAAAACAAGCCTATTCAAATATACTGAAAATTTTTCCACCCAAAAAAATGAAAGTTTTCAGATGAAAAATTCTAAAAAATTTTCACATTTCTGCTCAAAACATAGATTGTGGGTACTCGTTAGAACCGCCTCGTCAAGGCGGTTCTAACGAGTACCCACAATCTATGTTTTGAGCAGAAATAAGAAAAATAATGTATACTCCTGTAAACCCCAGTTTTACTATATAAAAGTGGGGTTTAAGGGGGTCATAATTATATAGGTATGTTTTCGTGATGAAATACTACGACAAAGCACTTTGATCAAGCACGCTAATTGTTCATGGTCTATTGGCAAATTTGATAGTCTATAAAATGTAGTTTAACAACGACAAACGTACCTTACTCAGGCAAACTACCGGTACAAATCAACAATCTGAAAATGACCTGCGTTACAGAACAGAACAGACATTTTACCAAGACTTGAGATGCCTTTGGGATCTTTTAGCCCGTTCTGGTTACTTTGAAATCAAATATTGCTTAAAACGGTGCAAGGGGCTACAGCCTCACAAAGTACACAGCTATACATGAAGAGACTTAGAAAAACCGAGTCTGCAATTTTCGTTACTTTGTGTATGCTTTGTTTCCAAAAGGTAGCCTGTTTGATTTTTATTTTACTTCACTGCAGCTGGTGTTAAGTGCCGTAAAACGTCTCCCCGTACTTCACCATAGTGCAAATTATATATCTATTGCCTTTGGGATCATTGAGCCTATTCTGTTTACTTTGAAAATCGAATACTGCTTAAGCCGGTGCTGGGCGTGGGGTGGGGGAGCGAGGGGGCTCGTATACAGCCTCGCAAACTATATTGCTGTATATGCTGAGGCTTAATGAATCAATTTCCAGTCGTTCAAAACAGTATACCCGAACACATGTACATTAAATCACTTCTGCACAGCGAATGCATAACGTATCTATCTAAAGATTAAACTAGTGTAGACCATGATCTTATGCCAAAGCACGCGGCGTATGATCAGAGTCTACGCTGTTTGACACGCATCCGGCAATTTTTGCACGTCATCTCGTCAGGACCTTCATTGCTTGCCATTCTGTATTTCAGTTTTGACGGCTGACCCTATTCGCAGCAATGCAAGCCGGTGTACCTTTGTAGGTTACAGATTACCAATGATTTTCCTTATACAGTCGAACCTCGTTATCTCGAACTCGCTTATTTCGATTTACCGCTTATCTCGGTGAAAACCTGGTCCCTGTTTTAACATGAAACTATGACAACAGGTAACAAAATAATGTGGAAAAGAGGAGAAATTGCTCCCAAGGAGCAATTCCTCCTCTTTTCCACATTATTATATATATATATTTCTAACTTCAGTAGTCAAATTACATATTCATTTGTTAAATATGGTTGTTCAATTTATTGTTTTCCGCACTCTCTCAACTCTGATATGTCGAGGTACGGATATCTCGAAGTGTTTCAGTGAGTCCCTTGGAATTCGAGATAACGAGAGTCGACTGTATATTTTATACATTTTTGCAAATGGTCTACAGCCCACAACTTTTTCGTTTTATGTTCAAATGGTCAATATTTGGTACTTGCCTGTCATCAGTCCCTCTAACGTTTTCAAAATAAGGTTATGTGTCAAGTAATCAACTTCCGCCGCTTCGAAGGCACTGACACAAATTTTGTAGGAGTACACGGGCGGTGTAAGGATAATTTGTACCCTAGATTATTTTCTGCTTTCATATTCAAAGCAATAAGCATATACAGTCGAACCGCAATGACTCGAACATATTTGGGACAATATTCGTTCGAGACATGGGTAGTTCGAGCCACTGAGGGTTAATCATGACACCAGTTCAGGAAGCAAATAGCGATAATTTAAGGAAATCTTTTCGATTTTCTACACAATGATTGTATGTTGAGTGTACTCGATGAGGCGATTCCAATGAGTACACACAACATACCATTTCATGATAAAATAAGAAAAAATCCCTAAATATTTTTTTTCTTGAGCTATTGGAAGGATTTTGTAGGGACGGAAAAAAGAGTTCGAATCATCCACGGTAAACGAGCCACCCGGGTGTCAGCCATTGGGGTTATACTGTACAGGTTTGCTAAAATCTATTGTAGAATTGCCTGAATTATGCATGTTGACCAAGTCTGGCATCAAAGCAGGTAAAACACTTTAGAAACGGGCTAAACATTTGGAAATATTAAATATGAAACTATATATATTCGAATGAACCAACCCTGTGCTCTGTAAATTTTAGCAGTCCGTGACCATAATACAATATGAAAGAGGCTACGTCAGAATCTCAGGTGTGATATGTTTGTCTGCCATAAGGTACTGTTTTTCGCTTGTCGAAACCTATATGATCGTTTAATGATCACTTAAGTTTGCGTGCAAGAAAAGCAGGATTTCTAACATGCGTGATGAAAACTAGTTAAACCATAAGAGCCGAAACGTCCGAAAAGGTACCATTGTACATACGAGTCCAGCGAAGATTCAGATCAGCCTGCGCATTCGCGAAGTCTGATCTGAATCTTCACTGGGCGCGTTTTGATAGCCAAGGATGCAAAGTTTCTTCATGCGGACAACGAAGACTGATCAGGCTGCGTGGATGCGTTGAGCGCACGTCAGAAGGTACGTTTTCTCACGTTTCGGCCCGTTAAAAGATATCGGCCATTTGTTTGTGTAAACATCTTAAAAAGCATCTGATATGATCTTGATTCATAAAGCTCTCAAGTGACCGTGTCTATGTCCATGGTCACGTGTTTCCTAGTGCATGCGTGACTGTTACTGTTGTTTTTCAACATAAGAAGATGGGTTTGCATGTCATTTTATAATTTTAGTCCCCTACACTCTTAGTACTTGTCTTGGCCCTATATTTATAAAAGTGTATGAAGATGGCATGGAGTTTGAAGTATGGGTATTCGATATATTCCGTGATAGTAAAGTATAGTAAAGTAACGGTTAAGTGTATGAAGTTGGCTTGGAGTTTGAAGTATGGAGTTTGGTATTCGATTTATTCCGTAATAGCAATGTATAGTAAAGTAACGGTTAAGTGTATGAAGTTGGCTTGGAGTTTGAAGTATGGAGTTTGGTATTCGATTTATTCCGTAGTAGTAAAGTATAGTAAAGTAACGGTTAAGTGTATGAAGTTGGCGTGGAGTTTGAAATATGGAGTTTGGTATTCGATTTATTCTGTAGTAGTGAAGTATAGCAAAGTAACGGTTAAGTGTATGAAGTTGGCATGGAGTTTAAAGTATGGAGTTTGGTATTCGATTTATTCCGTAGTAGTAAAGTATAGTAAAATAACGATTAAGTGTATGAAGTTGGCTTGGAGTTTGAAGTATGGAGTTTGGTATTCGATTTATTCCGTAGTAGTAAAGTATAGTAAAATAACGATTAAGTGTATGAAGTTGGCTTGGAGTTTGAAGTATGGAGTTTGGTATTCGATTTATTCTGTAGTAGTGAAGTATAGCAAAGTAACGGTTAAGTGTGTGAAGTTGGCATGGAGTTTGAAGTATGGAGTTTGGTATTCAATTTATTCTGTAGTAGTGAAGTATAGCAAAGTAACGGTTAAGTGTATGAAGTTGGCATGGAGTTTGAAGTATGGAGTTTGGTATTCGATTTATTCCGTAGTACTAAAGTATAGTAAAATAACGATTAAGTGTATGAAGTTGGCATGGAGTTTGAAGTATGGAGTTTGGTATTCGATTTATTCCGTAGTAGTGAAGTATAGCAAAGTAACGGTTAAGTCTATGAAGTTGGCATGGAGTTTGAAGTATGGAGTTTGGTATTCGATTTATTCTGTAGTAGTGAAGTATAGCATAGTAACGATTAAGTGTATGAAGTTGGCATGGAGTTTGAAGTATGGAGTTTGGTATTCGATTTATTCCGTAGTAGTAAAGTATAGTAAAGTAACGGTTATGGTTGGGCAAAATCGATATTCCAAGTTGCGAATCCCAAGCCAACACCGCACACTCTATTCATCATCTGATATGCAAACGTTGTTGTATTCTGAAGTTGCAATACTTTTTGTTTAAGTCATTTTGCCACATGTTTTGACAAGGCTAAAATGGAAGCGAATTGATATCATGCGATGAATAAAATAACACATCTATTAGCTTTTTTTTTATTTTAGAGAAAACAAAATACTGATTTTTTTCATGGATGAAAGAAAAAAAAACTTCTCGTCAACTTAGAATGAGGTAAACTTTCAAAATTGCATTTAACTGTTTCGGTACCTAATTTCAGACGACATTTGCCGTCTGTTTTTTTTTTTTGTTTTTTTTTGTTTTTTTTTTGTTTATTATTATTATTATTATTATTATTATTATTATTACTATTATTATTTGAACAAACTATCGTTTGGAAAGACCGTCATATGTAAAGTTGAAAGACTGATTGTCAAACAGCGTAGATCCAGATGAGACCGTCTCATCTGGTTCTATGCTGTTTGCAAAAGCCTATTATTATCGCCTATGGCAGTGAAAGAGTTAAATGGCCCAGATACATTTGGTAAATTTTCCGCCAGTCGTACAAAGGAGACAAATTTCTTGACGTCCTGTTTACTTTTCTATGAATTATTCCCCTTCTGCCCCCCTCAGGGGCGAATTCTTTTCTTTTAGAGTAGACACCGTTCCAGATTTTTGCCCAGGACCAATCAGTATTATGCAAATTCTGCAAAGTACATTGCGGTCATATGAAGAGTCTCGATAAAACCGAGATTTCGATTTTTGTTTTGTGGTTCTGTTTCCAGATGCGACCTTTACAAAGTCACAAATGTGCATTTTGGATGTTTCACTCATTAAACATGTCGAACTATGTAATAACATGTACACGCTCCACTGATGATGGTACTCACTTACCTGACATGAAATATTTTTCATGACAACGAAAAACTCGATAGTTAGAGTTATGAAAGCGACAGTCTTTCAACAAATCAGGAAGTATAATATTGTTTCTGTTTTAGCGCTTAGCACTCTGGGTAAAATTTTCAGCAGACAACATTATGATTTTTTTTTATTTTCCCCAGAAAACTAGATTTGACATTTCATGTAATTTGTCTCTAATGGAGACAATTTCCATGAAATTCAAATTCTGTTTTCTGGGGAAAATATCATCAGTTTGTCGTCTGCTGAGTTACATGTAGTCCAGAGAGAGGTTAAGATAAAATAATTTTACATGTACAGCAGAGAGGCGCCATAGCGTTTGACTGCGGTGCTGAAGGTGGTGGGTTCGAAGCCACCTCTGATCAACATGACGAAAACACGCGCATTCAAATACATTGAAAATTTCAGCACAAAAAAATGAAAGTTTTCAGATAAAAATTCTGATATTTTTCATATGTCTCTCAAAACATAGATTGTGGGTACTCGTTAGAACCGCCTCACCGAGGCGGTTCTAACGAATTCCCACAATTTTTGTGTTTGAGTAGAAATAAGGAAAATAATGTATAGCCCTGTAAACCCCATTTTTACTATATAAAGTGGGGTTTAAAGGGGGTCAAAATTATATATGTATGATTTCGTGATGGACTGAAAAACTCTCCCTGTTCACCCAGCAGTGAATGGGTACCTTACGGGGGACAGTTTGAGGCAGTGAAAAGAGACGATAGGATGCCATTGTTCATATGCTGTAGCCCAAGATACGATGGGCTCTGCCCTAGGTTGCTATGGGACACATTTACCTTTTAGATGAGCAGTAAAACTTCAATTACTCAAATATAGATGGCTCGTTTGCCTTAGCTGAATCGAACTCGTTTTCCAATCCCTTGGAAAATCTTCCGATAGCGCAAGAAAACAAGTATTTACGGGTATTATAGTGAATTTACCATATTTATCATGAATATGTATGTTGTGTGTACTCATTAGAATCGCGTCATTGACGCGATTCTAATGAGTACACTCAACATACCATTATTATATACAAGATCGATAAATTATCTCCATTTGTGTCCTGACCTGGCCCTAAAATTAACACTAAGTGGCTCAAAATACCCATGTCTAGAACAAGGGGGCAGTGTCAACAAGCTTTATTTTTACCCGAGCCGATTTTTTTGTTAATCCTCTTAAATGACCACTTATGTGTTGGCTTTCTGTAAAAAAAAAACTCTTGTAAACTCTCTGTAAGCAACCTATTTATTTTCAACGGGCTGACTTTACGAAAAACACAACACGCCTTTATTACAGATTTTTTCTTTTATGTTGCTGGTCATTAATATAGATATATCACTATAATACGTAATATCTTACTTTTTTTATATTACTCTTCTATAGCATGAACGGCTCCCCTTTAATTGTTGATAATTACTTATTACAAAGCAAAAACATGTTGTGAATCTCAAGTATCTCTATTTTTATATGAGATGAAATTTCTATCTGGAAGCCTTTTTCAAGCTGTTTATGTTTTCTGCCTGTCTTGTTACTTAAATCATTGAGGCACCGTATGTTATTCATGACTGCACAACAATGTTGATATTTGTCATGTAAAATTGCAAGAATTTAAAACTGTTGCTTTGCTAACAATGGATCTATTGGTTTTGACCTTAGACTTTAACTGACATAAACACGTTTCCAGTTTTCGTCTTATCTGAATTTCATGACTTTCCTCAAAGAAAAGAATTCAACATCCCTCTTACAGTCACTGACTCTCCAGTATTTGTGAAAACATTTGTTTTTCCTTAGTCATCCTCTCCCCAGTCATCAAATGGCTATCAGATGACAGATATTCTTCTGTGTATACCCTGGCCTGATTAAGGTAGGAAATTACCAAGGCCAACATTCTCAGTACATTCTCTAACAGCCCAAGGAAGTCATAAAGGGCTACCGGTAATATCTTGCTAAATATTATAGCATTTATTTCCGAGCCTGTCTGGACCGTTTCTTTCAGTCTGTTTTGTGTTTTTGATGAAGCCACCATTCACTCTGCAATTGTTATGTTCCCATTGTTGTGATAACGTGTGGTCTGAAGAATTGCAAACTGCACATACCTTTTTTAATATAGCCCACAATACATGGAATCAGACTGATTGACATCATATTGCTGAATGATTTCTATGGTTTTATTTGTCCTTTTCAACAATCCATCTTACTTTTGCTCCCTGTTTCGGTTGATTTGATTCTTAGGTTATACGTAGTTTTTATGACTTTTAGAGGAAACGTTTCAGCTTGTAAACATTTATTACTAATTAAGTCTGTAAAGTCAGCCTTTTTTTCTCTGAATCTTTGTCAGTATAATTACCTGAACATCTACTCCAAACCATTCAGTTACTTGTTATCCTTTTTAGTTACCTGTTATCCTCCCGGTAGTTGTTTTAAACAGTGCAAACAGTAGCTTAATGATTTTGCCATACAGTCGAACCTCGATAGCTCGAACACCGATGGCTCGTTTACCATGGCTTATTCGAACCCGTTTTTGAGTCCCTACGAAATTCTTCCAGTTGATCAAGAGAACAAATATTTAGGGAAATTTTGTCATTTTATCATGAAATTGTATATTGAGTGTACTCATTAGAATCGCCTCATCGAGGCGATTCTAATGAGTACACTCAATTTACAATCATTATATAGAAGATAAAAAAGATTCCCTTAATTATCACCATTTGCTTCCTGACCTAGCGCATGATTAACCCTCAGTGGCTCGAACTACCCATGTCTCGAACAATTTTCCATGGTCCAAAAGAGGTTCGAGCCATTGAGGTTCCACTTTAATTGATTTTTTTAATCAGGCAAGAAAGGCTCTGGTTCGGAGAGAATGTATACTTATTCAGCAACTAGAATCGTTGCTTTTTACAAGAGTGTTTTTTTTTAATGAATAGAATTTGAACGCCGCTACATTAACCAAATACGTATTTAAGTTTGGTGTTTGACAAGAGGCCATATTAGGCGATAGTATTTTTTGTTTACATTATAAAGCTCCAGTGAATCTACTAAAAATAATTTCGAAATGGCCTATCTGTTTGACATTTTGCATTGAGCATTGTTTTCATTTTATTCTGCTATTAATAAAAGATCACTGCATTGTATTAAATGTCGTATGCAATTCTAAAGTCTAGATGTCTGGACTGAGGCAAGCCGCAATTATAAGGTGCATCGTATTTCTTTAATAACTATAAATAATCACAAGTAATTTCAATATTTTGAATAACCACTACGTCTTATTGCTTTTGTTTCATATTGAATGTCTAGTTTTGATGCAGCTGCTTGTACAGAGAAATATACTATTTTGCAATATGCGTTGAATGAAATACATTTTTAAGTAAACTTGTAAGTGCTCCTGACTAATAACACCAATCTATCATCCGCACAAGAAACACATGTACACACTTGTTTACTTATTCGATGTTGCGCATATATCGGTTCTGTTTTATGGTATTTAGGTTATGATAGGCATCAGCTAGGTAAAGGCACAAAACCAACTCAGCTTTGAATACATTGATTATATATTATGATGCAAAAGTGAGGGCGGGAGGGGTTTTGACAGGGAAAAGGATGACTAAGGTAGAAAAATGTTTTCACAAATACTGGAGCGGCTAAATGACTGTAAAGGGGGTGTTGAATTTTTTCTTTGATGAAAATTAGATAAGACGAAAGCTGAAAACGTGTTTATGATAAAGTTCAAGGATCCGTTGTTAGCAAAGTAAAATTAACAACGGATTAAATGCGCCAGAACATATGTATATCAAATATGACGCTTTCTTTTCATATCAGTACTGAATTTTCAACGACTTAAACGATCTATCAGCCTGTGACCATGAAGCAAATCACAGTTCAAACCACTTTTATTTCAAGCGAATTATCAAAGAACAAAGCATTCGATACAATACCATAGGTAAATTCATTCATGTCACTGACCGTTGTAAACGCTTGCAATTAACATGGCAAACATTAACATTACTGTGACGTCATGAATGACATGAACGTATGACAATAACTCAAAGATTTAAGTGATAAGGCAGGCAGAGAACATGTACACGGCTTGTAAAAGGCTTCCGGATAGAAAATCCACCCCATGTAAAAGATATAGATAAGTATGAAATGCATAGCATGTTTTTGCTTTGAAGTGAGTACTCATCAAACATTAAGGGGGAGAAATTCATGCTATAGACAAGCAATTAAATTAAGATTCTACGTATTATAGTAATGCATCTATATAAATGACCAGCAATATGAATGATGAAAAACCTGTAATAAAGGTGTGTTGTGGTTTTTCGTAATGTCGGTCCTTTGAAAATTCATGAAAATTCACTGCCAAGACTATTGTTCTCTAACTCCTCTATATTGCCTCTTACAGCAGAAATAATAACGTGCATTTAAGAAGCCACATAAATGTACTCAACGTCATTTAAAGTTATAGAATTGTATATTAGCTGTAAAGCTGTATATACATTTGTTTATCACCATATAGGTTAATTGAGGGGAAGTTAGCCCACCCACTTAATTTGAATGTATCTTCCAAACTTTTACTCCATTTCAATAAATAGTTGTATACATAAAGCTTATACATAAGTGGTCATTTAAGAGGATAAAACGAAAACCAGCTCGGGTAAAAAAAAAACAGGCCTTCTTGACACTGCTCCTTTTAATGGTCCCAAAGCTGTTCGAGCAATTGGACTTTAACTGTATACCACTGTAAACCTTACTGGCTCGTATAAATAATGAGCTGAGGTAGTGTTTTAACACTTTTGGAGTGGTATAGATATTTCAAAAAAAAATAAAACAATAAATGCTCGATTAAAAAGTATCATTGTTATACATTTGTTTCACGCTGAATCCGTGCGCCAACAAAGGACTAGTCTCTCACCAACAGATATACATCATTCTGCAGAAAATGGTCCTTAGTGTTTATGCCAACAACGTCTATTATACAATTTGGCATTTCATGACCAACTTTGACCAGCTTATTAGAGAGGAAATAGGTGATTTGTGATCGAATGTGGGTAGTAGTACCTAGAAATGATCATACCCCATCTTTAAACAACATAATTGCGAGCATACAAAGCGGCACTGAAAAACAATATTAATTTTAGAAAAATGATGAAAATGCAACAATTCAGACCCTCCTCTCCCAATTGTAGTCGTCGTATAAGGTACCGAGAGCAGATTTTTTTCCAGTTCCGAGGGTAGTAGTACCTAGATATGACTATTACACACCCAAAAATGTTTGTATAGATGCTATCCTAGCTGTCACCTAAAATATCTTACTTTCACAAAATTAAAAGTTGACATTTTTTCCATGAATCAAATGGCGAATATGTTTTGTTCAAGAAAACTTTTGAATTGACCCCTTTGACCTAGTTGATTATCACCAAAGCAAAGGCTGATTGTACACACCGTTTATCCTGATGCAGTTTAGAACAGTTGTCTAATGTGCACCGGTCATAAGTGAGGACAGTGTGTTACATCGTTCTTGTGCAACGGCACTCAGTGCTGGTTTCTCTGTTTTTGATGAAACGAGCGACACCATGACAAAACCAAGAAAAATGACGCACGTACGCGGTAGCGTCATCCTGAGCATCCGAGCATTCTGATCATGGCCTTCTCTACATGAGCTCAGTAGATCGCTTAGGGTACAATGATTCAGATCAGCCTGGGAATCCGACTTGTCTGATCAGAGTTGTCGCTTATACGCTCAATGGGTATCTTAGGATCCACAGTTTCTTCACGCGGACAGCAAAGAGTTTCGAGGGATGGGTAACTTGTGGGTAATTGTGGTACAGGTGTTCGAGCCAGTATTTCGTAACCTACCCCATTCATAGTCCTGGCCTTTGAAAAAAAAAGACCATTCATATACTAGATCGTCTAAAATGTTGACCCATTCATATACTGCCCTTTGATTTTTGTACCCATTTATTGCTGATAATTAGACAAATATCGCAGTCAATGCATTGAATACCAAGAGAACAAGCAGCCTCGAAAAATCTCTGAACGAAAATTATGTGCATGTACCGGGATACATCGGAAAAGTGGGGCCTTTTATATACCAATCCAGAAAAATGGGGTCAATCATATACTTTTTGCTGAAAAAGGGGGCCATTCGGCACGCACATCCGTACTATGCCATATATAAGAAGTTACCCCCCCCCCCCCCCCCCACGCACACACACACACCCACACACACAACACGAGCAAAGAGTGGTCAGACTGCGAGAGTGCCCAGGCTGATCTGAATCGGCTTCGCTAGGCACACGATAATTTTGTTGGTTTATCATGTTTTCGCTCAAATGTTGATAGCTTTCTCCGTCTGCCAATATGGGCAGTTGAGCTTGTGACGAATAAACCAAGGTGTTTTCGTTTATCCCTTTTTTCAAGCGACATTACCCAAAGACGGACTGCAGCTAGGGGTCACCAATAGGTGCCAGTTCGTGAATGATGGTTTTTATAACATATGCGGCCAACAAAGGCTTGGACAAACCTGCGCACCAATACAGCCGCAGCAGAGTCTTTGCTGCTCGAATATAGAGAAAAAATTCCAAACAATGATACTGGTCACAATTAACAGGCTGTTCTCAACTTTGTAAATACAGGACGCGGGATCATGCATCTACATGCAATATATCACTCGATGGAACAATCAAAATTCTGCAAATTGTGAGGTCAATTTTCGGCTCGCAAATCAAAATTATGAACTAAAGGAATATGGTTTTCAGTGCAGTAGGAAATTATTCAGTCTAGGCAGCCTCTTGTTTAGTAATGTGGTCGTCTTATCTGTATTGGGGCCAAATGTTGTTTCCGGGTAAAGAGCTGCATTTATCTACTAGGTGAACACACTGCCAGGCGCTTATAAAACATTGCTTATAATCTTGACATTTCCATGAATGATATTCCCTCAAATGTGCGATCGTGTCTAAAATATTTCATTTATCCAGAGAAATTCATATTTCAAATAACTGCTGAAAACTTCATTGAAAAATCTTTTTTAAATATGGCGATATAAAATTTTACAGGGAATATTACCTGTGTCTTAATTAAGTGCGTAAAGCGCCTGGGTGATCAAGATCAATATTGGACAGGAAGTGACATGTCACTATTTAACAGAATCCACCGGATTCATGCTATCTCAGTTATAACATATTTAAACCCTTTTACTTCTTAAATGAGCCACAGCATGAAAAGATGACATAATGATCTTTGTTCCCAGCGAATGACTCAGATCAGCCTCTGCAATCTCAGTCTGGTCAGAGTCTTTGCTGTCTGCAGAAAGAAATCTTGCGTGTTTGTTAATTTGTTAATCCACTGAGCCCAAAGCGCAGATCCTGGTCAGACTGAGTGGAGTTTTTATTGGGTACGCATGTCATTGTATGGATTGGACATGGTGAGTCTCTATTTGCTTGCATGCCCTATAACATTGAAGACCAGATGGAATACTGGCTTCATAAATAATGTGCTACCGTCTAGACATAATGTGTTAAGTTGTGATTTTCTAAAACGTTCATGTTTAGTGGTTAGTATATATGTAACAGGTAAAAAATGCAAATCACATTTTCCAAGACAGGACCAGGTCCGCTGGACTGGAAGTCTTGCACTCTACCGCGTCACTATAAAAGCTGGCGTGTACCGCAAAGCAGTACAGTTGTGTTGTATACCTATACCCGCTGACATATACGATAGTTTATTCTGTAATGAAGCTATGGTTATCCCCAGTATAGTTAATGTTTCAAAACATTCTCAAATAAAAAAAGGAATTTGAACACGTGCACTGACATGCTTTTCGACACGAATGCTTCTTAATGCGATGTTCTGTTATTTATTCAGACTCTTAATGGATAGACCAGCATCAATGGTATTTGATATCCAAACTTGAGTTCATAATAATCTTCCAGTTAGGCTTTGAATAGATGAAGCTAAAAGTTGTGTGGGCAAAATTTCTAAGTTAACGAGGAACCTTTAATGATGTGTATACTTTCTAGCCTAGGCGCACTGGTTGTGTATAACGTTTATTAATCCACAAAAGGGGATATTTTTCTTATTTCTCCATAAAAACAACGGTTGTCGTACTCATTAGATGCGAAGGCGCTAGCTATGAGTACCAGCAATCTCTGAGCCCACAATAGTATTTTTTTTTTCAAAAGAGAAATAAGAGCAGTATTCATCCAGGTATATTTCATCAAGGGAAATCTAAGCCATGAAATAGTCCTTATAAAACACAGGGAAATTATAAAGATTTGTTATAAAGCACTTGAAGACAGATTTACGCAGATCAAAGAATTTAACTGAAAGAATTAAGAAAAAACATTGAGATATGGTTTACAACCTTGTTTATCTTTTGGATAATATTTTTATTAGATTTGGAACTAAACTTTATAGGCAAACTATTGGTATTCCGATGGGAACTAATATTGCTCCTCTTGTTGCAGATTTGTTTCTTTTTTGTTATGAGAGAGATTTCATGAAGTCTCTCTAACGTGAAAATCAGGCTGACATTATTGAGGCTTTCAATTCAACTTCAGGATACCTTGATGATTTATTAAATATTGACAATATTTACTTTGACCAAATGATAGACCGGATATACCCTACAGAGCTCCAATTATAAATAGAGCAAATTCTTCCGATACCAAGGCACCTTTTTTGGATTTGAATCTATGTATTTCTAATGGTACGGTTTCCACCAAAATTTATGATAAACGGGACGATTTTGATTTTGATATAGTCAATTTCCCTTTTCTGGATGGCGGATGTCCCCCGGCGTACCTCATATGGGGTAAACATATCTCAACTTATTAGATTCGCCAGAGCTTCTTCGAATCTTAATGACTTTAACTACCGTAATAAAGCCCTTACTGCCAAACTTCTTAGGCAGGGCTATCGTTATTTTAAACTTCGTAAGGCGTTTTCGAAATTTTATCGCAGACACAGTGCCTTGTTAGAAAAATATAGCGTCAGTCTGAAAACACTTCTGCACCAAGGTATATCGGAACTAGAATTTTACGGTGACTTAGTGTACAGATTTAGAAAAATTGTAGGTAAATCTAACTTTTCGGAGCAATTCAGAAAACTTATTAACCGTTATAAAAGAATTGGCTATAGCCTGGATATTATGCGGCAGGCTGCATGCCTAGTTGTCGACCCAATCATTGTTGATGGCTATGCTTCACTCTTTAATTGCACGACGGCGGTTCGGGCCTCAGATCCAATGACGGCCTCTTCGTAAAACTTTAACCGGTGGGTTGGGGCTTGACGATATGTCTTTGGCTTGACCCGCCGTGGTTCAGCTATTGGTTTTCATTTACTCTGGCATACAGTAGAATTAGCCATGTGTACTCGTCTCTGTTTATTATTGTGATTAATTTGATTTTTGTGTTTTCGCTTTGATGCATTGACTGAGTTGGGAGCCTTTATGCGACCCGAATTTTTATGTGTTTCTGTATTAAGAGTAGCATCGGGACCCAGGGTGAAGTTAGTTAGCTGTAAAAGTGCTTTAAACCCCCCGGTGGTTTACTCTACTGATCGTTCTAAGGCGGTGGTCCCGGTGTTAGTCTTACTCTTTGTTGCTTTGCGGTTTATTCTACGAGGCGATTTGTTGTATGTCTTTCCATGTGTCATTTTGTTCTTGTGTTTTTCAGTCCTTTTAGTATTGCGATTACCTCGCTTGGGGAAGAGAGAGCTAATCTTAGAGCTTTTCGTACGTTTGTTCGATTTGTGCTTGTTTGGATTTGTCGGTTTCCTCTTCCTCTTGGTGTCTGGGAAGGGCTGCGGTTTGTGATTGTTGCACTCCCTGGACTTTTCTCTTACCTTTTTTTTTTTTTTTTTTTACAAAGTGCAAAATTATATATCTATAAAAAAATAGGACTAACAGTTTGTACCTCTTCATAACCCCTGTTTTCACTACATATTACACAAGGCGCAGTTTTTCAAACTAACGATGTCCTTAGTTAACGATTCATTAAAATTTACATCGAGTGATACGCAAATATGCTGAAATTTTTTGCTGAAAAAATGTGTGTGCAAAAGCTACTCACATTGTTTAGCAAAAAATATTAGAATATTGTGTATTGAATCCGCTAAAATAGTAAACGAAATGACCCTTAACGAGCTCGTTAAGCTAACGACGCTTTGAACAACTGGGCTCAGACGTTTTATCGTAATGGCATCTTGCTCTTTTGTAAAGCCTGATCAGGAAGTCTTTTTTACTAGTTTGTTTCTGTTGTTTATTTATTTATTTATTTATTTATTTATTTATTCTTCAGTATATATTTCAAAACCCAGGTCTTTTGTGTTTATGATGAGAATTTGTACACCTCAGTCAACCCAATGGGGTCATGTCGAGCGCGTTCAGTTCACCTAACCACACTTTTACCGAGCAGGCTTAGTCCTCTAAGCGGTTAACCAGTATTGCGCACATTCTTTTGCCAGAAACTGACAACTGCCCTTCTTGAATCAACGGAAGGGAGAGAATGACCGCAGAAAATATTTCATAATCATTCTCAAGGAAATAATGTTGCCGACCCGGCGGGGGTCCTACCCGCAACCTCCTGATCACAAATCGGACGTGCATCCAACTGAGCCACCAAGGCTGACACAAAATCCAGGTCTACCACAGACGAACAGCGAAGATTCCTTATCATACTTCCATAATTGTATATTCCTTTCAGCCCTGCAGACCGAGACACATTTTAACCGTGTATATCCTGAAGAGATGGCTAGTTATGAGCCGTTTTATCAGGATCCACACTGTTTGCAATTCTGCATTGATTTTTGACTGAGACCTCTATTTGGAACAATGGTTCTGGTCAAAATCAAAAGTGGAAAAGTCCAGTTCAGAAACTAGGGGATGAAGGAATATACACTGCTTTTAAACTAAATTACCTTTCTTGTCGGCATTTTCGCTAATCAATACAAAATGTTCCTAATTTATATATTTCACCAAAGAGAGAATGTAACAATCTCTGGTTTCATTATTGTCTATAGCCACACATTCAGAGCCATACTATCATATCTGAAAGACTAAATTAGTTTCTGATATGTCTATAATTAGATACCTATAAAAGGCTATTAGTGGTCTGAATTTAGGAAATAATTGGTCAGGTAATATGACACCGCCATCATATCTCATGATGGCATTACGCGTCAAGTGTTATGTAACGTGTGTTCACAGCATTTTTATGACATGGCGTTACCCACTTAACAAATCTAAAATTATGTACAAAATTTATAACAATTTGGCACCAACCTATTTACAGGAGTTATTCCAAATGCGCGATGTGAATCTCGATAATACTGCGTCTAATTTAAGCTCTGTGACTCACAAGAATTACTTGTTTCCACAACCGAAATGCAATTTATTCAAAGGTAGTTTATCATACTCAGGCGTTGTGGTTTGGAACAGCATCCCCATTGACATAAAAAATTCAAAATCACTGGACATTTTTATACAGAAGTGTACTGATTGGATTAAAGGTTAATAATCATTTTATAACATGTACAATACTCAGGCCT
This sequence comes from Anodontia alba, assembly GCA_964016985.1. Taxonomy (NCBI): domain Eukaryota; kingdom Metazoa; phylum Mollusca; class Bivalvia; order Lucinida; family Lucinidae; genus Anodontia; species Anodontia alba. The sequence continues at coordinate 75,556,754 of OZ024825.1, forward strand.
CCGTCGTCAGTAATTCAGAACTTCGATTACGTATATTGTATTTGCTTTTTTTATAATGAATCTCTCTCTCTCTCTCTCTCTCTCTCTCTCTCTCTCTCTCTCTCTCTCTCTCTTGCTTGTTGTCATGTTGTATGTATATGTTACATGCTATCCTTAATCAGTCATAGCTACTACATTTACGCATAAAACCATATGCCATGGCATAGTTTTCTATTAGAATAGTGACACGAGATAAAGATACTTTTTGTCCTCTATGAGAACGCTCTCAAATACGCATGCCTATTCATCTAGCGGAGGCGGGCCCCCGTAGCACAGTTGATAGGAGAGTTGTCTCTTAATCCATTATGTCTCTCACCGTTGTGGTTCGAGCCTCGCTCGGGTGACGTGTGGGAAACCCAAATTCTGCTTACGGAAGGTCAGGTGTTTTTTTCCCCGGGTTCTCCGGTTTACGCTCACTTTTGATGAACGATCGGCTCGATATAAGTGAAATATTCTTGAAAGGGCCGTAAAACCCCAATCAAAAAAAAATCATCTAGTGGAGCTAGATGTCTGATTACCTTCGTTGTCTGGTCAATTTGCTTCATGTCTGCGAGCAGGCAGTTGCTCCTTGGGCCTTTGCTGGTCGCATATACCATAAGTACCATTATCTCGTGCACCACTCCATTTTAATCATTGTTTTAAATAACTTGTTGTATGTATTTGTATGTATGTAGTTTTGTTGAGGGCCCCAAGGAATATTGGTAAAACCAATTGGGCTACCCTCGTAAAATAAAGAATTTACTTACTTACTTTACTTACTTCAATTGAAAACATAACCGGTTGTCGTGGTTGGTGTGGTCGGTGTGATGACTTTACGCGCCAGTAATTAAGTGTTATATAACGTTAGGTCATATCCTTTTAATGACATGGCGTTATCCACTTAATGCTAGAGACGTCACAATGAGCCTTGTCAAGCGAGAAAGTGCCTTCGGACATGCGCTGTGGAATCTTGTAGATAACAGTGGACAGGCTTAATTTCATCGAAGGAAAAAGGGCAATACAGTCGACTCCCGTTATCTCGAATTCCAAGGGACTCACTGAAACACTTCGAGATATCCGTACTTCGACATATCAGAGTTGAGAGAGTGAGGAAAACAATAAATTGAACAACCACATTTAACAAATGAATATGTAATTTGACTCCTGAAGTTAGAAATATATATATATAATAATGTGGAAAAGAGGAGCAATTTCTCCTCTTTTCCACATTATTTTGTTACCTGTTGTCATAGTTTTATGTTAAAACAGGGACCAGATTTTCACTTCGAGATAAGCGGTAATTCGAAATAAGCGAGTTCGAGATATCGAAGTTCGACTGTATTCCATATGTTTCTTTGCTTTCACGGCTCAATATAGAGACAAGATAAAATACTGCAGGTATTTTAACATAAAAATGTGTGGTAGAACTATTTCATAGTAAGTTTGCTTCAAATGTTTAGAGCTGTCTGAGAAACAAGACTTTTTGAACACCGTGGTAAATTTTTCTCGACAGTGCCCATTCTGTTATTATAATAGCATAAGCGTTTTTCATTTAAAAAGCATGATACAAGTCGCTGTGGACGCCAATACTGGCCGAAAAAGTGGCGATATTGTAAACTACATTGGCAAAGAGACCCATGAAAAGTTCGAACTTGGTTTAATAAAATGACAAAATGTCCCAAAGTAATTGTGGATTTTTATTCAAATTATGCCCAGCTCTATGGAAATTTCGCGAAATCACCTTTCGGCAAAAAAGGCCATTCAAGCAAACCATACCAAGAGATGAAAAGCGATTACAATTCATATGATTCCACTTTATGGAAAGCTCACCCGCGTGATAAAAATGCTTCAAATATCATTAAAAGCATACGGAATTGTACATTTTTGTCAGCCACTTGCTCTCCTTTTTTGCCACGTTCGCGACACTTTCAAAGCGATCAACTGTCGTCACGAGATGTTTACTACCTGGCCTCGGAACGAGTACAGTCAGTGAAAATTGTGTTCGCGCGACACTGGTGAAAAAGGCAAAGCAAAATAGTGCAAGAAATAACGCGAAATATAGCAAAACGTTTTCAGTTTTATGCATTAATAGCGATAGAACATAGTTTTTCAATGCATACACATTTGCAAGGTCCCTCGGAAGGTGTTGAAAACCTCCCTCGGGACCTGGAGAATGTTAATGCATGAAAAAACAGGTTTGATCCCCATATTATTGTATAAAAAGCGGTGCCGTACACTATTAACAGCCGTGCAGTAACCGGCAAAAAGCCGAATATTTACAATGATATCCACGTGCTGTTAATGCACAGCTAAGCAAGTTTCAGTATGCTCGTACTAGGGCCACCGAATAAATCTGCCACGCTATGATATTTGAAAGCGATCGATCTAACATAGTTTGAACATAGTTTTATCAATACATTAAAATTCGCCAGGTCCCTTGGAAGGTGTTCATTGAACACCTTCCTTGGGACCTTGCGAATGTTAATGCATAAAAAAAACATGTTTGATCCCTATATTGAAGTATGAAAAACATCGGGTCAAAAGCAAAATAAGTGAACCCCAAAAGGGATCATGTAAACTTTGCACGCGACCCAATGCTGTTCATACATCAATGTACTTTAAATAAATCGCTTTTATTATTTGTATTCATAATATTTTACATCTTTTATTTTACGAAAAAATCTCGTTCGAGGAAAAAATTGAAATAAGAGAGCATTTGCTCGCAGTTTTCTTTTCAACACCGAAACAGCAACGTTGACGTCACTAAATGATCATGTAACGTCACGTGAGCCAATGTATTCATTGAAGTATGAACAACATTATCATCTAAAAGTTAATTATTAGTTTCTGTAAATGCTCTGAGAATGTTAATATTCCTTTATTTTCTGTATATGCATCACGAAAACATACCTATATAATTTTGACCCCCATAAAACCCACTTTTATATAGTAAAACTGGGGTTTACAGGGGTATACATTATTTTTCTTATTTCTGCTCAAAAACATAGATTGCGAGTACCAACAATCTATGTTTTTAGCAGAAATATGAAAAATATCAGAATTTTTATCTGAAAACTTTCATTTTTTGGTGGTGAAATTTTCAATATACATGTATCGGAAAAGGCGTGTTTTCGTAATCGAAAGTGAAGTTGCACGACGTCAGGCGGGTGCTATTAAGCTGTTGAAAATAAAAATATTAGTGAAGCTACCCAGGAAATACTAACCTACATGCCAATCATTTAAAACTGTGTTAAAGTTCTTTGACAGAACAACATTGATCATACATACTTAAATTATTTGTTTCATTTAAGTGAAATAGCCGATTCCATACAGTTTCGGTACTTTTCCGCGATTCACGCGTTATCCAAATCATGTGGCGCTATGTCACATGACTATACGTCAGCAAATAGATATCGGATTAAGAAAAAGGGCGGGCCCTTCAGCTTTAGCAAGACTGAGTGCATCATTTTTCCAAGACACTTGGGAAAAACTAATGTTATTTCATTAATTTGAAACTTTTGCAATCCTTTACACGACAATCGCGGAAAAGAAAAACTCTGTGCTTCCGCAAGAATTCACTCAAGGGCACTGGGAACCAATTGTGTCATGACAGCTGATTGGTTAAAAAAAGCGAAGGGGTAATTATTTTGTGTAAGGCGATCCGCATTTGGTTAATGATAAAGATGAATTAAAACTTATTATTCTAATTTGAAGAAAAGTGATAGTGTGTAATTTCCTGATTGTTTCAAAGAAATGAACGTTTCTGTTTGTGTTTGCTAGAGCCAAAAGAAGAAATGGTAAAATTTCAAAGTTTGAATTATTGATACCTGCCAACTGAGGGGTTGCTACATTCAGCCTCCAAAAAGGCTATGCTACATTCAGCCTCCAAAAAGGCTATTGACAGTGATGTTTTTACTTATTTATTTTGCTTTGCTAAGCCTGGTCTTTGAATAAAAACAAAATTTGGAAGCACAGCCATACCCTGAAATGAACTCTTGACTACCAAAAAGGGTGGAATTACCATGGAGTTCTATGGGAAAAATAATTAGTTTCCTGTACCCTACAAACACTGTGCGCTGCCATTTTGTTTTTATCCCGACTTTGACAGGTCAGTGAAATTTTTCTGATGGCTATGCTTCACTCTTTAATTGCATGACGGCGGTTTGAGCCTCAGACTCAATGACGGCCTCTTCGTAAAACTTTAACCAGTGGGTTGGGGCTTGGCGATATGTCTTGGCCCGCCGTGGTTCAGATATTGGTTTTCATTTACTCTGGCATACAGTAGAACTAGCCATGAGCACTCGTCTTTGTTTATCATCGTGATTAATTTGATTTTTTATGTTTTCGCTTTGATGCATTGACTGAGTTGGGAGCCTTTACGCGAACCGAATTTTTATGTATTTCTGTATTAAGAGTAGCATCGGGACCCAGGATGGCTAGCTGTAAAAGTGCTTTTAAGCCCCCGGTAGTTTATTCTACTGACCGTTCTAAGGCGATGATCCTGGTATTGTTCTTACTCTTTGAACTGTTTTTTCTGTATGTGTTGTGACGCTAGCATTGTGGTCACCGTCTTCAATAGCTGCCCACTTTGCTTTCTGTTTTACTAGTTGTGTTGTGATGCTAGCATTTTGGTCCCTTCAACAACTGCCCATTTTGCTTTCTGTTTTACTAGTTGTGATTAAGAGTGGCATCGGGACTCAGGGTGAAGTTGGCTAGCTGTAAAAGTGCTTTAAATCCCCCGGTGGTTTATTCTACTGACCGTTCTAAAGCGGTGGTCCCGGTGTTAGTCTTACTTTGTTGCTTAGTGATTTATTCTACGAGGCTATTTGTTGTATGTTTTACCTTGTGTTATTTTGTTCTTGTGTTTTTCAGTCCCTTCAGCATTGCGATTACGTCGCTTGGGGAAGAGAGAGATAATCTTAGTGCTTTTCGTACGTTTGTTCGATATGCGCTTGTTTGGTTTTGTCTGTTTTCTCTTCCTCTTGGTGTCTGGGAAGGGATGCGGTTTGTGATTGTGGCACTCCCTGGAATTTTTTCTTACCTTTTTTTACTCTACTGACCGTTCTAAGGCGGTGGTCCCGGTCTTACTCCTTGTTGCTTTGTGGTTTATTCTACGAGGCGATTTGTTTTATGTCTTACTTTGTGTTATTTTGTTCTTGTGTTTTTCAGTCCTTTTATCATTGCGATTACCCCGCTTGGGGAAGAGAGAGCTAATCTTAGTGTTTTTCGTACGTTTGTTCGATTTGCGCTTGTTTGGTTTTGTCTGTTTCCTCTTCCTCTTGGTGTCTAGGAAGGGCTGCGGTTTGTGATTAAGGCACTCCCTGGACTTTTCTTTCACTTTTTGATGTTTTTTTTTTTTGTTGTTGTTTTTTTGTTTTGTTTTTTGTTTTTTTTTTTGTTTTTTTTTTTTTGTTTGTTTTTTTTTTTGGCGCGCGTTTTGCTGGATACCATTTTAATTTACTGTGCATTTGTCTGAAACCTAGCGGTCCCTATTCTTACATGAAATGAGATGGAAAAGCTCGTGGTGGCAGCTAGATACACAAGGTGTCAACAAACCATTTACATTTAAGTCATAGTAAATACGAGGGATGTTCGAAATGAATTGCTTATGTCCTCTAGCTCGATATCCACGTGGGGCACGATAAAAACCAATACATGCCTGTATAGGGCTATTCAATATCTACACAATGGTGTATAAATGTACATGTTAGACTAAGTGTAAGACATAAAATTTGCCATTTGAATACACGCAGTCATTGACCACTGCAGTAAAAATGGTTGGTAGAAGCATCGACAAAAACGATGAAATACTGGCTTACATCAAAGCTCGCTCAAAACTTGGTTGTTCTTTGAAGAAGCTGATGACTGAAATTTCTACTGCTTTTGGACCTTCTTGTGTGTCTTATGACACAGTTCGGCGGTGGAAAAAGAAATTTGAGTCTGGTGTAGAGTCCATCAAAAATGCACCGAAATCAGGTAGGCCAAAATCTGCATCTCATAAAGAAATCGTTTCCAAAATAAAGGAAATCATTGGAGGAGATGCCAGATTTACAGTTCGTGATATTGCACGAAAGGTAGGCATATCACTATCAACGGTTCACCTTATTTTGAAGAAGCATTTAAAAGTCAGAAAGATTTCTGCTAGATGGGTGCCACATCTGTTGACTGACGAGCAAAAGAGGCAACGGGTTAAAGTGGCCAAAAAGCTGCTTCAAATGTTTCCAAAATATGACAAAAAGCAGTTTGCCAATGTCGTCACAGGTGATGAAACCTGGGTCCATTATTTTGAGCCCGTCAGAAAGGTTAGCAATAAGATCTGGGCCACTAAACACAGCAAACACCCAATAATTGCCAAACGTTCTTTGAGTACAAAGAAGGTTTTGTATGCAATCTTCTTCTCTGGTGAAGGAGTCGCAATAAAAGTGCCAGTGAAAAATGGCAAAAGCATCACCGGAAAATACTACAAAGACGTAGTACTGAAGAAACTGAAAAAAGTAGTATCAGAAACGACGCCCTGCCACTAGTTTTAAACATGTCCGTCTTCTACATGACAATGCCCAAGCTCATACCTCCGCAATAGTTACGGCGTTTTTGAAAAAAAAAAAGTAACTGTTTTGCCTCACCCCACGTATTCACCAGACCTTGCCCCATGTGATTTCTTTTTGTTTCCGAAATTGAAAGCATTCCTTGCTGGGCGGAAATACCAGTCCCGACAGGCACTTGGATCTGCCATTCATCAGTACCTTATCACTGTGCCCAAATCAGCGTACCGTGACGCCTTCAAGAAGTGGATACATCGGCTGAAACTTTGCATTTCTAGCCACGGGGAGTACTTCGAGGGCATGAAATGAGTACTTTTGGGCTAACTTGAAATTTGAAGTCTCCAGATAGAAATAAGCAATTCATTTCGAACATCCCTCGTACATATAGTATAAAGAAATGGCCGACTGATTAAACTCCACGTCCAGCAAACATGCAACGTTGTAGCGGCGGCGGCTGTTGCGTCGTTGAGTGTTTGCTGGAACGTTTCGGTTACTGTTAGTCAGTGCTGGAGCAACATGGCAGCGGATCCATTTTTGGGTTTAACATGAAAATATTTGTTAGGTAGCTGGCAGATTTAAGGATAATCTATCGGCTGTCAATACATGGTGGCGAAATTTGCCACCTTTACATTTCATCATAAAATGTCAACAAAAGTCACTAATGACATGCGTTTTTAAGGTATATCAAGTGGTTATTAACAGATAAATATACACTTTATAAATACGAAAAAACAACCTTCTAACTTGTGCAAATTCGAGACAAAAAGTTTCCTTTCCTTTTTCATAAGTACATAAAATACTAACGCCAGTTTGTTTTACAATGTTCCGTCTAGAGCAGCCGGAAATTAAAATATCCAAAAGCTTTCAAATTACAACGCAATATGTGTATGTATGTAGGTACCCAAACTGATACACAAAACTAATATATTGTCCATTCATGAATATATCGTACTGGATACCGTTTGTATTCTATCTGCACATGCAAGGGGGAGGAAGTGGAGCAGCTAAGTACATTATATATGTACGGCCACTGTATATTGTATAGATTTGTTTGAGTAGCCTAATTTGCAGCCAGAATATGTCTTTATTTAAATGAATTTGGATATTTTAGATTCCGGCTGCCCTGTATAGAATATTGTAAAACAAAATAATATCAGGGCCCAGTTGTTCAAAGCTAACGACGTCATTAGTTAACGATTCGTTAAAATTGTCATCAAGTGATACGCAAATATTCTGAATTTTTTTGCTGAAAAATGTGAGTAGCTTTTGCAGTGCAAAAGTTACTCACATTTTTTCAGCAAAAAATATCAGAATATTGTATTTTGAATCTGCTAAAACAGTTAACGAAATGACCCTTAACGAGTTCGTTAAGCTAACGACGCTTTGAACAACTGGGCCCTGTATTTTATGTTTTCATGAAAACGAAAAAGGAAATGTTTTGTCCCGAAGTTGCGCAAGTTATAAGGTACTTTTTATACTTATTAAATGTGTTGTTCCTCTAAATATGCATTTTGTATGCGTATAAATTAACATTTTAAATTGAAAGTATTTGGCAAGCGTTCATTTTGCAATTTATTGTTAATAATTTATCATAAGTGGCACACGTGGCAAATTTCGCAACCAGCTATGGGCAGCCGGCGGATTGTCCTTAAAATATCACATTTCGACAATCCGTTTCCTGCTGCTACCAGCCTTATAGCTACCTAACAAATATTTTCATGTTGACGCTGGTAACACTAAATTCTGCATTCGAACATATTGGCGTTACACACTCTGATGCTTATGAATGGCAAATAAATAAATAAAGGCAAAGACTTCGAACTTTTAAATAAGATTTTAGTCATTTTGAGTTCATATTGACGAATATGAATACGCCAGTAAAACGCGCCAAATCTACAGCGTTAGGTAAAAAGAGTAACCCGAACCGCAGTCCAACTTAACACCAAAAAGGACCTTTTCTACGGAAAATAACTTTATTGATATGATATTACAATCTACATATGACTTTTGCCACTGCAAAGAAGATTTTTCAGGCAACCGCCCCCATCAACGCTCTTGTTGGTTTGATTCTTCTTTACATGTATGGCTAGGTAAAACAGACAGTTACAAAAGACAGATGCAAAAACAGCTATAAAAGTTTTGCATTTAAGAAAGCTCTTACCGTTGAGTTTTTTTGTGATCACTGCGACCATTTCAAGAAAAACAAGTAATTCCAAAAAAAAAAAAAAAAAAAAAAAAAAAAAAACAACAAAAAACAGAACACAATATGTTGGTAATACCTGTCATTCAATATTTTGAATACAAATAGTAAAATCCATTGATAAAACCAGTGCTCTCTTACTTATCGATGAAGAGTTGTAATTGCACGTGACAAACGTGCTTCCAATTCAGGGTTGACTGATTGTGCCATGTATCACCACTAAATGACTGCAGGAGAATTCTTAACTGTATCCAATGAAGATAAATGTATTTTATCATTCGATTGCGAGGGATATATGGGCGTTTATTTTCTTTTATTTCTTACTGCTCTTTGTCGCCATCAGTATATAAGCTCTCTCTAACTCTCTCTCTCTCTCTCTATTTTTTTTTTTTTTTTTTTTTTTTTTTTTTTTTTTTTTTTGTTGTTCCTTTTTGTATATATCTTTAAACTTCGTATTGTTTGATTTGTTATTTCAGCTTTATGTATTCACGTATATGTCATTCTCTCCCTTCCGCTGATTCAAGAAGGACAGTTGTCAGTTTCTGGCGAAAGAATGTGCACATTACTGGTTAACCGCTTAGAGGAGTAAGCCTGCCCAGTAAACGTGTGGTTAGGTAAACTGGCCGCGCTCGACATGATCCCATTGGGTTGACTGGGCCGTAAAACCTCAACACAAAAAAAACACAAATTCACGTATATATGTAAACTGCTTGATTGATTGATTTGATTGATTGATTGTTTGTTTGTTTGTGATGAGGTTTTACCACCCAGTCAACCCAATAGGGTCATGTCGAGCGCGGTCAGTTTACCTAACCTCACTCTTACTCGACAGGCTTAATCTTCTAAGCGGTTAACCAGTATTGTACTGATTTTTTTCCCAGAAACTGTCAACTGCCCTTCTTGAATCAGCAGAAGGGAAGGAATGACCGTAGGAACTATTTCATGATCAATCTCCACGAAATGGGGTCAAACCCGCAACCTCCTGATCACCAGTCGGACGAGCAACTAAATGATCCCCAGAGACTGGCGATTAATTAATCGATCTATTGATTGATCGCATGTGTAATAATCCCCCCCCCCCCTCCACACACACACACACTCCTCCCCCACCCCCGCTGCGTTGATAGCGAAAGGGAAGAATGCATGAAAAAAGAGACAGGATACATGCGTAATGGGTAGGTTATCTTATATGTCAAATTAAAGCAGATGAATTGTTGCACGTAATCAGTACGATAATTTAACTATTATAAAACGCATTAGTATTTTGTTTATTGATTGAAATATAATGGCTTTCTCAAACTTTTGGATTAATTTTTTATCCGTTAATTTCACGAGGACCCTTTTTTCTGACATAAGCATCTATAGTGCAAGCAGTACTGTAATGTACCACAAAATTTTGCTAAAGCTTCTCAAAAGAAAGATATGCAGAACTCCATTTTCAAATATACCAGATTGGGTCCAATGATCCCAAAAGAAATAAAAGATAATCTGCACTTTGGTGATGTATGGGGAGACGTTCTACCGCCACCACACGACACTAACACCAGCTGCAGTGTAGTAAAATATTCGTCAAAAAGATTGCCTTTAGAAACAAAGAACACACTACGGATTAGAAAATGGGAGTCTAGGTTTTATTCAGACTCTTCATAAGCAGTAATGTAGTTTGCAATACTGCTTACGCCATCTAGCGTATACATGAGCAGAACTCCATTTTCAAATATACCACATGGGGCCCATTGACCGCAAAGGAAATGAAATATAATCTCACTATGGTGATGGATTAGAAAATGGGAGTCTCGGTTTTATTCAGACTCTTCATAAGCAGTAATGTAGTTTGCAATACTGCTTACGCCATCAAGCGTATACATGAGCAGAACTCCATTTTCAAATATACCACATGGGGCCCATTGACCGCAAAGGAAATGAAATATAATCTCACTATGGTGATGGATTAGAAAATGGGAGTCTCGGTTTTATTCAGACTCTTCATAAGCAGTAATGTAGTTTGCAGCACTGCTTACGCCCTCTAGCGTATACATCAGCAGAACTCCATTTTCAAATATACCACATTGGACCCAATGATCCCAAATGAAATGAAATTAATCTGCATCTTTTTACAGTGTGTAGCTCCATATTGCATTACGAAAACACGCCTATTAAAACATATTGAAAATTTCACCACCAAAATCTGAAACTTTACAGATAAAACTTCTAATATTTTTTTCATATTTCTGCTCAAAACCTAGATTGTGGGTACTCAATCGCCGAGGCGGTTCTAACGAGTACCCACAATCTAGGTTTTTGAGCAGAAATAAGAAAAATAATGTATACCCCTGTAAACCCCAGTTTTACTATATAAAAGGGGGGTTCAAGGGGGTCAAAATTATACTGGTATGTTTTCGTAATGATATGGTAAAAAGCCATTATTTATATAGCTGTTAATAAGGAAGACATAAAGAGATTTTTTTTCTTTTTTCTCCACAAAACATTATGAGCCATGTCATGTGAAAAGGGCCGTTATAGCATAAGCGAACAGCAAAGGTTCTGGCGAGCCTGCGCAGATGCGCAGACTCGCCAGAACCTCTGCTGTTCGCTCTCGTAAGCAGTAGGCAAAGAGGAAACTTCAGCTAAAGAACTAGACTTGTGGCATCGCTAATGGGCAGCGCATGTGCACTGAAAAGCTGATTCCACGGAAAGTCCGAAGGGCCATTTTCGGGCGGTTTGGTTTATTGTGGGTTCTCATGAGGCATGTTAGGAGTGCCTCTAATGAGTAGCTACAACATATGTTTTGGTTAAAGGTTTATAACGACGCAAATTTTGATATAACCTTACTTCTTGTTGTCTGAAAATACTATTTCCAAATGAAATTAGGCTGCCCCTAGTTCGCTATAGAATGCTTCTGAGGACTGTGCAATAAAGTATTATAGGTGAAAATATTGTCTAAGTACGTAGTTTTCTAACTCGGCTACGTAGCCAAGTTAGGTCAAGGAAGGTAAAACTGTTATCAATTTAATAGTGATTATAATCTAGGTCAAGGAAGGTAAAAATGTTATCAATTAAATAGTGATTATAATCTAATTACTTTAAAAGTGGTTTGGTATATTTGTATTTTTATGTATTTTTATGATGAGCATGTATATTTCTGTCACAATGAGAATGCAGATCCTTCAGAACCTCAGTGAGAGCAGAAATTATCTTCGTGAAACCTAGAGTATCGGAATACCTATTCTAGTTAATTTTACGGGCACTATTATTTATTAAAACAACAGACTGGGAAAATCACTTTGAAACAGAAGTGCAGCTCCTATGATTGTCGTTACAGTAAAGTTGCTTTTTCTTGAAGGAAAAAACTCAATCTTAAACAAACCTACTGGTTAACCGCTCAGAGGACTAAACCTGCCCAGTAAAAGAAGAAAAAAAAAATACTGGTTAACCGCTTAGAGGACTAAACCTGCCCGGTAAAAACAAAAAAGTAGCTCCGGCAGCAGTCATAAAAAATCGGCTGACTTAGAGCAATAGCTTAAAATTAACAATTTACATAGATTTGTTTAACATTATGCAATGGCATAGAAGTACCGAAGAAGTAATTTTGGCTTTTATATCTTGATTTTTCTTTACTGAGCTGCTGTTAAGTGCCGTGTGGCAGCCGTTAAATGTCTCTCCGCACTTCACTATAGCTTATATTTTTAGCTCACCTGAGCCTGAGCTATTGTGATCACTTGCCGTGCGTCGTCCGTCCGTAAACATTGTTGAACGACTTCTCCTCTGAAAGCTCTCAGCCAATTTTCTTCAAATTTCACACGGAGCCTTCTGGTAATGGGGGATTGAAAATTTGTTCAAATTGTAACTGTACGTTAATTAAGATGGCCGCCATGCCCTATTATGGTTAAAACACTTAAAAATCTTCTTCTCCAGAACCAAAAAAGCTATTAGGCTGAATCTTGGTATATAGCATCGGAAACTCAAGGTCTACTAAATTGTTTAAATGATGATCGTGGGTTGACCTTTGATCTTTAACGGCAAGGTCGAATTTGTGTCCCCATGCATTTGTATGGGAAAAAATGAAAAATCATTTTCTCAAAATGTATTAAAGACTAATGGCTGAAGCTTACAATGTATGATTATATAATTAAACCTTTTTAGTTACAATCAAAATTCGTCCCCTTGGGATTATCTGGGCTATATGTATATATAAAATTGTGTAATGTTTCGATGTCTTCTTCTCTAAAACCGCTTGAGCAATTTTCACCAGATTTCATATGGGGCCTTCTGTCGAAAGGCTATTGACAATTTATTGGAATAGTTACGCGCAATTAAATAAAATGGCCGCCATGCCCATATATGGTAAAAACACTTAAAAATCTTCTTCTCCAGAACTAAGAATGCTTTGAGGCTGAGTTTTGGTATGTAGCATCGAAGACTCCAGGTCTACCAAATTTGTTCAAATGATGGTCGTAGGTTGACTGACCTTTTCACGGCAAGGTCAAATTTGCACCCCATACATTTGTATGGGGAAAATGTTGAAAAGTCATTTTCTCAAAATGTATTAAAGACTAATGCCTGAAACTTACAATGCATGATTAAAGTAGTAAAACTTTAATTACAATAAAAAATGTATCCCCTGGAGGTTATCCCTTGCATCTGGGCTTTATACATGTATAAAATTGTGTAATTTTTTAATGTCTTCTCCTCTGAAACCGCTCGAGCAATTTTCAGTAGATTTCACATGGGGTCTTCTGTCGAAAGGATATTTATAATTTATTCGAATGGTTCCGCGCCATTGAACAAGATGGCCACCATGCCCATATATGGTGAAACCACTTACAAATCTTCTTCTCCAGAACCAAGAACGCTTTCAGGCTGAACCTTGGTATATGGCATCGGGGACTCAAGGTCTACCAAGTTTCTTCAAATGATGGTAGTAGTTTGAGCCTTGTTCTTTTTACGGCAAGGTCAATTTTGCGCCCCATACATTTGTATTGGGGGAAAAGTTGAAAAATCGTGTTCTCAACATATATTAAATACTATGGCTGAAACTTACAACATATGTTTATATGTTTAAAGAAGTAATGCTGTTTAGCTACCGTCAAAATTTTGGGGGTTATCTGCCCTTGCCCCTGGGCTATGTTCAGGTATAAAATCGTGAAATCTTTAAATGTCTTTATCTCTGAAAGTGCTAAACAATTTTCACCAAATCTCACATGGGGCCTTCTATCGAAAGGATGTTGACAATTTGTTCAAATGGTTCTGCGCCATTGAATAAGATGGCTACCATGCTCATATATGGTAAAAACTTAAAGATCTTCTTATCCAGTTTTGAGGCTGAATCTTGGTATACTTGGAACTCAAAGTCTACTAATTTTGTTTAAATGATCATATTAGGATGACCTTTGAACTTTTTATCGTATGGTCAATTCGGCCTCGGTGGCTCAGTTGGATGCGCGTCCGACTGGAGACCAGGAGGTCGTGGGTTCGACCCCCGCCGAGGTCGGCAACATTCTTTCGTGGAGATTGATCATGAAATATTTTCTTCGGTCATTCTCTCCCTTCCGCTGGTTCAAGAAGGGCAGTTGTCAGTTTCTGGCGAAAGAATGTACACAGGTAAAATCGAACAACAATGTGATTCTTTAACTTTCACTGCCAGAGGCGATAATAATCGGCTTTTGCAAACAGCATAGATCCAGATGAGATGGCTCATTTGAGCCATCTCATCTAGATCTACGCTGTTTGACATTCAGTCTTTCAGCTTTACGTATAAACTTCTTTTCAAGTGATAATTTATTAAAAAAAAAAAAAAAAAAAAAAAAAGAAAAGAAAAGCAGACGACAAATTTCGTCTGAAATTTGGCACTGAAAGAGTTAATGTTTGCTTTTATTAAGTTACATGAAATTTCTTGATAGAAATGAAAATAAAAAAAGATATTAATCTGCTTATAACACAGTTTGTTTTAACACTTTTTTATATTTGCCGGGATCGTCACAAACCGACGTCCCGGCAAATATAAAACGTCCTTAGTGAGCTAATCGAATAGTCTACCATATGTAAAAATCCAAAGCTATATTAAGAGACCGGCGCGATACGCGCGCCGGTCAGTAAACTAAATCCTCCAATTTTCTTTCTTTTTGTGTGTTCTTTTTTTCCAAAAGCAACCGTTTAAATTTTTATTTGTACGAGACATATGATGCTCCCATGTCCTGTATTTGATGATAAAGATAAAATATGTACAGTGACAGTTCTCTGGAAACGACAAGGTTCAAGAATCGGTAACTTTGTGAAACATTCTTCATTAACTGTCAAAAGCTATATACATATGAACCCAGACGCCGCACTCTCTGGATGTGCACTGTTTACCAATGTTCTAGTCCAGGTTTTACAAATAACCACCTTTACACTACACTGTGACGTTTTTGCGACAAGAATAGCGCGGCTATAAATAACCGTTACCTGGATTTTACCTAACGCGCGGTTTGATTACATTGGTCAATGATAATCACATGGACAGCTACCTTGTGAAAATTTTGGCATTTGTATTCTATGGCTTGATTGTCAACAATCGACCCAAAAATGTAACTATTTGGAGGTAAAGAATACACACTGCAGGCGCGACTTGGCTTTGTCTGCTTATGTCGGATAATAAAAAATGCAACGCCCATAGTAATTATAGAAGTAGAGTTTCTAAAAAGTAATAAGAATCGATTTAAAAGGGAATGACCCTTGAGGGCAAAGAATGCAGCCACAAAACTTAAAAAAAAAAAAAAAAAAAAAAAAAAACAGCTAAAATGTCAAGTTTTAAAGTCAGACTGCTAGTTTCTACCCATTAGGCCTCATCACGGACCCTCTCATAAAATTTCAAAAATCACGAAATGGACTCAATGATCACAAAGGAACAGAAAATATAAAACATACAAAAGTGAAGAGCGGGCAGATGTTTTACGACCACCACACGACACTAGCACCAACTGTTGTGAAGATAAATTGATTCTAAACGGAATGGCTTGAGAGCAAAGAACACACTCACGAAACTAAAAACAGCTGAAGTATCAAATTTCTGGGCCAGACTACCTAGTTTCGCCCAACTAGGCCTCATCAGTGACCTTCTTTGAAATTTTCCAAAATCCCGGAATGGACTCAGTGCTGACGTTTTATGACCAACACACATCCTTTTAAATTTTAAAAAATTCTGGAATGGACTTAATGATAGCAAATGACCAGGGCCCAGTTGTTCAAAACTAACGATGTCGTTAGTTAACGATTCGTTAAAATTTACATCAAGTGATACGCAAATACGCTGAAATTTTTTGCGGAAAAAATGTGAGTAGCTTTTGCAGTGCAAAAGCTACTCACATTTTTTCAGCAAAAATTATCAGAAAATTGTATATTGAATCCGCTAAAACAGTTAACGAAATGACCCTTAACGAGCTCGTTAAGCTAACGACGCTTTGAACAACTGGGCCCAGAAATTATAAACTACATATTGGTGAAATTTAAGGAAATGTTTAACGGCCGCCACACGGCACTAACACCAGCTGTGGAGAAGATAAACAGATTCTCAAAGGAATAATCATTTGACGCAAAGAAAACAGTCATAAATCAAAAAATAGCTGAAGTGTGATTTTTTTAGGCCAGACTAGTAAGGCCAGACTAGCTAGTTTTGGCCAAGTTTACCGGAATGGGCTCAATGATACATATTGAACTACATTATAGTGAAGTACGGGGAGACATTTTACGGCCGCCCCAGTTCACTAACACCAGCTGCTCTAGTGAAGATAAATAGATTCTAAATGTAATTGTCCTTGGGAGCAAAATACACGCTCACAAAATTGTATACAGCTACATATATCGAAAAAGCTAATTGCCTTAATAATTTCTTTGTATCAATCTCTACAGCGAATGATTCTAATACAACTTTACCCACTCTTCCTCCTAAAACTTTACATGTAATTTCTCAAATTCAAGTTTTAGAGTATGTTCTTTGCTCTCAAGGGGCGTTCCGTTTAAAATCAATTTATCTTCACAACAGCTGGTGCTAGTGTCGTGTGGTGCAACAAGTTGAAAGCAGGTTCAATGAATATTATAAGGCATACCTAACATTTAATGGGCCTCCCTCTTTAAGGCTGATACCATGTGAGTTAGCAATTAGCACATATTTACTAAACTACCTTTTTAATGTTAAAAGAAAGTTATTTGATACGGTAAAGAAATCTATAATGTAATCTCTAGATATTGGGAAGACACAAATGAGCCGTAATGTCAAGAAACGTACCTTTGGACATGTGCGCTCAGCGAAGCGTTCGCGCAGATTGATCTGAATCTTCACTGTGCGCATTTTGGATAGCTAAGGATGCAAACTTTCTTCATGCGGACAGTGAAGACTCTGATCAGACTGCGCGGATGCGCAGGCTGATTTGTCTTCGTTGGGCGCATACGTCAGAAGGTACGTTTCCTTACGTTGCGGCTCATCAATGATTTTAGAGGTAAACATGACTACTTAAATGAACTATTGTTTGTTTGCGCTTAGGTTTTACGGCCTAGTCAACCCAATGGGGTCGTGTCGAGCGCGGTCAGTTTACCTAACCACACGTTTACTGGGCAGGCTGAGTCCTCTAACCGATTAACCAGTATTGTGGACATTCTTTCGCCAGAAACTGACAACTGCCCTTCTTGAACCCGCGACCTCCTGGTCTCCGGTCGGACGGCGCATCCAACTGAGCCACCGAGGCCGGCTAAATGAACTATTGTCCTTTCGACATCTTTTATAAAGACGTTTTTCGCTAGGTGTTTTATTCCAAATGAAAATGTTTTGTTTTGATTGACCATATCTTATCAGGAAACGTTTGTCTTTTCCGTTTCTTTGTTTTCAAATATTTATTTTTTTTTACGGCCAAAAATATGTCTGACCTATTCAATTTCTATAGTAAATTGATTTTTTTGGGATTTTTTTATTAGAAATTATTTTTGGCTTTTCTTCGTTGATTTTCAATTTTTGATGGTCCAGATGTTCCATAACGATGCTGTGAATTTTTCAGAAATTTTGAACAAGTGAAACTTGTTTTAAACCTGCTCTAAACTACCAATTCTATCACTTGTTGCATAATTTTCAGCCATTTTTTCTCTGGAAAAATAGTTTTACGAAATTTTCTAAAACCACTGACCAGAATAAAACTTTTTGTGCTTAGGTGGTTACGACAAAAGGTTTTGCATTGAATCATGACAAAAATTTGCTTATTTACTTCTAAGTATGGCGCAACGCAAAAACGATTTTCTGAAAGATGTTGAAGGCAGAGTAGGTACACTAAGACCGCGATGACTCGAACCCGATGGCTCGTTGACCATGGCTAATTCGAACTCGTTTTTGAGTCCTAGGAAGTTCTCTTGATAGCCCTAGAAAGCAAATATCTATGGGTATTTTAGGGAAATATTCTTATTTTATCATGCATATATATTGTGTGTACTCATTGTGTGTACTCATTGTGTGTTCTCATTAGAATCGCCTCACTGAGGCGATTCTAATGAGTACAATCAACATGCCATTATTGTAGAAGATCGAAAAAACATTCCTACATTATCCACATTTGGCTCCTGACCTGGCGTTATGATTAACTCTCAGTGGCTCGAGCTACCCATGGTCCCAAAGATTTCGAGTTATTGAGGTTCGACTGTACACTGAACCTGCTTTCAGCTTGTTGCATCGTTGACCCTCCAATAAACACGTGTAATTTCAGTTTAAACAAGATAAGCAAAGTTAAGTCTCACCACATATTGTTCTACACCATGTTCCGAGCGCTTTTTTTCCCCCGAACATGGCTAAAAGGTTCCATTTTAGTGTTACTTATAACGCTAAACGCTTATCTCGAAGGGTTACCAAGACAACGGGTAGTATTCAATGACAGGTTTTATGAGATACGAAACTTTATGATTATATGATGAAAGAACGTCTAGTTTATATTTTATGAGATCAAAAATATAACTGCAAGGTATACAGAAAAACAAGACCACATTTTAGGAACGATGCTGCATGATAATTCCTCATCATTGTCTTATCTTTTATAAATATGGAAAGTATCAAGACATCTCGGCAACTATATGAACAGTTAAGCTGTGTCATGACAAAAAATGTCGTTTAGTTTATCCAAACAGCAATGTTTAGATGAAACACAGACTCATCTAAGCACGCGCAGTTCCACTAGACATAATTTGGGATTGGATGGTTTTAAAGAAGAGGAACTGCGCATCAGGGTCTTCACCGTTTGCTTAAATTACAGGATGTTAAGTGTTAAGTGAAACAGTCTTAAGTCTCTGTTCAGGACCATTTCCCCAGCCTGCTCTCAGAGACAATCGACCCATCACGAAAACATGCCTATATAATTTTGACCCCCTTCAACCCCACTTTTATATAGTAAACCTGGGGTTTACAGGGGTATACATTATTTTTCATATTTCTGCTCAAAAACATAGATTGTGGGTACTCGTTAGAACCGCCTCGCCGAGGCGGTTCTAACGAGTACCCACAATCTATGTTTTGAGCAGAAATATGAAAAATATCAGAATTTTTTATCGGAAAATTTCCCTTTTTTTGGTTGTAAAGTTCTCAGTATATTTGAATAGGCGTGTTTTCGTAATGCACCAGTGCTGCCAGTGCTTTGATTTACGTATAAAGCAGTTTATCTCGATACACCCAAGCAGGCACACAACGTTGAAACGATGTCGATTCAACGCTGATTCAACGTCAAGACGTTGAATCAATGTTGTGTGCCTGCTGGGATCATGCATTATTGCATAAAAAGCAGTGTCGCACGTTATTAACAGCCGTGCATTAACCGGCGAAAAGCCGTGTATTAAAAAGGCAATTCACGGCTACACCACTTTCAATATGATCGTACCGGGGCCACAGATTTGCTGCCGTTTCGAGATGTGCACTGCCCGGCCCTAGAACGAGCATAGTCCGTGGAAAGTACCCACACTCGATACAACGACAAAATTCGTTATAATAACAATTCGCGAGACATCTGTGAAAAGGCGAAACAAAATAGTGCAAAACATTACGCGAAATGTAGCAAATGTTTTCAGTTTTATGCAATAGTAGCGATCGAACATGGTTTTTCAATGCATTAACATTTGCCGGGTGCCTTGGGAGGTGTTGAAAACCGCGGCCTTGTTTGATCCCTATATTAAGGGGATTAGATACATTTGGCAGATTTTGTTATTTTGTACAAGGGAGATAACTGTTTTGTGACTTCCGGTTCAAGGAGCCAATTCTGTCCTTTTCGAGTAAACCTCTTTACAGAATGGAAGCAAAGATTTTTTTTTTTATTGATTTTTTTTTCCGAATTGCTTCACCTAGGAGTTAACACAGTCCCTAAAAGAAAACTATTATGACAAATTTAGATAATTAAAGTTTTTATACAGTTGAAATAAAACCTTTATACAGATGAAAAAATAAAATCTTTACACAGATGAAATAAAATCTTCATACAGATGAATCGAATGATACAATCGTCTTTTATATCTGTCTTGTTCCCATTTGTTTTCACAGTAATGAGTTTTGTTATATGTGGATTTACTTGTCTTGTAGTGTGCATTTTCTAATCTCCGTTGTTTCCCACGTGACATATTTACTGTTTGATATTATAGCCCTTAAAGCGCTAAACAAAATGTTGCATATTATTTTTCAGAGAAAATAAGACTTTGCATTTCATGTGTCAAGCCTTATTTTCTCTGAAAAAAAAAAAAAAAAAAAAAAAACAACAACAAAAAAACAAAACAAAACCCTGCCATCTGCAGCAATTCTGGTTTATAGCGCTTTACGGTTTAAGGGATAATGGTATCGAGCGACTTTTGTACACACACAAATATAAGCCAGGTTGCAGCCTTTCCTACAAGATTGCATGAACGCCCAGCGAAGACTCAGATCAGCCTGCGCATCCGCACAGGCTGATCAGAGTCCTCCCTGTCCGCTTTAAGACACTTTGGATCCTTGGCTACCCACAGAATTTCCTGCGAAGTATCTGATCAGACTGCAAGGATGTGCAGGCTGGCTGATCTGAGTCTTCGATGGCCGCACATGCACGCTTGTAGGAAATGCTAAGTATTTGCTTTTTTCCAGGTTTCTACTCATCGAGATGAATGATCATTCAACCGTGACTTAATTTATATGACTATACATGGAAACCTACAACCTCTCCCTGAAGAACTCGACATACTCACGTGCGATTTAGGATATCACCTGACATTACCAGTGACGTGAGCGTAACAGAACGCTTCAGGATATCGTCAGACAAAGTCAGTGATGTAACAGAGCGGTTAAGATAACGTCAGACATTACCAGTGACGTAACGCAGAGCTCTTCAGGATACCGTCAGACAATACAGACCTCTTTAGGACATCAGACATGACCAGTGGCGTAACACGAAAGAACTCTGCAACTTCTATTGTGGGCGTATTCGGAAGAAAATAGTATTGAAAGTGCCAAGGAAGAGCCGCGAAGAACGCCGGAAAGCAAAAAGATGTCAGCTACGCATGCGCAAGTTTCTGTTTCTGTGTCGAATACGGGTATTCTTGGGTAAATAATACAATACCAGGTTGTTATTGCTTGAGAATACACGTAATTGACATGGTAGATTCAGCTTGGACAAGATTGCAACGAAAATGTTTGTGGCAGGAGATGTGAGAAATGGTACGACAGAAAAGTAGGCGTATATTAACAGGGCATATCCAATACATGGAAGATTCAGCTTGGATAAGATTGCAACGAACATGTTTGTGGCAGGAGACTTGAGAAAGGGTACGACAGAAAAGTAGGCGTGTATTAACAGGACATATCTAATACATGGCAGATTCAGCTTTGACAAGATTACAACGAATACGGTTGTGACAGGAGACTTGAGAAAGGGTATGAAAGAAAAGTAAACATATTGTATACAGTCGACTCTCGTTATCTCAAATACCAAGGGACTCACTGAAATACTTCGAGATATCCGTACCTCGACATATCAGAGTTTAGAGAGTGAGGAAAACAACAAATTGAACAACCATATTTAACAAATGAATGTGTAATTTGACCCCTGCAGTTAGAAATATATATATATAATAATGAGGAAAAGAGGAGAAATTGCTCCTTAGGAGCAATTTCTCCTCTTTTCCACATTATTTTGTTACCTGTTGTCATAGTTCCATGTTAAAACAGGGACCAGATTTTCACTTCGAGATAAGCGGTAATTCGAAATAAGCAAGTTCGAGATAACGAGGTTCGACTATATATTAATCTTGACCAGTTTCAGGGCAAGTTCAGCAGACAACTATTTGATGAGATTTTTCTTATTTTTCCCAGAAAATAAGCTTTGATATAGACAATCCTCTTTATACCGACACTCGATACAACGACAAAATTCGTTATAATAACAATTTGACTGTCACGAAACCTTCACTTAAGAGGTAACAATTAGGCACTTATGCAACAATATTGTATTTAATATTTCAAAGAAACATATGTTTTGGATATCTGTTAGAATCGCTTCAGTGAGGCGATTCTGATGTTCTATGAGGAAATAAAAATAAATCAAGATATTGCTTACATATTCTGTCCATTAAGGATTCTGTACAACAGCAAATTCATTACATTGGCAACGTCTTTTGGAACAAATGCTGTCGTTGTAACGAGGGTTCATTGTATTTCAAGCAAATCGTCTCCTCAGGACAGGAGACAATTTGCTTGAAACGTCGAAGCATATTTTCTGGGATAAATAGAAAAAATATTTCAAAATGCCGTCTGTAGAATTTTCACACAGCATGCTAAACGTAGCAAGATATTACGAATACTGTCAATGATACGCAATCATGGAACGCCATAGCTTTCTTATGTTGTAAAAGGCTAGTTTATTATGTTATAAGTTGGGTTACCTTGTCTGAAAAGCGGGTAAACTTGTCTATACGATGTGCTATTTTGTTAAAAGCGTGTGTTATTTTGTCCACACAATGTCTTATTATGTTAAAAGGTCATGTTATCATGATAAACGCACGTGTTGTTATGTCCACACAGTGTCTTATTATGTTAAAAGGATGTAGTGTTATGTTAAGATCGCGCGTTGTTTTGTCCACACGGAGTCTTATTATGTTAAAAGGCTATGCTATTATGTTAAAAATTGGTGTATCTTGTCTACGAAGCATGTAAACTTGTCAATACAACATGTTATTTTGTTAAATGAATATGTTGTTTTGTCCAAACAGTGTCCTATTATGTTAAAATGTTATATTATTATGTTAAATGCACGTGCTGTTTTGTCCAAACAGTGTCCTGTTATGTTAAAATGCTATGTTATTATGTTTAAAAATGGGTTATCTTGTCTACGGGAAGCAAGTGAATTTGTCTATAAACCGTGTTATTATGCACACACGCGTGTTGTTTTGTTCACACACATTCTTATTCTGTTAAAAGGCTATGTTATTATGTTAAAAAAAGCTTTGGTTTTATACATCATGCTATTATGTTAAACATTTGTGTTGTTTTGTCCAAACAGTGTCTTATTATGTTAAAAGGCTATGTTATTATGTTAAGATTTCCGGTTATCTTGTTTATGAAGCATGTGAACTTGTCTGTAAACGTGTTATTATGTTAAAAGCATGGTTTGTTATGTCCACACACAGTCTTATTTTGTTGAAAGGCTACGCTATTATATTAAAATTTGGGTTATCCTGGTTATGAACGATTTGAACTTGTTTATACAAAGTGTTATTAAGTTAAACTGCTATGCTGTTTTGTCCACACTGTATCTTATTATGTTAAAAGGCTATGTTGTTATGTAAAAAAAGTGAGTTATCTTGTCTACGAAACATGTGAACTTGTCTACACAAACTGTTATTGTGTTTAACTCTCGTGTTCTTTTGTCCACCGAGTGTCTTATTATGTTAAAAGACTATGTTTTTATGTTGAACACGTGTGTTGTTTTCTCCACACAGTGTCCTATTATGTTAAAAGGCTATGTTATTATGCTAAAACGTTGGGTTATCTTGTCTACGAAGCATGTGAACTTGTCTATTTAACTTGTCATTATGCAAACGGGTGTGTTGTTTTGTGTACATATCTTATTATGTCAAAAGACTATATTATTATGTTAAAAAGTTGGGTTGTCTATGAAGTGTGTGACCTTGTCTATACTACGTCTTATTATTTAAACACGCGTCTTGTTTTGTCCTCGCAGTGTCTTATTATAGTAAAGGACTATGTTATTATGTTAAAACGCGGTGTTGTCTTGGTGAATCGATATGTTGTCTTATTTAACTGCGTGGTGTTGTTCCCGAAAATTTACGCATGCGACATTGTGTGAACAAAACGACACGTGGGTTTGACATAATAACATATCGTCTAGAGAAGTTACTCTTAGACATGATGATCCAAACTTTAACATAATTACATACACTTTTGACATAATAAAGCACCGTGTAGACAAGTCAATGCAATATGTTGACAAAATGACATATCTGTGTAAGATAATAACACACTATAGTGACAAGTTCACATGCTTTTCATACAAGATAACTCCATGCTGTGACAAAATAAAATGGTTCTTTAACATAATAAGACAGTGTGTGGGTATGTCAACACTATATATTGACAAAACAACACGCGTCTTTAAGATAATAACATAATGCATCGACAAGTTCACACAATTCTTAGACAAGAAATATAATAACATAAGACAGCTTTGGCGTTCCATACGCAATTGTTATGGTATTTAACTCTTTCACTACCACAGGCGATAATAATAGGCTTTTGCAAACAGCCTAGATCCAGATGAGACCGTCTCATCTGGATCTACGCTGTTTGACATTCAGTCTTTCAACTTTACACGATGGTTTGTTAAAATAAAAAAAAGCAGACGGCAAATGCCGTCTGAAATTTAGCAACGAAAGAGTTGAACCAAATATTCGGACACTTGATCCCTTACTAGACCTATCCGAAAATTTGAACGTGTTCGTTTAACCGCCTGCATGATGGGTATAAAAAGTTACTGAATGAGTTGCAAACAGTGTAGACTGATCAAAGGCCTCTGGTGTGGGTCTTCATTATTTGGTAAGGCCTGTCTGAGGAACGAACAAAACAAACCGGAAGTACACGAACATGTAACTTTGCTCTGAATAGGCCAGTGACATTACCGGTGCAGCATAAGAGGAATAAATCGAAGAGAGACAGCCGGAAAATACGTAAATATTAACACATAGCATGCTTGGTAATCATTTCAGCAGACGACATTTTGAAACCGTCATTTTGAAATATTTTTTTCTAATTGTCCCAAGAAAATAGGTTTTGACAATGCGAGCAAATTTTGTTATAAGGTGACAATTTGCATGAAATGTCAAAGTCTATTTCCTGAGAAAAATAAGACGAGTATCGTCAATTTGTCGCCTGCTGAGAGTGGTAAAAATTAGTAAGAGATATTCCAATAGTAATGTAGATATACTGTCGATGGAGCATATGACAAGGGGACAAAAAAGTACCCTTTCATTCAAAAGATATTGTTACACGTTCAGGGGAGGAAAGTTTGTCAGAATGGTTTTTGCTTCCCTTCTTAAAAGGGATCTAACCTAAAAGGAAAGAATTAGTTCTCTGTAGGTGCAAATTCTTTCCATTTAGAATAGACCCCTCCATTACGAAAACACGCCTATTCAAATATGCTGAAAATTTTACCACCAAAAAAATGAAAAGTTTCAAATAAAAAATTCAGATATTTTTCATATTTCTGATCAAAACATAGATTGTGGGTACTCGTTAGAACCGCCACGCCGAGGCGGTTCTAACTAGTACTCACAATCTATGTTTTGAGCAGAAATAAGAAAATTAATGTATACCCCTGTAAACCCCAGTTTTACTATATAAAAGTGGGGTTTAAGGGGGTCAAAATTATATAGGCGTGTTCTCGTGACGTTTTAAAATGGAGCTTTATATGCAGGGACGCAAACCTGAAGTCACAGAAAACCGGTTCTCATAAAAATAACGGAAAATCTATCAAGTGTACCCAATCCTTTTAAAGATATAATCAACAACACCAAGTTTAATGCAAGTTATAGGGAAAACACAACTGCCACTTACGGGTAAATTGACATCATGGAGCTACGAGGGCAAGTCAATAAGTAACCTGCTTATCCCATTTCCAATTGACCGAGACATCCAAGATTTTCATGCCTTGTTTCAATACATGTTTTAGGCCTGAGGGCAAAATTGCACCCTTATCGTGCCATTCACTCATAAGATATTGAATGTCAAACATGGCTAGCGATGCAAAAGTAAGCTTTTCGTCAAAAGTTGAGTACCGTGCTGTAATTCGGTACTTGTATTTGAAAGGGAAAACAGGTCAGGAAATACATTGCGAGTTGACCAATGTTTATGGGTTTTCTCACCATCGTATGCACAAGTTAAATTCTGGGATGGGGAATTCAAACGCAGTAGAACGTCTTTAGAAGACGAAACCAGGTCTGGACGCCCATCAGATGCCACCGATGAAGAAATGTGTAACAAAGTACGGGATCTGGTGTACTCTGATAGGCGAATTAAGGTGGAAGAAATAGCGAATGCATTACACATTTCACATGGTAGCGTTTCAACAACTTTACATGATCGCTTGGGTATGCACAAGCTAACAGCCCGTTGGGTCCCAAAATCCCTTAGCGACGAGCAAATGGCAACCAGAGCATCAGTATACAGCGCATTGTTGAAGCGGTTTAGGTCAAAGGAAGATGATTTCCTTTCACGTCTGGTGACTGTAGATGAGACCTGGGTTCATTATTATGAGCCATAGAATAAAGCTCAAAGTCGCCAGAGTGTAGGGCCGGAGTCTCCGAGGCCAAAGAAGTTCAAAACGCAACCCTCTGCTGGCAAGGTGATGGCAACTGTATTTTGGGATGCACAAGGCATTATTATGTTGGACTTTCTAGCAAAGAAAAGTACAATAACAGTTGCGTTTTATGCAAATTTGCTCGACCAACTGAGAACTGTGATCCGTGAAAAACGCCGAGGTAAACTCTTCAAAGGGATTCTGCTCCAACAGGACAATGCGAGAGTCCACACTTGCAAAATTGCAATGGATGCTGTTGAACGGAATGGGTACGAGCTAATACCGCACCCCGCCTATTCTCCGGATTTAGCTCCTAGTGACTATTTCCTATTCCCAAACTTGAAAAAGGATATCCGTGGACGTCATTTCCGGTCCAACGAAGAAGTCGTGGCGGCAGTTGAGGAGTGGGTCAGAGACAAGGACCCTGGCTTCTTCAGTTCTGGGCTGATGGCACTGGAACACCGTTGGTCCAAGTGCATCATTCTAGAGGGCAATTACATCGAAAAAGAAGAGATCGATCTCACCCAGAAATAAGTTAGGCTGTTTTTTATTGACACGACCTCGTAGCTGTTTTCAAGGGTATATAACTCACCTGGTTGGTAACGCTATTCCAGTTAACTCAAATATAGTCCATATGATAGCCTAGATTCAGCTTAAATAATCTTAAACTGACATGACAAATTCAGCTTTGGCAAGCAAGCTGTTGATATGGTTGATGCGAGGATATGATGATGGGAAAACCCGAGATACACAGTATCTACTGACAAGGTTAATTATCCTGTACAACGGCACACAATTTAACAACTGTTGACATAGATTATGCATAATTATGGAAGTGAAAAAGCCCGACATACATGGTATATACTGATAAGATTATACTCTATCCTGTACGACACACAATCTGGCAGCTGTTGACAAGGGTGATACAAGATTATGGAAGTGAGAACATCTGAGATACGCAGTATATACTGACAAGTCTGGTCCTGCTTTGAAAATCTCTATACTGTAAAATGCACAATATTGAAGCTTTGGCACGGTTGATGCAAGGTTATGGAAGTGAGAAAACCTGAGATATACAGTGAACCCTCGTTACAACGACAGTATTTGTTCCAAAAGATGTTGCCATTATACTGAATTTGCTCTTGTAAAGAATCCTTAATGGACAGAAAGATATGTGAAAAATACCTTGTTTTATTCTTATTTCCTCACAGAACATATGTTTTTGATACTTGTTAGAATCGCCTCTGTGAGGCGATTCTAACAAATATCCAAAACAAATGTTGCTTGAAGTTTTAATGCAATGTTATTGCATAATTTCTCATTAACTGTCACTTCTTAAGCGAAGGTTTCGTGACATTCAAATTGTCATTATAACGAGTTTTGTCGTTGTATCGAGCGTCGGTGTAACGAGGGTTGACTGTACTGTATATACTTTCTAGAGTGGTCTTGCTTCGCAATACTCTTTACATTACGTCATACAATGTTGCAGGCTGTTCATATGGTTGATGCAGTTTATGGAAGTGAGAAAACCTGAGATACACTGTATATACCGACACGGTTGATTCTGCTTCGCAACACTCTATACAGTACAATGCGCACTGTCGAAGCTTTTGGAATGGTTGATGCAAGTATGTGGAAGTCAGAAAACCTCAGATACGCAGTAAACATAAACAACGTTGAATATATTTTGCACATGCATTACTGTACAACGCACAATGTCGCTTGGTTTTGAGAAAGATAATTTGATCCTGCATGTAAATTTAATCGACAATACTGATACCGTTTTCAAAGGCAGTCGCTGAAATATTTGGTGTGGCTTTGTGGCGAATGAGTAGCATATGGCAATAGAACATACAGTAATTGAAAAAATATATGTGAGACTGAGACGACTTAATAAGCGTTATTTATGAGATTCGTAGAACTTGTTTGCGAAGAATTTATTTGTGAGCCTTTATCTTGCTGCCATCGTACAGTGTAACAAAACAGTAAAGTTCTGGGCCCAGTTGTCCAAAACTTAATGAGGGTAAAAATTTTATCTCGAAATATGGCTAATACATTGCTATTTGTTGCTGATTTATTTTTTTATTTATATTTATTTATTTATTTTTTATTTTTTTTTTTATTTTTTTTTATTTATTTTTTTTTTTGCAGCAAAATTATCAATCTATTTGAAAATACCTTAGCTAAAACAGTTAACGAGTTTGTCATTAACGTGCTTAATAAGCTAATGATGCTTTGAACAACTGGCTCCTTACGACTTAAATGTTTCCGAAGGGGACTGGTGCGCTTGATAGATTTTCTGCTATTTTTTGATAAAGGAGGCGACGTTCGCTACTGACCCTTTTTAGCGTCCTGCGCACCAATCCCCTTCTGAAAAATGGTCTAATCATAAACGACAGAATATGCTTCCAATCGGGGATGGGGGAGTATTTTCTTTTCTTTTAGAACAGACTCTTTTTCAAAAAAGAAACAGAACAATTTTGACAAAGTCTTTTCCCCTGAAACTCTATCATTTCCTCTCAAATAATAGGCAACTTGGCCATTATTATCTTGCAATTGCGGAGACAAAATTATATTACTTTTATGTTGTTAATGTAAAACATATGAATATAAAAATATAATTTGTATTTCAATTTGTATGTTACTTTACAAATAGATATTGTCAACACAAATAAAGGAGGGAGTCGGGAAATATAGAAATAACATAGTGAGGGGTGAGCATCTCATTGCTGGTCAAAACTCCAGATACCTCACTTTTATTTCATCTGAAAGCTATTGATATTTTCTCATTCCTCTACGAAAACAAAACATAAGTTGTGGTACTCATTAGATGCGCCTCATCAAGGCGGTCCTTGTGAATACACACAACATGTGTTTTCGTGGCGTAACGAGACAATATTTATCTAAATGTTAATAATACAGGGTTTCATAATTGAAGCCATGTGGATAATACAGGAATTCATCATCCCAAAACATCTTTTTTTATGCCCTTTACAGTTTCTATTACTGTCATGGACACGTTATTAATTAAATGTCAAAGCAAGACTTTTGAATTGTGCAGACGCTTAAAGTATGATATGCTATAAAAATGAAATTTATAAAATATCTTTCTTATTTTGAGCGCTATATCTAAAACACTGTCGTACAGTCAAACGATATCAAACGATTTAAAACGCTAAGCGAAATTGTAGCAGACTACAGTTTATATATTTTTAATTAATAATTTTTTCAGAGAAAAGAACGCTTGACAATTCATGTGAGTCGTCTGCTAGGAGCATATTTATTAGAATTGTCAAGCCTTTTTCTCTGGAAAATGACTACATACTTTAGAATGTCGTTGGCTCCAATTGTGATTGGCACTTTAATGGTTAAAGAGTAAATGAACACTAAGACTGGCGCAAATTTGGCTCTGGAAAAGCGTAAGTGAAACAAACTTTATATAATTTATTTACCGAGCCTAAAGGATCTCTAGAACACATTATTATTCATCATGGCTATACTGAGAAATTTAAAAGCTCTTTTTAGCAGCAGCAACAGCCATCTTTTCAACGGGTGTCCTTTTTTGTTGGTGTTCTGTTGTTGTTCCGTGCGTTGTGCGTGTTTTGTTTGTTTTATTTGCTTTTTTGTTTGTTTTTGTTTTGTTTTTGCTCTTTTGTTTTGTTTGTTTGTAGGTTTTTTTTTTTGTTTTGTTTTTTGTTTTTCTTTGTTTTTGTTGTGTTTTTTTTTATGTTTTGTTTTTTGTTTTTGTTGTTGTTTTTTGTTTGTTTGTTTGTTTTGTTTTTTGTTTGTTTGTTGTTGTTGTTGTTGTTTTTTTGTGTGTGTGTGGGTTTTTTTAACTTTATATGTTTGTTTAACTCTTGCGGTGCCAAATGTCAGACGACATTTGTCGTCTGCTTTTTTATTTCAACAAACCATCGCTTGGAAAGACGTTTCTGTATAAAGTTTAAAGACTGAATGTCAAACAGCGTAGATCCAGATGAGACGGCTCATTGAGCCGTCTCATCTGGATCTGTGCTGTTTGCAAAAGTCTATTATTATCGCCTGTGGCAGTGAAAGAGTTAAATTCGATCATATGAAGGTAGGAAACTAAAACCTTGAAACGGCATGCCTGAATATATAACAATATTTAAAGCAAAGCTGTATCTCAGTAGCCCGAAGTTTTCGTGATCAGATTTTATCACATTGTTTCTCGACACTTTATGTTATGGCATGGTCTAATTATTTATACCAACTCATTGAGTCAATAAAATGTCTTAAAACACATTGTTTCTTCCTCGTTTTAGTGACTGACATTCCCACTTCTTAGATGTCAACAGTCTAGTTTGCGAAAATTTAAATGCAATATTTATCAGAAGACCACGACACTTCATATTTATATATTCAATCAAACTGAGCATTCCACTTGACCGTCAAAGTTTGGCTGAAATATATTTTATTTAGCATTTTAATTAGCATGGGTTGCACTCTGTATACTTAGTTGAGATCTGAAATCCCAAATCTTTTACCACCTAAACTGAACATTTCTCGCAACCTGGAGCAAGGTCTCCAAAACTATCAATGAAGATACCCAGGGAATGGCACAAATACGAAGCCCAGCTTCCCCGAAGCACCAAAAGAAGGAGATATGAGGAACAAATAATGACAAAACAAATGTCACATCTGAAACTATCGATGCACGAACAACTAAGAACTGCTACAGACGAGCCACCATGGAACGATCTTCAGAAAAATTTTTAGGTTGCTTAAAGATCAGAATACATAGGCGGTTTGGTTTGGACACAGCAACTTAGCCACAAATAATGTTGTTCTTTGACGACATTGTATGTTGAAACAAGCACTTGGGAGCACTAATAGATAAGTACAGTCTACCCTCTTTAAGCCGACACTCGATACAACGACAAAATTCGTTATAATGACAATTTGACTGTCACGAAACCTTCGCTTAAGAGGTAACAATTAGTCACAAATTATGCAAGAATATTGTATTTAATACTGTAAAGAAACATATGTTTTGGATATTTGTTAGAATCGCCTCAATGAGGCGATTCTAACAAATATCCAAAATATATGTTCTATGAAGAAATAAGAATAAAACAAGGTATTTCGTACATATCATTCTGTCCATTAAGGATTCTTTACAACAGCAAATTCATTATAATGGCAACATCTTTGGGAACAAATGCTGTCGTTGTAACGAGGGTTCAGTGTAAATACCCAGGTAAGGCCACAATCTCGGCACGCTGCACTCACTAGGCACCAAATATATGTTTAATTACATGAAATATCTATACGAAACAGCACTTAATCGCATTACGAAAACACGCCTATCCAAATATATTGAAAAATTGACCACCAAACAATGAAAACTTTCCGATGAAACATTCTGATATTCTTCAGATTTCTGCTCAAAACATAGATTGTGGGTACTCGTTAGAACCGCATCCGCGAGGCGGTTCTAACGAGTACCCACAATCTATGTTTTAAGCAGAAATAAGAAAATTAATGTATACCCCTGTAAACTCCAGTTTTACCGTATAAAGGTGGGGTTTAAGGGAATCAAAACTATATAGATGTGTTTTCGTGATTGGAAGCAGAACAAATAAACGGATTGACAACGGAAGAGAAACTGCTGTACCTACATTACCTCTTGGAAGAGGCAACACTAAAGCTGTTGGTAGGCGTAAACCAGGCCTCGAGGTAATAAAACTTTTATCATGCTCAACTCAGCTGAGCATTAAGTTATCTCTGCTAATAAATATGAAAATGCCAACAATAGCTGGTGTTTCCATATTTATTAGCAGAGAAATTTTCATGCTCAGCTATGTTTAGCAAGAAAGAAAATGCAAATATTAGTAATTTGAGATTTATTTGCGGGACAAAGTTCATGCTGAGTTTAACATGAAAAAAATTATAGCCTCGGATCTGGTTTTACGGGAACCCTACAATACAGATGACTCATGAGGATACATGCCTTTTTTATGAAATTAATCCTTAACATCTTATCTGTATTTCTACACAGACAAAAATATTTCGGATCACGATTTGGCATATGATTACCCTTCCAAGTACCTCTGTCAGCATCTTATCTGCAAACTGTCCTCTTGGGTTCGGTGCGTTGTATAATCAGCCTCGATGTCAGGGCGCGATAAAATAAAATAAATTCCTCAAAAATAATATTATAAAATAAATACTTACGAATTAAACTGCTATTATTATGAAATTAAGTTATTTCGAAACGTAAAATTCAACCAAATAAAGTAAAAAAAAATCTCGAGAAATGTTGACAGAGCTGCATATAAGGACGTGTCCACATTTTAAATTAAATGAGCCACCTCACGACAAAACCAACAAAATGGCATGTGTGTCCAGCAAAGACTTATCATCCGGCATCCGCCAAGCCTGTTCAGAGTCTCCGCTGTCCACATAAAGAAAGCTTGGGCCCTCAGCTACCCAGCGAAGACTCTGATCAGACTGGGCGGCTGCCCAGGCTGATCTGAGTCTTCGCTGGGCGCACATGCCATCTTGTTGGTTCTGTCATGAATTGACTCAATTTGTATCTATAAGGTATTTCAAAAGTGGATCTGTCTATCCTATCTTATGGTAGGTTTCCTTACGCCTAGACTCTAGAATATTGCTGCATTCTTATATAGCGACAGCAGCCGCATTTGTGGGTTACATATAATTGCCTAGGCTCTGAATGTGGTTGCATCCCTATATACAGACTGCAACCACATTCTTAAATTGGCTAAAATAAATTGTGGATACATGTATTATTTACTTTATTTACGTAATAAATTGCACTTTTTAGTACTTTATAAAGTTAGAAATTGTTAGTACATCTTTTTAAAATTACGTATATTCATCTTAAAAAAAAAAAAAAAAAATGAAAGGTATTTTATAAAAGAAGAAATTGATAGTAGTAGTATTGTTTTTATAATGTTTATCTTTAAAAAGCGTTGGTAATCGCCACGGACAATCGAACAAATCGACAAACGCAAACGTTTGATATATTCACGACCATGAGTAATTTTCTAGGTATTGAGACTTTTTATGATCTATGTTTTGGAAATTGTATTTTAATTGGACTACAGAGTAAATAGGCCGATCCGTGAAAACATTGTGGCGTTTTAGAGCATACTATGCAATAAATATACACTCCCTGTTAACAACTATTAATGCAATGGAAAGCTGAAATGAAGTTTGTTCCGTTCGAAACCATTATAGGGCATATATCCACACGAGTCACCTATATTATGGTGTATACCGGTTTTACGGACGCCCAATCCCGTCTTTAATCCTGATACAGTTCTAACTGCATATAACGTTTCGGTCCGCGCAGGGGTTCCATGTCCCTCCATGTCCCATCGGAGGACCAACACTGGATGAAACCCTACATTCAGACATCCACTAATGAGAAGTCTGTTGTAGATTAGCATAAGGCTTATATTTCCAGGTTTGCAGTAAACATTAAAGAGAACCAAGATAAGCTTGCTACGAATTATTGGCTACCAAAGCTTCATAAAAGACCGTATAATGCACGTGTTGTTGCGAATTCTAGACCATGCACTGCTATTGTTGATATCTTGTCTCATCACTTTTTAACCCTTGTGCTAACCACGACATGCCCTGTCATAGCAAACAGTGTAGATCCAGATCAGTTGGCTTCTGAAGAAGCAAACTGATCTGGATCTCCACTGTTTGTCGTTAAATATTATAATTTCTATCAAAAACTTGGATCAAGTAATCTGATTGGCTGAAAATCAGAAGTGGGCGTGGCATCTTAATTTATTCATCATGAGAAGGATTAAGGTTTAAATGAAAATATCCTTGAAATACCACAATCACGAAGCATAACCCTCCCGAGACACCAAAAGAAGGATAGATGAGGAACAAATAAGGACAAAACAGATTTCACATATGAAATCACAGACGCACACAGAAAAACTAAAACGTTCAATGTAAAAAAAATGTTTTGTGAAAGATCGGCTATTTACCTCATTTAGCCAAATAAAAACTATAGAGATGTTAAAGATTGAAATCGTAAGTAAAATGCCTAGAAAATGTCGCAATCACGAAGCACAGCTTTAACAAGGAACTAAAAAGGAGAGATGAAGAAATAATGACAAAACAGCTGTCACATATGAAACCACCGACGAAAGAACAAAGAACAACTCCAACAGAGAAACCGCTTTAGAATGGTTAGTAGAAAAACTAATTGGGGCTTAAACCAGTTTTACTCGCGCTAAAACTCACCCTTATTTCTTATGCAGATCCAAATTACAAAAATTAAAATCGACAGTTTTATGTAAAAATCAAGACTCTTTTTCAATCAAAGGGCTGTTGCACATTTGGTATAAAACACAGTTATGGTGCAATGAAGCACAGAAAAGATGAAAATAAAAGTGTCTTTTTGTGGTAGCCTAAATAAGAAATGGAATCAAGACTTGTTTTCGAATGAAACCATATTTTTTTTGTTTTTACATGGTTATTACTGAACAAAAATGATGTTGTTCTTGTTTATAGTTCCAAAATATTAGTATGTATATTTACTGTTTAATATGTCTAATTAACATGAAAAAAAAACAAAAAACATTGAATATAATTATGTATGTTTGTAAAACTATCTGAACATGTGAAGATAAAACAAAAATAAAACATATGTTCGGTCCATATATGGGTTATCTACTTCATCAGTGAACATCACAGAGAAATATATATTCACAAACATCCAGCATGCTACGCCGTGTGGTATATATTCGTTGTTCCAGAGCATAGTACATCTTTAACTGCTAAACCTCGAAATCAAGGTTATCAGTATCACTTCATAAGACATTTCTAATTTTCATCGTCTCTGAATTAATTTCTAATAATAATTCTGGTTGGAAAATACAAGACCTATCGGAACCCGATTTTATGGTAACTAACTTTACAAACTCATGGGAATTTTTTGGTAAAACAATAAGTGGAGATACCCAGGAAATGCCACAATCACGATGCACAGCCGCCTCCCGCCCTCCCGGCCCCGCCCAACCCCAGGGCACCAGGAAAGGAGAGATGAGGAACAAACAAAGAAAAACACAAACGCCACGTATGAAACCACCGATGCAAAAACAAAGACGAACTGCAACAGAGGAACAACCTTGGAACGGTCAGTAGGAAAACTGCTGCGAAGGGGATCTGAAACCAGTTTTACTAACGCGAAACCTAACCCTTAATTCTGATGCAGCACCTTATTACAATATGTTCGGTTCGCATACGGGTCCTCTACCTCATCTGTGAGACATCATAGTGAAACACATATAATCAAAAACACTGTGATAAATCAAAGCAAAGAGGTTTATGGCGAGCTTAAGCCATAACATAAGAAAACCACAAATTGGATCACGATAGGCCCGACCACAGACATTGATAGTCAAGCGACAACCATCTGGAACAGACTGAGGAGAATGCCGTCATTTAGTCTGAGGACTGCTCCGCCGTCGTGCAGTTAAAGAGAGAAGCAACGTTATCAACCATAATTGGGTTAACAACCATGCATGCAGTTTGCCACAGAACATCCATGTTGCAATCTAACTTTTTGTAGCGACTGACAATGTTTTTAAATTTTATCTAAAAAATTAACCTTGCCAACAATCTTTCTGAATTTATAGATTAAGTCACCATCACATTCAGGTTCGGACAGACCTTCTCGCAACAGAGCTATCAAACCAATGTTGTATTTAGATATTGATAAGTCTGATTTTTCAGAATAAAAAAAGACGACTATGTTAATATACAATGGTAGTTTCAAGTATTTGATGAACAACATTGCTGCCCTCTTTAATTACATGACGGTGCGCAAGGCTACAGCTTTAACCCATTGAAGACTGGAGAAGACTTGAAAACTGGAAAACAGAGCAGACACATATTAGACGCTGCAGATCAGGGTCGCCACTGTTTGCAAATAGGAATACTTGCATTATATAGCCTGGCATACCTAAAATCGAAAATGGGCTCTTTCAATATATACTATACTGTGGGAGAGTTAATGGGTTAATGGCGGCTCAACCCTAGAATTTGTCTAGAAGGTTTGTACCTGACCATAATTTCTACGGTCATTCTTTCCCTTCCGCTGATTCAAGAAGGGCAGTTGTCAGTTTCTGGCGAAAGAATATGCACAATACTGGTTAACCGCTTAGAGGACTAAGCCTGCCCAGTAAACGTTATGTTAGGTAAAGTGACCGCGCTCGACATGACCCCACTGGATTGACTGGGTCGTAAAACCTCAACACAAACAAACAAATCTGACCATACTTGTCTGTGTTATGGCTCAGTCGTTTTCCTAGCGGTTTTCGTTTACTCTGATTTTCAGTGTTTTAGTCGAACCCTTATGTTATTCGTCATTGTGTAAAAAAATTAGTTCATATGTTTTGCTGCGTTCAGAGAAAATGTAAGTGAAATGCCACAGCCACGAAGAACAGCCCTCCCGAGGCACCAAAAGGAGAAACGAAGAGCAAATAATGACAAAACGAACGCAACATATGACACACATCATATAATCAAAAAGCACTGAGATGAAAAAACAGCAAAGGGCTCAATGGCGATCTGAATCAAGAACACAAGAAAACCACAAAAAAACACAACAATGAGCCCCACCACAGACACTGATAGTCAGGTGCGGACCATTTTAAACAGATAGTGGAGGAAGCCGACATTTACTCTGAAAACCGACCAACTGTCGTGCAATGAAAGAGGGAAGCGAAGTCCTATGCGATGCCGCTCGAACATTTGTAGGTTGCTGTACCTATATCAGGATTAGGGCCGATAGTATGATTCTCATGAAATTATGTTAAAGCCAAATCTCCAACAGCTTTGGTGAAATATAGAATAAAATGGAAAAGAAAATAGAATAGTAATTAAAAGATATTGAATATTCATATGAAAATATAGAATACAAATGTAACATTTTAAATACAAATGAAAGCAATATAGAATAGTAAAGAAAAAAACATCTTTTGTAAATGTTAAGATAAAGACTACAAATGTGAACATACTGTAAAATTTCAATGCCTCAAACACCGATAGCTCGTCTACCCCATGGCTGATTCGAGCTCGTTTTGAATCCCAAGGAAATTCTTCCTATAGCTCAAGAAAACAAATATTTAAGAATATTTTAAGTAAATTTCTTATTTCATAATGAAAGTTTATGTTGTGTGTACTCATTAGAATCGCCTCATCGAGGCGATTCTAATGAATACACCCAACATACTATTATTGTATCGAAGCTCGAAAAGATATCCGTAAATTATCCCCCTTTGTTTCCTGGCCTGTCGCTTTTATTAACCATCAGTAGCTCTAATTACTAATGTCAAGAACGAATTTCCATGGTCCCTCAGATGCTCGAACCATTGAAGCATGACTTTAAATGGAAAGATGTACTAACGAAAAGCTATCAAATTTGGGAAATTAAATACTGAAAATATAAGTTACTCTACACCTATTATTCTTTTCAATGTAAGTGTTGGAAAAGAAAAAAGTATACTGATAATGGGACATGACTGTGAATGAACGACAAAGGGTGTCAAAGCAGTCAATAAATTTAATAAAATAACAATTTCTGCAATATTTACGCGCATATTTTGTACTGGTCAGTAAATATATTAAAATATAATTTGCTGTCAAAGTCAGAAAGCAGCTATATGAAGTTTTTGGGTAAAAAGTCATGAAGTTGAATGAAACCTCCTATTGTTTGTATTTTTTAAAACAAATATTGACCTCGCATTTTCCGACTTTTCTCAATGCAATTACATTTTTACAGTGCAAAATCAAATTGTATCTTTTTTTGTTCGGGACCCAAGGTCGGAATACCTGATCACAGGTTTTGGTAAAATATGGTAAGTCTAATAATGCAATCTATATTTCTGCAATACTTTTTATATAAAATAAAATCTGTGAAGAGGAAACGATGCAATCAGATGTAATCAGAATCACATTAAATTCTCAACATCAAAGGGAAAGATAGGCACTTACAATTATACAGTCACAAAAGCAGAGACGGTGAGCAGATTCAGCAGCCCTTTCCCCAATTGGTGGCAACTCTGTCACCTAAACTTAACTCAAGAGATATCTAAATTTACATAATCGTTAGAGATAAAAGGTTGAAAAGTGGTATACGACAGATCATATAAAACAAGAACCATAATGGAAGTACCATCTTAGGACGGTCAGTAACAGATTTCGAAGAGGGGTGCTTAAGTCGCCTTTGTAGGCGTTTTCTGGGCGTCCAATCTTCGCACTCAGATTCCATTATGGTAAGCAATTATTTGTTTGGTCCGCCTGGAGGCTCTCTGACTCATCCATGAATCATAACGTGCCACAAATAAAACACAGGCAACGTCTACAATGAAGCAAGGATGGGAAACACAACAAAAACAGGCAAAACCGCTGCCACTCAGTTATTTAAAATCTTAATTGTTCGTACATTACACAGAACTTGTGAAATACCGTATTCGACCTAATAACCGCACATATCCCTATAAGCGCACAGTCGAACAATTTCAATTTTTAATGCGTAATTTTAGTTGGTAGATACATATTTTACTACAAGTTTTCCCAATAATTTTTAAAAACCAAAGCGCAAAGTGCGATAATTCGGTCGAATACAGTACATGCACTAAACGTTGCTTTCTTCATTTTCATCTTCTTAATTTTACTTCATTATTTTAGTTATTTTGTTATTATTAAAAGTTCATGTATTCCCTTTATTGGAATTTTTTATTTGCTAACGGGCATTACACACATATTGAGCAAACCAACCTAATAACTCTAGATTCTTACTTACGAAGAAAAATTAAATAAATGGCTTTAAGGGTATATGAGGTAACCATCCATGACATTTTGATGTTTTAGAAGGATACATAGTTTCGTTTCCATAGCAATTATCTTATACTTAAAAAGTTCCTACAAACAGAGAACAAGTTGACCATGAGCCGTATTTGATTTGCTGGTAAATAAACAATAGGCTTGCGATAGCAGAAATGTAAAAAATATATCAATAGATTCTGAAAGGAATGACCATTGAAAGCAATGAGAGCAATGAAAACACTCACAAAAACTGGAAACAGAATGATGAAATATCAAGTTTTCTGGACCAGACTAGCTAGAATTGGGCAAATAGGTCTCATCAGTGACTATTATATAAATTTCCAAAAGTCCCGGCATGGGCTCAATGATCACAATAGACCAGAAAATATAAAGTACACTAAATTCTTTAATAAAAAGAAAAGGACTAAATATTCCGTCATACAGAACAAGTAAAACAAAAAAAAAGACTAGAAATGTGTCAGTATGACACAGATGTCCCCGCCCAGGGCCATCCTCACCCTCAAGCAGGCATTTTGCAAAAAATGAAGTTGAAAAAAGGGCCATAACTCTCATAATAATTGGCAGATTTTACCCTAAATCTAACATGACCATATTTTGTGATTATATACCTGTGTATAAAATATGAATCCCATTACGAAAACACGCCTATACAAATATATAGAAAATTTCAACTCCAAAAACTGAAAATTTTCAGATGAAAAACAAAAAAAATATCGGAAGGAAAACATCTTTTGAAGGTGAAAAAGGGCCATAACTCCTATAATAATGGGTTGATTTTACCCTAATTGGAACTTTGCCTCTATTTTATGATTATATACCTGTGCGTTTAAATATGAATTCAATATACTAATGTTTTCAAAAGATATCAAACTGAAACTATTTTTCAACGTTGAAAAAAAGCCGTAACTCCAAAAATAATTGGTGGATTTTACCCTAAATCAAACTTGACCTATATTTTATAATTATGTGCTTGTGTAAAAAATATGAATCAAATTCACTAATCTTTTCAAAAGTTATGGAACGAAAACCATTTTTCAAAGTTGAAAAAGGGCCATAACTCCCACAATAATTGGTGGATTTTACCCTAAATCGAACTTGACCTATATTTTATGATTATATACCTTTGTATAAAATTTCAATCCAATACACAAATCCTTTCAAAAGATATCGCACGGAAACCATTTGTGTTATGTACGGGACAGACGGGACGGAAGGACGTACATACGGACAGCGGTGATATGCTCCCCTCCACCCCCGCCCCGCCCCCCAATGAAAATGTCGGGGGCATAAAAAAAACTCAGTTCGATTGAGTCTGTTCGTGAGGAAAAATGAAAAAGTGGAACATGCCTCATAGCAGCTTTGAGTGGAACTCTAATACAGATAATGTATGCGTCCTATAGTCCTAAAAGAATAGAAATTAGTACTATGTCGACATACGGAGCGTTCATTTGCATAATGGGTTCATCATTTTGCATAAAACGTGACCGACACCTTCATAAATGACATGTTTCAGCTGTTTATGCAAACTGAAGGCAACTAAGGTAAGCAATAACTCACTTAAGCCTTAGGTTTCTACAGGCTGCAAAAAATAGTATAAAGATCAAAGTAATCTGCCCAATGCATATATAGCTGTTAGACATTGACACCGGTTAAGCTGGCGCTAGGGGACGTATGCAGCTTCGCAAACTACAGTGTTGTATATGAAGAGACTCAATCAAACCATGTCTCCGATTTTCGTGATTCTGTGTGTTCTTTGTTTCCAAAGGCAATCTTTTCAGAAAACCAATTAACGTTTATAAAAGAATTGGCTATAGCCTGGATATTATGCGGCAGATTGCATGCCTTGTTATCAACCCAATTATTGTTCATGGCTATGCTTTACTCTTTAATTGCACGGCGGCGGTTCGGGCCTGCCTCCTCGTAAAATTTTAACCAGTGGATTTGGGCTTCACGATATGTCTTTGGCTTGGCCCGCCGTGGTTCAACTATTGGTTTTCATTTACTCTGGCACACAGTAGAATTAACCATGAGTACTCGTCTTTGTTTATCATAGTGATTAATTTGATTTTTATGTTTTCGCTTTGATGCATTGACTGTGTTGGGAGCCTTTATGCGAACCGAATTTTTATGTATTTCTGTATTAAGAGTAGCATCGGGACCAGGGTGAAGTTGGCTAGCTGTAAAAGTGCGAGGCGGTTCTAACGAGTACCCACAATCTATGTTTTTGAACAGAAATAAGAAAAATAATGTATACCCCCCTCTAAACCCAAGTTTTACTATATAAAAGTGGCGTTTTAGGGGGTCAAAATTATATAGGTGTGTTTTCGCGATAGTTAGAAATGGGAGTTAAAATTAATTATGGCTTTTTCCAGGTATCGTTTATTTCACTTTTATAAAACATTTTTAACTCCAGATAATAAGACCGGGATAGATCATGCACTCAAGATACCAAATGTCTATACTAGCATCACTCC
Organism: Anodontia alba; assembly: GCA_964016985.1. Classification (NCBI taxonomy): domain Eukaryota; kingdom Metazoa; phylum Mollusca; class Bivalvia; order Lucinida; family Lucinidae; genus Anodontia; species Anodontia alba. Next base: position 75,598,677 of record OZ024825.1, read on the forward strand.
ATGCATCTACTACGTCCGGCTAGGAATGTAGTAGTTATGCATTTCAACACTTTAAAACGTAAATTTTAATTTATAAAAAAAATGACCTTGACCTAAAGGTCAAATTTAGAAGTTGAACACACGGAATAAAACACAAGACAAGACTCCAACATCAGCCCTCAACTAAATCCATTTAGACATTTCGGAAATAACGATTTTTTACACTCTTTAACGTATTTTTAGCATAATAATTCTAAATGCGTGGTCTTCACGTATAATCACGAATAAGGGTAAAGGTACTTTCATACACAATAGGGCCATTATATATGTATCTATTCAGCCAAATTAAGAAGTATATCCAACAAAGGGTTTAACTAATATGAGTTCCTATTTTTCTAATTTTAATGTAAAATATAACTGTTTGTGAATGCTTACGCCGACACCAACGTCAACGCCGACACCAAAAGAGGTTGCCGACGCTGGGACTAGAGCAAACGTCCTTCCTATGTTTTTCCTACAGATGAGTTAAAATGATAGAATGATTACTGTAACAGGTCTAGTTGTATAATCATAATTGTTGAATTGTACATCACGAAAACATGCCTATATTATTTTGACCCCCTTCAACCCCACTTTTATATAGTAAAACTGGGGTTTACAGGGGATACATTATTTTTCTTATTTCTGCTCAAAACATAGATTGTGGGTACTCGTTAGAACAGCCTCGGCGAGGCGGTTCTAACGAGTACCCACAATCTATGTTTTGAGCAGAAATAAGAAAAAATATCAGAATTTTTTATCTGAAAATATTCATTTTTTGGTGATAAAATTTTCAGTATGTTTGAATAGGCATGTTTTCGTAATGAACAAACCTAGCGTTTATCTGGGCATGGACATTGAAAGAGACAATACTATTTCTTAATACGTACATCATAAAATTGTAATTCTTAATCAAATTGTGAGAGTTTTCTGTAAAATAGATGTTCTGTTATACCTTACGAAAACACGCCTAATCAAATATATAGAAAATTTCACCTCAAAACCTGAAAAATTTCAGATGAAAAACTGATATTTTTCATATTTCTGCTCAAAACATAGATTGTTGGTACTCGTTAGAACCGCCTCGGCAAGGCGGTTCTAACGAGTACCACAATCTATGTTTTTGAGCAAAAACAAGAGAAATAATTATATCCCTGTAAAACCCAGTTTTACTATATAAAAGTGGGGTTTAAGGGGGTCAGAATTATATAGGCAATGTTTTCGTTATGACTTGTTTGTCTATTATCAAGATAGGTTTTACGGTGACTTAGTGTACAGATTTAGAAAAATTGTAGGTAAATCTAACTTTTCGGAGCAATTCAGAAAACCTATTAACCGTTATAAAAGAATTGGCTATAGCTTGGATATTATGCGGCAGACTGCATGCCTAGTTCTCAACCCAATCATTGTTGATGGCTATGCTTCACTCTTTAATTGCACGACGGCGGTTCGGGCCTCAGACTCAATGACGGCCTCTCCGTAAAACTTTAACCAGTGGGTTGGGGCTTGACGATATGTCTTTGGCTTGGCCCGCCGTGGTTCAACTATTGGTTTTCATTTACTCTGGCATACAGTAGAATTAGCCATGAGTACTCGTCTTTGTTTATTATAGTGATTAATTTGATTTTTATGTTTTCGCTTTGATGCATTGACTGAGTTGGGAGCCTTTCTGCGCACCGAATTTTTATGTGTTTCTGTATTAAGAGTAACATCGGGACCCAGGGTGAAGTTAGCTAGCTGTTAAAGTGCTTTAAACCCCCCGGTGGTTTGCTCTACCGACCGTTCTAAGGCGGTGGTCCCGGTGTTACTCTTTGTTGCTTTGTGGTTAATTCTACGAGGCGATTTGTTGTATGTCTTTCCGTGTGTCATTTTGTTCTTGTGTTTTTCAGTCCTTTTAGTATTGCGATTACCTCGCTTGGGGAAGAGAGAGCTAATCTTAGTGCTTTTCGTACGTTTGTTCGGTTTGTGCTTGTTTAGATTTGTCGGTTTCCTCTTCCTCTTGGGGTCTGGGAAGGGCTGCGGTTTGTGATTGTGGCACTCCCTGGACTTTTCTTACCTTTTTTTTTTTTTATAATTTTCAGATCATTAATAGATGAACAATGGTACCGCAGTCAGACAAGTATGTCATTCTACTGTGTTAAATATTACAGAAAGAAAAATTTAAAAGGTCGCTTTTGGAAACCCTTTTTGATTGTTTGAAATGACAATTTAGGATCAAAAATAAAATAAAGATTTTGAGTTCTGAGCATAGAAAATGATAATAATTTACGCTGGCATTTGATTTAAACATACACATCATAAAACACGATGCATGAAAACTCCCAGTATTTTAGACAAATAATTACAACCCAGCGGGCACATGACGTCTATACAACGTAGTCTCAACGTCGATGCAACGTCATGACGTTGCATCGACGTTGAGGCGACGTTGTATAGACGTCATGTGTCTTGTATAGACGTCGTCTCAACGTCGATGCATGACGTTGCATCGACGTTGAGGCGACGTTGTATAGACGTCATGTGTCTGCTGGGAAATATCAGTGAGATTGGTTAAAAAAAAAATTACGTTTCTCTCCAAAACTATGCTAATATTTGAGTTCTGACCATCATAGCTATTTTCATTAGATTATGTATTGGTCTTTACAGAGTATTCATCTATTCTGAAAGACAAAATACAGTTGACTCTCGTTATCTCGACCTCGCTTATCTCGAATAACCGCTTATCTCGAAGTGAAAATCTGGTCCCTGCCTAAACATGAAAATCTAACAAAAGGTAAAAAAATATTGTGGAAAAGAGTAGAAATTGCTCCTAAAGGAGCAATTTCTCCTCTTTTCCACAATATTTTCAATATATCTATAACTTCAAGAGTCCAATTACATATCTATTTGTTAAATGTGGTTGTTCGAATTATATTTTCCTCAATTCTGCAAATCTGATATGTCGAGGTACGGATATCTCGAAGTATTTCAGAGGGTCCCTTGGAATTCGAGACATCGAGAGTCGACTGTAATATAAAGCAAAACATTGTTTAAAAAATCCAGAAAATCGTTTCGTTTTGTTTTTGTTGTTCTTGTTGGTGTATTTTGCTTTTATTATTATTATTATTATTATTATTATTATGTTGTTGTTGTTGTTGTTGTTGTTGTTGTTGTTGTTTTAAATTATCATTATTTTACCTCAGAATTACTACACTCGTACTTTATTTTTTCTTTCATGCACATTCTGGTATCGAAATCCGCATATCTTTCTTCTTCGATTGCATAAACAACAAGGGGGTGCTCTGTAAACCCCTTTCGGAGCAAATTGGCTGAAGTGGTGATCCGACTAAATAGTTATTGGTATTGAATATTACAACGCATAACATGCCATAACGGAAAGCAAATTTCAGTTTTGAAACTCGGAGCAGGTTATTCATTGTAAACCAAAATAGTCCTGCTGCCTACGAATTTCGGATTCTGTAGAATACTTAACAGCTTGTAAATTCATTCTGACAGAGGCGTGAGAAAAAAAATATACACGATACAGTTGTGATGCCATATTTCTTTGCTATTCTTTATTTATATGCCAAATAAAAATTAGTGTCTATTAGAGGTTTCACGGAGTTTCTTGCAATTTTATATCGGGTTTACTGTACAATATTTGCCAGAAGACAGACTAAATGGCAAACAAAGACGAATTTAAAGAATACAATCCTATGAATGATAAAATCTGTAAGGGTTGTCCTGGAAACAAAGAACACACACAAAAAAAAAAAACGAAACTCAAAGACTCGGTTTTATTGAACAATAACAAAAATTAAAACTATAACACTAAAGTCACATAAGTCATAAAGAAAAACAATTGACAAATACATCTGTATGGAAAAAATACATTTTTGATCTTATAACTTCAGAAGTCATTTAATATTCTTTACTGAATCTAACGTGTAAATCAAGCTAGTATTGACTTTCCGCTCAAGTTAAAATGATCTAAGATAAAATAATTTATAATCATTAAAGATTATATTCATAAACAGATTTAAGTCGGTGAAAAGCATGATAACTGTCTGACAGAAATAAAGGTAAAATACATTATTTATACAAACTACCCATGTCTTGCAAGCAATACATTACGACAACATGCCTACTCAAATATACTGAAAATTTTACCACCAAAAAATCGAAATTTTCAGATTAACAATTCTGATATTCTTTATATTTCTGCTCAAACCATAGATTATGGATACTCGCTAGAACCGCCTCGGCAAGGCGGTTCTAACGAGTAACCACAATCTATGTTTTTGAGCAGAAATAATAAAAATAATGTATACCCTGTAAACCCCAGTTTTACTCTATAAAAGTGGCTTAAAGGGGGTCAAAATTATATAGGTATGTTTTCGTGCTGCCAAGTCTTTTCAACCAACATACAAAAAATAACTTAAAGATTATATCTATTCCCAGACAGAAGTCGGCGAGAAACACATAAAAATAACAATTAAAGATTATATTAATATTCAGTAGGTGAAAAACATTGTAACTATCTGACAAATAAAGGTAAATTACAAGGTTTATAACGATGCCTATGTCTTGCAAAGCGATTCAAAGTCATCCATTGCTGTCAGTCGTTGTATACAAGAATCCAGTTTGAGGTTAATTGTCGGATTTTTTATAAGCTCATTTACGTCGAGTGGACTTTTCTACCACAAATCTTTGGACCGGTCTATTTCTAATAGCAGGGTGCCTGGTTAGTTTTTATTATTACTATGTTTTTTTTTTATAGAAATTCCTGTAATTAAAGCAAACGGTGTACACCCTGATAGGACGCCGCGTTTAGTGGCGTCAAATCTGGGACTGCACTATATGCCAGTTCAAAACCCTTTTGTGGGGTTCCCGACTAAAATGGATTGGTTTGTCGAGACTACTGTGATGAATAATTTCAGTGTTAAAATCTCAAACCATATACAGTCGAACGTCAATGGCTCGAATATCTTTGGGACCATGGAAATTAGTTCTAGACTTGAGTAATTCGAGTCACTGAGGCTTAATCATAGCGTCAGGATATAGGAGGCAAATAGAGATGAATTATTTGTCCTTTTCATCTTCTATACAATAATGATATGTTGAGTGCAACATTAGAATTGCATCGAGCCAGAGAGTTCCTTTATATAATGAGTGCGCCCGTGCACCAAAACTATACCCAAACAAATAAATGCTATGTAGGAAAATAATACGACTAAGACCAGATACTTCATGAAGGATTTACCAAAATAAAGCACGTTTGAGTGCAACATTGAGTATTCTACGTTATGATGGAAAATGTAAAGTAAATAAACTGCTTGACAACCAAATATACTGAAAAAAATATTTAAATGTTGTATCCATTTAACCCTTGTCCTCCTGAATTAATTAAGATACCACGCACACTTTTAATTTTCAGCCAATCAGATAACTTGATCCAGATTGTTGCTATAAAGTCACATACTTATTGGCAAACAGTGCAGATCCAGATCAGTTGGCTTCTTCAGAAGCCAACTGATCTGGCTCTACACTGTTTGCAAAGGCAGGGTATATCCGGGTTCAGCAGGACAAGGGTTAATTAATGCTAATACATGAAACAGATCAATAGTTTTTGCATTTAATATGACTTTGACAAAAGAGTAATAATATTATAATTCAGTTGTGATTTTTCAGCATTACTATGGTAACGTACTTTACATTCCTGTTACAGAAAACTGACCACTGATAACTTTGTGCAACATGGGTTTCAGAGTCCCAAAGATATGTCCCTAACTCATGACAGCAACGGATTTTTTCTTCCTTGGTGGAGATGTTGGGTGCAACAAACTTGCAAAATAAGCCACACATCTCAGTTTGACCCCTAAACTGTATAAATAATTATATATATCCCGAAATGGATATATTTTCTTTTCATACATTGAACAACATTATCCTTAATGTTTGCTGTTTTCTATGTTCGTCGGGGTAGCACATGCAATCTTGTAGGAAATCTGTGTCCCGATTCGTATTATAAATAATTGCCAGTTCAGCTATTTCCCTCTCTACAACTCGAAGATGAGTTCAGATAAGAACACATTTTATCTAAATTTGTTCACATGCTTCTACTCTTCATTTTCAACAAAAACATTGCTACACTCAATGTAATAACCTTTTTTTAAAAAATATCTTTTGTTTTGTTTATAAACAATGTGGTTTGAAACGAAAACTGAACTACAATATAGCAACATGCTTATCAAAAGATTTTTTTTCATGCATGGAAGAACGGTTTGTTCTTTCTGTTGAAAACAGATTTCTTAATTGGAATTTCTTTTTAATTTTTTCGATGGGTTGAGATATTGAATTCAATATATTTTCTTTATCACTGTAACCCGATAATACCCACAGCTGTTTTATTGTAAACTAACTACCAGGGTTGATTTGGAATCAGCATATTAGTCCCTTCAACTTGCCGCATAATAAAATTATCGGGCGGATTTTAACCCTTGTCCTGCTGAACCCGGATATACCCTGCCTTTCCAAACAGTGTAGATCCAGATCAGTTGGCTTCTGAAGAATGAAACTGATCTAGATCTGCACTGTTTGCCATTAAGTATATGCATTTATAGCAATAATCCGGATCAAGTTATCTGATTGGCTAAAAATTAAAAGTGGACGTGGCATCTTAATTTATTTAGCAGGACAAGGGTTAAATTAGTTTATCTTATTTTTCGCGTGAAATTAGGGTTCAATATTTCATTTTTCTGCAAACAAGGGTTAACATTTTATCGCAATCGTCTCATAGGAGACGATTTTAACTAAAAGGCAAAGCCTGTTTTAGAGCAAATTGTGGATACATCGCCCTGTTGTCATGTGCAGCAGGCTGACGATCAGATGACACAGTGTTGTCGTAAAATATTAAGATATTGATATTAATTTTCAATCTATGGCCTGAAGAAAGAATATACTCTTCAGCATGTTTCGATCATACACGATTAAAATTTAAACTGTATACTTTCTTTCAGTCTCTTGCGGTTCATCGATTCTTGTCAGAAAACCTGTTAAGCAAGAGTAGTTGGAGAAAAATTCTGGGAATTGTTTTTTACTATTTCTCCATAAAGACATACGTTTTAGGTACTCATTAGAAGCGCTTCGCCGAGGCACTTCAAATGGGTACCCACAAAATTTATTTTTATGCAGAACTGGTGAAAATTATCCTAGAGTTTTCCTCAAATACTCCTCCTTAACACGTCCCCTTACAACGACAAATTTGTTATAATGACAATTTGAATGTCATGAAACGTTCGCTCAAGAGGCGACATAAAATGAGAAATTATGCAAAAATATTGTATTAAAACTTCAAGTAACATACGTTTTGGATATTTGTTAAAATTGCCTCACTGAGGCGATTCTAACAGATATCCTAATCATATGCTCTATGACTAATGTGACTAAAACAAGGCCTTTCTTATATATCATTCTGTCCATTGAGGATTCTTTAAAACAGCGAATTCATTTTCATGGCAACATCTTTGGGAACAAATGCTGTCGTTGTAACGAGGGTTCACGGTATCTTGACTGATGTGTTTTACTGGATGTCAGTTGGTTCATGATAGCGAAGCAAACTGATACATTTAGAACCACCTACTATCACGAAAACATGTCAATATAATTTTGACCCCCTTAAACCCCACTTTTATATAGTAAAACTGGGGTTTATAGGGTATACATTATTGTTCTTATTTCTACTCAAAAACATAGATTGTGGGTACTCGTTAGAACCGCCTCGCCGGTTATGTGGGTGGAGGGGGTAGGGGAGGGACTTAAACCGGTTTCTCTCGTGCGAAACTTCACCTTTAATTCTGATGCAGTTCCAAATTATAAATATATGTTCGATCCGCTCAGGGGTCCTCTACCCACTGTGCTTTCGACATCTTTCAGAAAGTCGTTTTTGCTTGGCACTTTACACAGAAGAAGTAAGTTTGTAAACTTTTGTCATGATTTAATTAAAAACCATTTTCGTAACTACCTATGCACAAAAAGTGTTTTTTTCTAGTCATTGTTTTTTGTTGTTGTTTTTTTTTTTTTTTTTTTTTTTTTTTTTTTTTTTTGTTTGTTTGTTTTTTGTTTTGTTTTGTTTTTTCTTTTAAATCAAACATTTTCACTTTTTCCTATAGTAAAAATGAATGCAAATTATGCAGAAATCTGTTGTAACTTGGAGGCAGATTTTCAACAAGTTCCGCTTGTTCATTTTCTTCTTCTTTTTTTTTTTTTTTTTTTTTTTTGCTGAAATTTTCAGAATTTTTTGGTGAAACATCATTTTTTTTTTTTTTTTTTTTTTTTTTTTTTTTTTTTTTTTTTTTGCTGAAATTTTCACAATTTTTTTGTGAAACATCAATAATTTAAATTCAGCATGGAAAAGTAAAAAAATGTTTTCTTAGAAAAAAATTCCAAAACATCACTTTACTATATAGAAATTGCATAGGTCAGACCAAATTTTGGCCATAAATTTAACTTTAGGGTACACATTTGAGAACAAAACACAGAAACAGAATGGGCAAATAGTTTCCAATAAGATATGGTTAATCAAAATAAAATATTTTCACTTGAAATAAAACGCCATGCTAAAAAACATCTTTCCAAGTGATGTCGAAAGGACAGTAATCTGTGAAATATCACAGTGAAACATATGTAATAAAAACACTACTGTGATGGACAAAGCAAAGGGCTCAATAGCGATTGAAGCCAGAATAAAAGAAAACCACAAAAGGACTACGGTGGGCCAGCTCATAGACACTGATAGTCAGGTGCCAACCACGTGAAACTGATTCAGGAGGGAGCCGTCATTTAGGCTGAGGTCTGACTCACCGTCGTGCAAGTAATGAGGGAAGCATAATTGGGTTGACAACCATGCATGCAGTTTGCCACAGAATATCCATCTTGTAGCTTATGTTTTTGTGGCGATCTATGTTCGGATCTGCAAGTCTAAGCCAGTATCAGGCCAGAATGCCCATTTGGTTTCATTACGTCAGCATGTCTGTATAAAAGGTAAGCTTCTTATCACAATTCTAGATAAGTTTTTAACCAAATATATTGATATCCCAGCAGGCACACAACATCGATTCAACGTTGATTCAACGTCAAGACGTTGAATCAACGTTAAATCGACGTTGTTTCAACGTTGTGTGCCTACTGGGACTGGTCTCTTATGTCTCCAGAAAAGCATATGTTGTGGGTACGCTTCTTATCACAATTCTAGATAAGTTTTTAACCAAATATATTGATATCCCAGCAGGCACACAACATCGATTCAACGTTGATTCAACGTCAAGACGTTGAATCAACGTTAAATCGACGTTGTTTCAACGTTGTGTGCCTACTGGGACTGGTCTCTTATGTCTCCAGAAAAGCATATGTTGTGGGTACTTATTAGAAGCACTCCAGAAAGGCGCCTGTAATGTGTACCCACAACATTTGATATTATGGAGAAAAATTAGAATAAGCGCATCTCTTAATAACCCTCTTATTTAGAGCTATGCAGACCTAAACCACAGTATCAAAATTGAAGAAAGATTTGCTTGTTAAACACACTAAAACAGATTTATGCTGTAAAATATGCTAGAAGATACAAACAAATCATCAGAATTCTGAGATTCCTCCTGATAATTCATACTCCTATACCCCTATTTTCACTATATAATATGGAAAACCTGGGCAAACATTACATAGACTTATTAACCAAATGTATCAGGATCTTCCACAGACATCTGGATTATAATAAAGAAAGGAAAAAGAGAGAAGATACTAACCCGGTGGGCATACAACGTTGAAACAACGTCAATTCAACGTTTTCAACGTCTTGACATAACGTTGAAAATTTGTCGATTCAACGATGATTCAACAATATCAACGTCGAACTGATGTTGTTTCAATGTTGTGTGCCTTCTGGTTAATATACATTATCATAAACTCTAAATCAATCTGATAGGAAGAGCAAATTGTGGCATGAAAGCCATTTTACAGTATATTGTACCCGAAGTCTAAAGAGACGCACGACTGATAAATGTTATCTATTACACGAACTATTAAAATCATACCAATTATCAAGGACATCCTGCCCAGCCATTACGAAAACACGCCTATACAAATACATTGTAAATTTTACCGCCGAAAAAATGAAAATTTTAAGAAGAAAAATTGTGATATTTTTCTTACTTCTGCTCAAAATATAGATTGTGGGTACTCGTTAGAACCGCCTCGTCGAGGCGGTTCTAACGGGTACCCACAATCTGTGTTTTGAGCAGAAATAAGAAAAATAATGTATACCCCTGTAAACCCCAGTTTTACTATATAAAAGTGGGGTTCAAGGGGGTCAGAATTATATAGGCGTGTTTTCGTGATGATGGTTTGTGTCTCTATTCTTGATAGGAAAAAACAAAACAAAAAAAAAAAGCGAATCGCTGAAATTTTGCGTCAGTCTGCGAAATGTCCATGACGTCAGCAAAACGTAGCATCCGGTGCCTCAAATTAGTTAACTTTTCTAAAATCCCATTTACTAACATTAAATTTGAAATTCGGTGTGTCACATTGTTATGGAATTTTGGCTTGATGAATGTTGGCCGGCATCATGGCTACGACTATATATAGAATTTGTATAGGAGACAATTTGCATGAATTGACAAAGCCCATTTTATATAACAAAATATTTCAAAATGTCGTCTGCTGAAAGTTTTGCCTAGAGTGCTAAACTCAATGACAACCGTTTGAATACTGAAGCTGAATTCAGCAATCGACAAAAGTAAAGAGATTTTTACCGGTATTTTCCCAGGCATAGTACATTACGAAAATATGCCTATATAATGTTGACCCCCTTAAACCCAACTTCTATATAGTAAAACTGGGTTCATCGAGGCGGTTCTAACGAGTACCCACCTTCTATGTTTTGAGCAGAAATATGAATTTTTTTATTTTTTTTTTTTTTTTATCTGAACATTTTCATTGTTTGGTGGTAAAAATTTCAGTATATTTAAATAGGCATGTTTTCGGTTTTCGTAATGATATGGGCTGTCCTTCGATCAGTTTATACTCTTTCGACATCTTAGAGTTTTTTTTTTTTTTTTTGTTTTTTTTGTTTTTGTTTTTTGCCTGGCACTTTGCACAAAAGAGGTAAATCTGCAAACTTTTGCCATAATTGAATGAAAAACCATTTGCCGTTACAACCTATGTACAAAAAGTTTTATTTTAGGTTTCAAAAAATCGAATATTTTCATTTTTCCCCATGGTAAAAACTGCTGAGAATGGTGCTGAAATCTATAGGGAAGGTACACTGAAGCCACGTTTCAAAAAGTTCCACTTATTCATTTTCTTCCCGAAGTTTTCTTATTATTGTCGTGAAACATTAAAAATAAAAATAATAATAATAATAAAAAAACAGCAAAGAAAAGTAAAAAAAAAATATTTTCTTAGATAAATATTCAAAAACGTCACTTTACCAAAGACATATGGTAGACTCTTCGATTAACTCACTAAAGACGTTTTATATTTGCCGGGACGTCGGTTTGTGACGATCCCGGCAAATATTTAAAATCTTAAAACAAACTGTGATATAAGCAGATTAATGTCTATTTTATTTTCATTTCAATCAAGAAATTTCATAAAGCTTAATAAAAGCAAACATTAAAGAATCACATGTTCTTTTTTACCTGTTACATTGAAAATGTATTAAACTTTTGTATACCCATATCTCTATGTAAACATGAACAAAATTTGCGCCGGTACTTAGACGTTTACGTTTAAATATTTTGTCTTGTTTGAGATTTATTAGCAGGACAAATTTCAACTGAGCAGAGCATGAAAATGTTTTATAACCTCGGGGCCTTATCTCATAGTGAGCTAATCGAATAGTCTACCATATGTAAACGCCGGCCTCGGTGGCTCAGTTGGATGCGCCGTCCGACTGGAGACCAGGAGGTCGCGGGTTCAACCCCCGCCGAGGTCGGCAACATTCTTTCGTGGAGATGGGTCATGAAATATTTTATACGGTCATTCTCTCCCTTCCGCTGATTCAAGAAGGGCAGTTGTCAGTTTCTGGCGAAAGAATGTGCACAATACTGATTAACCGCTTAGAGGACTAAGCCTGCCCAGTAAACGTGTGGTTAGGTAAACTAACCGCGCTCGACATGACCCATTGTGTTGACTGGGTCGTAAAACCTCAACACAAAACCATATGTAAAAATCAAAAGCTATATTAAGAGACCGGCGCGATTCGCGCGCCGGTCAATTACTAACAATTTCATTTTTTTCTTCCTAAACATAGCTGAGCATAAAAAATTCTCTACTAATAAATATGGAAATGCCAACTGTTGTTGCTGCTAATAAATATGAATATGCCAAGAAAATTTCATGGTCAGCTGAGCTGAGCATGAAAAAGTTTTACAACCTCGGGGCAAAGATAAGATTTATTCGAGTCGCCAAGTTATTAAACAATTCAATAATAAGCTCTAATTGAGCTTTTGAACTGATATACGAAATAACTATTCACGGGATACTGGGCAAGTACGAGTATCTGATTAAATCCAAGTCAATGGCAAGACTCAGATGACAGATGTTGTTACATATGAAAGATATACTATATATTGCGGGCGTCCTCATCCAGAGATTTAGTGGTGTCCCTGCCTACCATGTAGGCTGATTTCGACATCCACACATTCTGGTGTGCATGCAGTCTGAATCAATATCTGCATGTCATTCACTCCAACTGCCAAGTAAAATTACAAGCAAACTATCTTAATTTGTTTAATAATCAAACTTTTCTTCATATTCCATATTTTACAGTGAAAGTAGTTACATAAGAGGTGTTCCAAGGGATACGTTTCTATTAAACAACTATTTTTATACCTCAATCTTTGTTATAGTACAAATTCAAAAGATTTTCTAAAACTAAGACTGACTTGTCAAAATGACATGTATCTTACCGGGTTCGGGGTCCACTTTTTAGGCTTATTTTGCTTTCTGTATGTCTTGCTGCTTGCCAAGACATGCGCATCATACGTTTCATTTCTAAACTTTTGGGGTTTAGCCACACTGATGAAGTTTAAATAACAGAAAGGCCTCTGTGGCACTAAATTAGGTATAGTTAAGCTCATATTGTAATACGTACCGCCCAACATGTTTTGTTTTGTTTGTTTTGTTTTTTTTTTTTTGGTTCAAAAATGACCCATCTAGCCCTATGACTAAGAAGGGTATATTTTACATAGATGTGGTAATATAATAGTGTGCCAAAGAGTACATGCCAGGGCGAAATATGCTTCACTGGCTTCAGCCGTCAGCAACGCAAAACTTTGATCAAAGCCCTAAGATGCCAACTCATTATTGTTAATGAGAAACTGACGTACCAAATTGAGTGAACTGAGTGAATTACGAACTATACGACATTCACAAAAAAGATTAAATAATTAAACCTTTCAACCCTGTAGACCGGTACAGATACGTATGCAAACAGTGTAGATCCAGATGAGACGGCTCATCATGAGCCGTCTCATCAGGATCCACACTGTTTGCAATTCTGGTTTGATTTTTGACTGAGGCCCCTGTTTGAAACAATGGTTATGATCAGACTTACAGATGGAAGAGGAAACTCAGGGATGAAAGGGTTAATAACTAGCATCTCGCCTTTTTGGGGGAATTAACCAGAATGAGGTCTGTAGTGACTATACTGTTAATCAAATATTGATAAATGAACAAAAGGCAAAAAAAAAAAAAAAATCCTTAGATTTAACACGAAACTTTTGAGCAAAATCTGAAAGGGCGTATTTTTTTAATCCCTCTCCCAACCCCTTTGGCCCCGTCCCCACCCTAAGGGTCAGACTAAAATTGTAATAAACCATACATATGTATCCTAAAGATAAATACAGTTTTCTGGTTTGTGTCACTAATGGTCTAGGAGAGCTTGCACAGATAACAAGTTCGTGGGTGCACATTGAACGGGTGGGATGATATGTTCCTCCTTTTCTTCAAAACAAGTGCACGGATAATCACATCAATGCTTGTTCAAAATATGTTTGAAAATAATTAAGCAAGAGTCATTTCATTACTTTGAAAATGTGGCTGCGACATGTACCCTGATATCAAAGTCATTGTGGCAGCTACCATGTAAAGTTCCAACAATAAACAAGTCATATAGAATCATTACGAAAACACGCCTATTCAAATATATAGAAAATTTCACCACCCAAAAAAATTTAACTTTTCAGATAAAAATTCTGATATTTTTCATACTTCTGCCCAAAACATAGATTGTGGGTAATCGTTAGAACCGCCTCGGCGAGGCGGTTCTAACGAGTATCCACAATCTATGTTTTAGAGCAGAAATAAGGAAAATAATGTATACCCCTGTAAACCCCAGTTTTACTATATAAAAGTGGGGTTTAAGGGGGTCATAATTATATAGGTATGTTTTCGTGATGGTTTGAAGTGAATTTCCCGTAGTTTAGAAGATACAGGTGGCTAATGTGCTTAGCAAATCTGGTTTGTGTCTTTGACCCCGAGGTTAACATTAATGCTCATCAAATACTGTCCGAAGTGTAGGAACACTATGTACAAGGTTACAAGTTAATTCCACAATAGTTTCTAAATGCCAGACATGAAAACGACGGTTCTCACGAGTATCCACAATCTATGTTTTTAAGCAGAAATAAGAAAAATAATGTATACCTCTGTAAAACCCAGTTTCACTATACAAAAGTGGGGTTTAAGGGGGTCAAAATTACATAGGCATGTTTTCGTGATGACTATTCAGACCATCTTTAGGACTGCCTAAAAGTGGTCTTATTAGTGAGTTGGTCTTTACAGACAATAATATTGAATACTAAATAATAAGAAAAGGGAACCATTTTTACTGGCAAATGCTACTCTTAATAGCGGAGTGGCCTTAATTTCTTAAAAGTGCCTTTATCGCGGAAGTTGACTGTATTAGGGCAAGTACGGTTAAGAAGTTAAAGAACATTACGAAAACATGCCTATTCAAATACATTGAAAATTTTACTACCAAAGAAATGAAAATTTTCAAATAAAAAATCCTGATATTTTCATATTTCTGCTGTTTTTGAGCAGAAAAATGAACAATTATGTATACCACTGTAAACCCCAGTTTTACATACATAAAAGTTGGGGTTTTTTTTATTGTGTTGGGGTTTAACGACACGTCAATCCTTGTGGGTCATTTTGTGTCGTCTCCCAGAGAAAGGGAGAAAAGAGATAGAAGAGATAGTAGAAGAGATGAAAGAGCGACAGGGAAGGAAGAGGAGCAGGAGTGAAAGTGAAGAAACAGAAGAAATAAAAACAGTCCCCCTCTACCCTCACCTGCTACAAGGATAGCATGCCTTGCCCAGATGTAAACCAACATCCGTTGGACGCCCCAGTGATATAAGATACACAACATCTTCGCACCACCCGACCACCCCCAAAAGTTGGGTTTAAGGGGGTCAAATTATATAGGTATGTTTTTGTGATGTGATCGAATATTTAGCATCACGAAAACATGCCTATAAAATTTTGACCCCCTTAAACCCCACTTTTATATAGTAAAACTGCGGTTTACAGGGGTATGCATTATTTTTCTTATTTCTGCTCAAAACATAGATTGTGGGTACTCGTTAGAACCGCCTCGACGAGGCGGTTCTAACGAGTACCCACAATCTATGTTTTGAGCAGAAGTATAAAAAATATCAGGATTTTTTATCTGAAAATTTTCATTTTTTGGTGGTAAAATTTTCAGTATATTTGAATAGGCATGTTTTCGTAATGGTGTCAATGTGGTACTAGCGCAGTGCACATACTGAGACGATCACACTCTATATACCTGTCCAACTATCAGTATCCTATTTTTTATTTTTAAATGCGCAGTTTACATGTTTTGTCATGACATGCCTCTTACAGGATAAGGTCAATTTTCTCTACAGCACGACAAGAATATGCTTTGTCACTCAGCTACTCTTTACATGTACATGTAAGGCACCCTAGCCCAGCGAGTTCAGTGAAGATCCAGACCAGAGAGTTCTCCGTTCAAATTGGTTTGAATCATTTCTGACCGCGCAAAACATTAATCGCGTCAGAACTCAAGTATTTTGTGAAATATGCGGAAATGCGCAAGTAAGCTGCGCAGAGTGCAGTGTGTTCAGGCATATGCGATCACATTACGGCGCGGTTTACCTGTAGCCTGTCCGCGTGCTTCATAATGGGCTAATTCAGCAGATGACAAATTGATGATATTTTTCTTTTTTGGAGACAATTTGCTTGAAATGTCAAATTTTGTTTTCTGGGAAAAAATAAGAAAAAATATTTCAATATGTTGTCTGCTGAGAATTTTACCCAGAGTGCTAAGCGATAACCGATCTGATTTCTAAAACTATACTTTTGTAATTTCTAAGAAAACCTTCTAAACTATCATTCCGTTTTATTTTGCAAGAAAGCATGTTCATAAAATTTTCATATGTTGATTTACAAAGAAACATGAAACTTTTATAGCAATAAAACAGATGCCAGTATCATCTGATTACAACAATAAACAAAACTTATTGACTTCAATATTGCAAGTCATTAATGCTTTGCATGCTGGTTAAACAATTCAGCAGACGGTGTTTTGAAAAAACAAAAGATATCATTTATCTCAGAAAATAATGCTCGACAGTTCGTGCCTTCAGTCGCCTCAGGAGTATGCATAAAGGTATCAAACCCAGCAAACACCAACGTCACAGGAACGTCGTTACAACGTCACTGCAACGTCACGACGTTGCAGCGACATTGTAACGACGTTGTTGCGACGTTGTGTGTTTCCGGGGAAACCCTTAGGAGAAGATGTTCGTGAAATGCACGTTTTTTTAACGTCACTGCAACGTCACGTTGCAGCGACGTTGTAACGACGTTGTTGCGACGTTGTATGTTTCCTGGGAAACCCTTAGGAGAGGATATTCATGAAATGCACAACGCTTTTTTTTTCTATGAATATTATAACAATCATCATCATTATGTCGTCTGCTGATTTTTAAGAGTGCTAAGGGTCAAATAAATTATGTGAAATTTGAACTGTAAAGAGGAAAAAGCTGATCTCATGTTTATATGTTTTCTTAACAAGCATCTTACAAAGGTTGCAAAGGAGTATTTGTCCCCGAATTGTACAATTATGTAAGCAAAATGATTGGCTGTAACTGCGTATAATTCTGATTCTATGGCATGAGTCTGTGTACTTGGGGAGGGGGTGTCTTGTATTTCCCACACTATACCGCAGATGCCCTTAATACTGGGACATCGAAATTGCCTACCATATGCGTCCTAAAATTTGACCAAGTTCAACTTACTACATACTGTAAACAATCATAACAATATCAGCGACCTCAAGAACTGGCAGTTTGGCGAGAACTTCTTTACTCAATGTAATTTTGGTCATTCATCCTCTCAGATGTATAATATAGTAAATGTCAAAAAGATTGCCTTTGGAAACAAAGAACACACCGCAGAGTAGAAAATTGGAGTCTCGGTTTTATTGAGACTCTTCATAAGCAGTAATGAAGTTTGCAACACTGCTTTCGCCCTCTAGCGTATACATGAGCAGAACTCCATTTTCAAATATACCACAATGGGCCCAGTGATCCCAAAGGAAATAGAATACAATCTGCACTATGGTGAAGTACGGGTAGACGTTCTACCGCCGCCACACGATAATAACACAAGCTACAGTGTAGTAAAATAAACGTCAAAAAGATTGCCTTTGGAAACAAAGAACACACTACAGAGTAGAAAATGGGAGTCTCGGTTTTATTGAGACTCTTCATGGTTTTGCCTAGATCACCAATAGCACCAAATTAAAGACACCACTGAATAAAACGTTTTACTGTATTGTCAGACCAATGCAGGTTGAATGTATTCTGACCAAATGCAGATTGAATGTATCACTAAAATACAACAAAATTAAGCCTCCACTAACTATTCAAGTTAAATGGATACACTTGACAGATTTTCAGCCATTTTGATAAAGGAGAAAACTTTTGTGAGTTCCTGTTTGCTATCATGTACACAAATCCTCTTCTGAAATGGGGTCTACTCTAAATGGAAAGAATTTGCTCCCAAAGGGGATCAAATTCTTTCCTTTTAGAGCAGAGCCCTTTTCAGAAGGGAGAAAAGCAGTTTTGACAGAGTTGTCTGTCTTGAAAATATATCGTCTCCCTTGAAAATGTATCAGTTCCTAGGAGTTGTTCAACGACATCTTTGTATTATATACGGCACGGAATTTGGATGACATGCTACAATAGTGTTATAAGCAATGAACAGACAAAAAATGCACGACGACGACTGTCGACCAAAGTCAGATGAGCCATTCGAACTGTATGCTATAGGGTTTTACTAAAGTCCCTATAAAGATTGTTATGATGACTCAGCAGAATATTCCACTTTTGTTGAGGGTGATTGCACATTGCATCATCTTGAAAAACGTTTTGTTGAATAAGGCTGACTGCCTATTGGCCCACGTACAGATCAATCAAATTTACTTGTCGCTTTGACATTTTAATAACCATAAGGATACGTCCACTGTACAATACAGAAACGATAGTGAGAAACTCCTGCGTTCCACGTTATTAATACCTGTTTTACCTCATTACGCAGTAAACGCATACCCATATCAACCCTTTGTAGTCTGGAGACCCCTAAAAGAGTAACTGGCAAACAGTGCAGATTCAGATCAAACGCCGATCAGGGTCTCCACTGTTTGCAAATAGTTCAACCACTTTTCTCTAGGAATATCTAAATCACATAGCCTGATATACCTAAAACTGAAATTAGAATCTTCCAATATATAATGCGGGAGAGTTCATTCAGTCTACAATGGGTTAAGACAGTAAGTATATAATCAGAAATCATATAATATCTCTCATACCACTGCTGCAATATTAAAAGTCAGATTGATTAGTTTTTACTGAGGTGCATTAGTAGTTCAGTATATTTAGCGATCGTTTGCTGAAACTGAGATCTTTAGTTCGAATCCCTCTCTGCAGAGAATCCTTTTGATAGTTGTAGGGTCTTTCTTTACACAGTGCTTTATTATATTGTTACCTTATCATTGTCCCGAAACGGCTGAAATACTGATGATGGGACGTCAATACAGCAAATATACCAAACATCAAATTTATCAGACAAGCAAGAAAATTTCTAAACTGTTTAACCAAAATTTCAAGACTAATTTCTATCCTGTTAACGAACACAAAACGATTTAGTTGGATTCCACATGACATGTTGAAATGCTCGCACATATATATATATATATATATATATATATATATATATATATATATATATATATATATATATATATATATATATATATATATATATATTATTAATCCAGTTAAGGCCCAGCTAGCATTCTTTATAAATCTACAGCGGGCCGTTATCGGCCCGTCAGGTACCCTGACGGGCCGATAACGGCCCGCTATAGATTTATGTAGAATGCTTACTGGGGGTATTTTGAACATTGTCCGTTCAAACTACGTATAAATTCATAGAGTTCTGACATCCTTAATATTGTGAATAGATCTTTGCCACAACTCATTTTGAAAGTGTCAATTTACAAGTCTTTAAATTTAGGGAAAGATCTATACTATTCCTCAGACATAGTTTATAGCAGATATACGGTGTTATTGAAGACGAACGTACAACCCAGCAAGCACACGACGTTTAAACAACGCCATGACGTCAATTGCCCTCTGGAAAAGTGCTTCGTCCGCTGCCACACTAACCAACACACCTACGTGAAATGTACTTCTAGTCCGTCGCTCTATGTAATGTAAGTGTTTTCTCGCTCTATTTTATGTAAGTGTTTTCAGCCATAATGTAATTGATATTTTTTTTCTTATTCGGACGATTGTTTACAATAGAGCCATAGTATACATGCACCAAAATTTCCTTAAGGTTGTTGTCCACGTGATTATCATTGACCAATGAAATCAAACCGCGCGTTTGTGCGGAATCTGGGTAATTGTTACTTACAGCCGCTATTGTTGTTGCAGTGATGTCAGAGTGCTGTGTTAAGAGTGTTATCTATAAAACCTTGACTGATTAGGGTCTACACTGTTTGCTTAAATTACAGGAAGTTAAGAGTTAAATGAATCAGTCTTAAGTCCCCGTTCAGGACCATTTTCCCAGCCTACGCTCAGAGACAATCGACCCACCAGTGCTGTCGGCGCTTTCATTTTTTTTCTATTTCTTGTATTATTGGTACTAATAATCAAAGAGCTGTAGGTGCTGGTGGCCTGGGCATCAGAAGGCCCAAGGTTATACCCTACAGAACTCCAATTAAATAGAGCAAATTCTTCCGATACCGAGGCACCTTTTTTGGATTTGAATCTATGTGTATCTAATGGTACAGTTTCCACCAAAATTTATGATAAACGGGACGATTTTGATTTTGATATAGTCAATTTCCCTTTTCTGGATGGCGATGTCCCCCGGCGTACCTCATATGGGGTATACATATCTCAACTTATTAGATTCGCGAGAGTTTCTTCAAATCTTAGTAAGTAACTACCGTAATAAAGCCCTTACTGCCAAACTTCTTTGGCAGGACTATCGTTATTTTAAACTTCGTAAGGCGTTTTCGAAATATTATCGCAGACACAGTGCCTTGGTAGGAAAATATAGCGTCAGTCTGAAAACGCTTCTGCAACAAGATATATCGGAACCAGAATTTTACGGTGGCTTAGTGTACAGATTTAGAAAAATTGTAGGAAAATCTAACTTTTCGGAGCAATTCAGAAAACTTATTCACCGTTATAAAAGAATTGGCTATAGCCTGTATATTATGCGGCAGACTGCATGCCTAGTTGTCAACCCAATCATTGTTGATGGCTATGCTTCACTCTTTAATTGCACGACGGCGGTTCGGGCCTCAGACTCAATGACGGCCTCTTCGTAAAACTTTAACCAGTGGGTTGGGGCTTGACGAGATGTCTTCGGCTTGGCCCGCCGTGGTTCAACTATTAGTTTTCATTTACTCTGGCATACAGTAGAATTAGCCATGAGTACTCGTCTTTGTTTATTATAGTGATTAATTTTTATGATTTTTATGTTTTCGCTTTGATGCATTGACCGAGTTGGGAGCCTTTATGCGAACCGAATTTTTATGTATTTCTGTATTAAGAGTAGCATCGGGACCTAGGGTGAAGTTGGTTAGCTGTAAAAGTGCTTTAAACCCCACGGTGGTTTACTCTACTGACCGTTCTAAGGCGGTGGTCCCGGCGTTAGTCTTACTCTTTGTTGCTTTGTGGTTTATTCTACGAGGCGCTTTGTGGTTTATTCTACGAGGCGATTTGTTTTATGTCTTACCTTGTGTCATTTTGTTCTTGTGTTTTTCAGTCCTTTTAGCATTGCGATTACCTCGCTTGGGGAAGAGAGAGCTAATGTTAGTGCTTTTCGTACGTTTGTTCGATTTGTGCTTGTTTGGATTTGTCGGTTTCCTCTTCCTCTTGGTGTCTGGGAAGGGCTGCGGTTTGTGACACTCCCTGGACTTTTCTCTTACCTTTTTTTTTTCAAAGCTCACCAGATTTCAAATAAACACAAAATCTGTAAAGGCTAATATGAGGATTATTTCAATAGAAAGTCTCAGCCTCATAGAGGATATAGTTTTTGAGGTGATAATTTTAAGGAATTCTTTCTATTTTCCATGGCAATTAGTAATACTAAACCCTTTTGCTGATAAAAGATAACTCAAGGAACGTTACAATATACGTTTTGTCAAAATATCTGCAATTGCTGGGCAGTAAATACTTTCCTATTATAAGTATATGTGTAACAGGTGAAAAAATTCTAATCACCAATGCCGCAGCCGGGGATCGAACCCGGGCCGTCTGCGTGACAGGCGAACACTCTACCGCGTCGCTATAAAAGCCGGCTTTTATAGCGACGCGGTAGAGTGTTCGCCTGTCACGAAGCCGGCTTTTATAGCGACGCGGTAGAGTGTTCCCCTGTCATGCAGACGGCCCGGGTTCGATCCCCGGCTGCGGCATTGGTGATTAGAATTTTTTCACCTGTTACATCTGGCGCCCAACGTAAATAACCCCATTTGATGGGCTTGGTGGTCCAATAGGCTTGGTGGCCTGATATTGAGTGGTTGCTCAAATAGAGATTCGTGAACGAATCTTAAAATGGAAGGGGAATATGTAGTAGTGATAGGTATGTGATACACTTGTACTGCCTTGCAGTACAAGCCGGCTTTTATAGCGACGCGGTAGAGTGTTCGCCTGTCACGCAGACGGCCCGGGTTCGATCCCCGGCTGCGGCATTGGTGATTAGAATTTTTTCACCTGTTACATATGGAAACTGTAACTGGCATAGCAACCAAACCAAGTGTCCATTTTCATAAAAAATACAAACTTTTAATCCCCCAGCCCAAGGATGCTACAGATGAAATTTGGGCTCAGTTTGCCTTGTGGTGTCATCAGAGATGTTGTCTGAATGTGTTGACGATGATAGACTATGACGGCGACAACAACGGAGAACTATCCTATAAGCTTTTTTTGAGCCTTCTGCTCTGGCAAGCTAAAAACAAAGGAATGACATTAATGTTGAATTGCCACTGGATATGCATCAATGAAAACGAAAGAGCTAGGCTTTTCAATTGATTATGATCAGAAGAAAGAAATATTCCTGAAGATATGTATGGTGGCATTTTGATAAATAAAGGCTGAATGCCAAATGTTATCCAATGTTTGGGTAAATAAAAAATCTAAAAAAAATGTTTGTTGTTTTTTTTTTAAGAGCAATGGATAAATCTATAAGAAATTAGAGTATGGGCCATAATGCGCTGTTTCGGCTAATAAAGCCTCGTCAGTGATTTTGAATGAAATAGGCTCAACAATTCAAAACCACATACAAATCTTCATATATTGATAAGAAAACACGCGAAATTTCAGAACAATCCAGTAAAAGATGTAGAAGGAATGTGGACACAAGCTTTAAAATTGCTATTTCTCAGTTCACAAGGGTTGTAATCATGTCAGAAATAATTGGATCAAAAATTCAATACCACATGTACATCCTCATATAAAAAAGAAGAAAATCTTCAAAATTTCAAAAGTATCCGATAAAAGATGTTAGAGACGCTATGGGTACAAGATGCGTGATGAACACACAGACGGATAGAATGACACACAGTCGGACAAGGGTCATTTCTGTAGTCCCTTCCCTCCTACATCTACTGACAAAAGGAAGAATAGTTACACAGCATTTAATCATCATTAACTGTTTTATTATTATTATTATTATTATTATTATTATTATTATTATTATTATTATTATTATTATTTTCAAAATGGCAAAGGTTTTCATGATGTACTTATTTATTCATATGTCAATTAAGTAACTGATCTGAATGAAAAACTTACAACCACTGAGTGACACAAATGCCAGTTTGTACATATTTGTTCAATCTATTCTTGCAGAAATTTGGAAAAAAAATCTTTATATTAATGAAATTTTAATTACGTGAAAGTGTAGACGAAATTATTTGAAAACGTGAAACTGCATGTTCATGCTGTCCTACAAAGGTTTGTTTAGACAAGATTACCGGTTTAATTTGCATCCATATTGAAACAAGATTAAATATTTGCATGCAATGACAATGCGGGGTGGTGGTGGGGGGGGGGGGGGGGGGATGCATCTGTGTACTTTGGACACATTTCTAGTTAACAAAGAATCCAAAATAATGAAAAATATAAGGCCCTTTGCCTGCAAGGTCAGTAAATCTTAAACCATGAGACTAACAAAACTCAGTTTTGTGTTCTCTGGTAAGTGATTTTCAACAAAGAATCCAAAAATAACGAGTAATATAAGGTTCTTTGCCTGCAAGGCCTGTAACTCTTAAACCATAAGGCTAAGAAACTCAGTTTTGTGTCCCCTAGTAAGTGATTTCCAACAAAGAATGCAAAAATCATGAAAAAAAAAAAAAAAAAAAAAAAAAAAAAAAAAAAGGCGTGCATCCAGATAAGTAAGGAAGATAACTCCAGACTGACAGAAGGCCGGACAGACGGACGCTCAGGCACTTTTGTCTGCAAGGCCTGGAACTCTAAAACCGTAAGTCTGAGAAACTTTATTTTGTGTTCTTTAGTAAGTGATTTTAGATTTTAATGCAGCAACGTCAGCTGCGTGTAGAGTTGCGCAGTTGTAATAAATAATATGTACGGGGAGTCAGGGACTGACTCTATTTATTGTACTCTATGTAAAACCCATGGAGAAATTTTCAGGTACCAGTCTGTCTTTTTTTGGTTAATATTTAATTATTATTTTTTTAACAGTAAATATAGCTGAAAGTTATCAAATGATTTAAGACATAATAAGGTTTCAAACATCAAAATCGGTTGACATTTTTTTTCTCGGCTTTTCAGGTACGCAAATACTCGTACTTTTCCGTTCAACTATCGGCTATCAAGATCGGCTATCTCCATTACAGAGTAATGATGATAATTTGCAGTTATGAATAAGCTCATCAGGGCTCAAAATTCTTACTCAAACAGTTTCGTATGAGAAGCTTCGTACATATATCGAAGTTTGTTGTAAACATAAACCTTTTTATTATGTTCAATCCGAAGATATATTTATTTTCACGGGCCCTTTTTAGCGTAGTTGCAGGTGATACTTTGCACGTCGGGTTTAACCGTAAATGATTTGGCAGTTGCTGAAATTTTGGTATGACTACTATGGCCTTAGGCTGGCAAACCAAGCCCAGGCCAAAAAACACTTCGAATGCATTTCTAATTTTAGATTATCAAAGTAAACAGGTTGACAGTGACTGATGAAATGCCTAACTCTGACTGATAAGAAAAATACAATTAAAACATTCAGCTCAGTATTATGAAAACACACCTATTCTAATATATAAAAAATTTCACCTCGAAAAACTGAAAAATTTCAGATATAAACTCGGATATTTTTCATAATTCTGCTCAAAAACATAGATTGTGAGTACTCGTTAGAACCGCCTCGTATACCCCTGTAAACCCCAGTTTTACTATATAAAAGTGGAGTTTAAGGGGGTCAAAATTATATAGGCATGTTTTCGTGATGGCAGACCAAAACGGATACCTTTGCAAACAATGTAGATCCAGATGAGACGACTCGGATCTACACTGTTTACCACTGCGGTCTTGATTCTTCACTAACACCCCTATTTGCAGCACTAGGTGTGTCCAAATGCAAATGATGGAAGAGTCCATTTCAGAAACTCAGGGGTGAAATTGTTAAAATACATGCTAAATTGTACGACTCTGCAACCTCTCGCTGCTGTTCGGGGATGTGGTGTACTGTTCTAGTTATCACAATCTGAGCAAAGAATTTGATATCTAATGTACGTTTGGGTAGAACTCGTGATTAGTTTTGGGCAAATTTTTGCCTATTGCGACAGAATTATGGCCTTTTTCAATTTTTGGTATTTTTTCTACCTTCGAATTATATTAACCCTAGTCCTGCTGAACCCGGATATGTCCTGCTTTTGCAAACAGTGTAGAGCCAGATCAGTTGGCTTCTGAAGAAGCCAACTGATATGGATCTGCACTGTTTGCTATTAAGTATGTGAATTTATATCATCAATCTGGATCAAGCAATCTGATTGGCTAAAAATTAGAAATGGGCGTGGCCTCTTAATTTATTCAGCAGAACAAGGGTTAAAACTCCAGTGACTCGAACATCGATGGCTCGTTTACTGTACCGTGGTTTATTCGAACACGCTTTTGAGCCCCTGTGAAGTTCTTCCGATAGCTCAAGAAAACAGATATTTAGGGGCTAGGAACAAATTCTTATTTTATCATGCAAATGAATATGTACTTATTAGAATCACATCGTCGATAAAATACTCATTAGAATCGCATTGATGTTGCATGTTTTCAAATATTCTTGCATAATTTGTGACGTTTGCCTCTTAAGCGAAAGTTTCATGACAAATTGTCGTTATAACGAATTTTATCGTTGTATCGAGTGTCGATATAAAGAGGGTTGTCTGTACTAACATTAAATTGAGCCAGGGCACAACATTTCCTACATGGTGGCCTGTACGCACAACAAAGACTCTGGTCATGTAGTCTTCGCTGTTCGCTTGAAGACGCTTTGAATCCTTGGCTACCGATAGAGTGTCCTACGAAGACTCTGATCAGACTGCGCGGATGCGCAAGTTGATCTGAGCTATCGCTGGGTGCACATGCAATCTTGTAGGAGGCGCTGTGCCCCGACTCTGTTGTTAAAAGCCACGGTTCTAGTTTGAAGCACTCATCAAAATGAGCATACTAGTACTTTCTGTATAAGAGCTATACTTACAAAGGCAGGTCCTTTTCTATAAAATACAATCTGGCTCACTTAGAACGGGGCTGTTGGTATTGTGCACAATGTTTAAGTGTAGATGAACTGATTAAATATTAGGCAAATTCTATTGTATTTTGACTAAATTATTGACACTTGTTTTTTGCATTTTGGAATTTTTTAAGTTACTGTTGAACCAACTAAACAAGAAAGCTGATTCGTTTTTGATCACTCGTTCAGTATTAAACAAGCATATGTTTGGGACAAAGCGTTTTATAAACAAATTTTCTACTTTCCGTTATGAAGACGTTGTCAGCAGTTTACTCTGATATTAAAGCACATCGTTGAAATCTTAGAAACATAAGTGTCATCTTAACGCTTAGCACTCTGAGTAAAGTTTTCAGCAGACAACATTCTGAATTATTTTACTTACTTTTCCAAGAAAACAGGTTTTGACATTTCATGCAAATTATCTCCATTGGAGACAATTTGCATGAAATGTCAAATCCTTTTTCCTGAGAAAAACATTAAAAATATCAATTTGTCGTCTGCTGAAAACTTTGCCCAGAGAGTGGTAAAGGGTAAGACCATATCTGTAGGCTGTAAAGATAAAAGGAACTTACAGATAAAAGGAACTTAATAAACTTTAAATCATATTCCTCCAGACTTAATTGACAACGGTTAAAATGTACTACTGAATCAAGTTGATTTAATGCTCTTACTTACTTTCTTCATTTCGCAGAAACCCAAAGACACGTGTTGCTATAGCGAAGCTCTTTTAACACAATTAACAATACAGTTCATAGAAACCCAAGGACATGTGTTTCTATGGCGAGGCTCAGTTAACACAATTAAAAACCCAAAGACAGGTGTTTTTATGGCGAGGCTGAGTTAACACAGTTCACAGAAACCCAAGGACAGGTGTTGCTATGGCAAGGCTCATTTAACACAGTTCACAAAAACCCAAGGACATGTGTTACTATTGTGAGGCTCAGTTAACACAGTTCGAATCCCAAAGACAGGTGTTGTTATGGCGAGGCTCAGTTAACACAGTTCACAGAAACCCAAGGATAGGTGTTGCTATGGTAAGGCTCATTTAACACAGTTCACAAAAACCCAAGGACATGTGTTATTATGGTGAGGCTCAGTTAACACAATTCGAATCCCAAAGACAGGTGTTGTTATGGCGAGGCTCAGTTAACACAGTTCACAGAAATCCAAGGACAGGTGTTGCTATGGCAAGGCTCATTTAACACAGCTCACAAAAACCCAAGGGCATGTGCTGCTATGGTGAGGCTCAGTTAACATAATTCGAATCCCAAAGACAGGTGTTGTTATGGCGAGGCTCAGTTAACATAGTTCACAGAAACCAAAGGACAGGTGTTGCTATGGCAAGGCTCATTTAACACAGTTCACAAAACCCAAGGACATGTGTTGCTATGGCGAGGCTCATTTAACACAGTTCACAGAAACCCAAATACACGTGACGCCATGGCGAGGCTCATTAAACACAGTTCAAAGAAACCCAACGACTGGTGTTGCTATGGTGAGGCTTAGTTAACACAATTAGCAGAAACCCAAAGCCAGGTGTTGTTATGGCGAGACTCCGTTAACACAGTTCACAGAAACCCTAAGGTAGGTGTTGCTATGGCGAGGCTCAGTAAAGCAATTCGCAGAAACCCAAAGACGTTTCTTGCTATGACGAGGATCAATTAACAAAGTTCGCAAAAACCCAAAGACAGGTGTTGCTATGGCGAGGCTCATTTAACGCAATTCGCAGAATCCAAGACAGGAGCTGCTATGGCGAGGCTCTTGGCTACTAGAGCTTCTACTGATGACTGATGACCTGGGATGACATAGATTACACATAGTTGATGTACAATTCTATATTGGGCCGCGCCATGCAAAAACATGTCTTTGCGCATATGCGGCGAAGGCCTAGATCAGCCTGCACAGCCATGCAGTCTGATCAGGGCCCTCACTGTCCGCAACAAGAATCATTTGACACTATAAAATGATTCAATGAAGAGCAAATGCTCGGATATTTACCGCATGCGCAGGATGATCGGAATCTGTGCATTTTGCGCATGTTCAAAGGCATTTGTTTTCGCTTGACGCAGCCCTATTGACCTTCCCTGTTTGAATATGTGACACAGAATAAGAAAAGGCCCTTTATCTATATGTGGGCAAGGAAGGCCTAGACGGCCTCTTATCCAAACAGTCTGATCAGGGTCTTTGTTACCCATTTATTGGATAAATGGATACAACATGTATTTCTTGCACACCAGAAAAGGAAATCCTGGAATTTACCCTGGTATAGATAAAAATCGAGAATTCTCACGTGCTTTGATATACTCTGGTTGTATAGAACGCCACGTATGCCATCGTTAAGGTTGACGTTAGTGAACCTAATGACATCACTAAACGTCAAGTAATATTATGACAATATGGCGAACGTCTGCAATCGAAAAGACTTCATTATTAAAAAGCCACGTTCAGAAATGAAAGGTATGCAAGAAAAAGAATCCATCATGGGGGTGAAGGGTAGATAAAATAAAAATCCGTCCCTCGGGTGTTGGACAAAAATCAAGAAAATGGCAAACAGTGTAGCTCCTGATGAAATGGCTTGTTAGAAGTTATATCATCTATATTTACACTATTTGCAAAGGTATCTGTGTTGATCTGTTTGTAAAGGGATGTGTTAATCTGCTTGCAAAGGTATATATGTTGGTCTGTTTACTTGCAAAGGTACATGTATATGTTTTCATCTGTTTACTTGCAAAGGTATTTTTGTTGATCTATTTACGTGCAAAGGTATATGTGTTGATCTGCTCACTTGCAAAGGTCTGTTGGTCTGTTTATTTGCAAAAGTATATGTGTTGATCTGTTTACTTGCAAAGGTATGTGTTGATCTGTTTATTTGCAAAGATATATGTGTTGGTCTGTTCACTTGGAAAGCTATATGTGTTGATCTGTTTACTTTCAATGGCATATGTGTTGGTCTATTTACTTGCAAAGATACATGTCGTGGTCTGTTTACTTGCAAAGATATATGTGTTGGTCTGTTTACTAGCAAAGGTGTATGAGTTGAACCGTTTGCAAAGTTATATGTGTTGGTCTGTTTGCAAAGGTATATGTGTTGATCTGTTTACTTGCAAAGGTATATGTGTTGATCTGTTTACGTGCCAAGATATGTGTTGATTTGTTTACTTGCAAAGGTAAATGTGTTGGTTTGATTACTTGCAATGGTATATGTATTGATCTGTTACTTTGCAAAGGTGTGTTGATCTGTTTACTTGCAAAGGTATACAAGTTAATCTGTTTACTTGCAAAGGTATATGTGTTGGTCTGTTTACTTGCAAAGGTATATGTACTGATCTTTTTACTTGCAAAGATAAATGTGTTGATCTGTTTACATGCAAAGGTATATAAATCTATCTGTTTACTTGCAAAGGTATATGTGTTGGTCTGTTTACTTGCAAAGGTATCTGTTGATCTGTTTATTTGCAAAGATATATGTGTTGTTCTGTTCACTTGGAAAGGTATATATGTTGATCTGTTTACTTGCAAAGGTATATGTGTTGATCTGTTTACTTGCAAAGGCATATGTGTTGATCTGTTTACTTCCAATGGCATATGTGCTGGTCTGTTTACTTGCAAAGATACATGTGGTGGTCTGTATATTTGCAAAGCTATATGTGTTGGTCTGTTTACTTGCAAAGGTGCATCTGTTGAACCGTTTGCAAATTTATATTGTCGGTCTGTTTGCAAAGGTATATGTGTTGATCTGTTTACGTGCCAAAATATGTGTTGATCTGTTTACTTGCAAAGGTAAATGTGTTGGTCTGAATACTTGCACTGGTATATGTGTTGATCTGTTAACTTGCAAAGGTGTGTTGATCTGTTTACTTGCAAAGGTATATAAGTTAATCTTTTTACTTGCAAAGGTATATGTGTTGATCTTTTTACTTGCAAAGGTGCATATGTTGATCTGTTTACATGCAAAGGTATATAAATCTATCTGTTTATTTGCAAAGGTATATGTGTTAGTCTGTTTACTTGGAAAGGTATATGTATTGATCTGTGTACTTGCAAAGGTATATGTGTTGATATGTTTACTTGCAAAGGTTTATATGCAAGTCTGTTTACTTCGAAAGGTATATGTATTGATCTGTTTACTTGCAAAGGTATATGTGTTGGTATATTTACTTGCAAAGGTATTATGTGCTAGTCTGTTTACTTTCAAAGCTACATGTGTTGGCCTGTTTACTTGCAACGATATATGTGCTTGTCTGTTTACTTGCAAAGGTATATGTGCTTGTCTGTTGCAAAGTTAAATATGTTGATCTGTTGCAAAGGTATATGTGTTGGTCTGCAAGGCTGAAAAGGTTAAGAGGAATGGATACACTTCCAGGGGAGGCAACTGTCAAAATTCATTTGCCTTCCCTCTGAAAAGGACTCAAATCTAAAAGCAAAGAATTTTGCTCACCTTGGGAGCCAATTCTTTTATTTTAGATTAGACCCTTTTTCAGAAGGGGCTTGGTGTGCAGAAAAGCAAATAAGAAGCTACAAAATGTGTCTCCCTTGTAAACAATGGCAGAAAAACACTACCAAGTGTATCCACTGACTGTAACCTTTACTACTCTCTAGGCAAATTCAGCAGACAATAAACGTCTGTATAAAACATCTAAGCCTTTTGTCTGAGAAAAATAAGAAAACTACTTCAAATTCTCGTCTGCTGAAATTTTTACCCAGCATGTTAAGCATTAACCACCATTTTAGCATGAGTTGGCTTAGCTAGTGCATTCAAATCAAACATTTTTTTTCAGACTAGGGCATAAATAATAACTCTCAAAAATCAAAGAAACATTTAATAAATTTGCACATAAATTCAAATGTGATATATATAGTGTAACTTAAGAAAGGAGACAGATTTGTACACCATTCATAAATACATAAAAAGAGTATGAAATTAAGAAATCTGTCAACATCAAAATTTGCACTGTTTTACAATATTTTTCTTATTCTTTCCAGAAAGCTGGGTCTGGCGTTACATTCAAACTGCTTTTTTGCAGTTTGTCTGGGAAAAACAGTAAAAAATCAAAATATTGTCTGAAGATTTTACCAAGCATGCTAAGGATAATATACACATGGAAAAAGGTTAAGCATCCCCAATGAATTTCAATGCAATTTTGAAAGCTATCACTTTGAAATAGCTCAATTGATGGAAAAACATGTACCAGAAAACATCTGACAAAATAAAAACAACAAAACAAGATGTAAAGCTTACATATTAGTGGCAGTATTGCGCAACAATCAAAGTCTATTGAAAATAAACAAAATATGAATGCTCTTGCAACTATTGGCCTACACCATCACATCTTCATTAAGTTAAGCATGGTGAACATTTCATATTAAAAATGTCATTTATTGTCTCACCATTATATTAGCAGTGAATACCTTCAGTAACTTGTATAGCCGTCACATGCCCAGATGACAGCTTCCACCCTACACCTCATACCTTCAGTCAAGCACAATCATTCCTCAAGAGGCAATTCACGCCAAATGTATATTGTGGACAGAGTCACAAATGACTGGTAATTTTTCTCTTATGGAACACCAGTCATGTCAATACCAATAATGATATTTGATATGCTTATACATCTAATTTACTAGATCCATTTTTTTTTTCCAGTGGTACTTAACCTTTTTCCAGGTGAATATCATCAGGAAAACATGCCTATATAATTTTAACCCCCTTAAACCCCACTTTTATATAGTAAAACTGGGGTTTACAGGGGTATACATTATTATTATTTCTGCTCAAAAATATAGATTGTGGGTACTCATTAGAACTGCCTTGTCAAGGCGGTTCTAACGAGTACCCACAATCTGTGTTTTGAGCAGAAATATAAAAAATATCAGTTTTTTTATCTGAAAATTTTCATTTTTTGGGTGGTAAAATTTTCAGTATATTTGAATAGGCATGTTTTAGTAATGAAAATGTGTGGAAGGAGAGAAAAGATGCATCAGCAGTAAATGGGTTATTGGGCACAATAGGACAGTGTATCAATCATGCACTCACCATCACATCTTTACTCCATCCATAGGTATGCCCATTAGTTATATGTGTAATGTGTGTAACATGCTTTAGAAAAATATTTGCAATAATGGGGCATCAAGTAAAATAAACATTTTGCTTCTTTACCATAAGGGCTGCTCTTTACGGAAAGAATTTATTGCTTCAAAAATAGGGGCTACTCTTAACCCTTAAAGCGCCAAGTAAACCTGCATCTGAAAATGTCGTCTGTTTATGTCATCTGCTGAATATTCTTGTAAACTTTTCGAATCTATTTTTGCATACAGGCAAACAGTGTGGACCCAGATCAGACTGCTCCTATAGGAGCAGTCTGAGCTGGGTCCACACTGTGTGCAAAAATGACTTTTAAAATCACAAGCAGATGACAAGGCAGATGACAATTGTTGTGATTGGCACTTTAAGGGTTAAAGGAAAGAATTTGCTCCCTCTTTTCTTTAAGAGGAGCCCCAATTTTGGAAGCCCTACTAGGCAGAATGTTTCAAGAGTTTTCCTTGGTGTGTGTAAAAATAATTTCCCTCCATTCATCATAGTTGCTAGAGTTAGTTGGTTCGACCCCAGCATGCACCAGGTATTATGTCCTTGAGCAAGACACTTTATCCATATTGCTTAGTACTGGTTTCTAACTCGGAAGGCCGGCACAAATACTTATGAAAGAGAACGCCACAGTATACAATCTACTCTTCTTATCTCTAAGTGCAAGGGACTCTCTGAAATACTTCGAAATATCCGTACCTCGACATATCAGATTTGCAGAATTGAGGAAAAAAAATAAATCGAACAACCACATTTCACAAATGAATATGTAATTTTCTCCAGATACATTGAAAATATTGTGGAAAAGAGGAGAAATTTCTCCACTTTTCTGCAATATTTTGTTATCTGTTGTTAGATTTCCATGTTAAAACATGTACCAGATTTTCTTTGAGATAAGTGGTTATTTGAGTTAAGCGAAGTCGAGATGACGAGAGTCAACTGTATTTCATATCATGCAAAAAATAATCAATATTCATTATTCAAGTAACAACATGAGAAAAGGGAGATTATCATTTGAGCCAGCACATGAAAAAACCTACAATAAGACCTGTGTGACCAGCAAAGATTCAGATCAGCCTGTACATCCACCCAATATGGCAAGGGTTCTCATTTATCCTTCTTTGGGTAGCCTGGAGGCTGTAAAATTCACATGCGAACAGCAAAGACTCTGATCAGACTGCGCGGATGCACAGGCTGATCTGAGTCTTCGCTGGTCGCACAAGTCTTAATGCAGGTTTTGTCATGTGCTGGCTCATGGAAACAGCAAATGCCCAGTTCAGCTTTAGCATATGTGCAGTCTGATCAGGGATTTCTTGGACTGCAAACACATTTTGGTTCTGTAAGTGCATAGTGCAGGCCTTGATCAAACTGTGCATGAGACAGCTGATCTGGGCTAGAGCAAGAGAGCAGATAGGCATGAAAAACATCACTGCCTTATAAAGGCTCATTTTTACGAGATTTTAGTGCAGCGAAGCACCAATTTATTACTATTTATGACTGTCCATTTGATAGCATACAAAACTCACAGCTGTGCCTCTAAGACAAGACTGGCCATAATATAATTGATTATTGAGAGCCTCAGAGAAGAGATTGTGATTTATGACTTTACTTTGTATATATTCACTCTTAAAGTATTAATCACAACTATAGCAGACCACATTGAAATATACATATATTATACAGTAAAATTCCACTATTAGACCACCTTTGGGGCTGCCTAAAAGAGGTCACTGGTGGGGTTATCTTAATGTTGAAAATAGCATAATAAGAAAGATACCATTTTGAACTGGCAAAATTGAAAGTGGTCTTAATTTCAAGTGGTATATATGTTGATTCACATGAAATGTCATCTTATCTTTTATGAAAGATATCAGAAATGAATTTTACTATGTAGTCTGTAAATTTGCAATTTAAGTGTAAATGACAGCATTTTGTGTGTAAACTTTATCTGAAGAAGCCAACTAATCTGGGTTGGCTTGTCATTAAACCTCAACACAAACAAACAAATGATCCTAAAATCTGAACATACCATAATAACCCTAACTATTGGGACTGATAGGCCTTTGCAAACAATATAGACCCAGATCTGATGCCACAGAATGTGGCATCTGATCAGGGTCTACACTGTTTGCCATATAGCAATATTTTAGACACATCACCAGGTAGCAGAATGGACTACCAGTATTTCAAATTTCAGGACAAGTATGGTACGAGGGCGTGTCAATAAATAACCAGCCTATCCCATTTCCGATGGACTGAGACAGTCACGATTTTCATGCTTTGTTTCAATATATGATTTATACATGGGTACAAAATTACATGAGTTCGAGTCATTCTTTAATAAGATATTGAATGTCAAACATGGCTAGTGATGCCAAGGCACGCTTTTCATCTAAATTTGAGTACCGTGCTGTAATTCGGTACTTGTATTTAAAAGGTAAAACAGGCAAGGAAATACACGGCGAGTTAGCCGATGTTTATGGGTCTTCAGCACCATCTTATGCTCAGGTTAAATTCTGGGTAGGGGAATTCAAACGCGGTAGAACATCTTTAGAACATGGAGCCAGGTCTGGATGCCCACTGGACGCCACCAACGAAGAAATGTGTAAGAAAGTTCGGGAGCTGGTATACTCTGATAGGCGAATTCAGGTGGAAGAAATAGCGCAGGCAGTAGGCATTTCACATGGTAGCGTTTCAACAATCTTACATGATTGTTTAGGTATGTGCAAGTTAACAGCCCGTTGGTCCCCACATCCCTTAGCGATGAGCAAATGGCAACCAGAGCATCAGTATGCAGCGCCTTGTTGAAGCATTTTAGGTCAAAAGATGATTTTCTTTTGCGTCTGGTGACTGTAGATGAGACTTGGGTTCATTATTATGAGCCTGAGAATAAAGCTCAGAGTCGTCAGTGGGTAGGGCCTGGGTCCCCGAGGCCAAAGAAGTTCAAGACGCAACCATCTGCTGGCAAGGTGATGGCCACAGTTTTTGGGACGCAAAAGGCATTATTATGTTGGACTTTTTACCCAAGAGAAGTACAATAACTGGAGTGTACTATGCAAACTTGTTAGACCAGCTGAGAACTGCCATCCGTGAAAAATGCTGAGGTAAACTCTCTAAAGGTTTTCTTGCTGCAACAGGACAATGCGAGAGTCCACACTTGCAAAGATGCAATTGATGCTGTAGAGCGAAACGGGTATGAATTAATATCACATCCTGCCTATTTGCCTGACTTAGCTCCTAGTGACTTCTTCCTAATCCCAAACTTGAAAAAGGATATCCGTGGACTTCATTTCCGGTCTGATGAAGAAGTCGTGGCGGCAGTTGAGGAGTGGGTCAATGGAAAGGACCCTGACTTTTTCAGTTCTGGGCTGATGGCACTTGAACACCGTTGGTCTAAGTGCATCACACTAGAGGGCAATTACATCGAAAAAGAAGAGGTGGATCTCAACCGGAAATAAGTTAGGCTGGTTACTTATTGACTCACCCTCGTAAGTAGATAAGTAAAACTGCTGAATAAGTGGCAAACAGTGCAAACTCTGCTCATATGATTAACCCTTGCCATGCTGCATAAAATAAGATGCCATGCCCTTTTCTAATTTCAGCTTTCTTAATATAGGTTGTGGATACAAATTCACATACTTAATGATGACAAACAGTGCAGATCCAGATCAGTTGGCTTCTTCAGATAAAGTTTACACACATAGATTGTGGGTACTCATCAGAACTGCCTCTTCTAACAAGTTTCCACAATCTAGGGTTTTTTTTAGCAAAATAAGAAAAACAAGAGGGCCAAGATGGCCCTGCATTGCTAACCTTATTACAGACATTAGAGTCAACCTGATTACAGACATTAGAGTCAACTGGCCTCTGGGTTCAAGAGAAGAAGTTCAATATTGATTTTCAAGATGGCGGCAATTTACCTATTGTATTTCCCATCTGAACGATTTTAGCTATTTATGATCTACAAGTCACCTCAATGTTTCTAACCAAGTTTCAAGTCAATTGGCCTTTCGGTTCAGGAGAAGAAGTGGAAAATAGATTTTCAAGATGGCCACCATAGTGGCCATCTTGGATTTCAGACAGGAACAATTTTAGCTATTTTTGATCTACCAGTCACCCCTATGCTACCAACCAAGTTTCGAGTCAACTGGCCTTTCGGTTCAGGAGAAGAAGTAATAAACAGATTTTCAAGATGGCCACCATGGTGGCCATCTTGGATTTTCGATCAGAACGATTTTAGCTGTTTTTGATCTACAAGTCACCCTGATGCTTCCTACCAAGTTTCGAGTCCATTGGCCCAGGGGTGTAGGAGGAGTAGGCTTTTAAAGCAATTGTTGATGCCGCATGAAGCACGATGGACATTGACTGACCACAATAGCTCACTTTCAGCATTTTGTGCTCAGATGAGCTAATAATGTATACCACCCCTGTAAACCCCAGTTTTACCATATAAAAGTGGGTTTAAGGGGGTCAAAATTATATAGGAGAGTTTTCATGATGAATGGAGAAGTTTGATTCGTGTTGAGTTTTACAGCCCAGTCAACACTGTTAAGCTCATGTCTAGCTGGTCAGTTAATTTACACATTTCCTGGGCAGGTTTAGTCCTGTAGTGGTAACCAGTACTTTGTGCATAAAATTTTGCTAGTAACTGACAACTCCCCTTCTTGAATCAGTTAAGGGGAAGAATGACTAAGGAAACAAGAAATGTATTCAATACAGACAACCCTCTTTATACAGACACTCGATACAATGACTAAATTCGTTATAATGACAATATGATTGTAACAAAACCTTTGCTTAAGAGGAAACAATTAGTCACAAATTATGCAAGAATATTGTATTTAAAACTTTAAAGAAACATATGTTTTGGATATTTATTAGATTTGCCTCATTGAGGCAATTCTAACAAATATCCAAAACATATGTTCTATAAGGAAATAAGAACGAAACAAGACCTTTCTTACACATCAATCTACTCATTAAATATTCTGTACAAAATCAAATACATTTTAATGGCAATATCTTTGGTAACAAATGCTGTCATTGTAGAGATTTCACTGTACTCTGACATCTAAAGCAATAATGTCAAGGAGATGCCAAGGTAACTGCCAACATCATAAAATAAAATTAGTCATAGAGTTATCTCCCATCTTTCAATGATTAGAATGGTATGAGCTGTACCAAAAAGTCTGAGTACCTTAATGTGGAAAGCAAAGACCCAGATCAGCCTGTGCATTGACCAGGATTTTCCCTGATTCATATTTTGGCAGTTTTTATGCTCAAAACTTTGTTTTGGACCCTCAAAAGTTAGGTGTCCTGAGTGGTGCATAGATGATCAATCTCAAATTAATTTTATTTATTTATGGCTTTGCATTTTAATCCAGTTCCAGTTTAAAAGGCAAGAATTATCAATATTGCAACAGTTAACCTTTACAGCTCTAAGCAGTTTGTAGCAGATGGCATTCTAAAATTTGATTTTTCTTTTCAAAGAAAATAAGGCTTGACATTTCATGTAAATTGTCTGCTCAGCAGACAATTTACATGAAATGTCAAGCCTTATTTTCTCTGGAAAATAATAAAAAGTACTTCAAAATGTCGTCTGCTGTAGTTGCAATTCCCATTTTAATGGTTAACCTCTTTAGAACAACAAACTCCTAAATCTTATTAAAGGACCCTTAACTCCACATAAGGGAGTTCTTGGGACCCTCATTTTTAAATCCTGAGGGAAAACCCTCAACCTCCTGACCACCAGTCAGACACGCATCCAACTGAGCCACCGAGGCTGACTACCCTGTAAATAGAACAGCTTTTTGGGTGTAGGCAGTTCTGAAAAAAGGTTGGGTGTAGGCAGTTCTGAAAAAAGGTTTTACCCTGAACCATGACAAAAGTTTGAAAAATTACTTCTTCCATGTAAAGCACAATGCAAAAAATGACTTTCTGAAAGATGTCTAGAAATAATACTGAGAAATATAGGCCTTAGCAGATACTGTAAACCCAGATCAGATGCTGCAGATTGCAAATCTGAGCAGACAAATCAGTGTTGCTAATATAAATTAGAAACCTTCCTTATTAACCCATTGTGGTCAGGAGACCCCTAAAAGGGTAATTGGCAAACAGTGCAGACCCAGATCAGACGCCGCAGAATGCGGCGTCTGATCAGGGTCTTCACTGTTTGCAAATAGTTTAGCCATTTTTCTCTAAGAATATCTAAGTCTCATAACCTGACCTACCTAAAATTGAAATTGGACTATTCCAATATATAGTGTGAGTGAGTTCATTCAGTCCACAATGGATTAAGTCCAGTTTTACTGTAAATTTACCATTTATATTACTGTATGTATA
This sequence comes from Anodontia alba, assembly GCA_964016985.1. Classification (NCBI taxonomy): domain Eukaryota; kingdom Metazoa; phylum Mollusca; class Bivalvia; order Lucinida; family Lucinidae; genus Anodontia; species Anodontia alba. The sequence goes on from OZ024825.1 coordinate 75,637,474, forward strand.
AACCTTTACAACTTATCAAAAACAGTCACCTCCATACTGCAACTCTAATATCCAAGATCTTACACGTGAACAGTGAAAAACTTTATTAGACTGTGTGTGCACATGCATGCAGATCTTGGTAGCTAAATGGCTTTGCCTGTCTGCATAGGACCCAAAAAGCAATGTTTTCTCATAGCATCAATCAATCATAATATCAAAGGAAAAGTCAAGGTGAGTAGAATAAACAATCTATATAACAATACCTTATGATATAAGAACTTACCATGCTATAGGCAAATTCAGCAGATGACATTTTGAAATATTCTTCTTACTTTTCCTAGAAAATAGGATCTGACACTTCATGCAAATTTCTCCTAAGGAGACAATTTGCATGAAATGTCAAATCTTATTTTCTAGGAAAAATAAGAAAAATATTTCAAAATGTCGTTTGCTGAAATTTGTACCCAGCATGCAAAGTGTTAGAATAGGTAAGTCCATATGACTGCGATTCCCCAGTACAAAACTGTCTCCTAGAGCAAATGCATGTACCCTTTAATGCATGGTATGCCGGGTAAAAATTTCAGCAGACGACATTTTGAAAAATTCTTCTTTATTCAAAGAACAAAGAATTTAAAATTTCATGCAAATTGCCTCCTAACAGAAACTATCATTGATTTGTCATCTGCTAAATTTGACCGCAGCATATCAAAGTTTAATCTCAGGAAAATTAAACAATGATTATCACAGATAATAGATAGATGAAGTCATAATATATATGTATATATAGTGCATTATCATAAGAGTCTTGTCATCTGAAAAGGCATCCTGAACATGTGTGAAAAGTGACGGCTCAGACCAGCTTGCACATTCATTCAGTGTGTGATCGGGGCTTTGCTGTCTGCATGCAAGCAATAGAAAATTTATCCGTGTCCTGCTGAACCCAGATATGCCCTGCATTGGAAAACAGTGTAGATCCAGATCAGTTGGCTTCTTCAGAAGCCAACTGATCTGGATCTGCACTGTTTGTCATTCAGTATGTGAATTTGTATGGCAAATCTGGATTAAGAAATCCAATTGGCTGACAATTAGAAATGAGCATGGCATCTTAATTTATCCAGCATGACAAGGGTTAAGCACATGTACAGACAGACCTGGGCCTCCCCTGTTCATACACGTTTTTTTTATAGACACCTGACAAAGTGTGAGACATATAAGGATCAAGTAAAGAGAAGGCTTAACCCTTTCAACCCTGAGTTTCAGAAATGGACTCTTCCATCTCAGCATTTGGACACATCCATTGCAGCTAAAAGGGTGTCAATTACAAACCAAGAACAGAATAGCAAATCTGATCCTGATGAGACCTCTTTTTATGAGCTGTCTCATCTGGATCTACACTGTTTGCAAAAGTGCCTGTCATGGTCTACAGGGCTGAAAGGGTTATGTTTTTTGTTTGTTTTTTTGATTAACCGAGTTAAGGATTTATGGCCAAGTCAACCCATTAGAGTCATGTTGAGCCGTTCAGTTTATCTAACCATACTTTTCCTTGGCAGGCTTAATCCTCCAAGCAGTTAATCAGTATTTGTGCATATTCTGTGGGTAAATTCTTCCCTTTTAGAGTAGCACCCTTTTCAGACGGGGGACAAAATCAGTTTAGACAGATTTACCTCCTTTGAAAATGAATCCACATTTCTGCTTGATATGACCCATTATGAAACTATTCAGTGCTAACTATTCTTCCTAGAGCTTTATCAATGACTACTAATCGAACAGCTCTTCAATTTACCATAATTTATATAATTTAATTCTCAACCTCCAGACAACTAGGAACAGAGAGAAGAATGTGTGTACCTTGCTGCCTGATACAGTCCTCCAGATAAGGCACTTTTCAACCAAAAAAGATTGATTTCTTTTTAGATCTCAATGAAAATACAGTCGACTCTCGTTATCTCGAATTCCAAGGGACTCACTGAAACACTTCCAGATATCCGTACTTCGACATATCAGAGTTGAGAGAGTGAGGAAAACAATAAATTGAACAACCACATTTAACAAATGAATATGCAATTTGACTCCTGAAGTTAGAAATATATATATAAAATAATGTGGAAAAGAGGAGAAATTGCTCCTTAGGAGCAATTTCTCCTCTTTTCCACATTATTTTGTTACCTGGTGTCATAGTTTCATGTTAAAACAGGGACCAGATTTTCACTTCGAGATAAGCGGTAATTCGAAATAAGCGAGTTCGAGATAACGAGGTTCGGCTGTATATCTTACTGTATGCATCAGAAGTGCCTTCACCGCCCTTGGCAAGGTGCTTCTAATGAATACTCACAACATATGTTTTTGTGGAGAAATAAGAAAAATATAAGTCCTTTTTGGTTTAAAAAAATGCCTTGGAGCTCTGTCAGGGAAAGTACAAACCATGACCAAACTGCACAGACAGGCAGTCTGGTCCAAGTCTAACATACTGGTGATAAAGCTTTCACTTGGCCTACTTTATCTATCTGAATAACAATCTTAATCTCATTGATTAACATTTTGTGGAGGACTTAAGGAACATAGAATAGTGTGAGAAAAAGGTCCTTATGTCACATACAAACAGAAAATGCCCAAATCAGTTGGTACATCTGCGGGCTGGTCCAAGTTTAACATACTGCTGATAAGCTTTCACATGGCCTGGTTTATCTATCTCAATAATAATCTCATTGATTAACATTTTGTGGAGGACTTAAGGAACATAAAATAGTGTGAGAAAAATTGCTCAGATCAGAATGCAAATCTGTGCAGTTTGGTCATGGTCTCTGTTCATTAATATATTCTACAGTATCCAATGATTCTATCAGTGGACAACAAAGGAATTGATCAGACTGCAACAAGTGTACAGGCTGATTTTGGCCATCATTGCTCGCATGTGATAAGATTTCTTTTCTTCACTATGTCACACATATATACACCACAACCTCTTTATAACACTATTGCAGGGATCCAAAGCAAAACCCATGTTAGCTAAAACACCTCAGTTGTATCCAAACAAAAATGTACAGATTATACAGAAAAATGACCATAAATGGTCTATACATTTTTTTTTGATACAACATTTTTTTGGTCCACCTTTAAACCATCTTATATCTGAAACCGTCTTATAATGAGGTTAAAGTGTACTAATATCCAGTGTTAGTATATAACGATAATGATTTGGTCATTTACATCTCTTTCAACATTATATAATATCAAGATAATGAAGGGGTGATGATGAAAGTACAGCTCTGTGCAAAGATGTGCCATACAGTCCGAGTCACGAGCAGAACTCTGCCTCTAGGGATTTGAATCGGGGACCTCATGATTCAAAGTCAGAAGTGCTGACTGCTCACCCACCCATATGATTACCCAGTACTATTATGTTTTCATTGGATGATACTATGTACAATTGTTGACACATAAGTCCAGATGATCTACATACAAATCCAGGGCCCTGCTATTCACAGCATCATTAGCTTAACCCTAATCCTGCTGAACCAAGATCTGCCCTGCCTTTGCAGAGTAGATCCAGATCAGCTGGCTTCTGAAGAAGCATACTGATCTGGGTCTACACTGTTTGTCATTAAGTATGTGACTTTGTATCTGAAACCTAAATCAAGTAATCTGGTTGGCTGAAAATTAGAAGTGGGCTTGGCATCTTAATCTATTCAGCATGAAAGGGTTAGTGAGGTTGTTAAGCCAACATTTTCATTTTATATTTTTATATGAGAGATTTAAATACACTGATATTTCTGGATAAATTAAGTAACTTTTGTACTGGAAAGCTTCTCACATTTTTCATAAAAAAGAATCTGTATAGATCTATTTAAAATGTTTATATGTCAATTATTTTCCATCAAGTTAGTGTAAAAATTCTGTTAGGCTAATGATGCTTTGAGCAACTGGGCCCTGATGAACAAGAAAATATCTATGTAATAATTCAGAGAAATATTTCAAACTTGTCCACTTGATTTTAACCCTTAAAGCACCATTCACAACTGTAGCAAACAACATTTTCAAATATTTTTTTTTATTTATCTTCCAAAGCAAATAAGTCTTGAAATTTCATGTGAATCCTCTAGCAGACAATTCATATGAAATGTCAAGACTTATTTTCAAGAAAAATAATAAAAAAATTAGAATGTAATCTGCTACAAATTTTGCTTGGTGCTTTAAAGGTTAAAATGTTGGTGTAATAACTGCTAAAGCTAGTAGAGGAGAGAAAAGAGAGAAACAGAGGAGGAGGAAAAAGCAAATGACAATGCAGCTAAAATGCCTCCTTCCCCTAAATGAGAGTCTGGATGGGGGTACCAATATTCGCTAATCATTAAAATTTTAGCCCTTTAATCAGTAATCAATAAAGCTATTTTCACAAAAATCAATATACAGTTGACTCTCGTTATCTCGACCTCGCTTATCTCGAATAACCGCTTATCTCGAAGTGAAAATCTGGTCCCTTCCTATACATGAAAACCTAACAACAGATGGAAAATATTGTAGAAAAGAGGAGAAATTGCTCCTGAGGAGCAATTTCTCCTCTTTTCCACAATATTTTCAATATATCTCTAACTTCAAAAGTCCAGTTACCTATCAGTTTGTTAAATGTGGTTAATCAAATTATTTTTTCCTCAATTCTGCAAACCTGATATGTCGAACTACGGATATCTCGAAGTATTTCAGAGCGTCCCTTGGAGTTCGAGATAACGAGAGTCGACTGTATTTTGGACTTTTTGGCTTAATCCTTAAATTCTGTTTTAGACCAAAAACCAGTAGTCAATAAAACATACGACCATTAATCAGCAGTCAATAAACCCCATCCAGACCCTCCCAAATGCTACAAGTATAGCAGTTCCGTAAACCACCACTTATCACCTGTTGCTGTGTTTCAAACACTGGACGAGTTTCAAACAGTGTAGACCCTGATCAGACATTGCAGAACGATCTCGGCCTACACTGTTTGCTCAAGCTTGTCTGTCTGAATTCTCAAGAGAAAATATGTTACGATAAATGTCCTAAATTTAAAACACTTTATTCCATACATTTTCGGGCTTAAATTTTGCCTTTTATGCAGTTGTTTCTGAACTTGATATGCTTAGTGCAATAACAAACAGTGTAAACCCTGATCAGACTGGTCCTTTGGGAGCAGTCTGATCTGGATTTGCACAGTTTGCCTACGCCATTTTGTCAGAAACTTTAGTGTATGAAATTTTAGGACATTTAATGTAGTTGAAACATTCTAGGATCTAATTCTACTGTTTAAGGTATTTATTGACAATGTTATCAATAAACCATTCATCTGTGAACTGCAGATGGTCGGTGTTGGAAGTCAGAAAGTGTAAACGGCCAGTGTCATTCAATGTCTTCAGCCCCAACTTGTCCTGAAATGATTTATATAAAACAATATTATACAATTATTGACTACTGAGTCATTGAATATGATGTGATATCCAATGGAGAATACCAATATTGACCCAGGCAATAGCTGATTTTGTTTGTTTTTATGGCCCAGTCAACCCAATGGGGTCATTTCAAGCATGGTCAGCTTACCTAACCACACATTTACTGGGCAGGCTTGTCCTCTAAGTGGTTAACCAGTATTGTGCACATTCTTTTGCCAGAAACTGACAAATGCCCTTTTCGCCAGAAACTGACAACAGCTCTTCTCACCAGAAACTGACAACTGTCCTTCTTGAATTAGAGGAAGGGAGGAAATGACCACAGAAAATAATTCATGATCAAATCTCCATGAAAGAATGTTGTCGACGCGGCGGGGTCAAACCTGCAACCTCCTGATTACCACCAAGGCCGGTTGGCAATAGCTGAGGTCAATGTTGTTATTCACTCATGGATATCACATCATATTCAATAACTCAAGAGTCAACAACTGTTTTATTATATAATCAGTGGACAGACTGATAAAGAACAGACTGATATAGTTGAATGTTCTATTTTTAGGTACATATATTCAATGAGGAAAACCCCGAGCCAGTGAATGTCAGAAATATTCACTGGGCTGAAAACAGCTTTTAGCCCATAAATGAAGTCTATTTTTAGGTTATAAAATAAATCACAATATTTCCAATTTATCTCATTGCCTACTTTTTTCTTTTTGTTCTTTTTCCCTAGTTAAGATAAATGCATACTTTCAGGAGAGTAGACCCATTTCCAGAGCATATAGCTCTTGATAAAATGCGTTTTTCAATCCAAAATATGCCTTTTAAGCAATCAAGTGGACATTACTCTAAAAATAATAATCTGATTTGGACAGGTTTCAAATTCGTCCAAGACTTCATCTATATCCACATTATCTGCAAGTTTCAGGATAATCTGATCAAAAGTGAACATGTTATGCTGATCACAAAGACAAACAGAAGCTTGTTCAACAATCAAGGGGATATAACTCTGAGAAAAATGATCCTATCTGGATAGGTTTCAAACCCACATGATATTACATCCATGTCCATCTTACCTGTAAGTTTTGGGAAGATCGAATCAAAATTGAATGAGTTATGCTGATGACAAAGTCAAATAGAGCCTTTTTCAGTGATCAACAGGACGTAGCTCTAAGAAGAATGATTCGATCTGCCCAATTTTCAAACTCATCTGAGTATTTATCCTTTATGTGAAAGATTTAGGAAGATCCAATCAAAACTGAATGAATTATGCTGATGACACAGACAAACAGATGTGTTTTTTTGTTGTTTTTTTTTCAGAATCAAGAGGACGTAGCTCTAAGATCAATGATCCGATCTGGCCAGGTTTCAAACTCCTCCAAGAACTCATCTATGTCCACCTTATCTGCAAGTTAAGCTGATGTTTGCATGAGTTATGCTGATGACACAGTCAAACTGAGGCTTTTTTCAGAATCAAGAGGATGTAGCTCTAAAAGTAATGACCCTATCTGGCCAGGTTCTGAATTTCTCCAAGAACTCACCCTATCTGCAAACTAAGCTGATGTATGCACGAGTTACCCTCATGACACAGGCAAACAGAGGCTTTTTTCAGATTCAAAAGGACTTAGCTCTAAGATTAATGATCTGATCTGGCCAGTTTTCAAACTCATCTGCGACTTCATTCATGTCCACCTTATCTGCAAGTGTCAGGAAAATTCGATCAAAACTGAACAAGTTATGTTGATGACAAAGTCAAACTGAGGCTTTCTCAGCAATCAAGGGGATGTAGTTTTTAAATTCATCTGAGACTTCACCCATGTCCACCTTATCTGCAAAATACAGGAAGGTCCAATCAAAACTGAATGAGTTACGCTGATGACAAAGTCAAACAGAGGCTTTTTCAGCAATCCAGGGGATGTAACTAAGATTAATAATCTGATCTGGCCAGTTTTCAAACTCGTCCAAGATTTCATCCATGTCCACCTTACCTGCAAGTTTCAGGAACATCCAATCAAAACTGAAGGAATTATGGTTATGACATTTTCCCATTGCAAGTCTGTAGGATCTTGTGCTTGCCATAGCAAGCAAGGTTTTCATTGGATTTCCATGAAAAGCTTATGCCATCGATGCCCCACAAGAGGCATGCTATAGATGAGAAATGATTGAGATCAGCCTGTAGACTATGGAGATATATCTGGCCAAAGGTGCTGACGGACCGAAGATGGATGGATAATGGATGGACAACGGATGGCCTTCCATTCTAAAAGCTCCCCTTCAGCCCAGGTCAGCTAAAAATATCAATACTGTATGGTTAAAAAAAGCCTTATCTAGAATGATGGCTCAGAAATATGCATTTCACATTGGCATCTTAACGTAATGCAACTTTGGACAACACTAGAGTCTAAAGAAGACTCAAATAAAAAGAAGTATTTGGTATTGTACTAGTCTGTCAACTTTACACAAGGAAAATCTTGTAAATTCATACCTTCCTTAACCATTGTCCTGCTGAACCCCCATATGCCCTGTCTTTGCAATCAGTGTAAATCCAGATCAGTTGGTTTCTGAAGAAGCCATCTGATCTGGATCTGCTCTGTCATCAAGTATGTGAATTTGTATCAACAACTTGGATCAAGTAACCTGATTAGCTGAAAATTAGAAGTGGGAGTGGCTTCCTAATTTATTCAGCATGACAAGGGCTAATAAAAGTACATAGCTCCAGATCAGGCACTTTTTCACAACTGAAAAGTGTTAATATTTTTCTTATTTCTCCACAAAATTGTATGTTCTGGGTACTCATTAGAAGCACCTTGAAAAGGTGCTTCTAATGAGTACCCAGAGCATACAAATTTTGTGGAAAAATAAAAAAAAAAATAACTATCTAGATACCCCTCATCAAAAGCTATTATCTTAATTTGAACTGACATTTTTATCACCAGGGCTTTTTCATTGTGTAAACTACTCATTGATGATGCACATACTCTATTTCTGTCCAATAAAGAATTTGTTCATGAACAGTTTGTGAACAGCTAATATTATCATTTTGTAATCTGATCATAACTAAAATTTGTATTATATTGCCCTGAATTGTAATGTACTGTACTGTATTGTATTTAACAAACAGTTTGTGAACAGCTAATGTTATCATTTTGTAATCTGACCATAACTAAAATTTGTATTATATTGTATTGTATTGCCCTGAATTGTATTGTATTGTACTGTATTGTATTTTACATGAACAGTTTGTGAACAGCTAACGTTATCATTTTGTAATCTGAACATAACTAAAATTTGTATTATATTGTATTCTATTGCCTTGAATAGTATTGTACTGTACTGTATTGTATTTAACATGAACAGTTTGTGAACAGCTAATATTATCATCTTGTACTCTGACCATAACTAAAATTTGTATTATATTGTATTGTATTGCCCAGCATTTTATTGTACTGTACCATATTGTATTTAACATATAGTTTCTGACAGTGACCTGCCTCGACAGAGAAAGAACTCTGAATTATTTATCATTTTCTGACAGCAAGAGGAGGCTCAAAAATACCAATATAAATAAAGTATACAGCACATATAATATCTATAGGTTACTTACCTCTAGATAAAGAGGACTCTCAAACAATGTGTACAATTTCTTTGCCTGTCCTGGCACATAGAAACCAAACCACTACAAAAAGATATATACACAACACTTTTATGACTTTGATTGACTGAGTTGAGGTTATACAGCCTGGTCAACCAATTACTGTCATGTCGAGCCAATCAGTTTACCTATCCAAACTTTTCCTGGGGAGGCTGAGTCCTCTACGCAGTTAACCAGTATAGTGCACATTCCTTTGCCAGAAACTGACAACTGCCCTTCTTGAATTAGCATGAGAGAATGATCACTGAAAATATTACACGATCAATCTCTATGAAAGAATGTTGCCGGACCCCAACAGTTACAAAAACACTTAGAAAAACTGCCTTGCTAGCATCCAAAATGGGAACAATATTTCTCACATTGGGGATCGAGATGTGTCTCCACTAAAACTTTGATGACTGCCATTTTTGTTTTTCATTGCATCAATGAATAACCAATGCAACAGCTCATATTTTTGTCCTTTATTTCCATTTATTTTCAATTAAATTTAACCCAAGTTCTGCTGGTGCCGGATATGCCACACCTTTGCAAACAGTGTAGATCCAGATCAGTTGGCCTCTTTGTCATTCAGTCCCTGAATTTGTATCAACAACCGGGATCAAGTAATCTGATTGGCTGACAATTAGAAGTGGGCGTGGCATCTTGATTTATTCAGCATGACAAGGGTAAACTAACATATGCTTTATCTGTCCATTTGTGCTCCTGAAGACACACTGAACTACTTCCAAGTCCACCAAAAAGTAATTTAGTTTGTCAACCAGGGTCATCTGAACTAACTACATGTACAGTCAAACCTGTCTTAACACTTGTCATGCTGAATAAATTAAGATGCCACGCCCACTTCAAATTTCCAGCCAATCCAATTACTTCGCCTGGGTTTTTGATAGAAATTCACATATCTAATGACAAACAGTGCAGATCCAGATCAGTTGGCTTCTGAAGAAGCCAACTGATCTGGATATACACTGTTTGCTAAGACAGGGCATATCGTGGTTAGCAAGAGAAGGGTTAAAGGCCATAAACTTCTAGTGGCATCTCATGCTGTTTGATGCAGTTTTAAAGTAGAACTCTCAGAGAAAACTGACTACAGCTCCACTTCAGCTCTACTTAAGGAAAAATAAGCAATAGTAATGCATTTTTATTTAAAAAGAGGCTAACTAGGTAGACTACCCTTTTATAATTCTGCCTGCTCTGCCTCACAGTTCCTGAGAAAAAGCAATGAATGTTTTTTAAATGTTTGAAAATCAGAGAAAAAGAAAAATAGAAGGGCCAAGATGGCCCTGTATCGCTCGCCTGATTACCAGACAGGTTTGAGTCAACTGGCCTCTCGGTTCAAGATAAGAAGTTCAATATTCAGTTTCAAGATGGCAGCAATCTTGGATTTCCAATCAGAATGATTGTAGCTACTTTCGATCTACAAGTCACCCCAATACTTTCAATGAAGTTTGAGTCAATTGCCCTTTTGGTTCAGGAGAAAAAGTTCAAAATAGATTTTCAACATGGCTGCTTGGGCAACCATCTTGGATTTCCGATCAGAGTGATTTTAGCAATTTTTGATCTACAAGTCACCCCAATACTTCCTGTCAAATTTTGAGTCAATGGGCCTTTCTATTCCAGAGAAGAAGTTCAAAATAAATTTTCAAGATGTCAACTGTGGCGGCCATCTTGAATTTCCGATCGGAACGATTTTAGCTATTTTTGGTCTACCAGTCACCCCTATGCTTCCTACCAAGTTTCGAGTCAATTGGCCTTTTGGGTTCAGGAGAAGAAGCAAAAAATAGATTTTCAAGATGGCCGCCAAGGCGGCCATCCTGGATTTCTGATCGGAACAATTTTAGCTATTTTTGATCTACAAGTCACCCCGAAGCTTCCTAACCAAGTTTGAGTCAATTGGCCTTTCGGTTCAGGAGAAGAAGTGAAAAACAGATTTTCAAGATGGCTACCATAGCGGCCATCTTGGATTTCTAGTCGCAATGATTTTACTTTTTTTTTATCTAAAAGTCACCCCGATGCTTCCTACCAAGTTTCGTGTCATTTTGCCTTTCGGTTCAGGAGAAAAAGCGAAAAATAGATTTTCAAGATGGCCACCATGGCTGGATTTCAGATTGGAACAATTTGAGCTATTTTTGATCTACAAGTCACCCTGAAGATTCCTACCAAGTTTCAAGTCAATTGGCTCAGGAGAAGAAGCGAAAAATAGATTTTCAAGATGGCTGCCAAGGTGGCCATCTTGGAGTTCTGATAGGACTGATTTTAGCTATTTTTGATCTACAAGTCACCCCGATGCTTCCTACCATGCTTTGAGTCAATTGGCCTCTTGGTTCAGGAGAAGAAGAGAAAACTAGATTTTCAAGACGGCCGCCATTGCAGCCATCTTGGATTTTCGATCGGACCGATTTTAGATATTTTTGATACAAGTCTTCCTGATGCTTCCTACTACGTTTCAAGTCATTTGGCCTATCGATTCATGAGAAGAAGCGAAAAATAGATTTTCAAGATGGCCACCATGGCGGTCATCTTGGATTTCTGATCAGAATGATTTTATCTATTTTTTATCTACAAGTCGTCCCAATGCTTCTTACCAAGTTTCGAGTAAATTGGCCTTTCGATTCAGGAGAAGACGTGAAAAAATAGATTTTCAAGATGGCGGCCATGGAGGCAATCTTGGATTCCGATCGGAACCATTTTAGCTATTTTTGAACTACAAGTCACCCCAATTCTTCCTACCAAGTTTCGAGTCAACTGGCCCAGGGGTGTAGGAGGAGTAGGCTTTAAAGCAATTGTTGACACTGCATGACGCACGACACTCAACAGACATTGACTGACCACAATAGCTCACCCTGAGCACTTCATGCTCAGGTGAGCTGATAAAGCTAGAAGAAGTGAATAAGGAACAAGGCAGTCTGAAGGACAGCTATATCCCTGCCGAAGAATGACAATTGGAGCGGCCTCAAAATTCAAGGCTCAAACTTGTGGCCTTCAATTGTGACCCTGACCTTGAGTCAGCATAGGTAAGTTATGGGTTCTGCACATCATGTCACTGAGGCAAACATTTGACCAAATATTAAAGAAAATCCTGCCAGGGGTAAAGGAGATATGGAGTGGACACGAAATTCAGGGCTCGAAGTCATGACCTTGAACTGTGACCTTGACGTTGAGTCCATTGTCTCACTGAGACGAACATTTGACCAAATTTTAAAGAAAATCCTTCCAGGGGTATAGGAGATATGGAGTGGACACAAAATTCAAGGCTCAAACCCATGACCTTGACCTGTGACCTTGACATGCTTGAGTTATGGGTTCTACACATAGCATCACTAAGGCAAACATTTGACCAAAGTTTCATGAAAATCTTTCCAAGGGGTCAGAAGATATGAAGCGAACAAGAAAGAGACGGATGAATTTCATTGTGACCTTGACCTTGAGTCTGCATCGTTGAATTATAGGTTCTACACATCATCTCTCTAAGGGGAACATTTGACCAAATTTAACAAGGCAGTCTGAATAGCAATGGAGCGGCCTCAAAATTCAAGGCTCAAACTGGTGACCTTCAACTGTGACCCTGACCTTCAGTCAGCATAGCTGAGTTATGAGTTCTACACATCATCTCACTGAGGCAAACATTTGACCAATGTTTAAAGAAAATCCTTCCAGGGATAAAGGAGATATGGAGCCGACACCAAATTCAAGGCTCAAACTTGTGACCTTCAACTGTGACCTTGACCGCAGGGCTGAGTTATGGGTTCTGCACATTTTCCCAATGAGGTGAACATTTGACCAAAGTTTAGAGAAAATCCTCCCAGGGGTAAAGGAGATACAGAGCGGACACAAAATTCAAGGCTCAAACCTGTGACCTTGAACTGTGACCTTGTGATTCTGCATGGTTGAGCTATGGGTTCTGCACATCATTTCACTGAAGTTTAGAGAAAATCCTCCCAGGGGTAAAGGAGATACAGAGCGGACACAAAATTCAAGGCTCAAACCCGTGACCTTGAACTATGACCTTGTGATTCTGCATGGTTGAGCTATGGGTTCTGCACATCATTTCACTGAGGCAAACATTTGACCAAAATTAAAAGAAAATCCTTCCAGGGTTAAAGGAGATATCGAGTGGACACGAAATTCAGGGTTCAAACTCACGACCTTGAACTGTGACCTTGTCTTTGAGTCCCCATGGCTGACTTATGGGTTCTGCACATCGTCCCACAGGTGAACATTTGACCAAAGTTTAGAGAAAATCCTCCCAGGGGTAAAGGAGATACTGAGCGGACACGAAATTCAAGGCTCAAACCCATGACCTTGAACATTGACCTTGACCTTGAGTCGGCATGGTTGAGTTATTGATTCTGCACATCATCTTACTAAGGTGAACATTTGACCAAAGTTTAAAGAAAATCCTTCCACTGGTATAGGAGATACAGAGCTGACACGAAATTCAAGGCTCAAACCTGTGACCTTGAACTGTGATCTTGACCTTGTGTCGGCATGGCTGAGATGAGTTCTGCACATCGTCTCACTGAGGCAAACATATGACCAAAGTTTAAAGAAAATCTTTCCAGGGGTATAGGAGATATGGAGCGGACACGAAATTCAAGGCTCAAACCCATGACCTTGACCTGTGACCTTGACCTTGAGTTGGCATGGTTGACTTATGGGTTCTGCACATCAACTCACTGAGGCGAACATTTGACCAAAGTTTAATGAAAATCTTTCAAAGGGTTCAGGAGATATGGAGCGGACAAGAAAGTGTTACGGAAGGACAGACGGACTGACAGACGGACAGATGGATAGACGAAGGCCATTTCTATAATCCCCCAACCGCTTCGCAGTGGGGGATTAACAACAGCCTGATTCCAGTGTACATAATGCATGAACCCACTGTTTAAACCTTCTAGGCCTTACAGTGCCCAAGAAAAATGTGACAGAAACTTTTTAATGTTTGAAAATTGGAGAGAGAAAAAGAGAGAAATAAAGCAAAAAATAAGAGTACCATCATGTTTTCTTTACTGATGATACATCCATCCACTGTCTAAGTTTCAACTCTCTAAGCTTCATGGTTACTGAGAAAAGTGTGACAAAAATTTTCATCTGAAGTCTGAAAATTGAAGAGAGAGAAAAATGGAGAAAGAAAGGAATGAATAAGCAGCAGCATCATGATTTCGGTATACTTGATACAATAACCCATGTCCAATTGTGTACCAAGTTTCAACTCTTTAGGCTTCATAGTTACAGAGAAAAGTGTGATGAAAATTGTCATCTGAAGTCTGAACATTGAAGAGAGAGCGAAATGGAAATAAAGAAACAAATAAACAGCAGCATCATGATTTTGGTACACACCATACATCCACCCACCATCCAAGTGTGTTGCAAGTTTCGAATCTCTAGACTTCACAGTTACTGAGAAAAGTGTGACGAACATTCATTGAAGTGGTTACAGAATGACAGAAAGTCAGAATGATGTAAGGACAGGGCAAATCCAGTATAGCATTCCCTTCTACCCTTTTTCAAAGCAGGGCTATAAAAAGTTATTACTACTATCTTGACAAATGACTTCTGAAAACTCTCAGATTCTTGACAGGGGCCATTGTTAAAAAAAAAAATCATGTTATATAGAGCTATGCTACAATATATGTTTACAATTGTTTTGTTATTTATTCAAGAGCACATGTACCTTTTCAGAGGGAAATGCCTTTGTCTAAATTCAAAGACAGAAGAGTAAAATTTACATATTTATGGTGACAGTTTAAAATATGCTTACCTCACTTTCTTTGGGATCTACCATGGTATCTTGCAGAAACTTCACCAGTACCAGATTCTTTAGCTTCATCAAGTTCTGCTTATACTCGGGTTTCACCGTCTACAACAATGATAACTATTATATGGGTCGCGTCAAGCAAAAATATGCCTTCGAGCATGCGCAAAATGTGCAGAGCCAGATCATCCTGCACATGTGCAAAGTATCATCCTGGGCCCAGTTGTTCAAAGCGTCGTTAGCTTAACAAGCTTGTTCAGGGTCATTTCGTTAACTGTTTAAGCGGATTCAATATACAATATTCTGATATTTTTTGCTGAAAAAATGTGAGTAGCTTTTGCACTGCAAAAGCTACTCACATTTTTTCAGCAAAAAATTTCAGCATATTTACGTATCACTCGATGTAGAATTTAACGAATCGTTAACTAATGACATCGTTAGCTTTGAACAACTGGGCCCTGGTCTTTGCCCTTCATTTATAAATTAGTATCCAATGATTCTGTTAGCAATAGTGAAGGGCCTGATCAGATTGCAAGGATTAGCAGGCTGATCTGGGCTTTCACCATCCCCATACGCCCGAAGACACCTTTTTGCAAGGCACTACCCATATATATATATAACTCATAATATTTTGCATGCTGTGTAAAGATGTCAACAGATGGCATTTTGAAATATTTTCTTATTTTTCCTAGAAAAAAGAATTTGACACCATGCAAATTGTCTCCTAAGGAGACAATTTGCATGAAATGTCAGATCCTATTTTCTAGGAAAAATAAGAAAAATATCATCAGTTTGTCGTCTGCCCATAGCATGGTAAGTGTTAACCCTTCAAGCACCAATCACAACAGCAGCAGACAATATTCTGAAATTTTCAAGGAAATCAAGGCTTGACATTACATGTGAATCATCTGCTAGGTGCACATCACAACCACATTCTGTTGGTTTTTAGGGAAATATGGATTAACATTTCATTTGAATGATAAACTATCTGGAAGATTCATACAAAGTCTTATTTTCAGAAAATATGCTTGAAAAGTTAAGCCTTATTTTCTGATAAAATAGAAAGGCTGAGAATGTCATCTGCTATGGCATTTGTTCTTACCTCCTAAGAAAATAGGAAACAATTCAAATGAAATGTTAAGCCCTATTTTCTTTTAGAAACATAAGAAAACCATTTTAATTCTTAGCATGCTGGGTAAAAAATTCAGCAGACAGCATTTTGAAATATACATGTATTTCCTATTTTTCTCAGAAAACAGGATTTGAAACTGTCCCCAAAGGAGATAATTTGCAAGAAATGTCAAAGTGTATTTTCTGGGAAACATAAAAACAAGAGGCCGACGGGCCACGGCTCGCTCACCTGAGTGACATAGCCACTACATGTGCAGATGTTATGCAACATTTTTTTCAATCCTATCATCGCAACTAATGAAAAGATCATCATTTGAGCAGTTCTTAGTTTTGAAGAAGAATATATAGGCCTGACAGTCAATGGAGCATGATCATTTGAACAAACTATCAATCACATTTCAACAGTTTTCCATAGTGGGGCTTCAGAGGAGAAGTCGTTTGAAAATGTTAATGGATGCATGGACAGACCGATGGATGGACGAACAGATGACGGACAAAAAGTGATCACTATAGCTCATCCTGAGCATAGCTCAGGTGAGCTAAAAATCACAGATTTGTTGTCTGCTGAATTAGCCCAGAGAGTAATGGTTAAAATGTTGCCTGCTAGTATTTTAATTTAAATTAAGAGGATTAAATTAACCTATAAAAAAGGGATACTGGCAAACAGTGAAGACCCAACTCAGATGCCGCATAATGCAGTGTCTAATCAGGATCTTTACTGTTTGCATTAAATGCAGAAATGTCTATAAAACATGGTAATAAATTATAATTAAAATTAACCAGACATCCATTCTGCTAGAAATGGATAAGTTCAAAGAATTAAGAGAGAAGAGTTCAGTCCTCATAAATCTGTTAAGAGTGTATCAGGGTTCAATCAAGGATTTTTCCATAGTGGGGCACTCATTGTTTTAAAGGCCCATTGGTAATTTAGAAGCCCAGTATTTCTAACCTTTAAAATGCCAAGAAAACCTGCATCTGAAAATGTCGTCTGTTTATGTCGTCTGCTGAATATTCTTGCAAACTTTTCAAACCTATTTTTGCATACAGGCAAACAGTATGGACCCTGATCAGACTGCTCCTAGAGGAGCAGTCTGATCTGGATCCACACTGTTTGCAAAAATGACTTTTAAAATCACAAGCAGATGACAAAGCAGACGACAATTGTTGTGATTGGCACATTAAGGGTTAATGACTAAAAGCATCCTGAAACTTTACCACCAAGTCACATAGCTCCAGATATGGTGCAAACAGGAAGTCTCTAAAATTATCCCTTGCATCAACTGGTGGGAAATCTAACAAGTATACAATGTCCTATTAATGCTTAACCCTTGTCCTGCTGGATAAATTAAGATGCAACGCCCACTTCTAATTTTCAGCAAATCAAATTACTTGATCCGGATTGTTGCTACAAATTCATATACTTAATGGCAAACAGTGCAGATCCAGATCAGTTGGCTTCATCTGGATCTACACTGTTTGCAAAGGCAGGGTATATCCAGGTTCAGCAGGACAAGGGTTAATGTTTACATAATAGTTCAATGGCCATAAAATGCATCTTGCACCTGAAATGCCAAAGAAACTGGCATTGTGTTTTCTACAGAACCTCGGAACAGACATTTCCTTTCCAATATTTAGCAGAAAAGAAATTAATATGTTGTTTAAACAAGATCTTTGTGTTGAAAAAACGACAGGATAAGTCATTAAAACAAGATATAAGTTGTTTTATTTTCCATTCTGTTTTCTTGGTTTAGTTTTCTGTCCGATATTTAGCAGAAAAGAAATCAAAACAAAGAATTTACAGAACGGAAATCAACACAAAAAAGAGAATGGAAATTAAACATAATAAGTTGTTTAAAAGACATATTATGCTGTTTGAACAAGATCTTTACTTTGAACAAACAATATAATAAGTCGTTAAAATGAGATACTATTTTATTTTAATTTCCTTTCTATTTTAAGTTATTTAAACAACATATTGTGTTGTTTTAAACAAGTTCTTTAAATTGAATAAATGATATAATAAGTTGTTAAAATGAGATACTATTTTGTTTTAATTTCCATTCTATTTTTTGTTTTAATTTCCCTTCTGTTTTTATCATTTTAATTTCTTTTCTGGAAAACATCTGAATGGAAACGTGTGTATTTTTGTTTTAATTTCTGTTCTGTTTTTATTGTTTTGATTTTTTTCTGTTAAATACTGGAAAGGAAATGTCTAATTTTTGTTTTAATTTCCGTTCCGTTTTTTATTGTTTTGATTTCTTTTCTGCTAAATATCGGAAAGGAAATGTCCCTTCTGGGGTTCAGTTGTTTCATTTTTTTTTTTTTTTTTTATTTATTTTTTTTTTTCCTGGGGAGCTGTCATTTGTCATAAAGAAACAGTTCTATTTACCAGTGCATACACATTTTAGCCCCTAAAAATTATCATTTTTCTGGACTTTTCAGTCCAACTGAACAGGTCCGAGTCCACTGGAACAGGTCCAATTCCTGGCTCAGCCTGTCAGGTGGCAGGGTAATTAGCATTTTTTCATCTGTTACACTTTTTACCACTCTCTTGGCCAATCCAGCAAACCACAAATTGATGATATTTTTTTCTTATTTTTCCCAGAAAACAGGATTTTATATTTCATGCAAATTGTCTCCACTGGAGATAATTTGCATGAAATGTCAAATCCTGTTTTCTGGGAAAAATAAGAAAAATATTTCAAAATGTCATCTGCTGTAAATTTTACCCAGAGTGCCAAGCATTAAGTATGTCCTTTGGTGGATATTTTATTACACATTTTTCCAGTATTTTGAAAAACCTATGCACACAGTGCAGTAATTAGGTTGAATACTTGAATATTTGCTATCCTACTGTGGTCCACATCTCTAACTTACATTTTCTTGATTAATGTCTGCCAGGAAGACACTAGCCTGCTTGTATTCAGCTTCATTCAGTGGATCATGCCAGTACTCTGCCTGCACCAGGCTGAAAATTGTTTCAACAGGTTAAGGGAAGTGTATACACAAAGGGAGACAATTTTTTTGAGACAGGATAGATTTTAGTTAACAAATGCATGAATTTGAATTCCATTTAAATGGGAGCTACCCTTAAAGGAAAGAATTCGCTCCCTCAGGAAAGGAGGGGGCTACTCTTAAAGAAAAGAATTTGCTCCCTCATAGAGAGTTTGTTTGTGTTGAGGTTTTATAGCCCAGTCAATCTATTGGGATCATTCTGAGTGCAGTCAGTTTACCTAACCACACTTTTTCCTTGGCAGGCTTAGTCTGCTAAGTGGTTAACCAGTATTTGTGCACATTCTTTTACAAGAAACTGCCAACTGCCCTCTTGAATCAGCAGAAGGGAGAGAATGACCGTAGAAATATTTCATGATCAATCTCCATGAAAGAATGCTGCCAGACCTGGCAGGGATCGAACCTGTGACCTTCTGATCTCCAATCAGACGTGCATCCGACTGAGCCACCAAGGCTAGCTAAGGAAGTAAATAAGGTCAAAGGTCATCCTAGGATCATCATTTGAATTAACTTAGTAGACCATGAGTCTCTGATGCCATATAATAAGATTCAGCCTCAAAGCTTTCTTGGTATTGAAGATGAAGATTTTTTAAGTTTTTTTTTTTTTGTTTTGTTTTTTTTACCATAAATAATATGAGCATGGGAGCCATCTTGTTCAGTGTATTTTTGCATACAGGCAAATAGTGTGGTCCCTGATCAGACAGCTCCTAGAGGAGCAGTCTGATCTGGGTCCACACTGTTTGCAAAAATGACTTTTAAAATCACAAGCAGATGAGAAAGCAGACGACAATTGATGTGATTGGCAGCTTAAGGGTTAAGACATATGCAATTATAGCAGAGCAAGAACTATCTACCACATTTACCCTAGGTATTCAGACACTTACCTTACTTATCCTAAATTTGAACAAATCCATTTTAACTACTTACTTTTGTGTTTAAAAGGAGGCTGAATAAGTGGCAAACAGTGTAGACACTGATCAGATGCCATCCCCTGAATCACCTGATCTGGGTCTTCACTGTTTGCTCAGGCCTGTCTGTCTGAGTACTTGAATACAGTATATCTCAGTTCCATCTGACAAAGGTCAATGCCATATACTAAAATGATCTACACTGTAAAATTCTATTTGGTTAGACAATATATGATAAAAGTAAAAGAAAACTTACAAACTCTGGATCCAGCTGAAAAAGAAACAAAACTAATGTAAATGTTTTACATTTTACAACCAGATTTTCGCAACAAATTTTTCAATATCAGAACAAATGAAAACATGCCTATGAAAGTGTTACAGTTACTTGGCCCAAACGCATAGCTCCAAATAAGAGGGGATATTGACATATTATTTTTCATATTTCTCCATGAATGCATATGTTAAGTATGGATATTCGTTAGAAGTGCCTCAGTGGGGCACTTCTAATGGGTACCTACCACATACGCTTTTGTGGAAAAATAACGGTACTTTTCGGTTGAAAATAGTGCCTTATCTTGAGCTATGCTATTACCAAGGTGGGGACAAAGTTTAAAAACATTACGAAAACACGCCTATTCAAATATATAGAAAATTTCACCTACAAAAACTGAAATTGTCAGATAAAAAAAATCTGATATTTTTCATATTTCTGCTCAAAACATAGACTGTGGGTACTCATTAGAACCACTTCAGTGAGGCAGTTCTAATGAGTACCCACAATCTATGTTTTTGAGCAAAAATATGAAAAATAATGTATACCCCTGTAAACCCCAGTTTTTACAATATAAAAGTGGGGTTTAATGGGGTCAAACTTATATAGGCCTGTTTTCGTGATGAAAAAAAAAAAAATAAATAAAATAAAATAAAATAAAATAAAATAAAAAACAAGAAATCCGTGGAAAGCGATGTCGCACCTGCGGGGATTAAGTCATACAAGTTCCTATTTGTATTGAAAAAAATCTATTTTGCAGTATTCAAGAAATTGATAGGTTAGAAAAATGGACAAAGTAGAAAATTTGGATTATTGGCTTGCAAAATTTTATCTAAACCTGTCCATTATTTCACAAGATATTGATATTGAGCGGATATCATTTCTGCCCATTAATCAAGGCCAGTAACTCAGCTGAAAATTGACAAAATCCCAAGCTAGGTATTGTTAACAACAATATGTATGCAAAATATGATCCTAATCCATCAATTCTTTCACAAGATATTGAGCGGAAACCAATTTTGGGGATAAATCAAGGACCCCTAACTCTGCTGAAATGAATCTGAGATTTATGTGCAAAAAATATGCACATCTTCAGACCATGTCCTAATCATATGTGAAGTTTCAAAGCTATTAGCCTAAAACTGCAGGGGGAGTTGCGTTCACGAAACACCCACTGACTATAAGGGTTTTAGGCAAAAACTGACTAAGTTAACAAAGCGAAAAAAGTTGAAAAAAAAAATCTGAGATTTATGTGCAAATAATATGCAAATCTTCAGACCCTGACCTAATCATCTGTGAAGTTTCAAAACTATTGGCCTAAAACTGCAAGAGGAGTTGCACTCACGAGACACCCACTGACTATAAGGGTTTTAGGTAAAAACTGACTAAGTTTTAAACAAAGTTGAAAAAAAATCTGAGAATTATGAGCAAACAATATGCACATCTACACACCATGGCCAAAACATCTGTGAAGTTTCAAAATGATTGGCCAAAAACTGTAGGAGGAGTTGCGCTCACGAGACACCCACTGACTATTATGGTTTTAGGTAAAAACTGACTAAGTTAACAAAGCGAAAAAAGTTGAAAAAAAAATCTGAGAATTATGAGCAAACAATATGCACATCTACACACCATGGCCAAAACATCTGTGAAGTTTCAAAATGATTGGCCAAAAACTGTAGTTGCTCTCACGAGACACCCACTGACTATTAGGGTTTTAGGTAAAAACTGACTAAGTTAACAAAGCGAAAAAAGTTGAAAAAAAAATCTGAGAATTATGAGCAGACAATATGCGCATCTACACACCATGGCCAAAATATCTGTGAAGTTTCAAAATGATTGGCCAAAAACTGTAGGAGGAGTTGCGCTCACGAGACACCCACTGACTATTAGGGTTTTAGGTAAAAACTGACTAAGTTAACAAAGCGAAAAAAGTTAAAACAAAAAATCTGAGAATTATGAGCAAACAATATGCACATTTACACACCATGGCCAAAACATCTGTGAAGTTTCAAAATGATTGGCCAAAAACTGTAGGAGGAGTTGCGCTCACGAGACACCCACTGATTATAAGGGTTTTAGGTAAAAACTGACTAAGTTAACAAAGCGGAAAAAGTTGAGAAAAAAAATCTGAGAATTATAAGCAAACAATATGCACATCTATATACCATGGCCAAAACATCTGTGAAGTTTCAAAATGATTGGCCAAAAACTGTAGGAGGAGTTGCGCTCACAAGACACCCACTGACTATAAGGGTTTTAGGTAAAAAACGACTAAGTTGACAAAGCGGAAAAAGTTGAAAAAAAAAATCTGAGAATTATGTGCAAACAATATGCACATCTACACGTTATGGCCAAAACATCTGTGAAGTTTCAAAACGATTGGCCAAAAACTGTAGGAGGATTTGCGCTCACAAGTCAATTGCTGACGAACGGACAAACGGACGAACGGACGGGTCACGGCACGCCTATATTGCACCTGCGTGCTAACGCAGGTGCGTTAAAAAACAGTGTAACAGCAGAATCTCCATCAACTTGTAAAACTGGACTTCCACATAGCTCCAAGATTAGCCTTTTTTCCATCCAAAAAGTACTGACATTTTTCTTATTTCTCCCCCAAAACAGATGTGGAACTGGAGACAACATGAAATGTCAAATCCTATTTTCTGGGAAAAATTAGAAAAAATATCACCAATCTGTCCTCTACTGAGCTAGCCCAGAGAGTAGTAAAGATCAAAGAGCTGAACAATAGGCAAAATTAGATGACAACAGCTCATCATAACCCTTTGGCTCAGGTGATCTAAAAAAGAAGTCGATGGTGGCAAGAAACAGATAATGCTGGCAGGTCCCCTAGCAGGCTCTCTTAAAAATAAAGGCTTTCTATAAAGGCTATTTTTGGCCAAATATAGGTTTTTCAGGATAAATTTTGCACAAAATAAAGACCATTTAACCGTTTAATTTCTTGTCAGGTCCCAAGCAAAAGAACCCCACGCCTTCGCCTCTCAAGCAAAATAGGGAGAAAAATTGCAAAGAAAATTGATACTTTTATCTTTAAATGGTAATGACAATATTAACTTGCACTTCTGTTTAGGAACATAGGAATCTACGTCACAGAACTATAATTTGCTGCTATTAAATGCTACATATTTATTCCAACCTTCTATTGCATTTACAAACTGCTATATAAAATGGGTTTTTCATCAAATACAGGTATTTACAGGTTTTAAACCAAATTAAAAGTTTTAACCCTTATCATGTTGAATAATTTTAGATGCCACGCCCTCTTCTAATTTTCAGCCAATCAGATTGCTTGATCCTGATTGTTGCTATAAATTCACATATATAATGGAAACAGTGCAGATCCAGATCAGTTGGCTTATTCAGAGGCCAACTGATCTGAATCTACACTGTTTGCAAAGGCAGGGTATATCTGGGTTCAGCATGACAAGGGTTAAAAAATTTCAACAAAATTAAAGGTTTCCCTCGGGGCCCTGTGCTGGCTACAAACTGACTGATTCTCAAAATGTACCTTAATTAGAAATTAAAGATTACCATATTTACACTAATAAATATTGAAATACATTAACTCCTTACCATACTTGTCCTAAAATTTGAATAACTCCATCATACTACATGTTGAAGAGCCAAAAAAATGAGTGGCAAACAGTGTAAACTCTCTCAGATGAGGTATTCTGTGGCATCTGACCTGGGTCTGGATAATTTCTTAGGCATCATTATGAAAACACGCCTTTTCGATTATATAAAAAATTTCATCTCCAAAAACTGAACACTTTCAGATAAAAATCTCTGATATTTTTCAAATTTCTGCTCAAAACATAGTCTGTGGGTACTCATTAGAAATGCCTCAGTGGGGCAGTTCTAACGAGTACTCACAATCTATGTTTTTGAGCAGAAATAAGAAAAATAATGCATACCCCTGTAAACCCCAGTTTTACTGTGTAAAAGTGGGGTTTAAGGGGGTCAAAATTATATTGGCATGTTTTCGTGATGTGTCTGTCCCAATATTTATAGTAAACATGGTTACAGAAGTTATACATGTATAAATCTGTATATAACAAAGCATGTTTGATTTTTTTTCTTAATCTTGGATGTGTTCAAATATTAAATGCCAGTTATGCTTCGCAAGCCTGGTAAAATGTTTAGCAGATGACATATTGAAATATTTTTTTTTTACCGGTATTTTCCCCACAAAACAGGTTTTGACATTTCATGCAAAGTGTCTCCTGAAGAGATAATTTGCATGAAATGTCAAAGCCTGCTTTCTAGGAAAAAAAAACAACAAAAAAAAACTATCATCAATTTGTCATCTGCTGAATTTGCCCAGAGAGTGGTAAAGGCTGAAATTTTATGTATTTACAATGTACATATACTTCTTAAAATGGTTACAACCTGACTTTTACCTGACATGCTGACATTGCAGTTGACAAGGAAGTAAATTAATTCATCATGAAATGAAGTACCTGATATATGCACCCCAATTAAGGAGTTTCCTGACCATATCACAGATAGTGCTGTTATCTCCAGGGCATCGTGGGAACCCATACACACCTGAAAATAAGATGAGGATAGATGGTTTGTTTGTGTTGGGGTTTTACAGCCCAGTCAACCAAATGGGGTCATGTCGAGCATGGTCAGTTTACCTAACCACAGGTTTACTGGGCAGGCTTAATCCTCTAAGCAGTTAACCAGTATTGTGCATATTAGATGGTTAATACAGCATTACCCTAAATATGCAAACAGGGTAACCACACTTACCCCAAAATTTGAGTAACGTATTTAACCTAACTACCACATATACCCATATAAGAGCAGGCTGAACACATTGTACAGTTTTGTTAGATTGACGTGAAGTCCCGTTTTTACTGCATAAGTCCATTTTTGACCTGCAAGTTTAAAAGGGCAAATTGTTATGTAAGACTTTATATTTGGATTGCATGGAAATCATGAAACTTTGAGATCTTGATTTTTTCATGGGCATCATTGATTATAAATACATCCACTGAAATTATATCAACAGAGGGCAAACCAGTTATGACGCTAAAAAGTCACCAGTAACCTTTGTCTAAATCTTTTCAGTGAGTGGTATTTTATTTTATCATAATAATTTAATTCTAGGTTTTCTGTGTGAATTCCGAAATGGCAGGATTGCGTAGTGAGACTGAAAAATGAAAACCTCCAAATTATTATTTGCGGAGTCTAAATATTGTGCGCAGTTTCAATTTATACTACATATGCTACCAGAGTACTGTCTGGAGTACTGAACAGGCTGCGCTGACTTTGTGCAGTCTGGCTGGAATTTTCCCTGTTTGGCAGGTTGTAGTTATTGTCGAGAGTGCTGAGCAGACTGCATTGGCTGAATAGTCTGATCAGGATCTCTCTTTGGTATGCGCAAAGTGTAGGTTTGGTGGAAATAAGAACAATGCAGGATAAAACCTGCTGATTTAAAATGTGGAAGTGGCAGTACCATAGGGGATCACACCAGCTTAATATAAATTTAGGAAGCGCCAACACATATGCACAAACATACAGGCATACACACACCCATCGACATGTGCATTTTGGTGATTGAGGACATGCGTGTTTACACATTTCTTGTAGTTAATTAAGGTACCTGCAATTTCTGGTGCACATGCTGTCGTCTGACATCATACTTTATTCAGTATGACAAGGGTAAAGTATGTTATTTGTATTAAAAACCTGGATAAAGTGATCTTGCAAGGTGTTTTTGAGTACCCACTAGATGTGTTTTCAAAGAGAAATAAGAGCTACTTTTATCTGGCACTATGCTGGCAAGCATAAAGACTACTCTCCTTTCAGAGTCCTTTTTTTACATGGCACTTTTCACAAAAGAAGTAAATTTGCAAACTTTTAGCAGGTTTTAATGCAAAACCATTTGTCTTAATTACCTATGCACAAAAAAGTTTTATTCTAGTCAATGGTTTTAACAAAATTGAATATTAGCAGGTTTTAATGCAACACCATTTGTCTTAATTACCTATGCACAAAAAAAAAGTTTTACTATAGTCAATGGTTTTTAACAAAATTGATTATTTGCACTTTTTCCCAAAGTAAAAATGGCTGCAAAATACATTGTATGCAAAAAATGATAGGGTAGGTAATTCGGATGCAGGTTTTCAACAAGTTCCACTTGTTCAAAATTTCTGAAATTTTCATAATATTGTTATGGAACATCAATAGTTTAAAATCAGTGAAGAAAAACAAAAAATATTTTTTAATAAATTTCTAGAAAGCCAGTTTACTATAGAAACTGCATAGGTCAGACCCACTTTTGGCCGTAAAATTAATTTTACAGTAAATATTTGAAAATAAACTGCAGAAACAGAAAAGACAAATGGTTCCTGATAAGATACGGTCATTAAGAATAAAACGCCATGCAAAAAAGGTCTTTCCAAAGGATATCAAAAGGACAGTAACCATTTTGAATCAGAGGCCCAGACTGCTAAAACTGAACATTTAACATTATGCTTATGGGTATTTTCTCCCAAAATTTAGGGGCCCAGCCCAAAATTTATGGACCATCCATCACGAAAACAGACCTATATAATTTTGACCCCCTTAAACCCCACTTTTATACAGTAAAACTGGGGTTTACAGGGGTGTACATTATTTTTCTTATTTCTGCTCAAAAACATAGATTGTGGGTACTCGTTAGAACTGCCTCGCTGAGGCAGATCTAACAAGTACCCACAATTTATGTTTTGAACAGAAATATGAAAAATATCGGAAATTTTATTTGAAAACTTTGTTGTTGTTTTTTTTTGTGGTAAAATTTTTAATATATTTGAATAGGCATGTTTTCATAATACCAAGAGTGGGCCTCTCTTTATCACTTTGTTGGTATCATTGTTACTTACCCTGATGCTGTCCACCAATAGAGATAAGATTTTCCATGGGTGGTGATGGACATTTCTGTGCCACAGTTCTCCTGCAAGCATATAAAAAGTTTAAGGTCAAGGTTAATATCATTGAATTGGTATGCTTATATGAAATTTATACACCGAAACCTCTTTATAAGAAAGTTTGTTTATTTGTGTTGGTTTTACTTTTATGGCCCAGTCAACCCAATGGGGTCATGTCAAGCTCAGTCAGTTCACATAACCACTCTTTTACTGGGCAGGCTTAGTCTTCTATGTGGTTAACAAGTATTGTGCACATTCATTCCAGTGCTTGCATTAAGGGAAGTCCGGGAGTCAGAGACTCCCAAAAATTGCCCTGGGACTTCCAAAAATCAGTGCCAGGAAGTCTGGGACTCCCAAGTTTTAAAGATATCTGACCATTTATAAAAAAAATTTAGGAGGAATTTGTATGTTGTTTAGCTTAAAAATGGCAATTTTACTCCATAAATGAGAGTTTAAGAATATGGAGGTTAAATGTTTGGAAGTGAGAGAAACAATTTGATTACCCAGACTTCCAGATATTAGAATTAGGAAGTCCCAGGACTTCCTGAATTTGACAGTTAGTGCAAGCACTGTGACATTCACCAGAAACTGGCAACTGCCCTTTTTGAATCAGGGGAAGGGAGAGAATGACTGTAGAAAATATTTCATGACCAATCTCCACAAAAGAATGTGTTCGACCAGGCGGGGGTGGGGGAGAGGGTTCAAACCCACAACCTTTTGATCACCAGTTGGACGCACATCCAACTCAGCCACTGAGGCCCGCAAGACAGTTCAGGCTGGGTAATCTGACTGGCTGAAAATAAGAAATGGGCGTGGCATCTTAATTTATTCAGCAGGACAAGGGTTAATATATTTTGAGAAGCTGGTTGTTCAACATTTCCCCCCATAAAAATGTATAGGGAAGCAAATTAGACCCAGCCATAAAACTGACAAAGGTCAAAGACTACCTGGTAAGCCTAGGACCTTTAAAACAGCCCTAGGTTAGACAGTGTGGTTGTCCTTATTCATGCTGCACTTCATATGTTAGCACACTACTCAGGGTAAGGTGCTTTTCTCTGCCAAAAAAATATTATTGATTTTCTTATTTCCCAATGAAAGTATATGTTATGATTATGCATTAGAAGCCTCTCAAGGGATTTCTAATGAGTACCCACAACATATGTTTTCATGGGGAAATAAGAAAAAAAAAATTATCTGTAAACTCTTCTTCAATCTGACAGTGTAACAGCATTATGTTTAGATATACATTACTCTTGAAATCATTTCTATGGTCATTCTCCCCCTTCTGCCGATTCAAGAAGGGCAGTTGTCAGTAACTGTTACTAGCCAAAGTATTTACACAACTACTAATTAACTGTTTGGATGACTAAGCCTGTCCAGGAAAAGTGCAAGCAGGTCAACTGACCAGCTTGACATGACCATAACAGTTTTGTCTGGGCCGTAAAGCTTCAAAATCGAACATTACTAGCTGTTAATGTCTATACTAACCAGAACTGTCCCCCATGAGAGAATCCAATGGCAATGCATCCAGCCTGCAGTTTCGTATCATTCTTCAGTTTACCACAAACTTCTGTGATCTGATCATGACCATAACAGTGTTGACTAGGCCATAAAACTCAAACATTACCAGATGGCCATGTCTATACTAACCAGAACTGTTCCCCATGAGAGAATCCAATGGCATTGTATCCAGCCTGCAGTTTCGTATCATTCTTCAGTTTACCACAAACTTCTGTGATCTGATCATGACCATAACAGTGTTGACTAGGCCATAAAACTCAAACATTACCAGATGGCCATGTCTATACTAACCAGAACTGTTCCCCATGAGAGAATCCAATGGCATTATATCCAGCCTGCAGTTTCGTATCATTCTTCAGTTTACCACAAACTTCTGTGATCTGATCATGACCATAACAGTGTTGACTAGGCCATAAAACTCAAACATTACCAGATGGCCATGTCTATACTAACCAGAACTGTTCCCCATGAGAGAATCCAATGGCATTGTATCCAGCCTGCAGTTTCGTATCATTCTTCAGTTTACCACAAACTTCTGTGATCTGATCATGACCATAACAGTGTTGACTGGGCCATAAAACCCAACCATAACCATGTCTATACTAACCAGAACTGACCCCCTTGAGAGACTCATATGGCATTGTATCCAGCCTGCAGTTTCATATCATTCTTCAGTTTACCACAAACTTCTGTGATCTGATCATGACCATAACAGTATTGACTGGGGCATAAAACTCAAACATTACCAGATGGCCATGTCTATACAAACCAGAACTGTCCCCCTTGAGAGAATCCTATCGCATTGTATCCAGCCTGCAGTTTTGTATCATTCTTCAGTTTACCACAAACTTGTGTGATCTGATCATTAGCATTCATGAAGAAACCATTCAAGGTATCCTGAAAAATACATTAATTCACAGCTCCAGGTGAATCACTCAAAAAGTAGTGATATTTTTCTTATTTCTCATGAAAACATATGTTGTGGGTAATCATTAGAAGCACCTCACTGAGGCACTTCTAATGAGTACCTACAACATATGTTTTTGTGGAGAAATAATAAATATATTTACCTGATATCCCCACTTATTTAAAACTACCGTATTCGACCTAATTACCACACTATGCACTTAGGATTTTCAAAATTACTGGAAAAACTTGTAGTAAACCATAAAACGTTTTTTAGAAAAAAAAAAACAACAAAAAATAAATGTCCCCCCCACTCCACCCCACCCCCGGCAAAAGCTTGACTATGTGCTTATAAGGTATGTGTAGTAATTAGGTCGAATATGGTATGTTTATTATATACCTGTCAATGATACAGCTTTCTAACAATTCAGTTTCAGACATAGGCAAAATGAGACCAAAAGTGGTACCACTCACTAATGATTTTATTGCCCCTACTTACGCACTCTGCAAGGCAGATCAAAGACATGTCCTAAAGAAGTGAGTATGAATTACTAGCAGGGGGTAGTAAAGAGGCCTCCTGAAGGGTAATCAATATTTTTGAGGGGATAAAAGATAGTTTGGAAAATTGACTTATTTGGAGAGCAGATTTGAATAGTTTGAGTATGAATTACCAGCAAGGGGTAGTAAAGAGGCCTCCTGAGTCCTGAGGGGTAATCAATATCTTTGAGGGGATAAAAGATAGTTTGGAAAATTGACTTATTTGGACAGCAAATTTGAATAGTTTGTTTATTAATTTATTTTTCTTTCATACTTACAATATTTATTTAATTTATTTATTTATTCATTTTTATTTATTTAAGAGAATTCTGAAGGGTAATAAATATTTTGAAGGAATAAAACATACTTTGGAAAACTGATTAATTTGGAGGGTAGATTGGAAAGTGTTTTATTTATATATTTATTTCTCTGTCATTGATCAGGATCTACACTGTTTGTCATTAAGTATGTGAATTTGCATCAACAACCTAGATCAAGTAATCTGTCTTGGGTCATGGGTATGCATGCATAAGAAGCGCTTCAGTGTGGTACATTTGTACTAATGGGTACATGTACCCATGTCCCACGATATATGTTTACACAGAGCAGAGAAATAAGAAAATTATCAATATTTTTGGTTGAAAAAAAAATTGCCTTATTTACTGCTAGGATAATTTAGCCTGTTCAAATTAGAAACAATCATATGACTTATAATAAAATCTGTTGTAAAGTAGTTGACACAAAACTTCCATGTATCATATTGACCCTTAGTATTCAGAAAAACAGGCCTAAGCACATAGTACAGACCCAGATCCTACAGAATATGTCAGTTTGTCAGGGTCTACACTGATAGCCACTCATCCAGCAATAATTTAGACACATGAAATCAACACAGGGACATCACGAAAACACACCTATATAAATTTGAACCCCATAAACCCCACTTTTACATAGTAAAACTGGGGTTTAAAGGGGTATACATTATTTTCTTATTTTGCTAAAACACATAGATTGTGGGTACTCGTTAGAACCGCCTCACTGAGGCAGTTCTAACAAGTACCACAATCTATGTTTTGAGGAGAAATATGAAAAATATCAGATTTTTTTTATCTGAAATTTTTCCTTTTTTGGTTGTAAAATTTTCAATATATTTGTATAGGCGTGTTTTCGTGATGGTCCAATAATTTTTTTCAATTTTTAGGGCATATGGTAGTTTACTTTGTTTTAAGGTGAAATATATACCTATAATTTTAAAGCAAAGTGCCTCTGGAAGGCACTTCTAATGAGTACTCACATGTTTTTTTTGTTTTTTTGTTTTTTTTTGAGAAATAAAAAAAAAATATGAATATATTTCATTTGAAAAAGCCCCCTATCTGGAGCTATGCCAACACATTTTAGTCTGGACAACCTCAAAAGGTAACTGGCAAATAGTGCAGACCCAGGGTTTCCACTTTCTAATGAATACCACAACATATGTTTTCATGGAGAAATAAGAAAAATATCATTACTTTTCTGTTAAAAAAAAGTGCCTTATCTGAAGTTATGGTCTAAAACAGGTTAATCTGTATACCTCTTCAATGTTGTTTCCTATTTCCAGTGAGCGAACATATACACCTGGCACTTGCTTCTCAATCAGTCTCTTGATGGAACCCATGCTTAATGGGTTACAGCAGCTGTCACCTGAAACATAAGATTAAGAGATCCTGATGAATAAAAATTAACCCTTGCCATGTTGAATAAATCCAGATGCCACACCCATTCTAATTTTCAGCCAATTAGATTACTTTATCCAGGCTGTTGATACAAATTCACATACTTAATGATAAACAGTGCAGATCCAGAAATATTGGCTTCTTCCGATACTGTTATACTGAAAGGGTCATCAATGATATTAGATGGGCATACCGCCCCATGGCTCCCTCTAGGCGCAACACTGTATACCCCTATTTTCTTCTATAATACATGGTGGAAATAGGGTGTACAGGGCTTTACACTATTAATAAGTGAGATTTCAGATTTTTTCAGCTTCTAAATCTTATTTCATTTTTTTTTTTTTTTTTTTTTTGTGTGTTATTTTGTCAATATTTTATACAATGTACCACAGCTCCATATTATATAATGGAAATGTCATGGATTATACAGCTCCAGGAATGTACTATGGAAAGCCATTTTACTATTTATTCTGAAAATGAGATATCTTGTATATTACACACTATATAAGGTATCTTCTATATTATATAAGATATATATGATATGATAGCTATTATATGATATAAAATATCTTATTTACTATATGATATCTTATATGTTTCAGCATATTAGATATCTTAATTGCAATATTAGACATCTATTTTAGCACATAAGCTATCTTTTATACTATATATCTTATACACTATATAAGGTATCTCATATCTATGTATCTTATATACATTGTACTAGACATCTCAATTAGCTTAAATAAACAAGATATTGTATATAGTTGTTAAGGTATTTTATATAGTATATAAGATATCTTATATATTATATCAGATGCATGTATCTGATATGTTGTACTCAATAAGATATCCTAAATAGTACATAATATTCCCTGTAGGCGATGTAAGATAGCTTATTCAGTATATTAGATGTCTAAATTGCTATATCAATATCTTATTTAGTTAAACAAATATTATAGACTATAAGACATCTGATATAGTATAAAATAAATCTAATAGGGGTTTTATATGGGAATCATCCAAACATATAAGATATAGAGTAAATGAGATATCTTATATATAGCATATAAGATATCTTTATATGTATTATATAAGATATCTTATATGTTTGGATAATTCAGATATCTATTTCCCCATATAAGATAT
This sequence comes from Anodontia alba, assembly GCA_964016985.1. Lineage (NCBI taxonomy): Eukaryota > Metazoa > Mollusca > Bivalvia > Lucinida > Lucinidae > Anodontia > Anodontia alba. The sequence continues at coordinate 75,670,356 of OZ024825.1, forward strand.
CTTACATCCCATATTAGATATCTTATTCCATAATTAAGATGTCTTATACACTATTTAACACATAAGATATCTTATTTATACATCTTATATAATATATAATGTATAAGATATCCTATATATTATATTAGATATATATATTATATTAGATATCTTATATATTAATTCAGATATCTGAAATCTACAATAAATAGTAAAAGGGCTTCCACTATGTACAGATAAATATTTTCCTTCTTTCTCCACACCAACACACACAAAAACAAAACAACAAAAAGAAACAAGATATGTTGCAGATATTCATTAAGAGTGGCTCTTCAAGATATTTCTAATAAGCACCCACAACATATGAATTCACGGAGAATAAGAATAATATCAAAACATTGGGATTGGAAAAACAGTTCTATCCAGAGTGGTGGTTTTGAAGTACATGAACATATTGCACATAGATGTGTTAATATAATGAAACATGTAGAATTCTGTAAAATTTACATATTTCAATAATGGTAATACACAAATAGCTGTAAATAGAAGTAAATTTCATCAAGAAGGGAGTTTTAAAGGAATAAATGACATCTTGGAGCCAGTCTCTGTTGTGCCAATCTGCACTGCTTCTCTGAAAATTGAGGAGCAAGCAAACAAATTAAGGTGGAACACAGCATATGTATCCAAATGAGCCAGTATGCCTATATCAGTACTTAGACAGAAGAAGTTGAAAGCATTTATAACACCCAATTTCTCAGCCCAACACTGCATAACTACAGATCAAAGACAATTTTTAGGATAATCACCCTATTGTTTCCTCTCTGTGTATGTGTGTGCATGAGTGCATACATGAGTGTCTGTTCAATGAAGCCAATTCAACACTGGCATTGAACTCTTTATGCGTTAGTCTACTCCCCTTTGGACATCATTCAGAAAGTCGTTTTTTGTCTGGCACTTTACAGAAAAAAAGAAAAAAAAGGTAAATTTGCAAACTTTGGTCGTGTTTTAATGCAAAACAATTTGTTGTAACTACCTATGCACAAAAAGTTTTATTCTATTTATCGGTTTTAAAAAAAAATCAAATATTTTCATTTTCCCTATAGTAAAACTTTCTGAAAATGGTACAGGTTGTTGTAACTACCTATGCACAAAAAGTTTTATTCTATTTATTGGTTTTAAAAAAAATCAAATATTTTCATTTTCCCTATAGTAAAACTTGCTGAAAATGGTACAGGTTTTCAACAAGTTCCACTTGTTCAATTTTTCTGAAATTTTCAGTTTTATCATGAAACATCAATAATTTAAAAAGTTTTATTCTAGTCATTAGTTTTTAAAAAAATTGAATATTTTGATTTTTCCCCATAGTATAAATAGCTGAAAATGGTGCTGAAATCTCTAGGGTAGGTCCGGGATAGATACACTGAGGGCACATTGAAAACAAGTTCCACTTGTTCAATATTTATGAAATTTTCATAATTTTATCATGAAACATCAGTAGTTAAAAATCAGCAAAGAAAAGTGAAAAATATTTTCTTGAATGAAAATATACAAAAAAAAAAAAAAAAAAAAATAATAATCCTTTACTATAAATTAGAAATGCCAATGCCATGGGTCGGAAAAATTTTTATGCTGTAAATTTAATTTTAGTGTTAATAGCAAGCGCGAACAAAGTGAGCTCTACGGGTAGAGAAGTAGAGAATATGATCAAGGAAAAGTAACTGTATACAATGATATATACTTTCAGCAGTAATTGCTCTGACCAATTTTCTTTCGTTTTTTCTTCACGGAAGTTGTCACCGGAAGTTGGAGGACTTGATTATGGATCTCACTAATAAGCGTCACGAAGTGACCAAACGAGTGTCAATGACACAAACATATTTTGCTGATTATTTTTATTATTGATTTACATGATATTTTTATATACTGATATTCATTCTTTAATGATGCTGTGAAGGACTTTTGAAGAGTGCAGAAATATAGGTCTGTTCTGTGCTTGCATTTAGGCTAAGCCTATTTTCATATTATTTGAGAACAAAACACAGAAACAGGAAATACAAATGGTTTATGATTAGATATGGTCAATCAGAAGAAAATATTTTCATTTTAAATAAAATGCCAAGCAAAAAACATCTTTCTAAATGATATCGAAAGGACAGCATATTGTTTCCTGTAAAATAAATTTAATCATCTTAGGAAACTCAAACGTCTATGGCAGGTCAAAACATTCATAAAATATACCCATTCCATGCCAAATAACCACAGGTACTGGTCCATTTTTGGCTTTGAAACCGCCTGCCAAACTGGTAGACAAACAAATAATCGCATGAAAGACAAGAAGACAACACAGCCGGTCTGCCATTTTGAAATCATATGACTTGTTTGGGAGACTTATTATAAAAATAAAGTTATTTCTAAGACTTTACTAGAAATATTTTAATTTATAAAATTTTGGCAAGTATTTAATTATCTTATTATAATTGAAGACAAATACTGAGAAAGCATGATGCTGTGGGGTATTTTTTAACAGGACTTAATCACTAATTATTTAATTAAGGATTACTCCCTCAAGGTCATGTGATGATGCTCTTTGGATCACATGATATTTGACATTTCAGTGGGAACAACAAACAAACGTGGTGTGTCTTGGCAGGTTGAGTTTTTTACTATGATTGATTAATGACAAGGTGTATGTTGCCTGATCGTATGTGTTATAGTTGGAACTTAGGGAAGGGAGAGAACTGAACAATGGCATCCAAGTGTATGTTAGTATTAGGAGTGTGTTGTAAAAGAACTTTTGTTCAACCAACAGCTTCAAGACTATTCTCTATCAGTGTGCTAAGGTTTACACACAAGTATCCACCTGGAAGTGCACCCCCTTTAAAACCGAGCAGGTATATGGCTATATACAGAGACTTGCATGGTGCCATTGAAGAACCAACAGCAGCTAAAGATTTTGTCTATGCTTTAGATAAAAAAGAAAGAGATTTGTTGCGTTCAGAACTAGAAAATGTTGAAAAGTTAGAACGACAATCACAAGGTATTTTATTTATTTCCATATGTAGTCAGTGATATAGCTTTATACTTTTGGCAGATCCAGGGTTTCAGAAGTGAAAGTGGCCAGTAGGTCCTGTACCGGATCCCTAGCCTTTAAGGCTAGAGGTCCTGTAGATCTACTGGACCTTTAGTCAGTGCATGAGTCCAGCTAGAGGTCTTATATCTCCATGAAAACATATGTTGTGGGTACTCATTAAAAGCACCTCTACAAGACATTTCTGATGAGTACCTACATGTTTTTGTGACAAAATAAGAAAAATATTTACCTTATACTCACTCTTATCTAGACCTATGAGCTCCATGGACTTGCAAGCGTTGGCAAAACATTATAGCCATATTGGTGAAATGCTACATGTAGATAAATTAATTTGCAATGGCCAGTGCTGGAAGTCAGTTACCAACAAGCGTCACTATATTTCTTCCATAAGTTTCATATTTGTGCAGTTTCCATTGATAAATGTAAACATTTGAGCTCGGCCCCAGGGTCAAAGCAAACAAGGGCATCTCATAGTTACAGTACACACTCGTGATGCCCTGCAGTATTCATTCTTTCCCAGTGGAATAGTCTGTTTCAAGATATTGTCTTAAGTTTGGGACTACAGAGGAGTTTAGGACCCTCCTCTGAACCCTTAAGACAGAAATGGTCTTAATCAGACTGCACAAGTGTAAGCTGACTTTGGCCTTCACTGTCTGCCTGTCCCCAATGGTGCAGCCCATTTATTAGCTCACCTGAGCCTTTAGGCTTATAGGTGAGCTCATAGTATAGGCAGGCTCTGTTGCTCATCCCTTGTCCACACTTCAAACACCTTCTTCTGAGAAACCACTGGGCCAATCAAAGCCAAATTTCATATGGAGCCTCAATGGGTAGGGGAAACGAAAGTTTATTCACTGCATCTGGGTCAAAGGACCAAGAAGACGGCCAACCCATTAAAATCTTCTCTGGAACCAAAGGGCCCATGGCCCTGGGACTTGGTATGCAGCATTGGGGACATGGGTCCAACAATATTCGAAAAAATGGTGACATTATGTTGACCTTGACCTTTTTATGGAAAGGTAAACTTTCTTTGCGTAGACTCCTATAGGTAAAACTTTAAAAATCTTCTTGTCTGAAATTAGAAGGCCCAGGCCTTTGATATTTGGTACATGTACATGTAAGTAGCTTAAATATTGTGGACCTCTACCAAGATTGTTCAGTTATAGCCCTGGGGTCAAAACTGTCCCTGCCCATGGGTGGGAGGGGTCACTTGTTTTATGTAAACTCATTTATTTAGGGAAAAAACTTTAAAAAACTTCTCTGAAACTAGAAAGCCCAGACCTTTGATATTTGATATATACATGTAGCTTTATCTAATGGACCTCTATGAAGATTGTTCAAATTACAGTCCTAGGGTGAGAAATGGCTCTGCCCTGGGGCTCACTGGTTTTACATAGACTCATATAGGGAAAAACTTTTTTTTTTTTTTTTTAATTAGAAGGCAAAGGCCTTTGATATATGGTATATAGTTTTATCTAATTGGACCTCTACCAAGATGTTTCAAATTATAGCCCTGAGGTCAAAAATGGTCCAGGTTTTGTTTTTTTTGTGGGGGGTGGGGGGGGGGGGGTTGTAACTTGTTTTACATAGATACATACAAAATATATATAGGGAAAAACTTTAAAAATCTTCTTGTCTGAAACTAGAAAGCCATTGCCTTTGATGTTTGGTGCAATGTATGTAGCTTCATTTAGTGGATCTCTACCAAGATTGTTCAAATTTTAGCCCTGAGGTAAAAAATGGCCCCACTCCAGGGGTCACTTGTTTTACAACATCTCTGTTACGGAAAACAAAAGCTTTAAAAAGCTTCTTGTGTGAAAAATTGAAGGCACAGACCTTTGATATTCGGAATGTAGCTTCAGCTAGAGGGCCTTTCATTACCGAGATTTTTTCAAGTTATGGCTCTTGACTAAGGCTCTTTAGTGGAGGTCACTCACCTTTCATAGACTTAATTGTATGGGGAAGAACTTTTAACCCTTAAACTGCCAATCACAACAATTGTCATCTGCTTGTGATTTTAAAAGTCATTTTTGCAAACAGTGTGGACCCAGATCAGACTGCTCCTTTAGGAGCAGTCTGATCTGGGTCCACACTGTTTGCCTGTATGCAAAAATAGGTTTGAAAAGTTTGCAAGAATATTCAGCAGACGACATAAACAGACAACATTTTCAGATGCAGTTTTTCTTGGCGCTTTAAGGGTTAAAACCTAGAAGGCCTTAGCATTTGACATTTGGCACTTAGTTTTATCAAGTGGATTATTTACCAAGATTGTTTACGTTATAGCCCTGGGGTCAAAAATGGCCCCACCCCCCAAGTCACTTGTTTTACATAGACTCATATGGGGAAAAACTTAAAAAAAAATCTTGTGTGAAACTAGAAGGCACATGCCTTTGATATTTAGTATGTCACTTTATCAAAACCTTATGTGAAGTTTCTGATTCCCCAAGTTAATTAAAGCTAAATTACATACAAAGTTACTATAAGATACAGAGACCAAAGGTTTTTCAAACTGTACATGCTACTGTACCTTTTTTTTCATTCTTTAAAAATGTTACCATAAGCTTGCTCAGAACAAATAGTCTCAGGTGGGCTACAGGCCCATTGGTCTTCTGATTTATTGATATTGGCCAATTTAGTTATTTGGGTATTTCTTTGTGATTGTAGCTGCATAATGGGAAAGTACGTCTTCAAGATAGTAACCAGCCAAGTGGCTGAATAGGTAGAGTGTCCACTTTGTAACCAGGAGGTTGTGGGCTTGATTTCTGGCCAAGTCATACCTAAGACTTTAAAACTGGTACTAGCTGCTCTTTTGCTTGGTGCAGAACTGGTCAGCCCAGTGTCAGTGCGTAACTGGGTAGAAACTCATGTCATTTGTCTAGGGCTTGTACAATGTGTTTCATTGAGGTAGCACTTTAAAAGTGAGCATTGAGTATGGATATTTTTCTCATTTCTCCATGAAAACTTTCTTTGTGGGTACACATTTCATTTTGATGTGCCTCAGTGCTTCTGATGAGTATGTACCCACAACACATTTTCCTGTAGAAATAAGAAAAATAATTGCTTGATACCCAGTCTTACCTGGAGCTAATTGTTAGACTCTGTAAAAGTTTGCTTGCATGAAACAAAAACCGTGATCAGATAATGTTGATATACAGGCTGATTCATTTTTACATTTTCAGTGGAAAACTCATTTTCACATGACACATTTTCCTGCTGAAATACATCACCAGGCAAGTAGATTAACTCTTGTCCTGCTGAATAAATTAGGATGCCATGCCCACTTCTAATTTTCATCCAATCAGATTATTTGATCCAGATTGTTGCTATAAATTCACATATTGAATGGCAAACAGTGCAGATCCAGATTAGTTGGCTTCTTCAGAAGCCAACTGATCTGGATCTACACTGTTTGCAAAGACAGGGTATATCCGGGTTCAGCAGGACAAGGGTTAAATTTGATTTGCCAGGCACTGTTAAAGCTTTTTCATTGTGCCTTTGCAAATCAGAATATTTATTTAATTATTCAATTATTAATCTGTTTATTAATTTATTTATTTATTTGCCTTGCTTCAGTAATGAATTTTAGATGCTTGAATAATTTTTACACTTTTGTCAGAAAATATGGCTTAATATTTCATATGACTCATCAGCCTGCTTGGCAAGTTATTCATATGAAATGCAAGGTCTTCTTTTCTCTGAAAAATAATTTTATAACATTTAGAATATCATCTACATGTACGATTTTTCTGGGTACTTCAAAGGTTAAGACAAAGGAAAAAAACATTAGCCTGACCAGAAAATTACTTATACAAAAAGAATGAAAGAAAAAAGGTAATAATGACACTAGGATTGAAAAATGGGCTTTAGGAACACATTGCTGTAACTGGATCAGAAATCATACATCAAACGCGACTGGTAGAATGAAACACCATATTGAAAACCCATGGTCTTTTCAATCACCACATATCTCTTTACTTGCCACTGCTCTATGTACCAGCCGTCAATGAAATGCCTAGTTTCTGTGCAATAACAAAAGAATGTGATATTATATTTTCTTTTGCCATTGCACAGAAGCATGTTAAACCTTCACTGAAAATGTGATGTACATTGTATTTAACCAGGGTTTTGTAATCTCTCCAAGAACTGGAGTTTTACATGCCTGTCTGTCACCTAAAGTGTAAAGTCTAACCACCCTTGCATCGGGAGAAAAATGGTTTTTGTTTCAGTTTGCTTAAAAGACTGCAATTCTGATCTTATTATATGGGAGACTAATAAGAGGTTGAATTACATCGCCCAATTTTGGATATCAGTGATCATGACAAAATGTTAGCCGTGTTTCAGCTGACAACCGCCTTCAACGCTACCTGAACTGGTTTGCCGAAACCACTTCCAGAAGATCTCCTTACGATTTTCTTTTCACAACATGGTGTTGTGCATGTGGAGATAAGCTGCCATGTATTTGCGAATAGTGGAGACCCTGATCAGATGTCACATTCTGATCCTGGTCTGCACTGTTTGCCAGTTACCCTTTTAGGAGTCTCCAGACTACAATGGGTTAACACTTACATGAAGCATGCTGGGTAAAAATTTCAGCAGGGGACATTTTGAAATATTGTTCACATTTTTCCAAGAAAATAGTTCTGGACATTTCATGCAAATTGTCTAGGAGACAATTTGCATGAAACATCAAAGTGTATTTTCTTGGAAAATTCAGAAAATTGTCATGAATTTGTCATCTACTGAAATGAAAGATTTAGTCCAGATCAAGTTGGGCTCCATTGTGCAGTTGGTATCAAGTCAGACGCAGAGCAATTTAGGGGATCGCAAGTTTGAATCCCAACTCAGCCACATAACTTTTGTGAGATTTACCATGAAGTAATGTCTACGGTCATTCTCCCCTTCCTAACTAGGACTCTTGTCCTGTACTGGCAGCAAGCAGTACATGTATGTGCGCAAAGTGCAGGTTAACGGCTTAGAGGACAAAATCTGCCAAAAAATTCCAAATCTAATAAAAAAAAAACAAAACAAGAGGGCCAAGGTGGTTCTTAATGCTCACCTGTGCTGAAAAGTATGTCATGGTCACCCAGAAGCTACATCATTCACTAATCTGTCTGACATAATTTTTTACATATCCATAACTCTGTCAAAATTTGGTGTACTTCGACCTCAAAACAAATTATGCACTCATTGCACTGTATTACCTCATGGTCTAACTTTCCACCAAGTTTCAACCCCATCTTATTTGTAAGGTTAAGGAAGATTTGATCAAAATTGAAGGAGTTGTGCCAATGACAAGGTCAAAAATAGGTGTTTTCAGCCATCAAGTGGACGTTACTCTAAAATAAATAATTTGATCTGGACAGTTTTCTAAATTTATCCAAGACTTCATCCATGTCCACCTTCTGCGAGTTTTAGGATGATTCGATCTAAACTGAATGAGTTATGCTGATGATAAAATCAGATATAGACTTTTTTTAACAATCAAGGGGACAGAAGACTTAGGCAAATGATTCGATCTGGCCAGGTTTCAAACTCATCTGATCCCATCCATGTCCAAGTGAAGGATGACAGTCAAACAGAGACTTTTTTAGCAATTAGTGGACATAACTCTAGTGATCCAATCTGGTCAGGTTTTGAATTCATCCCAGATCTCATCCATGTCCCCCTTATCTGCAAGTTTCAGGCAGATCCAAACAAAACTGAATGAGTAATGCTGGTGACAAACTCAAACAGAGGCTTTTTTAGTAATCAAAGGACATAACTCTAAGATAAATGATCCAGTCTGGCCAGTTTTTAACTCATCTGAGATTCCATGTCCACCTTATCTGCAAGTTTCAGGAAGATCTGATCAAAACTGAATGCTAGTTATACTGATGACAAACAGAGGCTTTTTCAGCAATCAAAAGTGTTGTGACTTTAAAATAAATGATCCGATCTGGTCAGTTTTAAATCTTTTCCGAGATTTTATCTCTGTCCACCTTAGCTGACAGTTTCAGCGAATTCCAATCAAAACTGAGCAAGTTATGCTGATGACAAAGACTGTCAGAGGCTTCTTCAGCAATCAAGGCAATGTACATGTAATTCTAAGATTAATGATCAGAGCTAGCCAGTTTTTAGCTCGGCTGTTTTGGAAGAAAACGACGAGGTATTGTCATAGCTCTGGCATCGTCTGTGTCATCGTCATGCAAAAACTTGGACATTTTGTAATATCTCTGTCATTACTGAAGATATTTACTTGAAAATCGGATTAGTTCTTCATTATGAAAATGGGAACTCATACCAATAGGGGAAGTAACCCTCAAAATATTTTTGGCACAGTTATGCCCCTTTTTCGACTTAGAATTTTTGTTGAAAATCCTATATATTTCTAAAAGAAACTGCAGCCGAGCATTGGCACCCGCATGCGGTGCTCTAGTTGAACTTATCAGAGATTTCTTCATCCATGTCCTCCTTATCTGCAAGTTTCAGGAACATCTGATCAAAACTAAATGAGTTATGCTGATGACAAGGTCAAACAGAGGCTTTTTTAGCAATTTAGGGGAAGTCACACTAAGATTAATGATCTGACCTGGCCAGTTTTTGAGCTTGTCAGAGATTTCATCCATGTCGAACTTATCTGCATTTTCAGGAACATCCGATCAAAACTGAATGAGTTACACTGATGTCAGTTAAACAGAAGCTTTTTTCAGCTTTCAAGGGGACGTAACTCTAAGATTTCTGGTCAGTGTTTGAACTAATGTCTGAGATTTCATCTATGTCCACATCATCTGCAAGTTTTAGGAACAACCTTGCAAAACTGAATTATGCTGATGACATAAGTCAAAGAAAGGCTTTTTCACCAATCAATGGGTCATAACTCTATGATTAATGGTCTGATCTGGCCAGTTTTCAAACAGTTACATTTGTACTTATCTGGGATTTCATCCATGTCCACATTATCTGCAAGTTTCGGGACAGCCGATCAAAACTGAATGAGTTACGCTGATGACTAAGTCAAATAGAAGCTTTTTAAGCAATCAAGGGGATGTACATGTTAGCCTTTAAAGATTAATGATCCAATTTGGCCAGTTTTCGAACTTATCTGAGATTTCATCTATATCCACCTTATCTGCAAGTTACAGGAACATCCCATAGAAACTGAAAGTGTTATGGTGATGGCAAACATTTTCCCATTGTAAATCATAGTTGTGGCATCTTGTGGTTACCATAGCAACCAAGGTTTTAATTGGATTTCCATGAAAGGCTTATGCCATCAGTCCTTCACCAGAGGCATGCTACAGATGGGAAATGACTAAGATCAGCTCGTATACTGTGGAGATATAACTGGTCAGATATGCTGACGGAAGACAGACGGACAGACCACTGTAATATTAGCTCCCCTGATGCCTTCAGCCCAGGTGAGCAAAAATATATTAAAATGCTGTTTATCATAATGTTTTGTATGTGTGATCAGTGTTAAGACCCATTTTCACTCAACCCTATTACTATATTGTATCAAAAGCACATATTTTACAGGTTTTGTTTTTGTTTTGAAATGTAAACAATACATGATTATGGTCTATAGAATACCCTTAACAATTTAGCTGTCTAACCTTATGATCTATTATATGAATACAGTTAAAACTAATGAACTGGAAATTTTAGAATTGTTTTCTTTTTTAACCCTTGTCCTGCTGAACCCGGATATACCCTGCCTTTGTAAACAGTGTAGATCCAGATCAGTTGGCTTCTGAAGAAACCAACTGATCTGGATCTGCACTGTTTGCCATTAAGTATGTGATTTTATATCAACAGCCTGAATCAAGTTATCTGATTGGCTGAAAATTATAAGTGGGCGTGGCATCTTAATATATTCAGCATGACAAGGATTAAGCAAGCTAATTTTATTCTAGTGTAACACACAAAGAGAAAAGCACAAGTATTGTGAAAACCCAGAAACCCAGATGAGCATGGCCACATACAATGTATATTGTGACAAATTGACAATTTTGATGTTAATTTAGGATAATTTCTGTTATTTGTGTTACCAAGACACATCTTCTGTATACTTACATGTAGAACAGCCCTGGTGAAATAATTCCAGTGAGATATGTTTTGGTTAAAAAAAATACCAGAAGTATCTAATGGATACTCATTTTATCTGGTTCTGTGATTATTAACCCTTAAGACGCCAAGCAAATTCACAGCAGACAACATTCTAAAATTTTTATTTTTTATTTTTCAGAGAAAACAAGTCTTGATATTTCATGTGAATCATCTGCTTGCTAAAATAATGGTCATATGGTTGACATTTGACCTTTTTATGGCAAGGTCAAGTCTGCTTCCCTATACATCTGTATGGGCACCATTTGTTTGTATGGGAAAAATGTTGAGTATTTCAGATGACTCCTCTGAAGTCGCTAGGCCAATGGCACCTGTGTTTCATGTTGAGCCTCCTAGGAGTGTGTGTGTGTGGGGGGGGGGGGGGGGGGGTGGGGAGGGGGGTGAAACAGGGCATGAAATGTTGCTCAAATGAACACAACTGTTCATTGACCAAGATGGTTGCCATTCCCATATGTGGTGAAAAACTTTTAAAAATCTTTTTCTCCAAAACCAAGTAAGCCTTGGAGCCTAACCTTTGCACAAATCATTGGGGACAGAAGATCTACCAAAACTGCTAAAATGATGGTCCTAAGTTGATGTTTGACCTGTTTACAGCATATTTTGAACATCTCCTCTAAAGATATGATCCAATTGATTTGAAACTTGATAAAGGGCACCTAGCAGACACAAAGTAGCTAAAACTGAGCCAATCGAATATCCAAGATAGCCACCACAGCAGCCCTCTTGAAAATGAATTTTTGACATCTCTTCCCAAACCTTTGGTCAATTTGGGCAATTTCTGGATTGAATGGAGCTAAAATCATGTTGATAGGAAATCCTAGATGACTGCCACAGCCGTCATCTTGAATATCTGTTCTGGACATCTTCTAGCAAAGCACAAGGTGAACTAAGTTGAAACTTACGCTGTAGCAACAGGTTGACATGTGAGATGAAAAATAGCTTTAATGGTGCCGATTGGAAATATAAAATTGTCGCCATAGCCACCATCTTGAAAACCAATTTTTGACTTCTCTTCCCAAACCGTTGGGCATTTGAATTGAAACTTACACTGTAGCAATAGGATGACCTTTAGATCGAAAATAGCTAAAATTGTGCTGATTGGAAATCCAAGATGGCCACAGCAGCAGCCATCTTGAAAATCTATTTTCAACATCTCCTTGCACTCTTCGAATTAAGTGGAAACTTATGATGGAGCAACAGGCTGACCAGTAGATATAAAAATAGCTAATATCGTGTTGATTGGAAATCCAAATAGCCACCACAGCAGCCATCTTCAAAATGGATTTTGACATCTGCTCCTGAACCGGGCAATTTGAGTTTAAACTTACATTGTAGCAACAGAATGACTTGTAGATCAAAAGTATATAAAATTTTTCCGATCAGAAATCCAAGATTGCCGCCACAGCTGCCATCTTAAAAACCAGTTTTTGACTTATCATGCCAATTGGAAATCCAAAATGGTTGCCATAGCCACCATCTTGAAAACCAATTTTGTACCTCTTCCCGAACCACTGGGGATTTGAGTTGAAACTTACACTGTAGTAACAGGATAACCTGTAGATTGAAAATAGCTAAGAATGTGCCAATTGGAAATCCAAGATGGCCACCACAACAGCCCTCTTGTTTTTAAATGTCTTCTTCCTCTGAAACGGTTTGTGCAATTTTCACCAGATTTCACATGGGGTTTTCTGTCAAAAGGGTATTGACAATTTGTTCTAATGGTTTTGCACCATTAAAAAGATGGCCGCCATGCCCATATATGTTAAACAGATTAAAAAATCTTCTTCTTCAGAACCAAGAAAGCTTTGAGGCTGAATCTTGGTATATAGCATCAGGGACTCAAAGTCAAAAGTTTGTTCAAATGATGGCCGCAGATTGACCTTTGACCTTTTTACACCTCTGTCAAATTTGCGCCCACATGCATTTATATGGGGAAAATGTTGAAATGTCATTCTCTCAAAATGTATTACTGTAAACTAATGGCTAACTTACTATAATATGATTATAAAGTAGTAAAACTTGTTAGCTACATGTATAATCAAACTTTTGTCCCCAGGGGGTTATCTGCCCTTGCCCCTGGGCTATATACATGTATAAACATGTAATTTTCAAATGTCTTCTATGAAACTGCATGAGCAATTTGTACCAGATTTCACACTGGGCCTTCTGTCGAAAGGGTATTGAAAATGTGTTTTAATGGTTCCATGCCATTGAACAAGATAGCCACTATGCCCATATTCATGTATGGTAAAAACACTTAAAATCTTCTTCTCTAGAACCAAGAAAGCCTTTAAGCTGAATCTTATTATAATTAGGGGCATCCAAGACTCAAGTTCTACTAAGTTTGTTCAAATGATGGTGGAAGGTTGTCCTTTGACCTTTTTTTACAGTAAGGTCAAATTTGCGCCCCCATGCATTTGAATGGGGAAAATGTTAAAATGTCTTTTTCTCAAAATGTATTAAAGACTATTGGCTGAATCCTACACTGTATGATAAGAATATTTGAACTTTTTAGTTACAATAAAAATGTTGTCCCCTGGTGGTTAATTACCCTTGTCCCTGGGCTATATACGTGTGTAAAATTGTGTAATTTTTAAATGTCTCCTCTGAAACATCTTGAGCAATTTTTACCAGATTTCACATGGGGCTGTCTGTCAAATGGATATTGACAATTTGTTCAACTGATTCCGCCCCATTTATCAAGATGGCTGCCATCTCATATATGGTAAAAATCTTCTCCAGAACCAAGAAAACTTTGAGGTGAATCTTGTTATACAGCATCAGGAACTCAAGGTCTACCAATTTTGTTTAAATGATGGTCATAGGTTAACCTTTCAGACCTTTTTACGACAAGGTCAGAATTGCGCCTCAATACCTTTTGTGTGGGGAAAATGTCGAAAAATCAATTTCTCAATGGAAAATAAAGATTAATGGCTGAGACTTACAATGTATAATTGATGTAGTAAAACTGTATAGCTACTGTCCAAATTTTGGGGGTTATCTGCCCTTGCCCTTGGGCTGTGTATATGTATAAAATTGTGAAATCTTCAAATGCCTTCTCTTAAAGAGCTTGAACAGTTTTCACTAGGTTTCACATGGGGCCTTCTAGAAGTCAAAAGGATGTTGACAAATTTGTTCAAATAGGAGTCCCAACTACCAAACTCCATATTGATGTTAATGAGAACCCTGGCTATATTTCATTTTGAAATATATAAAACTATGATATTTCAAAACATTTACATCATAATTTTTATTCAACTGATAATGTAATTGTATAGCCTAGTTAGAAAATTACTTACTTATACACTGACGCTGTTTTCTCTAATAATGCACCAAATTTTACTTCTTAATTCTGTCTTAACCCATGTCAGGCTGAATAAATTAAAATGCCACACCCACTTCTAATAAATTATTGTCAGTCAATCAGATTATTTGAGCTAGGTTGTAATACAAATTCACATACTGACTGACAAACAGTGCAGATCTAGATCAGTTGGCTTCTTCAGAAGCCAACTGATCTGGATCTGCATTGTTTGCAAAGGCACCGCATATCTGGGCTTAGCAGGACCAAGGTTAATATGCTTAATTACTAAAGTATTCCTTGTTTCCCATATTATATTCTGAAAATTCCATGACTTGAGAGGGATATTGAGGCAATCATTTTTCTGATTTCCCCACAAAATGTTAATTAGAAGCGCCTTGCAAAGTAAAATTAATTAGCAGCACATTGCAAAGTAAAATTAATTAGAAGCACCTTGCAAAGTAAAATTAATTAGCAGCACCTTGCAAAGTAAAACTAATTAGAAGCACCTTGCAAAGGTACTTCTAACAAGCACTAATAACATTTGCTTAGAACATGACCATAAACTCCACAAAAATGAAGTTCTTATAATAAAATAAAACAAGAGGGCCATAATGGCCCTGTAACACTCACTTGAGTATCAACGCACTTAGGGAATCTGACCTAGAAATGATCATGGCAAACATTCTGACCAAGAGTCATGATGATTATATAATTGTTTGTGTTGAGGTTTTATGGCCCAGTCAACCCAATGGGGTCATGTCAAGCATGGTCAGTTTACCTAACCACACATTTACTGGGCAGGCTTAGTCCTCTAAGCGGTTAACCAGTATTGTGCACATTCTTTCGCCAGAAACTGACAACTGACCTTCTTGAATCAACGGAAGGGAGAGAATGACTGTAGAAAATATTTCATGATCAATCTCCACGAAATAATGTTGCCGACCTCGGCGGGGGTTGAACCCACGACCTCCTGGTCTCCAGTCGGACGGCGCATCCAACTGAGCCACCGAGGCCGGCTTGATGATTATATAAAAAGTAAGTAAGACAATGAAGCATGCCTAAGAGACTGTGAAATATAGGTTAAGGTCAAATATGGATGACTGCACTCAAGACGCCATGCTAAGATGTATGCATGTGCTAAGTGTCACTGGCTGTAGGATCTTTAGTTACTGAGAAACTGACCTAAATGCAAAAATGTAACAAAGTCAGTGGACCATGAAATATAGGTCGAGGTCAAATATACATGTAGATGACTGCATTCAAGAGGCCATGCTTAGATGTATTCAAGTGCTAAGTATCACTGCTGTAGTACCAACAGTTACTGAGAAACTGATCTAAACAGAAAAACTTTAGAAAGTCACTGGACCATGAAACATAAGTCATTAGTGACCCAGGTCCAAACTTGACCTAGAAACCATCAAGACTGACATTTTGAGCAAGATTAATGATGATTGCTTCAAAAATGTGACTTTGAGTATTAATAAGGTTTTCTTTTGATTTGGCCTGGTAACTTAGTTTTTGACTGAAAGTGACCCAGTTCCAAACTTGACCTAAAACCCATCAAAACAAACATACATGTAAGAGCAATATTCTTGAAAATTACTTAAAAAAATGTGACCTCTGGAGTGTTTGCAAGGTTTTCCTTTGATTTGGCCTGGTGACCTAGCTTTTAACCCCAAGTGACCCAGTTTCAAACTTGACCTAGAAATCATCAAAACAAACATTTTGAACAAGATTCATGGTGATTACTTAAAAAATGTGACTTCTGAAAAGTTAAGAAGATTTTCCTTTGATTTGACCTGGTGACCTAGTTTTTTACCCCTAGTGACCCAGTCTCAAACTGGACCTAGAAATTTTGAGCAAGATTCATGATGATACTCCAGAAATGTAACCTCTAGTGTTAACAAGATTTTCCTTTGATTTGACCTGGTGACCTAGTTTTTGACCCCAAGTGACCCAGTTTGGAGCTTGGCCTTGTTTTTGTTGGGGCAAACATTCTGAGCAAGTCTTATTAACTTGGATGAAAATTGTGACCTCTAACCCTGAAAGCACAAATCACAACAATTGTCATCTGCTTTGTCATCTGCTTGTGATTTTAAAAGTCATTTTTTGCAAACAGTGTGGACCCAGATCAGACTACTCCTCTAGGAGCAGTCTGATCTGGGTCCACACTGTTTGCCGGTATGCAAAAATAGGTTTGAAAAGTTTGCAAGACTATTCAGCAGACGACATAAACAAGCGACATTTTCAGACGCAGCTTTTCTTGGCACTTTAAGGGTTAACAAACTAATTGTTGATGATGGATGAGGAACGGCGGAGGACGACAGACGATGGACAGGTGATCACAATAGCTAACCCTGAGCGTTTGCTCAGGTGAGCTTATAAAAAAAATAGATCTACTAATTTTTTTTATATCTTTCATTTTCAGAAACCACAGTGAAGAAACCAACTGCTTCACAGCTGAAGGCAGGTATAATATCTTTTTTAATCCTAAAGTGTCTTTTAACCCTTGTCCTGCTGAATAAATTAAGATGCCACGCCCACCTCTAATTTTCAGCCTATCAGATTACTTGATCTGGATTATTGCTATAAATTCACATGCGTAATGACAAACAGTGCAGAGCCAGATCAGTTAGCTTCTTCAGAATCCAACTGATCTGGCTCTACACTGTTTGCAAAGGCAGGGTATATCAGTAGGACAGGGGTTAAATTTGTAGCAGACAACATTCTAAGGTAATTTTCTTTTTCCAAGAGAATAAGGCTTGACAGAAAATTCATCTGAAATGTCAAGCCTTATTTTGTTGGAAAAATTCAAAAAAAGTATTTTAGAATGTGGTCTGTTGCTGTTGTAATTGGCAATTTAATAATGTTTCGTTTCAGTATATGCAGAAGTCCTTTTTCAATGCTTAGCATGCTGGGTAAAAACTTCAGAAGATGACAATTTGAAATATTTATCCCCATGCTTTAGCAATAGGGACATTGTGAATGCCTCTGTCCATCAAGCTACATGTATCTCCTCCTAAACCACTGGGCAAAATTTAACCGAACTTGCTATATGACTTCCCCTCATGGTAAGGGTGTGCGAGAGCAACATTTTTCTGTCCATCAATCACGCTATTTGCAACATTAGCACAGAGAGTGGGGATTTTGCAATGATGTTCCATCAACTGTGCAATCAAGTTTTCCTTATTTTTCCAAGAAATAGGATTTGATATTTCATGCAAACTGTCTCTGAAGACAAAGCTTATATTAAATGTCAAATACTATTTTCTGGTAAAAAAAAAAATAGGAGACAGTTTGCATGAAATGCTAAATCCTATTTTCTGGGAAAAATAAGGAAAATAATATCAATTTGTCCTCTGCTGAATTTGACCATAGACTAAAAAAGTTAAATTGTCAGGGAAATGGAACAAAAAACGAGAGAACCATAATTGGCATTTCCGCTCTACTGAGCTGATCTGGTAAAAATGTTACGAATACCTGGAATGTGAAAAACGCTTAACCACAAATTTCTTTCTTTGCACCACAACCAGATATTTCTGGCAAGTGCATTTAGTTGCTTTTTCCTTCCCCCCATTTTAGAAATGTACTTAAGTGCTACTCTGTTGTCTACAAAAAGCTGAATATGTTGATTCCTATCGTCAGAACAAAATGCCTGAAGACATAGAAATGCTGCTTTTAACTCTAGGTAATTTATGTATAATTCTTTTTCATCATCATCCCACATTCCACTGATTTCTAAATCATTTGTAACATCATGTCCACCATAACCAGTTGTAGAACTATCTGTTTCTATCTTTCGCAGAGGTGGCCCATGTGAAATGGGTTTGTAAGCTGTTTCTACATTTTTAATCCACCAATATATACATTCCTGTGAAACTTTTACTATTTTCATATGAGCATCAAAATCCCCCTTTGACCGCTTTAAAGCAAAGTCTTTCTCAACCTCCATACTCTTGTAATGCACACCAGCATATAACACTCCTGGTTCTACAGCTACCAGTTTTCCAACAAAATCTCTGATTGTTACAGTTTGTTGTTTTAACAGTGAAAAACAAAGATTTTTTTATCTCAACTGCTTTATGTGGAGACAGACGAATGTGGAGACAGACGAACAGTCATGTCCACAGAGTTTATAATGAACCCTACAAACTCTATACATTGTGTGGGTACAATCACTGATTTTTCTGGATGAACTGTTAACCCCAAATCATCCATTAACTGCACAGTATCTCTCAGATTTTCAACGCAACTTTCTCTAGTATCACTTTGCAGCAAGCTGTCATCAATGTAGGGCACATTACTATGTCCCAATTTTCTCAGTGTTGCAAAGACTGGTTTTAGTAATTTCGTGTATATTCTAGGGGCTGGGGATAAACCATTAGCTAATACTGTAAACTGGAGTAATCTCCCTTCCCATGTAAACTTCAAGAGTTTTCGACAATGTTCTTGAATCCCCACTGAGAAATAAGCATCTTTTAAGTCAATTTTTCCAAAGTAACATCCTTGTGTCACTAACTGCAGTGCATTTTTAAGTGTTTCCGTCTTAAAATGAACTTTCTCTATGTGATCATTCAAACAGCTAAGGTTTAATATAAGTCTATAAGAGCCATCAGATTTTGGCCTTATAAAAACATGAGAAATAATTTCTCCATCTTCATGCACTGACTCTTCAATGACCCCCTTTTCATAAAGTTTCTGCAACAATTCACTAATTATACTTCTTTCTTTACTGTTAAATTTTATTTCAGTTTTATTGCACATGTCACAAGGTTCTGTTTCAAATTCTATCTCATACCCATATTTAACTGTATTCAAAATTGATTTATCATTTGTCAGTTTTAACCAATGTTTGTAACACTGTGAAATGCCACCGGCTCTAAAATTTTCAGGCTTATGTTTTAAGAAATGTAAATCCACACTTACAGTTTCCTTTTCTTCTACTGTTTCTAGTTGTCTGGCTTCTTGTATGCCGACTGATGATAATGTCAGCTCTTCTTCCCTAAAAAAGGATTCTGCTTTTCATAGTGGTTCTTGTACTGATTTGAGAATCTATTCTTGAATTAATCCGGTCTTTTATATTGTCCTCCTTGTGCATTGCACTGCACCACAGCTTTATTACTATTTGACTGTTCATTTTTGGGCTTGTATTTTGATATATCTTTACCAACTTTCTGCATCTCTAATGAAGTTTGCATCTAGTGATAATGTCAAAGTTCACTCCAATGATTCGAAAGGCAGATTGGTTGCAAAAGAATTATTTTACTCTGTTACATTGTATCTACTGAATTTAAATCTTAGTAGGCAATATTTCTCTGATCTTAACTTGTATTTTGTGAACAGCCATCTACTCCATTAGCCAGGTTTCACTGGGACAGTTTATTTTTTTTATATAATTGGCTCTCATTCAAACTCTGATAACTCAAATTAGTTTGACATGTATGTCACATTTGAACTTCTTTTATCTCAAAGAACTTTTATCTCAAACTAATAATTCTGGTACCTTGATTTTTGAGATAATGAGAGTTGAATGTACCATATTTACCCTAATATTTGGACACATCAGCTCCTTACCATACTTTGAACAAGTATAATTTACTACCCGATGTTGTGTCTAAAAATAGCTGGATGAGTGGCAAACAGTTTAGACCCTGATGAGATGCCACATCAGGGTTCCCACTAGGATTTTTTGCCGGCCTCGGTGGCTCAATTGGATGCGTCGTCCGACTGGAGACCAGGAGGTCGCGGGTTCAAGCCCCGCCGAGGTCGGCAACATTCTTTCATGGAGATTGATCATGAAATATTTTCTACGGTCATTCTCTCCCTTCCGCTGATTCAAGAAGGGCAGTTGTCAGTTTCTGGCGAAAGAATTGCACAGTACTGGTTAACCATTTAGAGGACTAAACCTGGCCAGTAAATTTGTGGTTAGGTAAACTGACCGCGCTCAACATGACCCCATTGGGTTGACTGGGCCGTAAAACCTCAACACAAACAAACTAGGATTTTTTTTCTTTCGCCACCATTTTCGCCAATTTGATTTTTTTTGTGCCATTTTCTTTAACTTTGAGCCAGATTTTGAGCCAAATTTTGGCCATTTTTTGCCAAATAATTATTTTGTCGGAAAAAAGGTGTTCTTTTATTGATTCCTTTAATTGCAGCAGTAGATTCAAGAATCAGTATAGTGTGAAATGTGTGGGGGACTAGAAATTAATTCTCACACTGATTTTTAAAACTTCTGCTTAATTAATTAATTACAATGTCATGAATTAATAATAAGTCTTTGTTTTGCATATCGAGTGTTGAAGACACAAAAATAGAACACTTTACATGGAAACGAAAGTTCTGAAAAGTGCTGTATAAGCCAAAAAAATATAATGTTATTAAATTAAATGTATTATACTGTAAGAGAATAACGTAACATAATATTCATTTGTACCCTGATAAATGCGGGGTAAGTTTCTTACACAGCAGGTTTTACTTTCTTAAGGGAGCTAACTGCAACTGACTTACAAGGGAGTTTACTGCAATTGCTTTATGAGTCGGGTCTATGCGAAATGGAATGGGGAACAACATTTTTTTTATGAATCGCGCCAATAAAAAGGAGGGGACATGCTTATACAATAAGCGGTTAACCAGTACATTGAACACCCTTCCGCAAGAAACCTGTAACTGCCAATCTTGAAGCAGTGGAAGGAGCGAATGACCATAGCAAATACATGTGTTTCATGATAAATCGCTACAATCTGTGGGGATCGAATGCGTGATCCAGACAATCGGAGACTAATGTGTCCGCCTCCGAGGCATTATTCGTGTCTTTTTTTTTGGGGGGGGGGGTGGGGAGGGGGGGATGACGTTCGATGATCGCCAAATAAAATTAAGGCTCATAAGAAGGTACCGAAACATGCTTAATTAAAGTGGGGACTGTCAAAGTGTACTTACCGCTTTAATAAGCCGAACCGATTAATGACAATAATTATTTCTCATGTAATCAATTTGTTTTCCATCTTTATGTTTGAAATAGGGTTCCATTGGTCACATTCTGGGTAAATTTCCGTGATCATGCTCCATTGACTGTCATGCCATATATAATATTCTTCTTCAAAATTAAGAACTGCTTGAGGGTTGATCTTTGCATTAGCTGCGATGACAGGACTGGAAAAATGTTGCGTAACATCTGCATATCTGCAGTGGCTATGTCACTCAGGTGAGCGACCCATGGCCCTTGGGCCTCTTGTTTATGTTTATTATATTTTCCTGCCACTGTGCTTTTTACATGTATAAAATCATGATTCTTCAGAAACCACTTAGGCAATTGCCACCAAATTTCACATTGATCCTACTGTTGAAATGTGATTGAGAGTTTGTTCAAATGATCACGCTCCATTGACTGTCATGCCATATATAATATTCTTCTTCAAAATTAGGATGATCTTTTCATTAGTTGCGATGACAGGATTGGAAAAAATGTTGCATAACATCTGCATATCTGCAGTGGCTATGTCACTCAGGTGAGTGGCCCGTGGGCCTCTTGTTTGCAGCTACCATCAGAAGTTGTTAAGGAATGTTTGTGGTAACAATGGGATAATCTTTTCCTATTTCTAAATAAAACATACATTTTGTATTGTAAGTACTCATTGGATTGGCCTCAACAAGGCTATTCGAATGAGTACCGAGAGCACCTGCATCATATGTTTCTATGGAAAATTGGAGAAATTATCCCAAACCAGAAATTGTTCCCAACCAACTTTCTACATGTATATATACACTACAACCTCTGTATAACACAGTTTGTTATAACACAGTTTTGGATATAACACGGTTCAAAGATGGAGCCCAAAAATGTATAGATTATATTGAAAAATGACCATATCATATCATCATAATCGGATTTTTGATTAACGTGCAGGTACAGAGGCAACATCCACATCAGTGGGCCCCCTTCCAAATAGCTGACTTGTGCATGCATGGCAGATCTCACACCAGATCTCCAGGTATGTCTATCATGAGGGTTGATTGCGTAGAGCTTCCTCTCTCTGCAATCCCTCTCTGTCAGCTGCTTCCATGTCATCTTGGGCCTCCCAGGCCCACGCTTTCAATCAACCTGTATGTCAAAGGCTGTCTGGACTGCACCATTGGAGCGTTCCACATGTCCATACCATCAGAGTCTTCTCTCCTTCAGAATGAGGTCCAGATCCTCAATGCCAAGCTGCACAAATAGCTCATTGGAGCTGGTGGTGACAATGTCTTGCGGCCTGACATTGCAGATCTGTCTGATCATTGCCCTGTGACATTTCGCTGCAGATGCAGGAGGTTTGGCTTTGTCAACATCCAAGTCTCGCTGGCATGGAGCATTGCACTCTGCACACAAGAGCTGTACACATGGCCATGTGTTTTGAAAGAGAGGTGGCGTGAAGAGAGAACTGGTAGCAGATCCTTGAACTTCTTCCAGGCAGTTTTCACACGTGTTGTGGTTGAAGGTTCACAGTCACCTGCTGCTGAGAGCATGTCTCCTAGGTAGCAAAAGGATTTGCTACCACCTCAAGCTTGTCAGATCCAACCTGGACTTCCTTCTGTGATCTGCCATTCAAGGGGTGTACAGTTCGCTGACACCGTGTACATCTGTAGTCAGGGTCTTTTGTCAAGCGCTTGAGCCCACTGCATTTCTTGTGCACCCAGTGCTTGCAGCCATTGCAGAAGATGCTGTTGCTGCCCACTCCAGAGTGACAGACGGCACATGGAAACTCGCCTGAACTCTGCAGGAGGTCCAGTCCCGTACTGCAGATCATGATCTTTGCCTTTCCTGCATTTACTCTTTGTCCTTTCTTCTCCATCGCTTCTTTCCAAGTCAAGAGCCTCCTGACATATTCCTCAAGTGATTCAGCGATGATAACAAGGTCATTGGCATAGAGGTTCTCCCAGGGGACCCATAGCGGAACTCTCTTGATAAGGCTTCAAGCACAATGATGAAGAGCAGCGCGCTGAGTACTGATCCTTGGTGAACACCAACCTTCATTTCAAACTCTTCACTGTACCTCTGACCAACACGGACACGGCTCCGTGCATTTGCATACATCCCCTGCACCAGTCGCACAGTCCACTCCTCCACACCAAGTTTTCTCAATGCCTTCCTGATGACCTTCCGAGGTACTCGATCAAATGCCTTCTCCAGGTCTAAGAAGCCATGTAGAGTCTCTTGTTAGCAGCTAGATACTTCTCTTGCAGCTGCCTGACAACAAGGATTGCATCTGTAGTGCCTCTGCCATAAATGGTCATTTTTCAATATAACCTATACATTTTTGTTTGGATATAAGACGGTTGTTTAACTAAAACGGTTTATGCTATGGACCCCAACAATAGTGTTATATAGAGGTTGTGGTGCACATGTACATGTAGCTCACAAGAAGACAGGATATCAGGCAAGGATTATTCTTATTTCTCCACAAAAAACTATGTTCTCTGTACTCATTGAATGAGTACCCACAACATAATGTTTTCATGAAGAAATAAGAAAACTATCAAAAATATTTTTGTTGATAAAAGTAGCTATTTGTGACCAGTAAATGTCCGAAAATTTCATCCACCATATGTCCAGACAAAACGGCATACATGCAAACAGTACAGACTCAGATCAGAAGGAGTAGTCTGATCAGGGTCTGCAGTATTTGACATTCCACAAAGTATTTTAAGAAACAGCTGCCTAAAAAGCAAAATTTAGACAAAAAAGAATGGAAATAAAATGTTTGAAATTTTAGGACATTACCATACTATTTAATTTTGTTAAATTGGTTTCACATTATAGTCAGTTGGTAGGGTTGGAGTTTAACCCTTGAGTTTAACCCTTATCATGCTGAGCCCGGATATACCCTGCCTTTGCAAACAGTGTAGATCCAGATCAGGTGGCTTCTGAAGAAGCCAACTGATCTTGATCTGCACTGTTTGCCATAAAGTATGTGAATTTAAAGCAACAATCCAGATGAAGCAATCTGATTGGCTGAAAATTAGAAGTAGGCATGGCATCTTAATTTATTCAGCATGACAAGGGTTAATGGCCCAGTCAACACTAATAAGGTTGTATCAAGCTGGTCAGTTTACTTAACCACATTTTTCCTAGGCAGGCTTAGTCCTCTAGGCAGTTAACCAGTACTTGTGCACATTCTTTCACAAGAAACTGACAACTGCCCATCTTGAGTCGGAGGAAGGGAGAGAATGACCGCAGAAAATATTTCCTGAAAGAATGTTGCTGGACCCGATGGGGATCAAACCTGCGGCCTCCTGATCACCAGTTGGACGCACATCAAACTGAGCCACTGGCATCACAATATAGTAGAATATGTCTGAGGTCTTTATTAAAAAGGATAGAACAGTTAGAACTCTTTCCCCATGACCTGACATCAGTTTGGGTCAGAATTCATTTATCGAGAAGCTCAGTTGCATGTGTTACACACGTAGAATAATGTTTGCAGCAATCAAATTACTGAACCAGCTTGATACATAGCTCTTGATAAGGCACTTTTTTTCTGCCAAAAACTTTTCATATTTTTCTTATTTCTCCATGAAAACATATGTTGTGGGTACTCATTAGAAGCGCCTTGGCAAGGCGCTTCTAATGAGTACCCACAAGATATGTTTTCGTGGAGAAATAAGAAAAATATTTAGTTGACACCCCTGCTTATCTTGAGTTATGTTACAATAGCTTGGTTATACCCTAGAGAATAATAGTAATCAAATAAAACAGTTTTATCAAAATGTTACTGCCATCCCAAGATGAAGGTGCACTTCTGAATATTGATCTTTTTGATGCATTGAAGCTAAATAGGAGTTGATTTGCATGAAACGTCGAGATACATTTTCGGGGAAAATATCACTCATTTGGTATGGTAGTCTGCCTCTTTTTTTGGCTTAAATGCTTAGCACTCTATGGGCAAATTCAGCAGATTACAAATTGATGATATTTTTCTTATTTTTCCCCAGAAAATAGGATTCAACATTTCATGCAAATTTTCAAGGTTGTGACATTTACCAGTAATGCAAATTGTCTCCTGTGGACATAATTTTAATTTGCATAAAATGTTAAATCCTGTTTTCTGGGAAAAATAAGAGAAAAATTCAAATGGTTGTCTGCTGAAATTTTGTTAGCTCTCTGGGACTATGTCCCTGGAGAGTTTATGTTGTCATGTCTGTCGGCGTCCACGTCTGCGTCGGCAAAATGTTTAAGTTTTCAAAGGTGCGCATAGGTTTTTAATTGTTCAAGGTACTGCTTTCATATTTGGCCTACACTACCTTAGGGTAAGACCTTTCAATCCCCAAGTTAGACCCTTTATATAGGTCAAGGTCAGTTCTTACTTTGTCATTTACAACCATGTTTAAGTTTTGCATTTAAGTTTTGAAAAGTGTACATAACTGCTGACTTTTCAATAGCACACACCCCTTCCTCAGTTCTGTCTAGTCAAGGTCAGATCATACTTTGTATTTAAACCCATGTTCGAGTTCTGAATTTAAGTTTTGAAAAGTTTTGTAACTGCTGAAGTATTCAAGATACAGCTTTAATATTTGGCCCACACCAACATTAGGGTAAGACCTTTCAACAGCATACACCTCTTCCTCAGTTTGACCTTCTGCCTAGGTCAAGGTCAGGTCATACTTTTTGTATTTAAACCCATGTTGGAGTTCTGCATTTAAGTTTGGAAAAGTGTATGTAAGTGCTGAAGTATTCAAGATACCGCTTTAATATTTGGCCCACAACTACCTTAGGGTAAGATCTTTCAATAGCACACACCCCTTCCTCAGTTTAACATTCTACCTAAGTCAAGATCAGGTCATACTTTGTCATTTAAACCCATGTTCAAGTTCTGTGTCTAAGTTTTGAAAAGTGTTTGTAACGGCTGAATTGTTCAAGATACCGCTTTAATATTTGGCCCAAACCAACCTTAGGATTAGACCTTTCAATAGTACACACCCCTTCCTCAGTTTGACCTTCTGCCTAGGTCAAGGTCAGGTCATACTTTGTCATTTAAACCCATGTTTGAGTTCTGGGTTTAAGTTTTGAGAAGTGTTTGTAACTGCTGAAGTATTCAAGATACTACTTTAATATTTGGCCCACACCTACCTTAGGGTAAGACCTTTCAATAGTACACACCCCTTCCTTAGTTTGACCTTCTGCCTAGATCAAGGTCAGGCCATACTTTGTCATTTACAGCTGTGTTTAACTTTTGAAAATTATACATGACTGCTGAAGTATGTAAGATATAGCTTCCATATTTCGTCCACATCAGCCTAAGGGAAGATGTTTCAAAGGCATATATACCATCCCTCAGTTTGACATTCTTCAGACATCAATGTCAGGTCATACTCTGTCATTTAAAGCTATGTTTAAGTTTAAGTTCTCCATTTAATCTTTAATATTTAAAGATTGTTTTCTTATCCGATCATCCCTTTCCGCGAGCTGTTTTGTCTTCTGACAACTCTTGTTATTTCAGCATGTTGTCTACTAAATGTCGAGACTATTCAAATGACCACCAGCAACATATATAAGAAAATCATAAAATCACATAAGCAAATGGTTAGATAATACCCTTAATGAATTCCTCTGCTGATCTTCCTTTAAAGTGTGCCCTTATTTAGATGGATATTTTACAAGTATTTCCAATAGTTTTGAAAAATCTAAGCTCGCTCACAGGGCTAATAATAAGTACCCACAAGATATGTTTTCATGGTGAAGGCTTCTAATGAGTACCCACCACAAGGTATGTTTTCATGGAGAAGGCTTTTGATGAGTACCTACCAGAAGACATTTTCATGGAGAAGGCTTCTAATGAGTACCCACCAGAAGATATGTTTTCATGGAGAAGGCTTTTGATGAGTACCTGCCACAAGACATTTTCATGGAGAAGGCTTCTAATGAGTACCCACCAGAAGATATGTTTTCATGGAGAAGGCTTTTGATGAGTACCTACCACAAGACATATTTTCATGGAGAAGGCTTCTAATGAGTACCCACCACAAGATATGTTTTCATGGAGAAGGCTTTTAATCAGTACCTACCACAAGACATGTTTTCATGGAGAAGGCTTCTAATGAGTACCCACCACAAGATATGTTTTCATGGAGAAGGCTTCTAATGAGTACCCAACACAAGATGTTTTCATGGAGAAGGCTTTTGATGAGTACCTGCCACAAGACATTTTCATAAAGAAGGCTTCTAATGAGTACCCACCACAAGATGTTTTCATGGAGAAGGCTTCTAATGAGTACCCACCACAAGATGTTTTCATGGAGAAGGCTTTTGATGAGTACCTACCACAAGGCATTTTCATGGAGAAGGCTTCTAATGAGTACCTACCACAAGACATTTTCATGGAGAAGGCTTCTAATGAGTACCCACCACAAGATATGTTTTCATGGAGAAGGCTTTTAATGAGTACCCACCACAAGATGTTTTCATGGAGAAGGCTTTTGATGAGTACCCACCACAAGACATTTTCATGGAGAAGGCTTCTAATGAGTACCTACCACAAGACATTTTCATGGAGAAGGCTTCTAATGAGTACCCACCACAAGATATGTTTTCATGGAGAAGGCTTCTAATGAGTACCCACCACAAGATGTTTTCATGGAGAAGGCTTTTGATGAGTACCCACCACAAGACATTTTCATGGAGAAGGCTTCTAATGAGTACCTACCACAAGACATTTTCTTGGAGAAGGCTTCTAATGAGTACCCACCACAAGATATTTTTAAGGCTTTTGATGGCAGTACCCACCACAAGATATTTTCATGGAGAATGCTTCTAATGAGTACCCACCACAAGATATGTTTTCATGGAGATGTAAGAAAATTACAAAAAAAAAAAAAAATGTTGAAAAAGTCCCTTATCCAGAACTATCATGGTAATAGGCAGAATCACTTGCAGCTGATACATATACTTATGGAGAAAATTGTCTTGTACAAAAATAGCTGAAGGTTTTGTCAGAGAAATTGAGATCATGGAGAAGATCAATGATTTTGCTTCTAGCAATAGTCTTTTAATGACACTTTGTCTCTGAAAACATCTGAGGTCTTCATAGAATGATGAGTGATTTTGGTAATTGTCATTCGCAGATGAGACTTTTATACACCCTAGATTATATGACTTCCCAAGATTTAACCTTTACCATTCTCTGGGCTTTGTCAGCAGATGATAAATTGTTGATATTTTCTTATTTTTCCCAGGAAACAGGAATTGACATTTCATACAAATTGTCTCCATTGGAGACAATTTGCATGAAATGTCAAATTCCATTTTTTGGGATCAATAAGAAAAATACAATGTATTTCAAAATGTTTTCTGTTGAAATTTTTACCCAGCACGCTAAGCAATAATACACTTTACATTTCTTATTTCTGTATAAAAAACATTTCGAGGGTTGATCGCAAGACTGTATCAAGTTGGATGGTTGTTTTTCCCAATACTTAATCTCGCCACCATGAAGGCGTTATGAAGATTACAACATTTCTTTCTGTAAACATTGGAAATTTAGGTGCCATTGCTCGTATGAGCAATGGCACCTAAATTTGCGTTGTTTACAAAGGGGTCAAAGTTGCCCCTAAACAAGGGTTTCAAAAATATGTTTGAGTTACTACAGTCTTGTGGTCAACCCTCGATTTGTTGTGGATACTCATCATAAATGTATAGATCATAACTTCTGATAGAGGGGTTCCAAAGATTAAACTTAGTCATGCTGAATAAATTAAGATGCCACACCCATTTCTAATTGTCAGCCAATCAGATAATTTAATTTAGATTTTTCTTATAAAAAATTTGCATACTGAATGACAAACAGTACAAATCCAGATCAGTTGGCTTCTGAAGAAGCCAACTGATCTAGATCTACACTGTTTGCAAAGGCAGGGCATATCCAACATTCAGCAGGACAAGGGTAAATGCATTTCCTAAAATATGTTCTGTGTACTAATTAAATTAGAATTGCATCACTGATATTGTTCTAATAAGTACCCATAACATAATTAAGGATGTAAGTCCTGCATAGTTCATTAATTTGGTGAATCTAGAGCTTTCTGCACTTTGATTGTATCACACAATTTTTATTTCTTCTATATAATTTAGAATTTGAAAGTCACCCTACTTTGTTTTTGTCTCTTGTCTGTTAGATGAAATGTTTTCTATGGAGCTTTTATAGACAAAAACAAAACGGGATGAGTTTAAAAGGTACATCCTGTAAGTTCAATTTATAAAATAAAAGTATTACCAATATAAAGTCAGTGAATGATTGCTAATAAGTTTGCATTGAAATCACATGCAAGTGTAAAGATGTCATCAGGAAAGTAGGAAATGGAATGGAAACCTCTAGGCAATGGAAATAAGTAATTTTTCCAAACACTTCTGTCATGGAACTGCCCAAGTTGTGTAAACCTGAGGTTTCTGATAATGTGGCCATATTAAAATGTATTGACAAAAAATGTTAACGACTATGGGGAGACTACTCTACTGAGTATGAAATACCAAATTATTCAGAGGGGCATATTGCTTCTGGATCGTTCATCCTTTTGTAGGTTTGTCAATTCATCACGCTTTTCTTGTGAGGATATCTTGATTACTATTTGAGCTAATTGGGGCTGAGGAGTATAGATTAACTGAAAAACTTTTGTAGAAAATTGGGTTAATTATGTCAGAGTTATGCTCCTTTACAACTTTGGCATTTTTGTGGACAAGCATACAGTTGGGGGTATATGAGGTTCATCCAAAAAATAATGTGAACCACTTTCTGCTAATTAGTAATTATTTGAACTATGAAACTAAACTTACTAAAATTCTTCAAAGTAATGTCCCTTTTGTTCAGTGACAGACCTCCACCAACTCGGAAGCTTCTGTATTCCTGTCGCTATGCAACCAGGCACATACATCTGAATAGATGACCTGATCAGCTTTTGAAAATATTTTGGAATTTTTTTCTTGAGTTATGGCCCTTTGAAAATTTGGGCATTTTAACCTTGTAAGCAAGATTTCTCAAAAACTGTTTTAGCTATTGCCTTGAAACTTGACATGCTGACAGGGAATGATGAGTAGATGACCTGACTAATTTTTTAAAAACTTTTGAATTTTTTTTTAGTTACGTCCCTTTGAAAATTTAAGCATTTTAACCTTGTAAGCAAGATTTCTTGAAAAACTGTTTAAGCTATTGTCTTGAAAAATCCATCCATAATGCTGTTAGGTGTTTTTCTTGTATATTATCATTAGAGGTAAGCATATACTTGGGGGCATAGTGTTTACAACCACAGTTCCTAGTTTAATCCTTAACTTCCTGTAATTAAAGCAGGCAGTGCAGACCCTGATCAGATGCTGCATTCTGTGGCATCTGATCTGGGTATGCACTATTTGCCAATGTCCAAGTTCAGGTTTAACAGATAACCCTGTTTACATGGCACTCTGACGTCATAGCGATAAGAATAGCGCAGCTATAAATCATCACGAAAACACGCCTATATAATTTTGACCCCCTTAAACCCCACTTTTATATAGTAAAACTGGGGTTTATAGGAGTATACATTATTTTTCTTATTTCTGCTCAAAAACATAGATTGTGGGTATTTGTTAGAACCGCCTCTGTGAGGCAGTTCTAACGAGTACCCACAATCTATGTTTTGAGCTGAAATATGAAAAATATTTGAATTTTTCATCTGAAAATTTTCAATTTTTTGGTGATTAACTTTTCAGTATATTTGAATAGGCATGTTTTCGTAATGTAACCATTATGTAGGTTTCCTACAAACACCCAATTTGATTTCATTGGTCAATAATAATCATGTGGACAAGAACCTTAAGAAAATTTTGGTGTATGTATACTATGGCTTGATTGTAAACAATGGACACAAAAAAGAAGACAAATATTCAAACTTTTTAAAAGACACAAATGAAAGCTGTCTGTGGGCAAGAATATGCTGAGCTTATGTTGGGCTTTGTCAAGAAGCAAAGTGCCTTTGGAGAATATGCGGACAGCAAAGGCCCAGATCAGACTGCACAGATGTGCAGTCTGATCAGGGCCTTGGCTGTCCTCTTACAGAATCATTTGACACTACAGAATGTATTAATAGAGAGCAAATGCCCAGATGAGACTTTGGGCATGCACAGGAGGATCTGAATCTGGCACATTTTAGCGTAGTTCGAAGGCACTTTTTTGCATGGCCTGGCTCAGTTGATAGTTTACATGCAAATGATTACAGTTACAGCAAAAGAATATTGTGTCAGGAGTGTTTTATTTATTTTTTGCATATTTAATTGGGTGGTTATGGCATCACTTACAAAACTGGCAACATCCACCTTGGCACCATTTTCTAGAAATTCTAAACCCAATATCATTCTTATATCTCAAGCGATTTTCATGCATTTTTCACTAAATTGCCCAGTGTAATAGGCTCTTATTTTCTGAAATGTTTATTGTTTGATTTGCATTTCGTTTTAAATTAACCCTTGTTATGCTGAATAAATTAAGATGTCATGCCCATTTCTAATTGTCAGCCAATCAGATTACTTAATCCAGATTGTTGATATAAATTCACATATTGAATGACAAACAGTGCAGATCCAGATCATTTGGCTTCTTCAGAAGCCAACTGATCTGGATTTACACTTTTTGCAAAGGCAGGGCATATCTGGGTTCAGCAGGATCTGGATTAATGTTGCCTTTTACCACTTAAGAAATTCTGAAAAAGAAGTATCATTTTCTCACACCTATAGTATCCGAAAGATGATTAAGATTCAGTAAGTAAAAATTGCATGATAAAATTACTTTGTTTTAACAAGCTGGCATTACTTCAATTGTTTGCAGTTTTAACACATTTCATAAGTTAGACTGAAATTGCATTTTGGGTATATCTTTCACAGAAATCTTTTATTGATGTGTTGTTGGAATCACACACATTTGTTTCATTTCAGGTTCAACTAATAATTCATCAAAACTGGCAGTAACCCTTGTTCTGCTGAACCCAGATATACCCTGCCTTTGCAAACAGTGTAGATCCAGATCAGATGGCTTCTGAAGAAGCCATCTGATCTGGATCTGCACTGTTTGCTATTAAGTATGTGGATTTATAGCAACAATGCGAATCAAGTAATCTGATTGGCTGAAATATAGAAGTGGGTGTGGCATCTTAATTCATTCAGCAGGACAAGGGTTAATATCATTTCATAGAATGAGAATGTTTTACAGAATTAAGTATTCTAAATCCTGACTATGAATACCATAACTATATTAATGTCTGCCATTGCTCAAAAAGCACTTTATGAAAGGCCATAATATGCTATTTTCCATGTTATGCTCAACATTATGTTATAACCAAGTATTAGCTTTCACAAAAAGCTTGGTCTGTGTTTAGCACATGTGCATAGACAATCTTAAGAGTTTACCTTTACTGCAGAACCACTTTATGAAAGGTCACAGACTGGTCCAATGCAATTTTCTGTGGACCTCTTAATGTTATATCATAACTAAGTATTACCTTTCACAAAAAGTGTGGTTTACGCTTAGCTCACAATAAATGTTAAAGCTGACGGTGTGACTTGATATTATTTCATGGTCCAGTCCCTGGTCATTATATTTTTGGAGACTACTTGATGGATTAACATGAAATGTAATATTTTGCTGTCAATCTAGCTTCAATCAGCTTTAACATTTATTGCGTGCCAAACATAGACCAAGCTTTTTGTGAAAGCTAATAGTCATTATAGTTGATTCAGAGGACTTATTATGGAGGAGTACACCACAACCTCTTTATAATACTATTGTTGGGGTCCAAAGCATAAACCGTGTTAGTTAAACAACCATGTTATATCCAAACAAAAATGTTTAGATTATGTAGAAAAATGACCATTTATGGTCATTTTTCTATATAATCTATACATTTTTTGGGATCCATTTTTGAACCGTGTCATATCCAAAACCGTGTTGTAATGAATTGTGTTTTTAAAGAGGTTAATGTGTATTTGATTATAATTCTGGGATACTTTTCTCCAGCTCTCCATAAAAAAACATGTGTTGTAAGTACTCATTAGAAGTGCCTTTGTGAGGCACTTCAAAGGGTATACAAAATATGTTTTCATGGAGAAATAAGAAAAATGATCCCAGCATTATCATCAAATACTCTTCCTTAACAAGTCATCTGGTAATTAAGTATTGATACATGAAACAGTATAGATAAATCAAGGATTGCTAATAAACCTGTACAGAACTTTGTCCATAAGGAGACACTCACCAGTTTGATTTGACGCCATGTTTACAAGAGATAACTTTTACAACTTCCTGTATGCTTTCTTGTTCACAAAGACCCTCCTGAAAAGGGGTTTACTGTAAAAGAATTTGCACTTGGGAACACATTCTTTCCTTTTAGAGTTAAGACTCTTTTCAGAAAGGAGGCAAATCAACTTTCGACAGAATTGTCTCCTCTGAAGTATAATCCATTCCCCTTAACCCTTGTCCTGCTGAATAAATTAAGATGCTACGCCCACTTCCAATTTTCAGCCAATCAGATTACTTGATCCCGATTGTTGATATAAATTCACATACTGAATGACAAACATTGATGTGTTGCAAAGGCAGGGTATATCCGGGTTCAGCAGGAGAAAGGTTAAGTATACAGTTAATCCCTCAAACACCAATGACTTATTTACCATGGCTAATTTGAGTCCTTAGGAAACTCTTTCGATAGCTCAAGAAAATAAATATTTAGGCATATTTTAGGATTTTTTTCCATTTTATAATGAAAATGTATGTTGTGTGTACTCATCAGAATTGCCCCATGGAGGCAATTCTGAGTACACAGAATATACCTTATTTTATAGAAGATAAAAAAGACAGCCTTCAGAATTTATCAGCATTTGCCTCCTGACCTGGCGCTATGATTGACCCTCAGTGGCTTAACGCTTAGCACTCTGGGTAAAATTTTCAGCAGACGACATTTTGAAATATTTTTTCTTATTTTTCCCAGAAAACAGGATATGACATTTCATGCAAATTGTCTCCAAAGGAGACAATTTGCATGAAATGTCAAATCCTGTTTTCTGGAAAAAATAAGAAAAATATCATCAATTTGTCGTCTGCTGAAAATGCCCAGAGAGTGGTAAAGGTTAAACTACCAATATCTAGAACAAATGTCCATGCTGAGCCATTGAGGTTCGGCTGTATAACTGATTTTTTTTTTCACTAAGAAATAAAAATATGCTTAACCCATATACATCTGGTAGTCTACTCTACCATAACTCATTGGAGCAGTCTATTTCCAACAATAGTGTGTCTGGTTAGTTTAATAGAAATTCCTGTAGTAATGCAAACAGTGTCTATCCTGATCAGATGCCACATTCTGCAGCATCTGATCTGTTTCTGCCAGTTATCCTTTTGTGGGGTTCCCAGACTAAAATGGGTTAATATGCTAAAACTGCATATTTTTTGACAAAATTTTATTTTCAATTTTCACAAAATTCTTGATGGAATGGCTAAAAAAATAAAACAGGCCCATATCAAACAGCTCCTTCTTGAGAGTGCTACACTGAGTGGTCATGGTTATCAGACTAGTTGTCAAGATGTTGTCAAGATGAATAACAGCAGACTATAGAGAGTGATATTTTGATTTTTCTCAGAAAATACGGCTTTACTGTTTCCCTTAACCCATTGTATACTGAATAGACACTTCCACACTACACTATATATTGGAAGAGTCCAATTTCAATTTTAGGCTATAAGGCTATAAGATTTACATATTCCTAGAGAAAAATGGTTTAGCTATTTGCAAATAGTGGAGACCCTGATCAGACACTGCATTCTGCGGTGTCTGATCTGGGTCTGCACTGTTTGCCATGTACCCTTTTACGGGTCTCCCGACTACAATGGGTTAATGTCTGAGCATGTACAATCACGCTGAAACCCTTAAAGTGCTATTCATAATTGTAGCAGATGACATTTTGATTTTTTTAAAATTTTCAGTGAAAAGGCTTGCCATTTCATGTGAATCATCTGCCTAGCAGACTATTCACATGACATGTCAATGTCTTAATTTCTTGAAAACATTAAAAGCAATATTCTAGA
Source organism: Anodontia alba (assembly GCA_964016985.1). Classification (NCBI taxonomy): domain Eukaryota; kingdom Metazoa; phylum Mollusca; class Bivalvia; order Lucinida; family Lucinidae; genus Anodontia; species Anodontia alba. The sequence continues at coordinate 75,705,901 of OZ024825.1, forward strand.
TTGTCATCTCCCCTGCGAAAATTTTAAGAACAGTTCAAGAAAAATTCATGTATATTTCAAGAATTAAGTTCTTGAACTGTACTTGAAGTGGTCTTAAAATGTTCATGAACATTTCAAGCTCAGTTTAAGAAATGTTTAATTGGACAAATTTTAGGAACAATTTGTTCCTAAATTATTTGTGACAAAAGTTCTAGAACAGTTCAAGAACTCAAGAACAAGAACAGTTCACAAACTATAAATGATCAAAAGAATGCCTGTTCTTAACCTGTTCTCAAACTCAAGAACTCCTATTCTTGAACAGGTCATAAACTATTCTTGAACTATTTTTGCACTGTTCTAGAATCAATCTTGTACAGTTCTAGAATGGTTCCTTTTCTGTTCTAGAACCAATCTTTCACAGTTCTTAATTAATTATCCAAGAAAAGTGCAATTTTTTTAAGAATCATTCAAGAACTGTTCTTAAAAGTTATGGAATTGAGAAGGGTGGTAAGGGATATTTCCACTCTCTTTCAATGACAGGGTTATCTGTCAGTGTTCTTGAATTTAAACAAATTTATGATCACCCAACCCCTATCTCCATTTGGTGATTTGTCAAAATATTGTTTTGGAAAAGTTTGTTTCATGTCTGTTCAGCCCATCACAACATATTCTGAACACAAATTCCATTTCTTTTATTCTTAAGTGGGTGGGGTGTGCATGTTTAACAACAGAGAAGGAGTAGATGAACCTAGGTCATTTAAACTGTTTGAATACAGTTTTCAATTCTGCATGTTATCCTGCTGTCTAACAATAATTGTACTTACAAGGACTGTGAAACAGCTACACTAAGAGACTTCTTTGTGATGTCTGATCTGCTTCTGCAAAACAGCCTTCAAAGAAAGCTCCCAGAATGCCACAGTGGTCATGTGACTTCCTGCATGCATTCTTAAAATGTTCAATATTTGTTCTAAAAAGGATTTAAAAAAAGTTTAAGAACATTTTATTTTGATTAAAGTGCTCTTAACATGTTCTTCCTTTGTTCTTGAAAGGATTCAAGTACAGTTTAAGAAAAGGTGCTCTTAACTTGTTCTTCCTTTGTTCTTGAAAAGAATTCCAGTACTATTTAAGAACATTTGTTCTGATAAAAGTATTCTTAATATGTTTTTCCTTTGTTCTTGAAAGGATTTAAGAACAGTTCAAGAACATCTGTTCTGATTAAAGCTTTCTTAAAATGTTCTTCATTTGTACTACAAAAGATTCAAGAACAGTTAAAGAATGTTTGTTCTAACTGAAAGTTCTGAAATTGTTCTATATTTGTTCTTGCACTTTTGAAGAACATCTCCAGACATCTTAAAGTTCTTAAAATGTTCTCCATTAGTACTCATACATGTTCTGGAACACTTCAAGAACATTTGTTCTACAAATACATATCTCCACAAATACTGTTGTGGGTATCCATTAGAAGCACAATGCTAGAGCACTTTGAAGGGTAGAAAATTATGCCCAAAAACTTTAAAACATTTTATTTTTTGAATTGAACAATGTGGGTGTTTTATTTTATGTAATAAAAATATAAGATTAATCATTTATCTATTGCAAGATGAGGAAAAGTTTGTTAAATTTTAAAGACTTTGATCAGGGAAAAATAGAATTTGGTTAGGGAAAAGTCAGTGAAAAGATAGGGAATTTTGTTTCTGAGGGTGGCCACCCTGCAATGATTCTGTTAGTGGACAGTGAATGCCCTGATGAGTCTGTGCAAATGTGCAGGCTGATCTGGGCCTTAGCTGTCAGCATATGCCTGAAGACAGGTTTTCACATGGCATGGCCCAGCTAGTAATACCTGACCAATCTGCATCACACCAGAGTACACTACAACCTCTTTATAACAGGATTCGTTATAACATGGTTTTTGATATAACACAGATCAAAGATGGATCCCAAAAATGTATAGATTATATTGAAAAATGACCATAAATGGTCATTTTTCAATATAATCTATACATTTTTGTTCGGATATAACACGGTTGTTTAACTAACATGGTTTATGCTATGGATCCCAACAATAGTGTTATAAAGAGGTTGTGGTGTATATATTTTTGTGCTTTGATCTTTTATGCTGTAAGTTAGCGGTAGATATTGGTGGATAATCTTCTAGACCGTACCATGATGGTATAAATGAGATATACCATGAGATAAAACTACCTTCTGACAAGTTGTTTGTCAACAGCAAGAAAAGAGCAACCATTCTACATGACTATTGGATCGTTCCCACCTCCCCACACAATTCTACACTGTTTACTCAATAAGCTGTGTCAGATATGCAAGGATATGCTGGTACTCTGATATTGAAACAGTATTTGATTAAGTCCTAGACAGACTGACAATATAATAATGTATCCCAACGAGAGACAATTTTGTGCCTGACTTGATTATTGCTACAATGTAATAAAAATCATTTCCAGAGGTTTCGAAGATAAAAGCTCTTGAGAAAAAGGCTCTTGAGCGTATGTGGACAACAAGGTCTCAATCACCCCACACATTAGACTGGCTCCGAATATTTATTCTTATAAATCTGTTTGATAATCCACTAAAATAAAACCAAAATAATATCATGACTATGAAGTATTTATAGTTATGATATTACATGTATTTTGGTTTTATTTTAGTGGATGTATCAAACAGGATTATAAGAATAAATGTTATGTCACTGGAGACTGGAACCAGCCTGATCAGAATCCTTTTACTATGTTGAAAACTGCATTTACCAGAAATACTGGGACACCTTAACACTTTACCATACTTGTCCTAAAATTTGTGCAGCCCTATTTTACTATGAGGTCCTTTTGATGTGTCTAAAAACTGCTAGATTAGTGGCAAACAGTGTAGAACCTGACCAGATTTTACATTCTTTGGCATCACTGTTTGCTTATGCCTGTCTGGTACTTAAACTTTGCCTCTCTATGGGCTAATTCAGCAAATGACAAATTGATGATATCTTTCTTATTTTTTTTCCCAGAAAATAGGTTTTGATATTTCATGCAAATTGTCTCCCAAGGAGATAATTTGCATGAAATGTCAAAGCCTTTTTTCTGCAAAAAAAAAAAAAAAAAAAAAATAAGAAAATACTTCAAAATGTTCTCCTGAAAATTCTACCCAACATGCAAAGTATTTAAAGATTCAGTTAAATAAGAAAAATATAAATATAGTAGAATAAGACAAATATTCCAGAATGTCATCTGCTGAAAATCTACCCAGCATGCTAAGCATGAAGATGAATACAATAACACAATAACAAACAGAGATGACACTGATTATACTGTACAGATTGCATAAGGGTCCTTTTCTGGCTTCATGACATCATCAGATTATACTGCGCATAAAATACAATAATCATATAGTTACTCCAGTCTCACAGGACATGTCTAAAATTCATTGTGTAATAAACAACAGTAACTATTCTCAAAAGAGATGTCTAAAATTTGTATAAACAAGTAGCAGTCTTACAAGAGATGCCAAAAATTGTTTTGTGTCACAAGATGTCTGAAATTCATTTATCACATGTGTACCAAGCAGTACATGTCAGTCAAACCTGTCTTAAAAACCACCTGTATTAAGCAAGCACCTATTTAAAGGCCATGTTTTTTTTATCTCTAATAAGTGAAAATTTACCTGTATTAAGCAAGCACCTGTCTTAAACAACCACTTTTTGGTCTTCCCTTAGATGCTTGCTTAGCACAGGTTAGACTGTATTTATTACTGGAGATTTCTGAGCAGTTTATACTCTGGTTATGAAAAAGTGGGGTTTTTACATCCTTGGTTGTCCATTCATCTCTCTGTACCCTCTTCTGTCTGAGTCTGTCTAGTCTTTCAATATTACTAGGTCCAAACAAATTTGCTTTTCAGCTCTTTGCATGCTGGGTAATTTTGCATGTTTTTTTGTCATCTGTGGATTTTTTTTTAAAATAAACTTTTCAAAAAAATTTTTAGGAATACCATCAGAGTGTCAAAACAGTTTGGATCTAGATCAGCGAGCGGGTCTGATCTGGGTCCAAGTTGTTTGCAAAGGCTATCAGCAGATGACAAAAGTTGCCACTAGCAGGGAAGAATTAATTGATCTCTGACTTTTCTGTCTCAATTTGGTGCTGCTTGTAAATAGGCCACGACATATTTGGTGTTTTTGTGGTTAATTATGTCCATTTTCATAAAATTAATGATGTTTGCACGTCAGTATCTATAAATTTTGTAGATGCTTAACCGTGTCTTTTGGACCTGCTTCTAAACGAAGCAGGTCATGCTTGGAAAATCGTGGTGTCCAATAGTTGACTTTGCCCCATTGACAACTTTCAGTTTTCCAGGCATCATATATTTGTTTAACCTATCTGGGCTAATTCAGCAGATGACAAATTGATGACATTTTTCTTATTTTTCCCAGAAAACAGGATTTGATATTTCATGCTAATTGTCTCCATTGCATGAAATGTCAAAACCTGTTTTCTGAATTTCATGCAAATTGTTTCCATTGAAGACAATTTGCATGAAATGTCAAAAACTGTTTTCTGGAAAAAAAAAAAAAAAAAAAAAATATTTCAAAATGTCTGATGCTCAAATTTGTACCCAGAGTGCATAGGGGTAAGAGATGATTCAAAAGTACAGCAGGCTGTCAGCAGTAGCTGAATATGTTCTCCCCATCTTGTGCTTGGCCTCCTCTAGTATCAGAAGAATACATATTTTTACAGTAAATCTGAGGTAATTGATGATAAAACACCAGATATGTTGCGCCTTCCCCTTCCCCTACCCCCATGTACCCAGCTACCCACCCTGTTGTTTTTAACCCTTGTCATCTGAATAAAATAAATTAAGAATAAACCCTTGTCCTGCTGAATTAATTAAGAAGCCACACCCTTTTCAAATTTTCAGCCAATCAGATTACTTGATCCAGATAGTTGATATAAATTCGTATACTGAATGGCAAACAGTGTAGATCCAGATCAGTTGGCTTCTTCAGAAGCCAACTGATCTGGATCTACACTGTTTGCAAAGGCAGGACATATCCGGGTTCAGCAGGACTAGGGTTAAGATACCGTGCTCACTTCTGATTTTCAGCAAATCAGATTATTTGATCCAAGATGTTCATACAAAGTCAAATACTTAATGACAAACAGTGCAGATCCAGATCAGTTGGCTTCTTCAGAAGCCAACTGATATAGATCTACACTGTTTGCAATGGCATATATCAGGGTTCAGTAGGACCAGGGTTAATATCATTGCAAAGCCTGAGAATAAGTATACAATTATCAAATATTTTTTAAGTTCTAATATTCTAGCAGAAAGGTATATACTGACTAACAATCTGTTATAATGAATATTGATGATGTATTTCTGTATAGAATTACCCCTCGGCTAATTACTAAATTTTCCATTCTCTAAATTCATGGCCGTAAGCATGTTAGACTATTTAGTTGCCACGAAAGTCTTTGTATTTGTATTAAGCCAGGTTATTAGTCAGCTTTACTGAGAGTTCTAGTTATTTGCTACGATGTCATTTTGATATGTCAGTACTGAATTATTTCTTAGCATTTGTCAGACTCATAGCTCCCGATAAGGCACTTTTTCCTATCAAAAAGTATTGATACTTTTCTTATCTTCTTTTCAGCCATGCACTTCTATTGAGTACTCATAATATATGATGTTTTCTGGAGAGATAAAGTCATCTCGCTGTAACCCCATCTTATTTGGAGGTATTAGGATGCAAGAGATTACAATCCAGTCACAAAAAATGTGGAGCGCTGTGGTGCAGTGGTAAAGCATCGGACTCGAGATCGAGAGGTACCGGGTTCGATCCCCACTAACATCAAGTGTTGTTTCCTTGAGCAAGAAACTTTATCCACATTACTTAGTACTGGTTTCTACCCAGGAACTTAAGAGGGCCACATGGAAGATTAGTATTAGTTTACTAAATGTGTTACCCTCTATAAATAAAGTCGATTATTATTATTATTATTATTAAAAAAATTTTGCAAAATGTGATATTGTTCTTTAAAAATTAATCCAAATTGGGGTCAGTCCAAATAAAATTCCAAGCCCGCTTCTCAATAAAAAAGAATGAGTAAAGTGCTGTTTGTGCAATTTTCATCTCCAGTCTCCAGCTTATTCTTATAATCATGTTTGATAATACACTAAAATAAAAATACTATCATGACTATAAAGGCTGGTCACTAGGTTTATGAAAACCTTTTGTGGTACTCATTTGAATTGCCTCAACTTGTTGAGGCAATTCAGATGAGTACACACAACATATGCTGTTATAAAGAAGTAGATATTACACAGACTGCAATCTAAAGCTTACAAAACAGCTTGACTGTGCGCTTATAGGGGTATGTGTGGTATTAGATCAAATCGAGGGTTGAGCGCAAGACTATGGTAACTCAAACATATTTTTGAAACCCTTGTTTAGGGGCAACTTGGACCCCTTTGTAAACAATGCAAATTTAGGTGCCATTGCTCATACGAGCAATGGCACCTAAATTTTCATTGTTTACAGAAAGAAATGTTGTAATCTTCATAACGCCTTCATGGTGAGGAGATTAGGTTTGGGGAAAAACAACCATCTGACTTACGCCAGTCTTGCGCTCAACCCTCGAAATATGATTCTTGTTGATGAAACTTGATTTTGGATTGCATAGCTTATATCAATAATAATCAAGTTTATTTATTCAATCGAATCAGGATATATTTTTGTACTTTTTTTTTGTAACAAACAAACATAAACATTATTTGCATAGGTTGCCATTTTGGTTGCGCCCAAAGATAGCTCATGATATAGTTTGCATACACTCACTAATGTCGGCCAAAAAGTATCACAACTGAAAGGATAGTTTGCAAATGTGCCTGAGTGTGCTGCTTTACTGAATGCAGCCCTGGCTTAAAAATGTCTCCATATTTATGTGGGGTCATTCAAAAAGTATTTTCTTGCAGCCCTGTGTTTTATGCTGACTGAAATACCATTGGTGGGATGTTTATACATTTGTCTCTTAGCACTCTGGGTAAAATTTTCAGCAGACAGTATTTTAAAATATTTTTCTTATTTCTCCCCAGAAAACAAGATTTGACATTTCATGCAAATTGTCTCCATTGGAGACGATTTGCATGAAATGTCATACCTTGTTTTCTGGGAAAAGGAAGAAAAATATCGTCAATTTGTGGTCTGCTGAATTAGCCCAGAGAGTGGTAAAGGTTAAACATCTGTGGTTGATGTCCCTTCTGTATTATATTTGCTACTTTAGAATTTGTATTTCTTTTCTATCTCTTTCAGTTGCACTCCACAACACAATACCATTTATAGGCTTTGGTTTTCTGGATAATTTATTAATGATTGTAGCGGTAAGTATATATTTATTATGTTTACATGCTATGCTCAGCAAGGATAAAATGGTCATATCATAGTTATAATATTTATGGGAAAAAAAAACATAAAGGATTTCTCAGCAGATCTCTGCCCAAATGCAGAGGCCGATCTGCAACTTCATTGTCTGCATATTTGAAAAGGGCCCTTATCTTGTTTTTCAACATCTTGTGTTACTCTAAATGTTCAGACTTATTTTAATGCAAGCAGTGAAATCACGGTAAATCTGAAATAAATAAAAAAAGACATTTTCACACAGTGAAAGAATATGATATTTTCACTAGTGAAAAATAACATGATCAGATTGCTTCTGTTGTCTCCATTGTTTCCCTCAGATGCCGATCCCATTTCTTTTTTTTTTAATTCCTCTAACTTTTCTTTCTGAGCAAAACTATCAAGCGTTGGTATGCATTTTCTTAGTTAGAATGTGAAGAACATTTTGGTAACAATACTGTTTTGATTTTCCGAAACTTCTTGATTTTGTCTTTCCAGCGCTTCACTTTATTTGCACTGAACGTCAGACCCCATGATGTTCATAATTTGTTAGCTGAAGTTAGTTATCATGTCAGAAGCGCTTTGGCATGCAAACAATAAAATAAAAAGAAAATTTACTCTTTTTCAGTGAAAACCATAAAAGTTTTCATCTCGTGTAATGAAAGTGTTCAAATTTTCACTCGTGCTTTGCACTCGTGAAAATACTGATTGTTTTCATTACACTCAATGAAAATATCTATGGTATTCACAGCAAAAGAGTACTAGTCATATCCTCTATATATTAACTCCTTACCATACTTGTCCTAAAATTGAGCAACTCTGTTAGTCTAGCTGTTGATGTGTCTAAAACTAACAGATGAGTTGCAGACAGTGTAGACTCTGGTCAGCTGCCACTTTCTGCAGTGCATGCACTAATTGTGCCTCAGTACATGTATTCCACAACCTCTTTATAATACTGTTGCTGGGGTCCAAAGCAAACATCATCTTAGCTAAACAATCATGTTGTATCCAAACAAAAATGTATAGATTATATTGAAAAATGACCATAAATGGTCATTTTTCTATATAATCTATACATTTTTATTTAGATACAACATTTTTGGGGTTCACCTTTACACCATCTTATATGCCAAACCATCTTATAATGAGCTGTCTTAACCCTTGTCCTGCTGAATAAATTAAGATGCCATGCCCACTTCTAATTTTCAGCCAATCAGAATACTTGATCCGGAATTTTGCTATAAATTCACATACTAAATGGCAAACAGTGCAGATCCAGATCAGTTGGCTTCTTCAGAAGCCAACTGATCTGGATCTACACTGTTCGCAAAGGCAGGGTATATCCGGGTTCAGCAGGACAAGGGTTAAAATGATGTCCCAGTGTATATGTCTACTGGGATGTCACCGTTGTATACTGAGGTATTGTTATTTTAGGATGAAACAAGACAAAATATTTAGACGTAAACGTCTAAGTACCGTCGCAAATTTTGTTCATGTTTACTTTGAAATATAGGACACGGGTATACTAAAGTTTCATAAATTTTCAATGTAATAGGTAAAAAAGAACACAATGTGATTCTTTAATGTATGCTTTTATTAAGCTTTATGAATTTTCTTGATCAAGCAATATGTGAATCCTAGTCATATTGGAATCTCAACAAGATTTAGTTTTTACATATTTAAAAAAAAAAAAAAACATGCCAGAACTTAAATAAGTTACCAGATCTTATCTAGAAGCTTATTTTAGCATGCGTCAGATATGAATGCTTGAACTTTTTAAGTATGGACCACAGGTCATAGTCAAACTTACCAAAGATGGACTGCAGGTCATATTCAAACTTACCAAACTGCGCTCTGTGTTAATCGAACATTTCTCCACACATAAAAATCCAAAGCTATATTAAGAGACTGGCGCGATTCGTGCACCGACCAAATATTCTGCTCATGTTTATATGGCATTCTTTTACACAGGGCCTTTCCTGTTTTGTCACAGCCCAAAAATACCTAAAATGAAAACACTGGTGATAGCCTGTTAATGCTTAGCATGTTGGGTAAAACTTTCAGCAGACAGCATTTTGATTTGAAATACCTACCTACCTACCTACCCACTCACCCACCCACCCACCTACCTAACCTTACCTACCTACCTACCTACCTACCTACCTACCTATCTACCTACCTATCTACCTACCTACCTATCTACCTACCTACTTATGCTTACTGCAACAACCCCTCGTGAGGCTTTTATGCAGGTTGCCTGTGTGTCAAGACATGTTAGTAAAGATAAAAAAGTATGAGTGCTGAAAAAAAGACAATAGTGAGAGGATGGACAGGGGGGTAAGCATTCCCTACTTCCCTCCCCCTTACCCCCACTTCCCTCCCCCTTGTCCCCCACTTCCCTCCCCCTTTCCCCCACTTCCCTCCCCCCTTACCCCCACTTCCCTCCCACAAGCAAATTATTCCCTCCCCTAAATCAGAAATTTTAATATCCCTAACGCTATAATTAAATTCAAACATGCAATATACATTCATGCATATTTGGACTCCCTAATTTTTGCCTGAAAATCTGTATTTCCTTAGCATTTGCACCCCTTTACAGAATAGCTACAGACTTGCACCCTTCATTTCAAAAGTCTGCGTAAGGGCCTGCATATGAGCCATATGGAAAACAGATATCATAAGGTGGTGGGCCTTAATCTGGTCCTAAACTGGTCAAGAAAAAAAAATGTGGTGGGCCTAGGTCCGGGCCTAAACTGATCCACATTGACACAAAAACAGTCGTATTTAATTACTGAAATCAAAACTCAAGAATACCATGTAATTTTGCATCTTCTTTTAATATTTTTTATAACATGGTCCCACACTTGGAGGTCCATCAGAACAATCATCTTTTTCGTGGTTTTCTCAAAAAACTGAGAGTTAAATGTCGAACGTGTGTGGTTGTTTGACAAAACACAGGCCACTTACGGACACGGACTGACGGACTTACGGATCTATTGACAATACGCGGACTGCATAACAAAATACGGACCAATTATTCACGGGTCTCTTGACAAACCACGGACCTACAATTCGGACTTGACAAACCACGGACTTGACAAAGCACGGACCGTTATTTAGATTACGGACGCCACTTATGATATATGAAAAACTAGGAGTAATATCAAAATCGAAATAACGTGATGTTACGGATTACGTGACATTACATTGTCATAGATACCTACATGTACGTTGAAGTGATCCAATTGTACAAATTTTTGATACCCATCCTAATGATGTAGGTCTGCACTGGAATGTTTCTCGAAATTCAACTGCGACGATGATGTTGTTAACTTGTATGATAGTGCAGGTGGTGCTTATATTTCAAATGCCAGTAAACATGGTGACAGCCCTATGCCAAATATCTTTGTTAGACACGTTAAATGCTCTGTACAAACGAACCCAATGACTGTGGTTTTACACCACTGCAAATATGGTCAGCATCCTCAATGGCATTTATCCTACTGGCATAACATATACTGTCTCTAAAATGAGAGATCATCTTATCAAAGGACTTGAGGATCAAAACATAACAGTTTTCCCACACAGAAAATTATCAGATGTGCTTCATTATAGGCTTTATCTGTGATTTATTTGTTTCCCGTAATGATTAATGGATGAGTTAGAAGACCTCCAAACGGATCAAACAAATATATTTTTAACATTTTTACCACTAAGGAAGCTGAGAGCGAGGGCTGGGATCCCGTAAATCTAGCTTAAGCTCCCCACCCCCACTCACACACGCGCCCCCCGAGTAATTCATTACTGACCGTTCCGAGGCAGTACTTTCATTGTAGCACTTTTTGTTAAATGTTATGTAGTGTTTCACTTTCTAATGTTTTACTTTTAACAATTATGTATGTTTAAGATGATTCAGTTAAGTTTGGGTAACAGAGTTGCCACCATTTTGGGAAAACAGTTTCCAGCTCTGCTTGACATCCGTTCATGTTGTGGTTGCTTAGTTGTATTTTTCTGTCTTTTCCTTTGGTGTTGGGGGTTAGATGTGGATCTGACTGTATCAGTTCCTGAATTCACTTATTCACTTTGCTTAAAGTGACCGGAATTCCACTGTTTTGTATGTGCCGCAGGCCGGATTCTGGCTTTATGTTCACATGTTCAAAATGCCAAAAACGGTTTCATCCAAGGTGACAAAATATCACACAGTCAGTACAAGTCAAATTATCCCTCCAAAAAAACAAATGTTTAGATTACAGGTTATAAGAGACAATCAATTAAAATTATGATTTATTATTTAGTTATCTTTTAGTTTTCAATTAACTGACCATGTTATCGCTGCTACGGACCAATTACGGACCAATTTTCGGACCATAACTGACCATTCATGGACCAAGGATTTCTACAGACGATCTGATTTTTTTTTTTTTTTTTTTGCTTTAACGGACCGATGTACGATGCACCAATACGGACTAATTACGGACTCTTCACAGACTATAGACTACTCACGGACCAATTAGCGGTTTAGTTTACTATATTTTGCAATTAATACAGACTATTCAGGGACCACGGACACGGATTTTTTATTGGTCCTTAAGTCCGTGAATGGTCCGTGTTTTGTCACCGGACAACGTGTGATTGATTTGATTTGACTGAGTTGGTGGGTCATTTTGTGTCGTCTCCCAGAAAAAGGGAGAAGAGAGATAGAAGATAATAGAGGAGATGAAAGAGAGGGACATGGGAGAAAGGAAAATGAATGACAGTGAAGAAACAGAAGAAATAAAAACATCCCCCCTCTACCTTTACCTGCTGCAAGGATAAGCCAATACTGTAAGCCAATATCAGTTGGATGCCCCGGTGACGTAAGATACGTGACACATTTGCCTCACCCAACCACCCTACCGGGCAACGTGTATATTCCATATTCCGTGTTTGGAACATCATGTTGGATCTTGAAGATTTTTTTTTTTTTGAACAGCGCAAAAGTCCTTATCCAACAATGAGCAAATAAAATGATTGTCTACGGCAGACGGATAATTAATTCTAAAAATGTGGATTGCCACCGAAACAACGGCTATTTTGTGAACTTTTGGAATCAGAGGGAAGTAACCAACTAGAGATAAACCGAAATCGAACGTATTAAAACGAAGTCAATGTAAACGGTTGGAGGAACAGTCCTCATCGGTGAAGTGAAATAAATGCCGGATTCATTGTAAATATACCTGAATTTACTTCAATACATCTATTAGATACTTATGATACCCAGTTATTGCATTGAAGTACACAAATATAGAGTAAATCAGTAAAATACACCAAATTTTGGTATAACCCCCGCCCCCAAAATTTCCCTACCCCTGCCCCCAAAATTTCCCTACCCCTGCCCCCTCTTCCCCTGTCCCCCACCCCATCTTTCCCCGTCCCCTTCCCCCTTTACCCCTGTCCCCTTTACCCCCGTCCCCCGCCCCCCTTATCCTCGTATCCCCGTATCCCCTGTCCACCCTCTCAATAGTGTTAGGGTGTTAAAAATAACAAGAAATATCTTTAAAAAAGATAAACGGCGTAAGAGGTACTGGAATATGAATATTGAAACAACTTTGTGGTTCAATATGAAAAGGAGAAGGCCTTTAACATATAAACTTTATTACGAATTCAAACAGAATCAAGAAAGTTTTAATACTGTATAACATTGTATATATTACAAGAGTTGGCAGGAAAGAGAGTGTACTCAGATGTGTAAACATCTGTGCTAAATAATGAAAAGCAATTTAGCATATAAATGTAAAGCATATAATTTTGTGTGTTAATTTGTATACTTTACTAGTATTAGAAATATCCTTGCCAACCATGCACTTTTTTGATAAAGAGAAAGCAAAGTGTAACACTGACCATGAAGATTGGCGAAAACTGGAAAAACCATACATTATGCATTTAATTTGTAATAAGAGGGTCATGATGGCCCTGGATTGCTCACGTGGGAAGCAGATTTTTTTAGCCTGGCGGAAGGATATTTTCAAAGTTTTCTGCATGCATGCATATATATATATATATATATATATATATATATATATACCAGACCATGCCCTTTGTTGGTGATTTATTTATTTTTTTTTTCTTTTGGTGATACAAATTAATTTGAAAAAATTTGATGGATGGTTAATCCAGTAATGTTTGTGAGTATTATTGAAATATAATTAGTTGCTGATTACAAAATGTTTGAAGTGTTCTCGACAGACATATGAGGAACCAACCAAAATAATTTGAACAAATTTGATAGACATTCACCTATGGAACATTTGTACAAAATTTTTGAAATTGGACCATAGGTTGTGCAGAAGAAGAACTGTCAAGTTTACTCTACATAATTCCATATATAATGAAAAGTAACCAGGCCAACTGGAAGCATATTTTGAGACAGAATTCTTTTAACAAGATTTAAAGACCTTCTACTGAAGAAACATTTCTGTGAAAAAAAATCCAACCAGCCCGTACTAGGTTTGGTTGCTATTACAACAAGAGGGATAACTCTCAGTGCTCCAGCTAGGATTTTAGGGCAGAGGGGTGCTGGGTAGGGCACTTTTGCGCGTGCGGGCAAAAAAATAGGGCACTTTTTTTTCTTTGAAATGGTCAATTATCAGTACCATTATGATCTATAGAGTACTGTGCAATTCAGCCTCATGTAACATGGATCTATTACTTTATTTTTGATCTAAGAAACAGTAAGGGTAACAGAGAAATAAATTAAATGGGGTCTTACAATTTATATTTTTTATTTAGGACTGAACTTTGGGATTACCTCTTTTCAATGAGAGAAAATTCTGTGTAGCAGACACTTATTTTTTTTTTCCTTGGTAAAATGTTGACATTTCACGTGAATAGTTTGGCGTAGAATAGTTAAAGTGTGTCAATATTTGTATGACTGACTGTTCAGATATTTTAAGCTACAAGAAACTGGTTCACATAGAGTGACCATTTAGTCACACAATATATTATTGTATCAATTAAATTTCAATTTTTATTGAGTTGTAGATACCTCTTCCTACCAACATCGCCATCTCACTCTCTCTCCCTCTCTCTCTCTTTCTTTTGATCGTTTAACTAACTGTTTGCAATATTATTGCATAATTAATTGGAATGGATTATCTAATTGTAAAGATGAATTGGTTAAACAACAATAGTGATCTAGCTTAATTTCACAGTGACTGAACGCACCATACTTCAAATAGCCGAAAAATAACGGTCTCTATTCATAAACTTTGAACAATCGTTCGGCCCTCCAACACATTGACTTTTCAGACGTGGGAAACACGTGACCAAATGACTAGGTGCGCAGAGTTTGTTACTATTTTTAGCTCCGCTTCAGGTAGGATGTTTTAGAATATCTCGATTTATACCTGATGCATTGTTTTCAAATAATAAAGCACAGAGTTCGCGGAAAATCAAGCTCTTTCTCGTGGTGTCAGTGCTATTCTGCAATCTGGTCTGATTCTCAAGAACATTTGGAGAATGTTTTTCGTCGAAATTCATGTACATTGTTCCGGTGACCCAGATTGACAGCAAAAACATTCTTTGAATGTTCTCGCGAATTAGACCAGATCACAGAATAGTGCTTACACAACCAGAAAGACCTTGATTTTCCACGTACTCTGCGCTTTATTTGAACAAATTCCATTCGGTATGAGAAGAGATATTCTAAAAAATCCTACCTGAAGCGGAGGCTAAAAATAGTAATATT
This sequence comes from Anodontia alba, assembly GCA_964016985.1. Taxonomy (NCBI): domain Eukaryota; kingdom Metazoa; phylum Mollusca; class Bivalvia; order Lucinida; family Lucinidae; genus Anodontia; species Anodontia alba. Next base: position 75,721,002 of record OZ024825.1, read on the forward strand.
TCTTCTTTGTGTCATTCACGACGCAATAGGCCGCTTACACCGTGAATAAATAAAAGGGGTGTTCAACAAACTTATCACCTAGTTAAGAATGAAGAATATTATTTATGTTGCCAATATTTCTACCAAGCTAAAGGCATAGTTCCTGTTTATTTATTATATAAAATTAAACCATGCAATTTTACATCCCTTTTGCACATAATACAAGGCACATGATAATTCTGTATATTATGGACACAGTGGAGAGAAGTAAACTTGAACGCCCCTTGTTCGCTTAGCATTTGGGCCGCTTATATCAAACAATTTAGTTACACTGTACAGAATTAAAAGCTCGTCAGTAATCATTTATTTCATTGCAACTATTTTATTGGTATTATTTAAATTATGGGTATTTTTGTCCATTGTTTAACATCTGCATTGCCATACTGTACAACTTTAAATAGATAAATGTCATAATTAAGTGATTGTTCAGTCACAAATATATTCGTCAAATATGGGTAAATTCTATACTTACCCCTACTTATTTACAGAAGTTTACACATTTTTAACCAATCGCAAATTACTATTTATTCATTCGAGACTAATACCAATAAGTATGTCAAAAGCCAGCTTATACAGCTACACCGAAAAAAAAACAAAAACAGGTAGACAATTTGCATGAAATGTCAAGGCCTATTTTCAGGGATAAATAAGAAAAAATATCTTCAGTTTGTCGTCTGCTGAATTTGCCCATAGAATGAAAAAAGCAAAACAGAAAAATGAAAAAAAGAATAACAAAAAAAAAAAAAAAAAAAAAAAATGCTATTAAAATACACTGGTCATTTTTTTTCGTAGGTATATTTGGTATTAAATGGTGGTTTTCAGATGGCTGTTTTAATAGATCTAGTTGCCATTTATCTTCCTATTGCCGATATGTTTCCTGAATAATAAGATATGTTTCCTGAATAATAATTATTTGCCTGGTGTTCCAATCCTGTTAAGTCTGATTGTTAGCCCTGTAGGAAGTCCGACCCTTAATTAAGTATTGATTGACAGATCTTGTTTCCTAAGTGTTAGGACAATGTTGTTATGTGTCTTTAACTGGTTTCAGTCTAGAGGCTGTTACAGTCAAATTAGATTGGAGAGCCATGTCATCGGAAAAGAGTCATTTAATCCATTTTAGTCGGGAGACCCATAAAAGGGTAATTGGCAAACAGTGCAGACCCAGATCAGACGCTGCAGATTGCGGCGTCTGATCAGGGTCTTCACTGTTTGCAAATAGTTTAGCCATTTTTCTCTAGGAATATGTAAATCTTATAACCGGACGTACCTAAAATTGAAATTGGACTCTTCCAATATATTGTGTGGGAGAGTCTATTCAATATATAATGGGTTAATATAGCATATGCAAACAGCAAAGGTTCAGGCGATCCTGCACATCTGTGAAGTCTAGTCAGAACCTATACTGTTTGTCATATAAGCAGTAGTAGGCTAAGAGGAAACTTCATACCTATATAATTTTGACCCCCTTAAACCCCACTTTTATTCAGTAAAATTGGGGTTTACAGGGGTATACATTATTTTTCATATTTCTGCTCAAAATCATAGATTGTGGGTACGCGTTAGAACTGCCTCATCAAGGCAGTTCTAACGTGTACCCACAATCTAAGTTTTGAGCAGAAATATGAAAAATATCAAAATTTTCAGTTTTTGGTGGTGAAATTTTCAATAAATTGATTATATTTGAAAAGGTGTGTTTTCATAATGCAAAGTCTTTTAAGAACTAGGCATGTGGCTTTGCTAAGAAGCCAGACTTGTTCACTAAAAGATTAATATGACTCCAAGTCCAAAGAGGCTTTTTTTTTTTGCCACACAGCTCATTTGATGCCTACAGCGAGAAAGCCAACTTATTTCCATTAAGAAAACGTGTCTGCAAGGAATAGGTAGAGGACTTGTTTATGCTTTACATGCTGGGAAAACATTTCAATAGATGACATTACAAAATTCTTACTTTTCCCAGAAAAAAAGGGGGTCAACATTCCATGCAAAATTGTCTCTAGAGATAAATTTGGCATGAAATGTCAAACTCCGTTTTCCAGGAAAAATAAGAAAAACATCATATATTTGTCATTGGTATTTTTCTTAATTTCTGAGAAAATATGGGTTATTATTTTAGATCAACTGTCTCCTTAAGAGACTGTTGGCATGAAATGTCAGTTCCTGTTTTCTGGGAAAAATAATAAAAAAATTATTTATTTGTGTCTGATAAAGTAGCCCGGAGAATACTGATAAAGTAGCCCAGAGAATATGGTAAGTGTCCAAAAATTTCGTACACCAAAGTTTCTGATAGAATGGCATATACAAACGGTGCAGACCCAGGTCAGACTGTTTCTGAAGGAGCTGTCTGATCTGGGTCTACCCTGTTTGCCATTCCACTAAGTATTTTAAGGAAAAACTGCTCAGAAAGCAAGATTTAGGCAAAACAAAGTATGGAATAAAGTGTTGGAAAATTTAGGATATTTGCCATAGTAAAAGTTATGGAAGAAGACTAGGTAATAATTCTGGGATATTTTTCTTCAGTCCTTCATAAAAGTGAGGTTATGTTGTGAGTTCTAAATACAGTCGACTCTCGTTATCTCGAAATCCAGTGGACTCTATGAAACACTTCGAGATATCCGTACTTCGACATATCAGATTTGCGGAACTAAGGAAAACAATTAATCGAACAACCATCTTTTACAGAATGAATCTTTAATTTGACTACTAAATTAGAGATATATTGAAAATATTGTGGAAAAGAGGAGAAATTGCTCCTTCTCCTCTTTTCCACAATATTTTGTTGCCTGTTGGTAGATCTTTGTGTTAAAACAGGGACCAGATTTTCACTTCGAGATAAGTGGTTATTCGGTTATTCGAGATAAGCGAGTTCGAGATAACGAGAGTTGACTGTAGAAGCTTCTCACAAGAGTGCTTCTAATGAGTACCATATTGTCTGTTGTTTTCTTTTTACAGAGTAATAAGAAGATATATCCCAGAATAATCACTCCTTGACTCTAAGCATGCTATGGACAAAGCCAGCAGACAACAAACTGACAATATATTTCCCAGAAAATAGGATTTAAAATTTCATGCAAATTGTCACCGGTACCTAAGGCCGGAATTTTATTTATTTCCTGGTTCTCAGGAAAATTCTGGCTGGACATAGGGTAGGAAGAGGAAATAAAAATAAAAATAAAATGCTCAAAATCCTCTTGTTGGAATGGAAAAAAAAAAAAAAAAAGAGACAATTTGCATGAGATGTCAAATCCTTTATACTGGGTAAAATAAAAAAAATCAAAATGATTAAATGTTTACCCAGCATGCAAAACATTTAAAAGTATGGTAAATGCCCTAAAGTTTCGTACACCAAAGTGTCTGAACAAAATGGCATATGCAAACAGTGCAGACCCAGATCAGACTGCTCCTGAAGGAGCAGTCTGATCAGGGTCTACACTGTTTGCAATTCCACAAATTATTTCAAACAACTGCATAAAAAGCAAAAATTAGGCCCAAAAAGTATCAGATAAAGTGTACGAATTTTTAGGACATTTACCGTAGTATGAATATGAAAAGCTCTATATACATTACCATACCCACACTTATTATTGAAATGCCTTAAATCCTTACTATACTTGTTAAAAAATAATAGCAAGTCCATTTTATTACTAGTTAGAGTTTCTAAAATTTGTTGGAAGAGTGGCAAAAAATGTAGATCTTGATTTGGCACTGCCTTTTAGTGGCATCTGATTAAGGTTTTCACTGTTGACTCTGGCCTGTCCAGCAGTACAATGTTGAAAATGCCATTCAAAAATAGTTTGGCAATTTTCTGACCATCACCAGGAAAGTTTTATGGAATGGAGGTAAATTCATTTTTTTTTTCTTCTGTTTGTAAGAAGTAAAGAGGACCCTTGTTCAAAATTACAACAGCATTTGTCTCCCAAGATTTTGCTGTTAAAAATGAATCTGCCGCTATATAGATTCCCAACATGTATCAGTATTATAAATGATAAAAAACCTTTTTCCCCTTATTTACTCATGTTGTGGGTATTTGTTAGAATCATCTCAGTGAGGCAATTCTAACAAAGATCCACAACATATGTTTTTTGGAGTATTAACTGCAGTATTCCAGAATATCTCTGATTATTTACCTCATCTTGAGCTAAGGAATCGTTCCATTCTAATTGTCGTTATAACAAATTTTGTCATTATATTGAATGTCAGTATAGAGGATTGACTGTAAATTGATTTCTTGGGATTTGCATACTTAATGCACAAGAAGCTACAAGGCATGCCCACAAAAAATGGTGAATAAGACTACATGTATGCAGGCACACAGGTCTTATCAAACAATGTAGAACCTGATCAGACACTGCAAAATGCAGTGTCTGATCAGGTTCTACATTGTTTGGCATTCATTCAGCAGTTTTAAGACACATCAGCAAGTAACAAAATGGACCTGTTGAAAGTTTAGGACAAGTATGGTAATAAAGACATTATGGTGTCTGAATTTGTGGTCTAAATACAATTTTCATATATGGTAAATATGCTAAAATTTCAAACCCTTTATTTAATACTTTTTATGCCCCCGCCTGCCAAAAGCAGGAGTTGGGCATATAGTGTTTAGCCGTGATGTTATGTCCGTATGTGCGTACGTTCATAACCAGAGTCTAACAAATGTTACAGTTTACATTCATGTTTACATGCAAGTTTACATGCAAGTTTACGTGCATATTTACATTCACATTTACATCCAAGTTGCTCATAACTTTGATACCTTTTATGCTACAAAGTTGAAATTTGGTATGTTTACCCACACCAAGACCTTAGACTTCATTATAAAGTTTCCCCTTAGGGCCTACCCCTTGGCAGGGCAACGGGTCAGAATGTATAACAGGTCATATTGAACACATGCAAAATGGCAATAGAATCATAAGTCTGGTACCATTACTTGCCCTAGAAAGTTAGAAATTGGATATAATGATCACAGATGAAATAGTTTATGCAGAGACCAGGGTTTGGAAACCAGATTATGCTAGGGGTGGGTCTGTGGGGTGGGGCCAAAGGAAACAGTCATATGGGCAAAGGCCATGGGGTGGGGGCATTTGTGTACTTTGGACACATGTCTAGTTTGGTCTAATTTTGTTTTTTATACAGTTTTTTCTAAAAGTACTTAGTGGAATGGCAGATAGTGTAGACACAGATCAGACTGCCCCTTAAGGGCAGTCTGATCTGTGTCTACACTGTTTGCACATGCCATTTTTGTTAGGAACTTTGGTATATAAAATTTTAAGACATTTACCATAAATGGATATGTTTCTTTTCTCTCAGCTGCTGAAGCAGCTTAGACTTAAAGTGCTTATATGTATCTCTTTGTTAAGCCCCAGTATATCACGAATCACTTCTTAAACCACAATATCTCCTGAGACTGATAGATTTCTGAATCCAGGATTATTTTGGTCAGACAATGATAAATTGTGTGAAGCTGAAGGAATAATTGGAGGCGTAACATGTTCTTGCGTTTTAAGCCTGCAGTAGCTGTTGAATAAAATATGATTAGTTCTAAACACAAAATTCACAAAATTTCTCAATGTCTTGAATGCTGGCTTAGTGAACTTCAGGAACAGTTTGATCTGGGTCTGGGTGTGTTATAGGCTCCAGTTCTTCATACCCCTGTTTTTTCCTTTCCCCAGCTTTGATATTGAGAGTTGATTCATTCTAGTGTTGAGTGTTGCTTGAATCATTATCTATGGGGAGTAAATATAACCAGCCCCTTTTCTGGCAACAGCTGTTCTGTGTTTGGGTTTGTCCTACACTTTTCTGTATTCTAGCTGTTAGTCAATAATGGCAAAATAGTCCAGCTAGTTTAGTCATGTTTAAGTCATGTGTATGATCCAGGTTTACTCAGTAGGGACTCAATGTGATGATAAACAGGACCCAGTTGTTCAAAGCTAACGACGTCATTAGTTAACGATTCGTTAAAATTTACATCGAGTGATATGCAAATATTCTGAAATTTTTTGCTGAAAAAATGTGAGTAGCTTTTGCAGTGCATGTTAAGCTAACAACGCTTTGAACAACTGTGCCCAGGTTTATTAGCTTGTAAGCAGACAGCGTAAAAAGCTTTTTGCAATGCCCACAAACCATAAAAAATAATGATGATAGTTATAACTTACCTTTTCCACTAATTCCTATTTCAACATTTTCAACATGTGTATAGTATCAATTGTGTGTAGAGACACTGGTAACATGGAATAAAGATCTAAATATAGTAGTACAGTCATCAGCAGTTTCCGCATTATGTTTACAACTTTTTGGAAACATCTGAAGATCAAATGTTTAAACATATAGCCTGTGTCAGAACCTTCCATTTAATCTGTTCTGGTTAGCTTGGTAAAAGATATTTCTTGTTTCAGTGTTGGAATCACTTTATATCTTTTCAGGGAGAATATATAGAACTAAAATTTGGTGCTATTTTAGGAATCTCAACTATGGCAGGTGAGTAAGACTTATGTTTGAAATTGGCGATTACCTGGGAGAAACTATACACTACTAACAATAAAACCTAGGCCTGCCTGCACATTTAATGGTCAGCATGCTTGGTAGAATTTTCAGCCGAGGACGAAAGTATAATGGATTTTTTTGTCTTATTTTTTCCAGAAAATAGAGTTGTTATTTAATGCAAAATGGTCTCTATTTTTCTTATTTTTCCCCCAAAATAGAGACAATTTGCATGAAATGTCAGATCCAGATGGTTTTCTTTGGAAAATGAGAAAAATGTTATCAGTTTGACGTCTCCTGACTTTGCCTAGAAAGTGGAAAAGCTTAAAGTCATCACCTTGATATAAAAATCAGCTCCTATGAGTCAAGTCCTGTAACCAAAAAGTATTGATATTTTTCTTATTTCTCCATGAAAATATAAATTGTGGGTACTCATTGGAAATGCCTTGCTTAGGCATTCCTAATAAGTACCATTACATATGTTTTCATTCAGAAATAAAAACATAATTATCAGGTTACCCCTCTTTAATCTTGAGCTATTCAATACAGTAACCCTTGTCCTGCTGAATAAATTAAGATGCCACGCCTACTTCTAATTTTCAGCCAATCAGATTACTTGATCCAGATTGTTGTTATAAATTCACATACTTAATGGCAAACAGTGCAGATCCAGATCAGTTGGCTTCTTCAGAAGCCAACTGATCTGTATCTACACTGTTTGCAAAGGAAGGATATATCCAGGTTCAGCAGGACAAGGGTTAACACACAGAGGAATTGTTAAGAAGTATTTGGTGATAATGCTGGGATAATTTTTTTTTCTCCATAAAAACATATGTTGTGGGTATTCATTAGAAGCTTCTCACCAAGGCGCTTTTAAAGAGTACCTATAACATGTTTTTGTGGAGAACTGGAGAAAATTATCCCAGATTTATCACCAAATACTCCTTAACAATTCCTCTGAACACAGACAGTGAAGATGGGTCTCTGTGGACATTTGTATAGTCTAATTAGAGCTTTGTCTGTCAGCTTAGAGAGATAGAATATATCTATAAATGACAAGAGCAGCAATCACTCATTACATAAATAAGTTTATGTCATGCAAATCTCATGTTATATAGTGAAAACAAGGCTATTTAGTTGTCTGCATTATTAGGGGATTTTCAAAATTTTACAGTTTGAATCCCTCTCTGGGCTAATTCAGCAGACAACAAAATGATGATACTTTCCTTATTTTCCTAAGAAAATAGGCTCTGAAAAGTCAAATCCTATTTTGTGGGAAAAATGAGAAAAAATATTCTAAAATGCCATCCACTGAAATGTGTACTCAATATGCTAAGTGTTAAACTAACTCTTCAATTTGATGTGTTACTTCTACATAAATCTCACTTAACATTCTTAATATCTAAAATCTTCCTTATTTCTCATATTATATGGTGAAAATGCTAAAATTTACATAGCTCTTGATAAGAGGGGTATCAAGATAGATAGTTTTCTTATTTCTCCACAAAAACATATATTGTGAGTACTCATTAGTAGCACCTGCAAGGTGCTTCTGATGAGTACCCACAACATATGTTTTGTGGTGAAACAAGTAAAAATGTCAATATTTTTGGTTAAAACATACGCTTATCTAGAGCTTAGAAGTATATGTTTTACATAGAGGCATTAATGTAATCCGACAGAATAGAGCCACAAGCAGAACTTTTGTTTGTGTTGAGGTTTTACGGCCCAGTCAATCCACTGGGGTCATGTTGAGTGCGGTCAGTTTACCTAACCACACATTTACTGGGCAAGCTTAGTCCTCTAAGCGGTTGTGCACATTCTTTCGCCAGAAACTGACAACTGCCCTTCTTGAATCAGTGGAAGGGAGAGAATGACAGTAGAAAATATTTTCATGATCAATCTCTACGAAAGAATGTTGCCGACCTCGGCGGGGGTTGAACCCAAGGGCAGAGGGATGCTGGTAGGTCATGTTTTTTAGGGTCATGCAAGAATGAGGGCACCATATATCATGTGATGCGCTTAGTATAAAGACAGGTTACAAAATATAATCCTATTCCACTATAAATGCATCAAATTAGAATACTCATAAATTTGGCGTTTAAACATTGTAAGTATTTTAATTTTGGTCAGATTTCAACATGAAAACATGCCTATATAATTTTGACCCCCTTAAACCACATTTTTGTATAGTAAATAGTATAGTTAACAGGGGTTAACAGGGGTATACATTATTTTTCTTATTTCTGCTCAAAAACTTAGATTGTGGGTACTTGTTAGAACTGCCTTGATGAGGCGGTTCTAACAAGTACCTACAATCTATGTTTAGAGCAACAATATGGAAACTACTAGAATTTTTCATCTGAAAGTTTTCATTTTTTGGTGGCAAAATTCTCAATATATTTGAATAGGTGTGTTTTCATAATGTTCATGAAATTTTCACCAAAATGTAGGGTTTTATGTATTGAGTTGAAATAAATCAGACTGCAGCTTTAGAAGGGCAGAGGAGTGGCAGAAAGGGCAAGAGGGAGCTAGAGCACTGTAGTTGTTAGTTTCTGGGGAAAGAATGTGCACAGGTACTGGTTGTCCACTTGGAGGACTAAGCCTGACCAGGAAAAGTGTGGTTCGGTGAACTGATCAGCTTGACATGACTTTAGTAGTGTTGACTGGGCCGTTAAACTCCAACCAACCAATGAAATGGCAAAGCACAATTTCTAAGAACAATAAGAATAAATATCATTTATCATCTGCTGAATTTGTCCATGTAGTGGTAATTAACCAGTTTAAAAATATCTTTCCTTTCTTAGAAATTTGTTTTCACCATTTTATGTGAGTTTTCATGGGAAATGTCAAGCTATATTTAGTGGAAAAATAGAAAACCACATATATATCATCAATTTGTCATCTGCTGATTTTTTGGTAGGTTAACTGGTGTTTTCTTATGAAAAGGTAACTTTTTGTTTCTGTGTTATGGTTTTCTTCATTTGTCATTTTCTTGATTTATCATCTACTGTCAAACTTCAATGGCTCGAACTGAAATTTGTTCTAGACATGGGTAACTGGAGCCACTGAGAGTTAACCCTTAAAGCGCCAAGAAAAACTGCATCTGAAAATGTCGTCTGTTTATGTCGTCTGCTGAATATTCTTGCAGACTTTTCAAGCCCATTCTTGCATACAGGCAAACAGTGTGGACCCTGATCAGACTGCTCCTTTAGGAGCAGTCTGATCTGGGTCCACACTGTTTGCAAAAAATGACTTTTAAAATCACAAGCAGATGACAAAGCAGACGACAATAGTTGTGACTGGCGCTTTAAGGGTAAATAGTGCCAGGTCAAGAGACAAATTAGGATAATTTAGGAATTATCAAATAATGGTATGTTGAGTGTACTCATTAGAATTGCCTCAGTGATGCAATTCTAATGAGCACACACAACATAAATTACATGAGAAAATATTTAAAAAAAAAAATCCCTAAAATCTCCCTAAATATATATCTTCTTGAGCTATCAAAAGAATTTCTTAGGGACTCAAAACGAGTTGAATCAGCCACTGAATCAGCCATAGTAAATTGATAAATTTGCCATCCGTGTTGGAGTCATTGAAGTTTTACTGTAATTTGCATAGAGCTGAGATAGTTTGCAGAATTAAAAAAGTTAAAGGTTGTTACCTGAGTTACTTTTTAATGCTTCAAAAATGATATGAATATCACTGAATAACAGTATTTTACTTTAAAACAAATTGTTGTTCCAGTTCTGGTTGGATCTACCATGGTCCAACCAGAACTGGAACAACAATTTGTTTTAAAGTAAAATTTTAAACAAACCTTTTTGTGGCCATTTATATAGTTTATTCCCTGTAAAATTAATTAGAAAAGGTGTTTTAGTGCTTAAAACAATTCCTTGAAAATTTATGCTCTCATTGAGGTTCTGAAGAATCTCCAAACACATTTACGAAATGAATGTTATATTTTACCATGAAAATATATAAATATATGAATCTACCACATAACAAGTAAAATTTTTGGATTGAAATACCTATTTCATTGTTAACATTATTATCTCCCTTGAGCTGACTTGGCTACATTGCTTTGTAAACAACCACTGAATATAATATTTTCTCCAGTTCTTCATTGATAATGAGTTCTTAATGGTTTTTTACCAAAGTAGAGATATCTATTTATAAATTTAGTTTTGAAATGGTATATGTATGGAGTACATTTAAAATTAAGATTAAGGGTTCATCACAGTCAAAAGTGGGTGGGGTACCTTAGAAAATGGTCTGCACAGAACTTCACAATAACCATATGGGTGTTAAAAAAAATGATATATCTGCTAATAAGAAGGTACTAGGGGCATTCTTTATACATGGAGAAATTTTTTCTAAGAGGCCAAAAAGACATAGTTTTTTTTGTGTCTTTTGTTTTACAGTGATGAAGTTTCTAAAACATAGCTTTTGGAAATTTTCCAATTTTTCCAGACCAATGAAGTTCACCTGTTGCTTTGATCTTTTGATTCTTTGATTCAGAGGAGTTAATATCTCGGGGAAGGGGAGGGGAGGGGAGTGGGGGTGTAATGGGGCTTGGGGGTAATTGTGGTACGGGTGTGTGAGCCAGTATTTTGAAACTTACCCCATTCATATACCGGGCCTTTGAAGAAACGGATCCAGTCATATACTAAGATCGACAGAAATGTTGACCCATTCATATACTGCCCTTTGATTTTTTGTACCCATTTATTGCTGGTAGTTAGACAAATATCACAGTTAATTTATTGAATACCAAGAGAACAAGCAGCCTCAAAAAATCTCTGAGTGAAAAATTTTGTGCATATACCGGGATGTCAGAAAAGTGGGGCCTTCCATACACCAATCAAGAAACATTGGGTGAGTCATATACTTTTTGTTGAAAAAGGGGTCCAATCATATACCTGGAAGCGCTGAAAAAGGGGGCCATTCTGCACGCACATCCGTACTATGCCATATATAGGAAGTCCCCACCCCAAGGTTATTATGGAGGAGTATTTTGGTGATAATTCTGGGATAATTTTAAAATTATATGTTGTGGATACCCATTAGAAGCATCTTGGTGCTTCTGATGAGTACCCACATGCCTTTATGAATAAATAAAAATATTTCAGAATTATCACCAAATACTCCTTCTTAACCCTTGTAATGCTGAATAAAGATGACATGCCCACTTCCAATTTACAGCTAATCAGATTACTTGATCTGGATTGTTGCAATAAATTCACATACTTAATGTCAAACAGTGCAGATCTGGTCAGAAGCCAACTGATCTGGATCTATACTGTTTGCAAAGGCAGAACATATCCAGGTTCAGGAGGAAAAGGGTTGACAACTCATCTGTTTAATGATACAGTCACCATATAAACAGTTATTAAATCATAAATGAAATGAATATATTCTGACCATGTCTGATGTAACTTGGGATTTCCTTGTTTAATAATTTACATTGAACTTTTAGTATTCCCCATGAGAAATAACTGTCATTAGTGGTCAATAACATTTATTTTCAGGTTCTCATGCTATTTTATTTTTTTCCAGATTTTTTTTATTATTTTTTCCCTAAAACAATGTTTGATTATTATTTTATGCTGATTATATCCTCAAGACACAATTTGCATGAAGCGTCAGCCCTATTTTCTGAGAAAAATAGGAATTCCAGTTAGTATGCATAGGATTATGTATATGTGCAAAAATATAATAAATAACCTAAATTAGCACCATTATCAGGGCCCCTAGGGGAACCTTTAATTCAGATTTCAGAATTTCTAGAGCCCTGTTTAAAACCTTTAAAAACCTTTAACTTTGTTGAAATACTTTAAAATCTTTAATTTGGCTTAAAAACCTGTAAAAAACCTGTATTTTGATGAGAAAACCTTTATATTTTGCATTTTGTAAATGCAAGATAATGTCGGAGTAATTATGTAGCATTTCATTGCAGCAATTTATATTTCTGTGACTTAGATTCATATATATGTTCCTAAACAGAAATGCAAGTTAATATTGTCATTACCATTTAAAGATAAAAGTATTGATTGTCTTTGTGATTTTTCTCCTTATTTTGCTTGAGAGATATTGCTCTGGGTTTCTTTGCTTTGGACCTGACAAGAAATTTAATGGTTAACCTTAAAGCGCCAGTCACAACAATTATTGTCGTCTGTTTTGTCATCTGCTTGTGATTTTAAAAGTCATTTTTGCAAACAGTGTGGACCCAGATCAGACTGCTCCTCTAGGAGCAGTCTGATCAGGGTCCACACTGTTTGCCTGTATGCAAAAATAGGTTTGAAAAGTTTGCAAGAATATTCAGCAGACGAGATTTTCAGATGCAGGTTTTCGTGGCATTTTAAGGGTTAAATGCTCTTTTTTTTTTTGTACAAAATTCATCCTGAAAAATCTTTATTTGGCTGAAATAGCCTTTATAAAAGCCTTTATTTTAAAGAGAGCCTACTAGGGGGCCTGCATTATTTACTTGATACTATGGACTTTTAAGGTCATTTTCTATTGGTAAAATTTTCTGTACATATCTGGCGGCAGTGTGGCTAGTAACTACCCTTCAGAATCAATACCTTAATTGCATTCTAATTATACTTCACTAATCAGTAGAATTTTAGTTACTGTATGAAGCCTATATATTTGGACACATTATATCCTTACAACACTTGTCCTAAAATGTGTACAAGTCTATCTAAACAACTGTTACATGAGTGGCAAATAATGTAGACCATGAGCAGATATCTAACAAACAGTGCAGGTCAAGCTTAGACAGATAGAAGAGGGTCTGTACTTTCAGCCATTTTTTTTTTTTTTTTATGATTTGGGTTTTACGGCCCTTTCAAGAATATTTCATTTATATCGAGCCGATTGTTCATTGAAGGTGGGTGAAAACCGGAGAACCCGGAGAAAAACCACCTGACCATCCGTAAGCAGAACTTGGCTTTCCCACATATGACCCGAGCGAGGGGCGAACCACAGCGGTGAGAAACCTAAAGGATTAAGAGTCAACTCTCTTATCCACTAGGCTACAGGGGCCCGCTTTCAGCCATTTAACAACTATGTTTTAGACATATCACCAAGTCACATTTATACATTATCATACCAGTTTCTTTTTCTTTTTTTTTTTTTCTTTTTTTGCATTTAATGACACATCAATCAAGTTGTGGGTTATTTTGTGTCTTTTCCCAGAGAGATCGAAAAAAAAGATAAAAGAGCTTAAGTAGGTCAGGAAAGAAAAATAGAGGAAGATGATGGGGGAAAAAGCATACAGGCCCCTAAGGGAACCTTTAAAACCTTTAGAAACCCTTAAAAAAGTGCCGAGCACCTTTCAGCTGCCATGACTCAGAAGACAGAGCTGCCTATGCAGACTGACTTGTTCATATGCTAGAATAAGTACATTAACCCTTAAAACGCCAAGAAAACCTGCGTCTGAAAATGTTGTCTGTTTATGTCATCTGCTGAATATTCTTGCAAACTTTTCAAATCTATTTTTGCATGCAGGCAAACAGTATGGACCCAGATCAGACTGCTCGTAGAGGAGCAGTCTGATCTGGGTCCACACTGTTTGCTAAAATGACTTTTAAAATCACAAGCAGGTGACAAAGCAGACGACAATTGTTGTGATTGGCAGTTTAAGGGTTAACTCTTCTCCTGCTAGTGGCGACATTTGTCATCTGCTGATAACCTTTGCAAACAGTTTGGACCCAGGTCAGTCCCGACAAAACGTGGGGCCTGATCTGGATCCAAACTGTTTGACACTCTGATGGTATTCCTGAAAGATTATTTTGAAAAAGTTGATTTAAAAAAAAAAACCACAGACGACAAGAAAGCATTCAAAATTACCCAGCATGCAAAGAGTTAAAGAGTTAAGGGGAATGGATACACTTTGGGAACAAGTTCTTTCTCTTTATAGTTGGCCCCTTTTCAGAAGGGGATTGGTGTGCAGGAAAGAAAACAGGTAGTCACAAAATTTGTCTCCCTTGTCAAAAATGGCAGAAAATCTAATAAATGATCTGTCAAAATTAAACTGCTGGACTGAGTTGTAAAACCTGATCAGATGCCACAGTTATAAACCCATCAGCTGGTAGTAAAATGGACTTGATAAAATTTAAGGAAAAGTAAGCTTTAAGTGTATGAATAATCATGATAAATACAGTATACTAATTAATATTATTCTAGTTGAAATTTAATCTTAAAGCTGGATGCAAATTTTGTATTGATCGATTGATTGATGTTTATTTGGTAAAAATCAACACATACATACAAACATAATAATACAGTTAAAACACAAATGTTATAATATTATCACGTTAGCATTAAATCAAAAGATTTTATAAAATATGATATTTGAATGAATATTTTATGATATATGAACTACATGAATAAATTTTATAAAACAAAAATATACTAAAGTGTAAGCTTTGTATTAAGAATAATCAAGTAATGTATGAAAATTAAACTTAAATGTTCTCAGTTTATGTATTTGCAATAAAAAAAAATAAAACTGTATTAATACAATTTAAGTAATTAAAAACATCACAGTAATTTATCACAGAGGATTCTCATGGTGCATTAGCTATAGATAATATTACCTTTTGACCACGGCTGAAAAATTCATGAATGCACACCCACCCCACGCACCCCAAGACTGCAGGCACAATATCACCCGCTACCCTAGAGGCCACAAACACAGTGTAATAACCCCCAGGGCAACAGAAAACAAAGTATACGCAAGATGAGCGCATGCATTCACTAAAAAAAAAACAACAACTTGACTTAGGTTGAACTTTAGATGTAATTAATTGACAAGATCAAACATTCATATCCCACACCCCAAGACCTTGAGCACAGTAATAGCCATCACCCCAGAGGTCCACAAACACAGTGTATTAACCCCAGGGTAAAGAAAACAAGGAATGTGCGATGTGAATGCATCCGAAAGAAAGAAACAGCTAAAAATGACCAATGTATGTTTGTTGAAATCACCCAGGATAGCCCATTAAAGCCCTAAAGCTTATTTCCAATGGGGTCCTGATTAGCAGATCCAAGACTACGACAAAGAGTTGGGACTAAATACCAATAAATGCAAATTCATTTAGATTGATGCCTAGTTGAAAATCCAAATGATTAACTACTAATAATATATAAAGTTATCGGTCTCCGTAAGTTGCAACTGAGTTTTACTGCAGTTTTGAATCCATTGAAAGTACTTTTTTGTTTAATATCCAAGGGTAGAGAGTTCCAATCTTTTATGGCACTATAAAAGAAAGTTGTTGCCGCAACTCCACTAACAGAGGGTACCACAAAGTTTTCCATGCTTCCTCCAGTGAAATGATGATGAACATCAAAAGTTATAACAAAATGTTCCCTTATATACAATGGACCAGTTTCATTATAAATTTTATATGCATGACTCATTCGTAACTGTTTTATCCTAAATTCAACATTTAACATATTGAGGCTATCTAGTTCTGAAAAGCCAATGTGTTAATGAGGGCCAAGGTTTTTTATGAATCTCACAGTTTTGTTTTGACAGATTTGAAGTTTTTTCTTAAGTTGTTTATTCAACCCAGAGTACCATGACAAGCATGCATAATCCAAATGACATTGAATAAGTGCCGAACATATAGATTTCCAAAGTTTTTCTTTTAAAAAATTACACAGCCTGTAAAGAAATTGACTTTTTGAACAATATTGTTTACAATTTCCTCCCCAGTTAGCTGATCGTCTAAATTGAGTCCAAGATATTTCACAGAATGTTGAGCCTTTATTGTATGACCATTGCATTCAATCGAAAAATGACCATGTTTTCTGAGTTTTCTCTTAGATCCAAAGAGTATGCATTCAGTTTTTCCCATATGCAAAGAAAGTTTATTATCAATAAGCCATTTGCTACACATCCCCAGTTCTGAGCCAAGTTTTTCAGATATGACCCTACTATCTTTGTGTGAGTACAGTATGGCACTGTCGTCCTCATACAGTAGCAATTTACTCTCTTTACTTGCAGATGACATATTTTTTTTTATTTTTCATAGAATATAGGTCTTGAAGTTTGATGTGAATTCTCTGCTTGATGTATGCATTGTTAATTAATTAACGCTTGTCCTGCTTAATAATTTAAGATGCCACACCCATTTCTAATTTTCAGCCAATCAGATTACTTGATCCAGATTGATGATTTAAATTCACTTAATTAACTGCAAACAGTGCAGATCCAGATCAGTTGGCTTCTTCAGAAGCCAACTGATCTGGATCTATACTGTTTGCAAAAGCAGGACATATCCGGGTTCAGCAGGACTAGGGTTAAAAGATAGACTATTTTTGCTTTTCACACTCATTTATTCATTACAAACTCTGGGAAAAGGATGTGTCATCTTGGCGTCACAGCTTGGTTATACAATAAGATTCAGTTGTTATGGTAACAGATGTACTAAAAATAGGCAGAGCAGTAAGAAAAGGGTCTTAAGCCCTTAAGCTCATCAAGGTGCTTCTAATGAGTGTGTGCAGATATAAGAAAAATACCCGTACTGTTGGTTGAAAAAAAAAAAAAAACGAATAAAAACTCATCTTATCTGAAGCCATGTGAAAGTCCAAGATCAACCTCTTTTACATAATCTCATCAATGCTTTCCACTGTTTGCTTAGAGATTGAACTTTTGGATACCACAGAATAAAAACCAAACCATTGAGTAGCACAGACTAAAACAAGACACAGTGAAGATCTTAATTAGACAGCACAGATGAGCAGTCTGATCTGGAACTTTGCTTTTTTTTCTTTTGGAATGACTTGACACATGCTGGTTGTATATTTGATTTGCATGTGGAAAAAGGGCCCATTATGAAAACATGAAATACAGAATCTGAAAGGAATGACTCTTGAGAACATGAACAGACACAAAAAATGAAAACAGCTGAAGTGTTAACCCTTGTCCTGCTGAATAAATTGCCACGTCCACTTCTAATTTTCAGCCAATCAGATGACCATCCAGATTGTTGATATAAATTTACATACTTAATAGCAAACAGTGCAGATCAAGATCAGTTGGCTTCTTCAGAAGCCAACTGATCTGGATCTACACTGTTTGCAAAGGCAGGGTATATCTGGGTTCAGCAGGACAAGGGTTAAGTTTTCTTGGCCAGACTAGCTAGATTCTGTCATTTAGACCTCATCCATCCATCCTGTCGTACGTCCATCCATATTTTCATCTCCGCACAATAACTTGAGTAAATATCAATGGATTTCCACCAAACTTGGTGTGTGCGTTGATATTGTGGAGATCTGGTTTGGAATTGCTAATGTGCAAATTTCATCAATTTTTGACAGGTTGTCTGCCCGCAACACATCCATATTTTCATTTCCAGATGATAACTTTAGTAAATATCTATGGATGTTCACCAAACTTGGTATGTTCATTGATATTGTGGAGATCTAGTTTGGGATTGCTGATGGGTAAATTTCTTCAGTTTTTGACAGAGTTATCTGCCCATAACAAATCCATATTTTTTGTTTCAGAAACAGTGGTGTTTCTAGAGAATATAACATTGTCCATACATACATGGCAGGGAATATTGAAAGTGGTTTAATTTAACTCTTGTCCAGCTGAACCCGGATATACCCTACCTTTACAAACAGTGTAGATCCAGATCAGTTGGCTTCTGAAGAAGCCAACTGATCTGGATCTACACTGTTTGCCATTAAGTATGTGAATTTATAGCATTACTCCAGATCAAGTAATTGGATTGGCTGAAAATTAAAAGTGAGTGTGGCATCTTAATTTATTCAGCAGGACAAGGGTTAAATTATTAATTGGCAAAAAAGAAAGGAATAAGGCAAAGAGCAAGAACCATATGAAACATAATGTTGGTTGCTGTATAAAGCATAGTATAATATAGTAATTTACCTGCCTACCTACCCAAGACTAAAATGCTGGCATGGTAAAGGACAAATAAACATTTATTTTATTTTATTTTTTTTTTTTAGGCCTTATTGTTTGTTTGAAAGACCATATATATAGATATTTTCTACAGAGCTACATTTGTTAATTTGGCTCAGAGAAGGTTACTCTGTTCCAACTATAATATTAGAAAGTGGTGAATGCAGTGAACTACAAATTAAGTTCATGAGAATCGTTGATAAACCACTATCACTGCCACAAATTTCTAAACTCCCTTCCATTTAATCTGCACTGATTATATTTTTTAACCCTTGTCCTACTGAACCCGGATATATCCTACCATTGCAAACAGTGTAGATCCAGATCAGTTGGCTTCTGAAGAAGCCAACTGATCTGGATCTGCACTGTTTGCCATTAAGTATGTGAATTTATAGCAATAATTTGGAACAAGTAATCTGATTGGCTGAAAATCAGAAGTGGGCGTGGCATATTAATTTATTCAGCAGGACAAGGGTTAAAGATAGTTTTGTTTAGAATCTCACCAATTTTTATTTTCATATCTGTCAGTAAAAGATGCTGCATTCTGCAGCATCTGATCAGGGTCTACACAGTTTACTTCAGGCTGTCTGCACCAATACTTAAGGTAGATACAGTACTTTCTGCTGTGTCCAATGATCCTGTAAGCAGTGAGTTTTTCATCCTGATCAAAGCTGTAGAGAAAGTGCTTATTCCAGCCAAAAACATTGATTTTTTGCTACAGCAATTTCTGCATGAAAACATATGGACCATGCCAAGCGAAAATGTGTCTTGGAGCATGTACAAACTGCACAGATTTAGATTTATTCCGCTCATGCATAAAGTCTCATTCAGACATTTCGTCTCCGTTGATACATTCTATAGTGTCCAATGATTCTTCAGTGACTGTGTGTTATCGGACAGTGAAGGCCATGCGCAGGCTGATCTGGGCCTTCGCTGTCCACCATAAAAAGAAATTTATCCGAAGACACGTTTTTGCATGGCGCGGTTCAAATGTTGTAGGTTCTCATTAGAAGCACCTAGGAGAGGTGATTCTAATGAGTGCACACAACAAATGTTTAGTGGAGAAATAAGAAAAATATTTATCCGCATAATTCTTTTATCTGAAGCTATTCCTGATCAGACTGACTGATTGTACATGTACTGACTGATTGGTGCCTTTATTCTCCACATTTGCCTCAAAGGCTGTTTTTCACCTGACATGTCCCATATGTCCCATAATTTATTATGCTGGTTAATTTTTATTTCTCAGAAAGGAGAAATTTGGAGAATTTTACTACATTATGGAAAATTACCATATATTTACAGTATTGTTTGCCTGTTTGGACAGACATGCCTAAACAAACGGTATAAATCAGTAGATTTAACTTCTTCGAAAGAGACTGCACTGCTCTGCAGGAACAACACATACATAAAAACCCCAAACTTTTCCCTGCTGTGTATCTTCGGTGGCTCAGTTGGATGTGCCGTCCGACTGGAGACCAGGAGGTCGCCGGTTCAACCCCCGCCGAGGTCGGCAACATTCTTTCGTGGAGATTGATCATGAAATATTTTCTAAGGTCATTCTCTCCCTTCCGCTGATTCAAGAAAGGCAGTTGTCAGTTTCTGGCGAAAGAATGTGCACAGTACTGGTTAACCGCTTAGAGGACTAAGCCTGCCCAGTAAACGTTAGGTAAACTGACCGCGCTCGACATGACCCCATTGGGTTGACTGGGCCATAAAACCTCAACACAAACAAAACCTTAGAACACTGGATGGTGGACTGGCAGTGGTTACAAATGCTGCATCTTGATGCTTTAGAAGTGCATAATCCAGATAAATATTGTTTTTGGCTTGAATGTTTACAATGGAGCCATAGTATACAAACATCATAATTTCCTTAAGGTAGTTGTCTACATGATTATCATTCGCCAATGTAATCAAACTGCACGTTAAAATGAACTCCAGGTAATGGTTATTTATAGCTGCGCTATTAGTGTCGCTGTGACGTCCGAGTACAGTTGATAGAGGGTTATCTGTAAAACCTGGACTGGGACATTTGGGACATTGGCAAACAGTGCAGACCCAGATCAGATGCCACAGAATGTGGCATCTGATTAGGGTCTGCACTGTTTGCTTAAATTACAGGAAGTTAAGGATTAAATGAAACAGTCTTAAGTTCCCGTTCAGGACTATTTTCCCAGCCTACATTCATAAACAATTGACCCACCAATGCTGTCAGTGCTTTAGTGCTGTCAGTGCTTTGATTTATTTCTCCACAAAAACACATTTGTCATAGCTTTAGATATTAAGTAAATATTTTTCTTATTTCTCCACAAAAGACATGTTGTGGGTACACATAAGAAGTGCCTTGGCGAGGCAATTCTAATGAGTACACACAACGTGTTTTAACCCATTGTAGACAGGAGACCCCTAAATGGGTAATTGGCAAACAGTGCAGACCCAGATCAGACGCCGCAGAATGCGGCATCTGATCAGGGTCTCCACAGTTTGCAAATAGTTCAGCCATTTTTCTCTAGGAATATCTAAATCACATAGCCTGACATACCTAAAATTGAAATTAGAATCTTCCAATATGTAGTGTGGGGGAGTTCATTCAGTCTACTATGGGTTAATGGAGAAATAAGGAAAATATCAGAACTGTTTGGTTGAAGAAAGCACCTTATCTGGAGCTATGTTGTGTTAACTCATTAGAAGTGCTTCGCCAATTTAATAAGGCCAAATAAAAATTATGTGCGTTTTGGGTAACATGTTAGGAAAAAATAGGTAGGGTAGGTAGGGATTTTTTTTATTTTTTTTTTTTGTTGATTTTTTTTTTTTTTGGTGAAGAATAGTACCAGAATTATCAAAAATGTGTGGACTTCGCACGTATTTCACATAAAATTTAACTAAATCTGTTTGCTATCCTTAGATGTGTCTAAAAGTACTGATAGAATGGCAAACAGTGTAGATCCTGATCAAACTGCTCCTATAGGAGCAGTTTGATCTGGGTCTACACTGTTTGCTCAGATCAACTTGTCCTAATAGTTAGCATAAATATTTTATTTATTAAAACAGGAAAAAAAATTGCTAGTTTCACCAGGAAAATTAGGTAGGGTAGGGTTACCCTAAACACTCAATATTTTTTTATTTAGCCAAATGTTACTGAGAAATGAACACCCTGAACAGACTTTGCAAGCAAGCAGGCTGGTCTGGTTTTGCATACTGGAAATTGTTTCATAGGTCTAAAATATTTTTTTGTTAAAAAATCTCATGCAGCTCTAGGAAATTGGGTCTCAGACCTTACTGGTGTACAGAACTGGAAATAATGTTTCGCAAGTCTGAAATATCTTTTGTTTCTCTTTCAGCTGCTGCTCTAGAAATCGGGTCTTGGACCTTGCCAGTGTACAGAACTGGAAATTGTTTCACAGGTCTAAAATATCTTTTGTTTCTCTGTCAGTTGATGCTCTAGGAAATTGGGTCAGACCTTGCCAGTGTACAGAACTGGAAATTGTTTCACAGGTCTGAAATATCTTTTGTTTCTCTTTCAGCTGCTTCTCTGGGAAATTGGGTCTCGGTTGCCAGTGTACAGAACTGGAAATTGTTTCACAGGTCTGAAATATCTTTTGTTTTCTTTCAGCTGCTGCTCTAGGAAATTGGGTCTCGGATCTTGCCGGTGTACAGTAAGTTACGCTCTTATTTCTATTTCTTTTTACTGTTAGACTTAGTTGTTTTTAATCAAAATAATGCCAATATACTGCTGGCTGTGAACACAATAAGCTGTAAAACCTGCTAAATACTTGACACATATAGTGCTTTAATCCATTGTAGTCTGGAAACCCCTAAAAGGGTAATTGGCAAACAGATCAGATCCAGATCCGATATCCTGCGGCCTATGATCAGGGTCTCCACTGTTTGCAAATAGTTTAGCCATTTTTTTTATCTAAGAATATCTAAATCTAGTAACCTGAGACGTACCTAAAATTAAAATTGGACTCTTCCAATATATGTTGTTGGGGAGTCTATTCAGTCTGCCGTGGGTTAACACATGATGCAATCTGCATCAATAGAGGATGATACCCCAGTCATCAGATCCTGCAAAGAACAAATATTACTTATACTTATAACAAATATCCTCAGATTGCCGCATACTGTTCCATATTCCGTGTACAAAAATTCCACTGGTGAGATAACTTGAAGCACTGATATCTGAGATTGAAATCAATTATTTTTAAAAAAAAATGTAAAAATGTATATGAGATAAAACCGTTCAAGACCGGATTCACCCATTCATCACCCATTCAAAGATGATCAAATGAAAATTGCAGTCCTCTTCTTATAAAGTATATGAATAATGTCTGACAGCAGAATGTAGCAGTGACAGCCACTTTCTGCTAAATATTCTAAGCCTTCTCTTACTGAACACAACATGCCCTGTCTTAGCAAAAAGTGTAGATCCAAATCAGTCGGCTTCTGAAGAAGCCAACTGATCTGAATCTGCACTGTTTGTCATTAAATATGTGAATTTCTATCAAAAACCCGGATCAAGTAATCTGATTGGCTGGAAATTAGAGGTGGGCATGGCATCTTAATTTATTCAGCAAGATAAGGGTTAAGGGTTTTGAATACACTTGCCTTGGTAGTTTTTCTTCCATTTGTCACAAGGAGAACTTTTTTTTTTGACTTCCTGTTTGCTTTCCTACACAGCAAGCCTCTTCTGTAAAAGGAAAGAATTTGCTCCCCTTAGGAGTAAATTCTTTCCTCTTAGAGTAGACCCTTTTTCAAAAGAGAGCAAAATCAATTTTGACATTTGCCTTTCCTGAAAATGTATCCATTCACCTTAGCCCTTGTCCTGCTGAATAAATTAAGATGCCACACCTTCTTCTAATTTTCAGCCAATCAGATAACTTGATCTGGATTGTTGCTATAAATTCACATACTTATTGGCAAACAGTGCAGATCTGGATCTACACTGTTTGCAAAGGCAGGGTATATCCAGGTTCAGCAAGACTAGGGTTAACAACAGGAGCAAGTTACTGTATTTCTAATGGAATTTAATGTTAAGGAAATTGTTCTTTTATTGAGATTAGATTTTGTTGTAATCTTTAATTTACTTCCTTGATCTGTTTTCAGAAAATCAAAGAATAAAGTTTTCTCATTTACTAAAGTGTTCTGGTAGAAATTTGATATGCTTAGTCTGAGGATGGTTGCTCAGTAAAAATTAAATGCCAGCCTGATAGATTGTTTCTTACACTCTTATCTGAACATTTAGTGGCTGAAAATTTGAAAAAAAAAAAAATAATAGAGTGGAACATACCACTTCAGTATGAGGGTGGTCGGGTGTGGCAAAGGTGTCGTGTATCTTATGTCACCGAGGCGTCCAATTGATATTGGCTTACAGTTGGGCAAGGCTTGCTATTCTTGTACCAGGTAAGGGTATAGGGGAATGTTTTTATTTCTTCTCTTTCTATCCTGTTCCTCTTTCTTCCTTGTCCCTCTCTTTCATCTCCTCTTCTATCTTTTTTCTCCCTTTCTCTGGGAGACGACACAAAATGACCCACAAGGGTTGATGTCGTTAAACCCCAATGCAATCAATCAGTCAAACCACTTCAGTATAGACACTTAAGTATTTGATTAAGAAAAAGGAAGTTGCGAAGTTCTCTATATCACAACTTACTAAACAGTACTCTCAGTGCTTTGATTTTGGGAGTGGGTTTGGGTGGAGGGTGGGGATGGGCAGGGCAACCTGTCTTAAAACTGTAAGTATACATTTTTAACTCATGGTGAGCAACTAATTCAGAGTCTTCTGGCCCTCTTGTTTGTAGCGTCAGAATTCTCTTTTTAGCTCACCTGCCGGTCTATGTGCATCGTCCCTCATGCGTCGTCCATCATCCTTTGTCCGTCTGTCAAGAATTTACTTAAAAGACATCTCCTCCTGAACCAGTGAATGGATTTTGAAATAATTTTACAGGAATATTCCTTGGGTGACCCTCTACCAAATTTGCCTAAATGGTTCCGCTCCGCTAAATAAAATGGCCGCCAGAGCTAAAAATAGAAAAACCTTTAAATGACATCTCCTCCCAGACCAATGGCCCGATTTCAAAATAATTTCACAGAAATGTTCCTCTCATGCCCCTTTACCGAAATTGCCCAAATGGTTCCGCTCTACTAAACAAAATGGCCACCAGAGCTAAAAATAGAAAAACCTTTAAACAACATCTCCTCCCATGCCAATGGCCCGATTTCAAAATAATTTCACAGAAATGTTCCTCTCATGCCCCTTTACCAAAATTGCTAAAATGGTTCTCCTCTGCAAAACAAAATGGCGACCAGAGCTAAAAATAGAAAAACCATTTTAAATGACATCTTCTGGGCCAATGGCCTAATTCCAAAATAATTTCACTGAAATGTTTCTCTAATGCCCCTTTACCAAAATTGCTAAAATGGTTTGGCTCCGCTGAACAAAATGGTCGCCAGAGCTAAAAATAGAAAAAGGGCGTAGACTGTCATGCATCTGTCAACATTACTTAACAGACATCTTCTCCTAAAACCAGTGAATGGATTTTGAAATAATTTTACAGGAATGTTCCTTGAGTGACCCTCTACCAAAATTGCAAAAATTGTTCTGCTCTGCTGAACATAATGGCCACCAGAGCTCAAAATAGAAAAACTTTTTAATGACATCTACCATGCCAGTGGCCTGATTTCAAAATAATTTCACAGAAATATTCCTAAAATGCCCCTTTACCAAAATTGCTAAAATGGTTCCACTCTACTAAACAAAATGGCCGTCAGATCTAAAAGTAGAAAAACCTTTAAACAACATCTCCTCTTAGGCCTATGACCAGATTTCATAATAATTTCACAGAAATGTTCCTCTTATGACTCTTTACCTAAATTGCTAACATGGTTCTGTTTGGCTGAACAAAATGGCCACCAGAGCTAAAAAAAAAAGGGTGCAGACTGTCATGCATTTATCAACAATTTACTTAAGAGACATCTCCTACTAAACGGACTCATGGATTTTGAAATAATTTTACAGGAATGTATTCCATGAGTGACCCTCTACCAGAATTGCTAAAATGGTCCTGCTCGGCTGAACAAAATGGCAGCCACAGCTAAAAATAGAAAAAAAATCTTTTGAAGGACATCTTATCCCAGGCTAATGGCCCGATTTCAAAATAATTTCACAGAACTGTTCCTCTAATGCCCCTTTACCAAAATTGCTAAAATGGTTCTGCTCTGCTGAACAAAATGGCCACCAGAGCTAAAAACAGAAAAACCTTTAAACAACATCTCCTCTTAGGCCTCTGACCAGATTTCAAAATAATTTCACAAAAATGTTCCTTTTATGTCCCTTTACCAAAATTGCTAAAAGATTCCCTTTGGCTTAACAAAATGGCCACCAGAGCTAAAAGTAGAAAAAGGGCGTATACTGTCATGTATCTGACAACAATTTACTTAAAAGACATCTCCTAAACGGGGTAATGGATTTTGAAATAATTTTACAGGAATGTTTCTTGAGTGTCCCTCTACCAAAATGCTAAAATGGTGCCATTCTGCTAAACAAAATGCATCTAGAGCAAAAAAAAAAAAAAAAAAAAGAATATCTCTAAAGAACATCTCCTCCTAGGCCAAGGGCCTGATTTCAAAATAATTTCACAGAAATGTTCCTCTAATATCCCTTTACCAAAATTACTAAAATGGTTCTGCTCTGCTGAACAAAATGGCCACCAGAGCTAAAAATATAAAAACCTTTAAACAACATCTCCTCCTAAGCCTATGGCCTGATTTCAAAATAATTTGGCAGAAATGTTCCTCTGATTAATTCATATTCTCCTTGAGTGCTATGATACTCAGTTGAGCGATATAGAGCCATTATGACCCTCTTGTTGTATCTTGATGAGCTGTTATGTTTTCCCAGTCTGTGTCTGTGTGTCCTTACATCTGTCATAAATAAATTTATTCAACATCATTACCAAATATATCTCAGTAAGTACAAGTCAAACGAAGTTAAGCAACGGAGATCGCGGTTAGTATCTGGATGGGTGACCGCGGTGCTTGACTTCGTAGAAGACCCGGTTTCACGCTACAAAAATATCACAAAAGCACTATTAACTCTTTGCATGCTGGGTAATTTTGCATGCTTTTTTGTCCTCTGTCATTTTTTTTTTAATTAAGCTTTTCAAAACAATCTTTCAGGAATAACATCAGTGTCAAACAGTTTGGATCCAGATTAGACTCGCCATTTTGTCGGGCCTGATCCTGGTCCAAACCATTTGCAAATGTTATCAGCAGACAACAAAAGTCGCCAATAGCAGGGAAAGAGTTTTCTCCCCTCAGAATGTCCTCTGCTGGTGTTTCCTTTAAGTGTGCCCATAAGAGATTGATATTTTACTACTCATACATGGTTTTGCAGTATTTTTGAAAAACCTAAGCACACAGTGCAATAATTCGGTTGACTACAGTATGTCCGTCTGTAGATAGATTTGTTCCTTGTAAAAGCATCATTTCAATCTATGGATTTTGTTGAAACCTTGCGTGTGCTAAGGTATTGGAAAGATCTTTATCGTATTGTTAATGGGCTAATTTCATCAATTTTTACAGTCATTATCTTAACCCTGGCCATGCTGAATAAATTAAGATGCCCAGCCCATTTCTAATTTTCAACCAGTCAGATTACTTTATCCAGGTTTTTGATATAAATTCACATACTGAATGACAAACAGTGCAGATCATCAGAAGCCAACTGATCTACACTGTTTGCAAAGACAGGGCATTACCGGTTCAGCAGGACCAGAGAACCCTTCTCTTGCTAAACACAACATGCCCAGTCTTAGCAAACAGTGTAGATCCAGATCAGTTGGCTTCTGAAGAAGCCAACTGATCGGGATCTGCACTGTTTGTCATTAAATATGTGAATTTCTATCAAAAACCAGGAATAAGTAATCTGATTGGCTGGAAATTAGAAGTGGGCATGGCACCTTAATTTATTCAGCGAGGCAAGGGTTAACAAATTTATGTAATGTATACCCCATGTCCCCATGAAAATAGTGGTATGTAGGGGTACACATCTTTAAGCAAATTTTTGGTTTTTGGTTTTTATCCCCACGCTTTTCGAAGAAAAAGCGGGGATATTGTTATACCCCCTGTCCGTACATCCGTCTGTAGTCACACCATTGCTCTTAGACCATTTAAGGTAGATTCTCCAAACTTTCACAGGCGATAGCCCTATGGATGAGGACTGAAGGAACACATTCGGAAATTTTATGTGACTCCTAGAGGCAGGGCCAGGGGGTTGTGGCCCCCTGAAGGGTCAAAAAATTTATTTTGTACAAACATAGTCATGTTGCATATCAAATTGAAGGTTATGAAGAGTAGAATATAGTGGTGCAAAAATTTTGCCCCGGGGCAAGTCTGGGATCACTAGAGGTCAAAAAGTAGGATTTTGGGTCCTTTTTTAGCTCACCTGAGCTCTGCTCAGGATGAGCTATTGTGATCACTTTTCGTCCGTCGTCCGTCCGTCCGTCCGTGCGTCCGTCCGTTCGTGCGTCCGTCCGTTAACATTTTCAAACGACTTCTCCTCTAAAACCGCTGAGCCAATTTTGCTCAAATTTCATGTGGAGCCTCCTTAGGGTGGGGGAACGAAAAATTGCTAAAATGGTCACGGTCCGTTGACCAAGATGGCCGCCACGCCCATATATGGTAAAAACCTTTAAAAATCTTCTCCTCCAGAACCGAGAATGCCTTGGGGCTGAACCTTTGCAGGAATCATCGGGGACGAGAGGTCTACCAAAATTGCTAAAAGAATTGTCGTACGTTGACGTTTGACCTTTTTACGGCAAGGTCAAGTTTGCTTCCCTATGTATTTGTATGGGAAAAACCTTCAAAAATCTTCTTCTCCAAAACCGAGCATACCTTATGGCTGAATCTTTGCATATATCTTTGGGAACATTTTTTGAGAGCTACCAAAATTGCTAAAATAATGGTCGTACATTGACATTTGACCTTTTTACGGTAAGGTCAATTTTGCTTCCTTTTGCATTTGTATGGGAAAAATGTTCAGAATTTCAAACAACTTCTCCTCTGGAGCCTCTGGGCCAATTTTGCTCAAATTTCATATGGAGCCTCCTTAGGGTGGGGGAACAAAAAATTGCTAAAATGGTTGCGGTTACTGACCAAGATGGCCGCCATGCCCATATATGGTAAAAACTTTTAAAAATCTTCTCCTTCAGAACCGAGAATGCCTTGGGGCTGAACCTTTGCAGGAATCATCGGGGACGGGAGGTCTACCAACATTGCTAAAAGAATTATCGTACGTTGACATTTGACCTTTTTACAGCAAGGTCAAGTTTGCTTCCCTGTGCATTTGTATGGGAAAAACCTTTAAAAATCTTCTTCTCCAAAACCTAGCATGCCTTATGGCTGAATCTTTGCATATATCTTCGGGAACAGGAGAGCTACCAAAATTGCTAAAATAATGGTCGTACATTGACATTTGCCCTTTTTACGTTAAGGTCAATTTTGCTTCCTTATGCATTTGTATGGGAAAAAGTGTTCAGAATTTCAAACAACTTCTCTTCTGGAGCCCCTGGGCCAATTTTGCTCAAATTTCATATGGAGCCTCCTTAGGTAGGGGGAACAAAAGATTGCTAAAATGGTCACGGTTCGTTGACCAAGATGGGCGCCATGCCCATATATGGTAAAAACCTTTATAAATCTTCTTCTCTAGAACAGAGGATGCTTTGGGGCTGAATGTTTGCATAAATCATCGGGGACAGGGGGTCTACCAAAGTTGCTAAAATAATGGTCATACATTGACATTTGACCTTTTACGGCAAGGTCAAGTTGCTTCCATATGCATTTGCATGGGGAAAAACATTTAAAATCTTATTCTCCAAAACCGAGGATGGCTTGTGGCTGAATCTTTGCATATATCATCTGGAACGGGCGGTCTACCAAAGTTGCTAAAATAATTGTCATACATTGACATTTAACCTTTTTACGGCGAGGTCAAGTTTGCTTCTGTTTGCATTTGTATGGGCCCCATACATTTGTATGGACAAAATGTTGATAATTTCAAATGGCTTTTCCTCTGAAGCCTCCGGGCCAGTGTTGCTCAAATTTTATGCAGAGCCTCCATGGGCAGGAGAATGAAAGATTGCTAAAATGGGTATGGTCCATTGATCAAAATGGCTGCCATGCCCATATATGGTAAAAACCTTTAAAAATCTTCTTCTCCATAACCAAATAAGCACTGGGTCCTAATCTTTGCAACGGGGGATAGGAGATCTACCAAAATTGCTCAAATGATGGTTCTATGTTGACATTTGACCTTTTTGCCTCCAAGGTCAAATGTGCTTCCCTATTTGTGTGGGCCATATACATTTATGTTGAAAGTATCGAAGTGACTTGTAGATCAACAGTAGTTAAAATTGTTCTGATTGGAAATCTAAGATGGCCATCATCTGGTTTATATTTATAATATTTCCCTGCCACTGTGCTGTTTACATGTATAAAATCACGATTCTTCAGAAACCACTTAGCCAATTTCCACCAAATTTCACATTGATCCTTCTGTTGAAATGTGATTGATAGTTTATTCAAATGATCATGCTCCATTGACTGTCAGGCCCATATATTCGTCTTCAAAACTAAGAACTGTTCAAATGATGATATTTTCATTAGTTGTGATGATAGGATTGGATAAATGTTGCATAACATCTGCATGTCTGCAGTGGCTATGTCACTCAGGTGAGCGAATCGTGGCCCGTTGGCCTCTTGTTTTTTAATTGTCACCCAACTCCTCTTAGGCTTTTATAGCTAGAACCTTGAAACTGTCACAGGTAATAGCCCTATGGATGAGGACAGAAAAATGCATTCAGAATTTTGATGTGACCCCTGGGAGCAGGGCCAGGGGATGTGGCCCCAAAGGGTCCAAAATTCATTTTCTACAAACATAGTCATATTGCATATCAGATCGAAGGTTATGAAGAGTAGAACACAGTGGTGCTAAAAGTTTGCCCCGGGGGCATGTCTCGGGGGTCAATAGAGGTAAAAAAGTAGGATTTTGGGTCCTTTTTTTTTATTGTCACCCAACTCCTTCAGGCTTTTTTAGCTAGAACCATGAAACTATCACAGGTAATAGCCCTATGGATTAGGACTGGAGTAACACATTCGGAATTTGGATGTGACCCCTGAGGGCAGGGCCAGGGGGGTTGTGGCCCCGAATGGTCAAAATCCATTTTGTTCAAACATAATCATGTTGCAAATCAAATCGAAGGTTATGAAGAGTAGAATACAGTGGTCCAAAAATTTTGCTCCGGGGGCATGTCTGGGGATCACTAGAGGTCAAAAAGTAGGATTTTGGGTCATATTTTTTTGATTGTCACCCAACTCCTCGTAGGTTTTTTCAGCTAGAACCTTGACACTGTCACAGGTAATAGCCCTATGAATGAGGACTGGAGGAATGCATTTGGAATTTTGATGTGCAGGGAGATATGCGATGGCGCTGGCGTGGGGATATGGGATGTCTTGCCATCGACTTGCTCTAGTTAAATCTGATTTATCTTGTTCTGTTATTTCTGTAAATCTTCTATACTGCATAACTATGTCTTAACACTTGTCTTGCTAAATAAATTATGATGCCACATCCATTTCTTACTGTCAGCCAATCAGATTGCTTTAAATCCAGATTGTTGTATCAGATATAAATTCACATACTGAAAGACAAACAGTGCAGATCCAGATCAGTTGGCTTTTTCAGAAGCCCTTGATCTGGATCTACATTGTTTTCAAAAGCAGGACATATCAGGATTCAGCAGGACTCAGACAGTCTTTACCAATACTTGGGGTAAATATGGTTCTTTCTTCAGTGTACAATGCTTCTGAAACCAGACAGTGAAAGTCCTGATCAAAGCTCTAGAGAAAAGTGCTTATCCCAGCCAAAAACATTGATTTTTTGCCACGGTATAATATCTGCATGAAAACATATGGACCATGCCAAGCGAAAATGATTCTGTTAGTGGACAGTGAAGTCCCTGATCAGAATGTGTGGATCTGCAGGCTGATGTGGGCCTTCACTGTCCACCTAAAAAAATTTACCTGAAGACATGTTTTCGCATGGCATGGTTCAAATTACAAGGATTATACCTTGTCATGCTGAATACATTAAGATGCCATGCCCATTTCTAATTGTCAGCCAGTCAGATTACTTTGTCCATACTGAATGACAAACAGTGCAGATCCAGATAGTTTAGAAGCCAACTGATCTGGATCTACACTGTTTTCAAAAGCAGGACAAGGGTTAATGTACTTAATAATCAAATTTACCTTCTGTTCTCCATATTATACAAGTTGTATAATGGAAGTGTTATGGCTTTAACATAGCCCTAGATAAAGGAGATGTCCGGATAAACATTTATTGTTTTTTTGGAGAAATACCAGTAAGAAAAATATCAATACATTAGGGTTGAAATAAAATGTCTTACTATATTTATATAGTATACAGTATTCGACCTAATTATTGCTCTGTGCGCTTAGGTTTTTCAAAATTACTGGGAAGACTTCTGGTAAAATATGTATCTGCCTACTTAGGGTACACTTTGAAAAAAAAAAGATCAGCAAAGGACTTATTTGATGAAGTTTATGCGATTTTTTTTTCCGATTTTCTTTATAACAGCTACGTTGTGGGTACTCATTCAAATTTCAGTTCAAAGTCAATGCAATTCAAATGGGTACACTCAACATATGACTTTTTAAGGAAGTAGACAAAAAGTACACTGGCTGTAATCTGAAGACTACAGAATTGCTTGACTGTGTGCTTATAGGGGTATGTGCAGTAATTAGGTCAAATACGAGAGTTTATATTTTCTGGTCCTTTGCCATCATTGAGCCCGTATTGATATATTTAGAAATCAGGGCCCAGTTGTTCAAAGCATCGTTAGCTTAACAAGCTCGTTAAGGGCCATTTTGTTAACTAATTTAGCGGATTCAATATACAATTTTCTGACATTTTTTGCTAAAATTATGTGAGTAGCTTTTGCACTGCAAAAGCTACTCACATTTTTTCAGCAAAAAATTTCAGCATATTTGCGTATCACTCGATGTAAATTTTAACGAATCGTTAACTAACGACATCGTTAGTTTCGAACAACTGGGCCCTGTATGAAAGTTGCTGATAAGACCTAACTGACCAAACAAGGTAGTCTGGCCCAGGAGCTTGACTCTTCAGCTGATTTTAGTTTTATGAATATGTTCATTGTTCTTAAGGGACAAATCTATCTAGAATCTACCCAGTCAGCATTCTACGTAAATCTATATCGGGCCCTCATCGGCCCGTCAGGGTAGCTGACGGGCTGATGATGGCCCGATGTAGATTTACGTAGAATGCTAGCTGGGTATTTATCTAAAGCATGCAATGCGTTTAGAAGTATGCATTTCATGTAGGTATGTGATATAATGCATGGCACCTGATTAATGTTAGTAAGTTATTTCCATGTAATATGTACACATACTTCCTAAAGTGCCAAGCAAAATTATAGCGGCTGAATCTGATCTTCTAGCAGATGATTCGCATCAGTCAAGCCTTATTCTTTGAAAAATAATAATAATAAAAAAATATTTCAAAATGTCTATTGTAGATCTTGTTGGTGTTTTAAGGGTTAGCAGCAACTAAACATGGTTCAGAACATTAATACTTTGCATGCTTGGTAAATATTTCAGCAGATGACAGTTTGAAATATATTTTATAATTTTTCCTAGAAAATAGGATTTGACATTTCATGCAAATTGTCTTCTAAGGAGACAATTTCTATGACAGGTTAGATCCTATTTTCAAGGAAAATTTAGAAAAATATTTCAAAATGTCATCTGCTGAATTTTTTACCCAGCATGCAAAGTGAAAAATGCTTCCGACATGCGTTACAGTTATTGATAAACTAGCCCTTCAAGTGCTAAGCAAAATTTGTAGCAGACGACATTTTAATTTTTTTCATTTTTTTGTTTTTATTTGTTCAGAGAAAATAAGTTTAACATTTCATATGTATCATCTGCTTGGCAGATGATTCACATAAACTGTCAAGACTTGTTTTCTTTAAAAAAACAAAAATCAAAATGCGCTCTGCTGCAGTTGTGTTGGCACTTTAGAGGTTTAAAATAAGTTTTCAGGCAATAAGATTGCATGATAATGAAATCCATATAGTGATTTCTTTGTTTCAAAACCTATCGGTTTCAACATTTAAATTGTCAGTTATAACAGGAACAGATGACATTCTGAATTTTGGTTTTGGAACAGGCATGACATTTCATGTGAATTGTCTGCTGTGCAGACAATTCACAGGAAATGTCAAGCCTTATTTTCTCAGAAATGAAGAAAATTAGATTGTTGTCTGGGTGCTGCAATGGTTAAATAGAAAGTCTAATGAGAAAGAAAGTTGACAAAATATATTTACCCTAAATATTGGTACATAAGATTTGACAGATCCTGTTTGCTAGGAAAAATAAAAAAAAAATCATTAGTTTGTCATCTGCTGACTGCCCATAGAGTGGTGAGTGTTAAATTTGAATGATTCAATTTTATTTCCTGTTGATGTGTCTAAAAAGTCCTGAATGAGTGGCAAACAGTGTAGATCCTGATCAGCTGCTGCATTTTGAGGTATGTCTGCAATACTTAGGGTTATTACGGTATCACCAAAATGATTTCATCAACACTTCATTGCTGCTGGTTATTGATGCTTCAACTTCATTAGTACCCTGAGAATTGTAAAAAGGCATAAAAAACAATTAAAAAAGCCATTAGGTATTCTAAACTTTTACCACTCTCTGGGTGAATTCAGCAGACGGCAAAGTGATGATATATTTCTTTTTTTTTTTTCCAGAAAATATGCTTTGACATTTCAAGCAAATTGTCTCCTTAGGAAATTGAGGAGACAATTTGCATGAGATTTCAAAGCATATTTTCTGGGAAAAATAAAAAATGAAAAGAAAAGCCTTTTTTTCTTTGAAAAATAAAAAAAAAAAAAAATAATTTTACAATGTTGTCTGCTGTAGTTGTGATTGGCACTTTAACCCATTGTAGTCGGGAGACCCATAAAAGGGTAATTGGCAAACAGTGCAGACCCAGATCAGATGCCCCAGAATGTGGGGTCTGATCAGGGTCTCCACTATTTGCAAATAGTTTAGCCATTTTTCTCTAGGAATATGTAAATCTCATAGCCAGACATACCTAAAATTGAAATTGGACTTTTCCAATATATAGTGTGGGAGAGTCTATTCAGTATACAATGGGTTAAGGTTAAGATGTTTTTCATATTTTCCCCAGAGAAATAAATTCAGTAGTCCTATAGGATGGGAAAATTTAATAATACCAGCATTATATCGAAGTGTGCAGTGCCAAGCTATATTTTATGGCCTCCACAAAAGCACTGAATGACAGCTGTTGTGTTCACAAAATAATCGGAAAGGTCTGGGTTTTTTTTGAAATACAGAACAAAAGAGAAAAAGGCAGACTCAGCTTGACTGAGTCTGTTTGTTTGTGTTGAGGTTTTACGGCCAGTCAACCGAATGGGGTCATGGCTAGCATGGTGACAGTTTACACTTTAACTGTGCAGGCTTAAAGTCCTCTAAGTGGTTAACCAGTTTTGTGCACCTTCTTTTGCAAGAAACTGACATCCGCCCTTCTTGAACTGATCAGCAGAAGGAAGTGAATGAATGTAGAAAATATTTCATGGTCAATCTCCACGAAAGAATGTTGCCAACCCAATGGTAGTTGAACCCGCAACCTCCTGGTAACCAGTCGGATGTGTATCCAACTGAGCCACCGAGGCCGGCTGACTGAGTCTGTTCATGAGGAATAATGGAAAGAAAAGTGTAACATTCCTAATGCCTCTAACAGCACTTTAAGTGGAACTCTTATTTTCACATGCAGTTTCTTAACCAGGGCCCAGTTGTTCAAAGCGTTGTTAGCTTAACGAGCTCATTAAGGGTTGTTTCGTTAACTGTTTTAGCGGATTCAATATACAATATTCTGATATGTTTTGCTGAAAAAATGT
Source organism: Anodontia alba (assembly GCA_964016985.1). Lineage (NCBI taxonomy): Eukaryota > Metazoa > Mollusca > Bivalvia > Lucinida > Lucinidae > Anodontia > Anodontia alba. The sequence continues at coordinate 75,756,489 of OZ024825.1, forward strand.
GAGTAGCTTTTGCAGTGCAAAAGCTATTGCAGTGCAAAAGCTACTCACATTTTTTCAGCAAAAAATTTCAGCATATTTGCATATCACTCGATGTAAATTTTAATGAATCGTTAACTAATGATGTTGTTAGCTTTGAACAACTGGGCCCAGCATGCTAAGCATTAGTACCCTGTACTGTAGGCAAAATGAAACTAAAATAAGTCATATTTCTTATTTTCTGCAGACAATAATAACTTGACATTTCTTTCAGATTAGCTCCAGATGACATATTAACACATAGCATGCCAGGAACAAATTCAGCAGATGACATTTTGAAATATTTTTTTCTTATTTTTCCCCAAAAATAAGAAATAGCATTTCATGCAAATTGTCTCTTAAGGATTTTCCCCTGCAAATAGTGATGACATCTCATGCAAATTGTCTCCTATGGATTTGTGTCCCTGAAAATAGGTATGACATTTCATGCAAATTGTCTCCTTAGGAGACAGGTTATTTTCAAATGCCAAAGTGTATTTTCTGGGAAAAATAAAACAAAAAATGTTATCTGTTTGTTGTCAGCTGAAGTTGCCCAGAGAGTGATATAGATTAGCTCACTGTAGTCTGGAGACCCGTAAGAGGGTAATTGGCAAACAGTGCAGACCCAGATCAGACACCACAGAACATAGCATCTGATGAGGGTCTCCACTGTTTGCAAATAGTTTAGCCATTTTTCTCTAGGAATATGTAAATCTCATAGCCAGATGTACCTAAAATTGAAATTGGACTCTTCCAATATATAGTGTGGGAGAGTCTATTCAGTATACAATGGGTTAGATGGCATCTGCTTAGATATTTAACACTTAACATCCTATGGGCAGATTCAGCAGATGACAAACTGATAATATTTTGCTTATTTTTCCTAGAAAATAAGATCTGACACTTCATGCAAATTGACTTCTTAGGAGATATGTCAAATCCTATTTTCTAGGAAAAATAAGAAAAATATTTCAAAATGTTATCTGCTGAAATTATTACCCAACATGCAAAGTGTTAATACTGTATAAAAGCACAAGATTAACCCATTGCATACTGAATAGACTCTCCCACACAATATATTGGAAGAGTCCAATTTCAATTTACGGCTATGAGATCTACATATTCCTAGAGAAAAATGGCTAAACTATTTGCAAACAGTGGAGTCTCTGATCAGACGCCGCATTCTGTGGTGTCTGATCTGGGTCTGCACTGTTTGCCAATTACCCTTTTACGGGTCTACCGACTACAATGGGTTAAAAGCTTCACACCAACTTAACCTTATTTCATAAACCACAAGTAATCAGAATGGAAGCAATAATACTCCTTATTACATGTATTTTTATTGATGTATATAAGCTCTGTTCATCTGTCATATTTACAGTAATAAACATTAAGTATTGGGACAGATAGGCCATTGCAAACAGTGTAGACACAGATCAGACCCTGCAGAACACTGCATCTGATCAGGATCTACACTGTTTGCCATACATACAGCAATATTTTAGACACATCAAGAGGTACTAGAATGGACTAGTTCAAATTTTAGGACAAGTATGGTAAGTAGACAAGGTGTCCCAATGCTTATGGTAGATATGTTAGTTCTTAAGAAATTGGATTTTTATTTTTTTACTTTATCTAGGATCAAACAAGAGGAAAATAAATAGGAGAGCACAGTAAACCATTACAAAATGAAACATTGAATGATTGGAAGACTAAGAATTTTCATCAGAAAGATCAATTTCACAAAATGATATTTCCTATTACAGCTCAGTTTATTACATTTAAAAGTTGAACAGTTTGTATGGAGTGAAGTCTCAAGCCCTGATTCCACAAAAAAGTAATAATCTTTCACCAGAAGTTTGTTTTGTGTTTCCTACTTCAGACTAGTTAATTGCATTGAGAAGTTGAGCAGTTTGCATGGTGTGAACTTGTGAAGGCTCCTGCAGAACCCCACAACAAATAGATAATCTTTCACTAGAACTTTGTTTTCATTCCTTATTACAGATCGGTTCATTACACTAATAATATGAGGCACTGATTCCACAACAAGTTGACAAGCTTTCACAAGAGCATTGTTTGTTTCCTTTTAAAATTCACATAGCTCTAGTTAAGGCACATTTTTCAGTCCAAAAGTATTTATATTTTTCTTATTCCCCACAAAAACATATGTTGTGGGTACTCATTAGAAGCGCCTCGGTGAGGCACTTCTAATGAATACCCACAAGATATGTTTTCATGGAGAAATAAGAAAAATATTAACCTGATACCCACTCTTATCTAGGCCTATGTTTCAGTTCATTACATTGAGAAGTCGAGCAGTTTGGTGTAAAGGCTTCTATTCTAACTCCACAACAAATTGATAACCTTCCACAAGAACTTCCTTTGTCTTTTATACTATAGATCAGTTCATTACATTGAGAAGTTAAGTAGTTTGTTTGGTGTGAAGGCTCCTGCCCTAACTCCACAACAATTTAATAATTTTCCTCAAGAACTTTGTTTTTGTTTCCTATTACAGATCAGTTCATTACATTGAGAAGTTGAGTGGTTTGGTATGGAGGCTTTTGCCCTAACTTCACAACAAGTTTAACCCTTCACTAGAACTTTGTTTTTGTTTCCTATTACAGATCAGTACATTACATTGAAAAGTTGGGCAATTTGTATAGTGTGAAGGCTCCTGCTATAACTCCACAACAAAATGATAATCTTCCACTAGAACTTTGTTCTTGTTTCCTATTACAGATCAGTTCATTACATTGAGAAGTTGAGTAGTTTGTATAGTGTGAAAGCTCCTGCTATAATCCACAACAAAATGATAATCTTCCACTAGCACTTTGTTCTTGCACTAGAACTTTGTTTTTGTTTCCTATTACAGATCAGTTCATTACATTGAGAAGTTGAGCGGTTTGGTGTGGAGGCTTTTGCCCTAACTTCACAACAAGTTTAACCCTTCACTAGAACTTTGTTTTTGTTTCCTGTTACAGATCAGTACATTACATTGAAAAGTTGGGCAATTTGTATAGTGAAGGCTCCTGCTATAACTCCACAACAAAATGATAATCTTCCACTAGAACTTTGTTCTTGTTTCCTATTACAGATCAGTTCATTACATTGAGAAGTTGAGCAGTTTATATAGTGTGAAAGCTCCTGCTGTAACTCCACAACAAAATGATAATCTTCCCCTAGAACTTGGTTTCTGTTTCCTATTACAGATCAGTTCATTACATTGAGAAGTTGAGCAGTTTGTATGGTGTGAAGGCTCCTGCTCTAACTCCACAACAAGTGGATATGTCTTCAACTAGATGGGCATCTAATATGGTATGTAAATTCATAAAATGAGCAACATCACATTAAAGGAAATTGATACACTTTTAAGGAGGGAGGTAATTTTTTCCCAAATTATTCTGCAATGCACTGGTGGATGAAAATTGATACCCTGAAGAAAATGAGGGAGGAAACCTTTCCCAGATTATTCTGCAAGGGCACTGGTCGACGAGAAATGATACCTTGACAAAAAAATGATAACTGGTATCAATAATTTTTTTATTTTCATACATTACATATTAAAAATGATTCCAGGTATCATTTTTTATACATCAGCTACAAAAATGGTACTGGGTTTTTAGAGTTGCAATTTTGGAATGTTCCCCACCTAAATACAGACAATGACCAGGGCCTATGATTCTCGTTCGTCTGTCATTACTGACAATGACCAGTCCTAATCAACTGTGTGATGTGCTATTATTTGTGTGTTCTAAGATGGCTGATGAGACCAATCTTAGCTCTAAACTGCCTGTTGCAGATAGAACAAGAGAGGTCTGAGGAAGAAAGCTCTGTTGGTGATGCCTTAGCTCTGGCTTTCCTCTGTGCACGTTTCTGCTCGGCTTTGCTGATTCTTTTTGCTTCGTATTCACCAGCTCCCCTTTTTATGAGGCCTCACCACTTTGTGCGATCCTGTGCAATCTGTTCCCATGACTCTGTTGGTATGTTGAAGTCTTTAAGGGAGGCTTTGAGGGTGTCCTTGTATCGCTTCTTCTGACCACCATGGGAGCATTTTCGTACTTGAAGTACTCCATAGAGGATTTTCTTTGGCAAACGTTCATCAGGCATTCTGGTAACATGGCCTGTCCATCTTAACTGTCCCAATTTCAGAAGAGTATGTACACTCTGCATCCCTGCCCTTTTCAGGACTTCTGTGTCTGGAATCCTGTCTTGCCACTTGATCCTATGATTACAATACAATCTTAAGGTCCTCCTTAACTTGATAATGTCCCCAAATCTGATGAAAAGTGGGTTTCGTGTTCTCAGATAGGCAATGAGGCAATCCATCACCATGCACCAGTTTTGCAGACATAAGCGTGTTTGCACAGGCTAATTTGAATTTGTTCCGTTGACACCCAGTTTTAATGACATAAACGTAAACTTCATTGCTGTGTAAGAAGAGACTTAATAAAATCTGAGTCTCCAGTTTTTGTTAACCCTTGTCCTGCTGAACCCGGATATACCCTACCTTTGCAAACAGTGTAGATCCAGATCAGTTGGCTTCTGAAGAAGCCAACTGATCTCAGTTATATGCGTGTTCTTTGTTACCAAAAGCAACCTTTTAAATTTTTTATTTTACTTCACTGCAGCTTGCGTTTATTGTCATATGGCAGCTGTAATAAGTCTCCCCCTATTTCACCATAGTACAGATTATATTAATTTCTTTTGTGATCATTCAGCCCATTCTGGTTACAGTAAATGTCCTAAAATTTCGAACACTTTATTTCATACTATTTTGGCCTAAATTTTGCTTTTTATGCAGTTGTTTCTTAACATACTTAGTGGAATGTCAAACAGTGTAGACCCTGATCAGACTGCTCCTTCAGGAGCAGTCTGATCTGAGTCTGCACTGTTTACATATGTCATTTTGTCAGAGACTTTGGTGTTTGAAATTTTAGAACATTTACCGTACCTTGAAAATCGAATACCACAGTGCTAAGAGATGTATACAGTGTCATAAACTTCATTAGTTATATGAAGAGACATAAACCTCACCCCCCCCCCCCGCCACGCAGCCCCGGTAGTCAAATGGAGTCTCTGGTTTTCATTCTTTTGTGTGTTCTTTGTTTCAAAAGGCAACCTTTTAGAATTGTATTCACTTCATTGCTCAAATTATATAACATTCAACAATTTAAACTTATATATAGAACAATGAATATGAACAGATAATACCTATTTTTTTACCTAACATGGACCCTTGGAATAATGTACACAAACCTTAGTCTCTTGACTGTATTCACAATCAGTTGACCACTCACTGCCTATGTCAAGGTAAGGAACGGTCACTTAAATTTATTACAAGAAGGTCTAACACAAAATGGCGAAGAGTACACAAAACACAGGGTAGGTGCTTACTTTGTCAAATTAATATAACCTATATTCATCATATATACAGTCAACGCTCATTATCTCAAAGTCCATGAGACTCTCTGAAACACTTTGAGATATCCTTATCTCGACATATCAGATTCGCAGAATTGAGAAAAACAATAAATAGCACAACCACATTTAACAAATATGTAATTTGACTCCTGAAGTTAGAGATATATTGAAAATATTGTGGAAAAGAGGAGAAATTGCTCCTTAGGAGCAATTTCTCCTCTTTTCCACAATATTTTGTTACCTGTTGTTAGATTTCCGTGTTAAAACGGTGACCAGATTTTCACTTTGAGATAAGCGGTTAATCGAAATCAGCGATCGAGGTCGAGATAAAGAGAGTCGACTGTAAAAAGAAAACAAATGAGAAAGTCAGTACGAATATTAAGAACAAATTACCATGAGCAGTTTTCCATATATACCCAGTATCATTTTTAGTATGTATTGTATGAAAAGTGATACTGGTATATTTTTTTGTCGGGGTATCATTTTTCATTGTATCAAGGCACTTCTAATGTGTATCCACAGCATCTGTTCTTATAGAGAAGTAAGAATAATGATACCCTTTAATATATAAACCATAGCATTTAACCATATGATATGAGAAATGATGAAGATTTTGATATCAAATACATGAAGACTGATATACAGTAAAAAGCTTGCAAGAAGTAATAAAGAAATTGAAAATTGAGAATCTGGTTTAAAGCTGCAAAATTTTGAAATTTCATCTGATAATATTAACCTGTACACACACGTTTTCACTATATATTATAGGGCAATATGGGGGCAAACTTAGATTTGTTAACAAAATAATTTCTCTTTTACTTTCTGAACTAATTTCCATAAAATGCATCTTTTTATATTTGCAATTACTGTAAAATACTGTAAGCAAGAATCTGACATCAAAATTCTCCACAACATTAATCTTAACTAATTTCTGACATGAATGTCTATTGCTTTCTTTTGTTAGATGAAAATATTCATTTTGTTTTTCATTGTCGTCCAACATTGGAGGCAGGAACTATAGCAGTGACCCTCATCTGTCCAATATGCATCTTTTCCAGATCTTGTGTCCATAACTCCTCCATCAGCTTTTACTGGATTCTTTTGAAATTTTGCCTACCGTATTTGACCTAATTACCTTACTGTGCACTTAGGTTTTTCAAAATTACTTGAAAAATCTTACAGTAAAATATCCACCTAATAGAGGCACATTTTAACCCTTGTCATGCTGAATAAATTAAGATGCCATGCCCCCTTCTAATTTCCAGCCAATCAGATTTCTTGATCCAGGTTTTTGATAGAAATTCACATATTTAATGACAAACAGTGCAGATCCAGATCAGTTGGCCTCTTCAGAAGCCAACTGATCTGGATCTACACTGTTTGCTAAGACAGGGCATGTCGTGCTTAGCAAGAGACGGGTTAAAGAAAGATCAGCAGAGGTCTTCATGAGGGGATTAGTTAGTGTGTGATGCTAATGTGATAAATATATTCTTTATAAAAACATATATTGTGGGTACTCATTTGAATTGCCTCAACTTATAAAGGCAGTTCAAATGAGTACCGACAATATATGCTTTTACGTATAAGGTAGATAAAAGTACTCGGGCTATAATCTGACGGCTACAAAATCACTTGACTATGGTTATTAGGGATATATGCAGTAATTAGCCCAGTACGGTATTTTCGTCCTTTGATGTAAAGATGTACCTTTAATTTTGGAGAGTTTTATTGTGTTTTGTTTCTGTTTAGGGTAAAGCTATTGGTGTGAGTATAGGCTGTATAATCGGCATGTTTCCGCTGCTGTTTTACCGTGATCCGAAGGAAGTAAATGAAGAGGAGAAACCCAGTTAACCCCTGTGGAATGTGTAGAACAAGAGTTGCCACCCCTTCAGCTTCATGCTATTGACCAGGATTTGGTCTGCATTAATGCCTTTACCCTAAGTATTCGGACAGAGACAGACAGGCCTGAGCACGCAGAGTTAAGCGTGGACGCAACATCTGATTAGTGGTTGCACTGTTTGCGCTCATCCAGCAGGTTCAGTAAAATGGATTTTTTTAAAATTTAGGAGAAGTATGGTAGGGAAATAAGATGTCCAAATACTTAGGATAAATATTTGTGATGGCTAGATGGCTAGTACAGTCAGATGACTTGTTAAAAATTGGTAAAAAATATGGTATTCCGTAATAACCATTATCAGTCTCTGGGCAGATTTATATGATGGCAAATTGATGGTATTTTTATTATTTTTCCCTGAAAATAAGTATTGATATTTCATGCAAATTGTCTCAATCAAGGAGCACAAGGACAGAGCAATTTTTTTTCTATAGAGCAGGATAGATTGCATTTAGAAGAAGACACATAGTGAAGTAAACTATCTGGAACTACGCTGTTCCAGTAGTGTGCAACCTGTGCATCATTATGTTAATTTAAACCTTGGCCTGCTGAATAAATTAACATGCCACACCCACTTCTAATTTTCAGCCAATCAGATTATTTGATCCAGGTTGTTGATACAAATTCACATACTTAATGGCAAACAGTGCAGATCCAGATCAGTTGGCTTCTTCAGAAGCCAACTGATCTGGATCTACACTGTTTGCAAAGGCAGGGTATATCTGGGTTCAGCAGGACAAGGGTTAACACATCTATGTACATGTAATGTATATCTTGTGTTTACCCATTCCTCCACAATAGTATAAGTATGAATTTTATTTTTGTGAATTGTGTCGATGTGTAAACATTTCTGGGAAAAATAAGAAAAATATTTCAGATTGTTGTCTACAGAAATTTTTACCCAGCATGCTAAGCATTAAGATGGCATCAACCCAGTCTGATGAGAGTCTATGGTTTTACGTCTGTATAGTTGATGTCTTTAGAGTAGCAAATTTGTAACAGGATAGTGTACAGATATCTCTAGATGGGAATCTTTTTCTTTCTTTGTCTGAAAAACTGTCGGATGAATGGCAAACAGTGTCGACCTTGATCAGATGCTGCATCCTATGGCATCTGATCTGGCTCTATGCTGTTTGCTCAGGCCTGTCTGTCCCAATACTTACAATTATTAATGCTTAGCATGCTGGGTGAAAATTCCAGCAGATGACATTTTGAAATATTTTTTTTTTTATTTTTCCTAGAAAATAGGCTTTGGCATTTCATGCAAATGGTCTCCTAGGGAGACAATTGGCATGAAGTGCCTAGCCCTTTTTCTGGTAAAAAATAAGAAAAAAATATTGTCAATTTGTTAACCGCTGAATTTGCCCAGAGAGTGGTTAAGGTTAAGATACTGTATTTACCATAAGTATTTTGACAGACAGATCTGAGCTTACAGTGTAGACCCAGATGAGACACCGCAGAATGCGGCGTCTCATCAGGGTCTACACTGTTTGCCATTCAACCAGCAATGTTTAGACATAACATCAGGCAGTAAATTGTACTTGTTCAAATTTTAGAACAAGTATGGTAAGGAGTTGAGGTGTCTGAATACTTAGAGTTAATATGGTATGTATCAGTATTATCGATAGACAGACTACGTAGCACCAGAAAATGAGTGAAATCATATACAGTCGAACTTCGTTATCTCGAACTCGCTTATTTCGAATTACCGCTTATCTCGGAAGTGAAATCTAGTCCCTGTTTTAACATGAAACTATGACAACAGGTAACAAAATAATGTGGAAAAGAGGAGAAATTGCTCCTAAGGAGCAATTTCTCCTCTTTTCCACATTATTTTATATATATACATGTATTTCTAACTTCAGGAGTCAAATTACATATCCATTTGTTAAATGTGGTTGTTCAATTTATTGTTTTCCTCACTCTCTCAACTCTGATATGTCGAGGTACAGATATCTCGAAGTGTTTCAGTGAGTCCCTTTGAATTTGAGATAACGAGGGTCGACTGTACATATATAAAGGAGCTTGAAACCATACACGAGTATGGATCAGCCAGGGCAGCTGCTCAGTCTGATCAGGACCTTTGCTATTCACTGTAACATGTATTGATGAAAAAGGAAGGCTGTGAGGAGACTGCAGATCTGTACAGGCTGATCTGGGCATTTTGCTCCCCCACATAAGGGCAGCATATACCACTTACTGGGGAGAAAACTGTCTGAATTCTTTTTACCTCCCTTCTGAAAAGGGTCTACTCTAAAAGGAAAAAATTTGCTCCCAGAGGGAGCAAATTCTTTCTATTAGAGTAGATTCCCTTTTAGAAGGGGCTTGGTGTGCAGGGAAGCAAACAGGGAGTCACAAAAGTGTTCAGGGGACAGCATACTACTGGCAGATGTTCTGTCATTTTAACAAGGGAGATAACTTGTCACTTCCTGTTTAGTTTCCTACACACCAGACTTGTTCTGGAAAGGGGTCCACTCTAAAAAGAAATAATTTGCTCCCAAAGAGAGTTCCCCTTGGAAACAAATCCTTTTTAGAGTGGACCCCTTTTCAGAAGGTAGGCAAAAACAATTTTGATAGTTACCTCCCCTGAAAGCGTATCCAAACCTCTTATCCCACCTTCAGACCAGTTGCATAGTTCTGCTTTCAACATCCTTCAGAAAGACATTTTTCATTCGGCGTTTTATTTTAAATGAAAATTTGATTTGTGATTGGCAATATCTTATCAGAAACCAGTTGTCGTTTCTGTTTCTGTGCTTTTTTTTAAAAAAATATTTACTGCAAAATTATTTTTATGACCAAAATGGGTCTGACCTACGCAATTTCTGTAGTAAATTGGATTTTTTGATTTTTTTTTATTGAAAAATATTTTTTGCTTTTCTTCACTGATTTTAAATTTTTGATGTTGGTAACAATATTGTGAAGTGTCAGAAATTTTGAATGAGTGAAACTTGTTGAAAACCTGAATCCAAACTACCTACCCTATCTATTTTTGCATATTTTGCAGCCAGTTTTACTGTAGGAAAATATGAAAGTATTCAAATTTTTTAAAACCAATGACTACAATAAAAGATTGTGTGCATAGTTAGTTATGACAAATGGTTTTGAATTTAATCATGCTAAAAGTTTGCAAACTTATTTCTTCTGTGTAAAGCACTACTGGTAGGCAAAAAAAGGACTTTCTGAAAGATGTCAAAAGGAGAATAGATAGGTGATAACTGAGGAGGGTAATTGTGGACAATTTTTGGGTCGATTGTTTACAGTCAAGCCATAGTATACATACATTAAAATTTCCTCAAGGTTGTTGTCCACATGATTATCATTGACCAACAAATTCAGACCACACGTTTGTACGAAATCCTGGTAACAGTAACTTATAGCTGCACTATTTTTTTTGTCAGTGTGACGTCAGAGTGCCGTGTAAAGGGGGTTATTTGTAAAACCTGGACTGGGACATTGGCAAACAGTGCAGACCCAGATCAGATGCTGCAGAATGCGACATCTGATCAGGGTCTGCACTGTTAGCTCAAATTACAGGAAGTTAAGAGTTAAATGAAACAGTCTTATGTGGACCCCAAAAGTGTCTTATCCAAACAAAAATTTTATAGATTATAAAAGAATGACTATTTTTGGTTATTTTTCTATATAATCTACATGTTTTTGTTTTGATACAACACAGTTGTTTAGCTCACATGGTTTTTGCTTTGGATCCCTGCATAAGTGTTAACCCTTGTCCTGCTGAACCCGGATATGCCCTGTCTTTGCAAACATTGTAGATCCAGATCAGTTGGCTTCTAAAGAAGCCAACTGATCTAAATCTGCAATGCTTGTCGTTAAGTATGCTAATTTGTATCTACAACCTAGATCAAACAATCTGATTGGCTAAAAATTAGAAATTTGTATCCACAACCTGGATCAAGCAATCTGATTGGCTAAAATTAGAAATGGGTCTGGCATTTTAATTTATTCAGCATGACAAGAGTTAAAATGAGGTTGTAGTGTACGGTAAATGTCCTAAAAATTCGAACACCAAAGTTTCTGATAAAATGACATATGCAAACAGTGCAGACCCAGATCAGACTGCTCCTGAAGGAGCAGTCTGATCAGGGTCTACACTGTTTGCCATTCCACTAAGTATTTTAAGAAATAAGTGCATAAGAAGCATAATTTAGGCCAGAATAGTAGAGAATAAAGTGTTCGAAATTTTAGGACATTTACCGTAATTCTATGTATAAAGTGGGCAATAACGGCTCTGATCAGACTGCACAGGCTTTTCTTGGCCTTCATTGCCTGCCTATGCAATATAGGCTTTTTTCTCATGTTCAACTTATTCTCATGTGCAACTTATTCTCATGTGCAACTTATTAAATGTCGATTTTATACCTCTGTAGATATACTGTGCAATATTTAATTGTATAGTTTATATATAATTCGAGTCAGTGCATGAGAAAACATTCAATAAAACTTTTGCGACCAGGGAAGACTCAGATCAGCCTGCACATCCGTGCAGTCTGATCAGAGTCTTCACTGATTGCATGTACCTTCTACAGCCCCCAGGCTATCCAAAAGGGATGAACGAGAACCCTTGCCATACTGGGTGGATGTACAGGTTGATCTGAGTCTTTGCTGGTCATATAGGCCTTATTGTAGGTTTTGTTGTGCGCTGGCTCATTCGTTTTTAACTTTGTTGTTGTTGTTAAACTAGGACTTTGAAGCATCCTGGTGGTGGTGGTGAGTGCTCCGGACTTGGGATCACAAGGTCCCAGGTTAGAATCACACTTGGGGAAGAATGCATTTCATGACTGTACGGGGAAGAATTCATTTCATGACTGTACTGTGCGTTCATTATCACCCTTCCGTCATCTCAATATGACTTAAATCATCATCATAAACTAGGACTTTTTTTTTAATGTTTTTAGAAATTGTCTACATTTTGATACAAGTGTCCGACAATGTTACAAAATGTTTCTTCATCAAAAATTGAGCCTCTCCATAACCAAAAGGACCTTATGACATGTGTAATCAGCACAACCTCAGATCACCTGCTAATCCATGCAGTTTGATCAATCTACACTGCTCAGTAACATAATTTGTATGTTTCAAAGATTCTGTTAAAGAATGGTTTATAATCTGATCTCTGGGCAGATATGCAGGCTAATTTGTGTCTATACTGAACATATATGTCTCATCAGATCAATTTCCACGCAGAGGTGTTCAGTTTAAGCATGCCTCTGGAACAATTCCTACACAATATCATCATCACGAAAACATGCCTATATAATTTTGATTCCCTTAAACCCCATTTTTGTATTGTAAAACTTGGGTTTTACAGGGGTATACATTATTTTTCTTACTTCAGCTCAAAAACGTAGATTGTGGGTACTTGTTAGAACTGCCTCGCTGAGGCAGTTCTAACAAGTACCCACAATCTATGTTTTGAGCAGAAATATGAAAAATATCAGAGTTTTTTATCTGAAAATTTTCAGTTTTTGGAGGTGAAATGTATTTTCGTAATGATTTTGTGAATTCATAGCTACAGATAAGACACTTGTTGTGGGTACTCATTAGAAATGCCTCTTGTGCAAATTCAGGCCATTTTGCATATTGGTAATTAGCAGAATCTGATCAGAGCCATGTGATGTTACATTCTACAGTATCCAATGAGTCTGTTATTGGACAGTGGATGTCCAACCCTGAGGTTGAAATTTGTCCTGCTCATAAATTCTAAAATTACTAACAATTGCAAACTCTTTCTTGCTAAACAAAGCTGAGCATGAAAATTTTTCTGCTAATAAATATGAAAATGCCAGCTTTTGTTGGCATTTTCATATTTAGTAGCAGAGAAAATTTCATGCTCAGTCGAGTTGAGCATGAAAATAGATTTATAACCTCGGGGCCGGATCAGAGCTGTTGTGACAGTACATTCTACAGTATCCAATGATTCTGTTAGTGGACAGTGGATGTCCTGGCCCTGAGGTTATAAACTTTTTTCATGCTCAAATGAGCTGAGCATGAAATTTGTCCTGCTCATAAATTCTAAAATTACGAAGAATTGCAAACTCTTTCCTGCTAAACATAGTATGAAAATGCCAACTATTGTTGGCATTTTCATATTTAGTAGCAGAGAAATTTTCATGCTCAGCTGAGTTGAGCATGAAAATAGTTTTATAACCTCGGGGCCGGATCAGAGCTGTTGTGATGGTACATTCTACAGTATCCAATGATTCTGTTAGTGGACAGTGGATGTCCTGGCCCTGAGGTTATAAAACTTTTTTCATGCTCAAATGAGCTGAGCATGAAATTTGTCCTGCTCATAAATTCTAATATTATGAAGAATTGCAAACTCTTTCCTGCTAAACATAGCTAAGCATGAAAACTTCTCTGCTAATTAATATGAAAATGCCAACTATTGTTGGCATTTTCATATCTGTTAGCAGAGAAATTTTCATGCTCAGCTGAGTTGAGCATGAAAAATGTTTTTTAACCTTGTGTCCTGATTAGACTGCATGGTTGCACCGTTTGCTATGGGCCTGCAATGAGTGCATAAGCAAGCACCTTTTTGACTGATGCACATACATGCCATACCTCACACTGTGAGACAAAATCTCACAGAATTTTGGCCCTTCTGGACCCCATTTCCCATAAGATTTTCAATTCTCACAGAAATTTCATACCATTTAATAAGTTATTTTTTGAAGAACTAGAAAAAAAATCACACATTAGCATGGCAATCCCAAGCTTAATTCATTAAAATAATGGCTTTTAACTTACTTATGTAAGCTTGAAAGTGATTTTCATAAAAATCTCACAGAATTTCATCAAATCTCCCCTGAAGATTCGCAAAATCTCACAGATTTCTGTCAACAGCTAATGGCATGTATGGATGCATCCCAACCCTTGCATTCCTTTCTTCACCACAGAGGTTCTTATCATAAGTGTCATATTTTTTGTTGTTTTTTTTGTTTTTTTTTTAAGTTTTCCATGTTTCCGCATGCATGATCTGTTACTTTTCACTACTTGGCATAACTCTAGATAAGAATGGGTAGCCACATAATATTTTTTCTTTTTTTTCCATGATAACATATGTTGTAGGTACTCATTAGAAGTGCCTCATTGAGGCACTTCTAATGAGTACCTCAATGTATGTTTTTGTGAAGAAATAAGAAAAATATTATTTTTTGGTTGAAAAAAGTGCCTTATCTGGAGCTATGAATCTGTGGTATTTCATTTCGTTTTTTTTTTTTTTTTTTTTTTTTTTTTTTTTTTTTTTTTGTGTGTATGTGTGGATTCGACAGTCATAAACTTGTCTTTACAGAGTTATGCTTCTGTAGGACTTAGAAAGCCTGTGTGGTCACACCTTTCCCGGTTTCTTGCCTTGTAATCATGATTTGTCAAGGTGTGTGCAGGTATGTTATATTTCTGGTTGGATTAACTTTTGTCAGAATTATGTCCCTTAGTAAATTGCTTGTAATATTGGTAGGACAGAGTTGCTTATGACAAATACAGCTCTAATGTGCTTTTAACATCCTTCTGAAAGATCTTTCTTGCTTGGCGTTTTATTCTAGTTGTAAAACAATTTTTTTGATTTACAACCATTTTTCCTTCTCTGTGCTTTGTTTACAAATATTAACAGTACAAGTAATTTTACAGCCAAAAATGGGTCAATAGTAAACAGAATTTTGGGAAATTTTTTTATCAGAAAGCATTTTTCTTTTTTTCTCTAATCCTTTTTTTAAATTATTGATTTCCATAATAGTAGTTTGAAAATTCCAGAAATTTAAACAAGTGGAACTTGCTAAAAACTGGCAACCATTTTACCAGCCTTTGTCAAATTTTGCATAATTTCAAACCATTTTTTTTTTATTGGAAAAATTGAAACATTCCATTTTGTTTAAACCGATAAATAGAATGAAACAGTTGTTGCGTAGGCAGTTATGACAAAAAGTTTTACATTTAATTTTGACAAAACTTTCTAAATTTACTTCTTCTGAGTAAATTGCCATGTGAAAAAAGACTTTCTGAAAGACATGGAAAGCAGTGAAATCATCACGAAAACATACCTATATAATTTTGACCCCCTTAAACCCCACTTTTATATAGTAAAACTGGGGTTTACAGGGGTATACATTATTTTTCTTATTTCTGCTCAAAACATAGATTGTTGGTACTCGTTAGAACTGCCTCGCCAAGGCGGTTCTAACGAGTACCCACAATCTATGTTTTGAGCAGAAATATGAAAAATATCGGAATTTTTCTATCTGAAAATTTTCAGTTTTTGGAGATGAAATTTTCTTTATATTTGAATAGGCGTGTTTTTGTAATGGTAGCATTTGACAAGCTGGCATTACAGCACTTGGGTAGATTTATTTTCTGGACCAGATGTTTATTGCTTTTGATATAATGTTTTAATTAATTTAGTATTACATTTTAATTAACCCTTGAAGCGTCTAGCAAATTTTATAGCAGACAACATTCTATTTTTTTTTTTTTTTTTTTTTTTTTTTTTGAGAGAAAATAAGTTTAGGCATTTCATGTGTGAATTGTCAGCTATTTGGTATTTTATATTAGCATATAATATGCAGTTGTTGGTTTATTGTATAATTAGTATATAGCATTTGTATGGTATGATTTAAATCTTTTTTTCTGTTCTGTAGTATGCAATTTATATTAATAATAGATGTTAGCATGTTGGGAGAAAATATTAGCAGATGGTATTTGGAACTTTTTTTTTTTTCTTGAAAATAGCTTTGAAATTATTTGCATGAAATGCCAAATCCTATTTTCTGGGAAAAATAAGAAAAAGGTCTTCAGTTTGTCATCTGCTGAATAACCTCAGTGAGTGGTTAAAGTGCTAGTGTTTAGCATGTTGGCCTTGTTGGGTAAAAATATAAGCAGATGACATTTTGAACTTTTTTTTCTCAGTTTTCCAAGAATATAGAATTTGACATTGCATGCAGATTGTCTCCCAATGTCATAGCCTATTTTCTTGGAAAAAATCAGTTTGTCATCTGCTGATTTGGCTCAGAGTGTGGTTAAGGTTAATAGAAATTAGTATGTAGCATGTTGGCCTTGTTGGGTAAAAAATATAAGCAGATAACATTTTTTTATTTATTTTTTTTTTATTATTTTTCCAAGAATATAGGGTTTGACATTGCATGCAAATTGTCTCTAAAGCAGACAATATACATGCATTATCAAATCCTGTTTTCTAGGACCTCATCTGCTGGATTCACCCAGGGAGTGCTAAAGGTTAAAGTATGGTTTAAGATGCTTTTTAGCTCACTTGAGCCAGGCTCATAGGTGAGCTGGTAGGCTCTGGCATCTGTCCGGCATCTGTCTGTCCATCGGGCATGGGGGATGGCTGGGGGGTGGGGGATGCAAGAAGTTTGTTCACTGCATATGGGCTACATGACCAATATGGCCACCATGCCCATATATGGTAAATATCCTTAGAAGTCTTCTCTGGAACCAAAGGCCCATTGGTTTCATATGTAGCATTCGGGACATGGATCCAATTAAGTTTGAAAAAATGATGACCTTTGTTTGACCTTGACCTTTTTTATGGAAAGGTCAAATTTTTTACATAGGCTCCTATAGGCCAACTTTAATAATATTCTTCTCTGAAACTAAAAAGCCCAGACCTTTGATATTTAGTAGCTTTACATGGGTCACTTGTTTTACATACTCATATAGGAAAAACTCTTCCAACGTCTTCTCCTCAGAACCCACTGGGTCAGTCATATATCTGCTATGTTACTTCATCCTCCCTCATCAAGCAGATGATAGCGTTCTAAAGGAAATATTTCTTCCATCTTGGAAGAAATATTCCTTTGAAGGATTTACAAGTTCTACTCGTATCGCCTGCAGAAATTTAAATAGTAAAAATAGCTACCGGTATAGATATGTAATACAGTCTCATTTTCTTTGTGAACTGAAATTGTAGCAGTGCCGTATTCCTTCATTATTTTATTTAAAATCAGATGCAGTTTTGCTTGTAGTGTTTGTATATTGTTATGCCCCCGCCATTTTCAATGGGGGTGGGGCATCTAGTATCACCGCTGTCCGTACGTGCATCCGTCCCGTATGTAACACAAATGGTCTCCATGCGATATCTTTTGAAAAGATTGGTGTATTGGATTGAAATTTTATATACAGGTATATAATCATAAAATGTAGGTCAAGTTTGATTAAGGGTAAAATCCACCAATTATGTTGGGAGTTATGGCCCTTTTTCAAATTTAAAAAATGGTTTCCGTTCGGTATCTTTTGAAAAGATTAGTGTATTGGATTCAAGTTTTATACACAGGTATATAATCATAAAATGTAGGTCAAGTTCGATTTAGGGTAAAATCCACCAATTATTTTGGGAGTTATGGCCCTTTTTCAACTTTGAAAAATGGTTTCCATTCGATAACTTTTAAAAAGATCAGTGTATTGGATTCATATTTTAATCACGAGCATATAATTATAAAATATAGGTCAAGTTCGATTTAGGGTAAAATCCACCAATTATTTTTGGAGTTACAGCCCTTTTTTAATTTTGAAAAATAGTTGAAAAATGGTTTCCATTGGATATTTTTTGAAAAGATTAGTGTATTGGATTCAAATTTTATACACAGGTATATAATCAAAAAATGTAGGTCAAGTTCGATTTAGGGTAAAATCCACCAATCATTTTGGGAATAATGGCCCTTTTTCAACTTTAAAAAAGGGTTTCCTTTCCATAACTTTTGAAAAGATTAGTGAATTGGATTCATATTTTAAACACAAACATATAATTATAAAATATAGGTCTAGTTCGATTTAGGGTAAAATCCATCAATTATTTTGGGAGTTACAGCCCTTTTTCAACCTTGAAAAGTAGTTTCCATTTGATATCTTTTGAAAAACGTTAGTGTATTGAATTCATATTTAATATACAGGTATATAATCATAAAATAGAGGTCAAGTTCTATTTAGGGTAAAATCCACCCATTATTATCAGAGTTATGGCCCTTTTTAACCTTCAAAAAATGTTTTCCTTTCGATATTTTTTTAAAAAAGATTGGTGTATTGGATTCATATTTTATACACAGGTATATAATCATAAAATATAGGTCAAGTTCGATTTAGGGTAAAATCTGCCAATTATTATGAGAGTTAAGGCCCTTTTTTCAACTTCAATTTTTGCAAAATTCTTGTGTGGGTGAGGATGGCCTTGGGTGGGGGCATCTGTGTCATATTGACACATTTCTAGTTTCAGGTTGTCTTCATGAGCCTTATCTTGTCTAACATTTTCTGAGCATGTATTTTATGATAGCTGCAATCGGTCAGATTAGCCTAGGCATTTGTGCAGTCTGATTGGGGCCTTCACTGTTTATCTGAAGGATATCTGGGTGGTGTAGAATCTTCTCATGAAAAATAAAGACCTGGATAGACTGTAGAGGCTAATGTGGACCTCATCTGTTCTTAAGTCAGTAATATGAAATTGCTTCAGTCTTGATTTATTGGGTATGCGTTTATCATAGCCCATAGATTGTGACAGTATGTGCACTAAGTACTGGTCAACCCTTCTCTTGCTGAACATGACATGCCCTGTCTTAGCAAACAGTGCAGATCCAGATCAGTTGGCTTCTGAAGAAGCCAACTGATCTGGATCTGCACTGGTTGTCATTAAATATGTGAATTTCTATCAAAAACCCAGATCAAGTAATCTGATTGGCTGGAAATTAGAAGTGGGCGTGGCATCTTAATTTATTCAGCATGACAACAGCAGATACTCCTCATATCTGGTTAACAGCAGGGTTAACAGCAGATGCTTCTCATATCTGGATCTTTGTATACACCTATTCAACAAAACAACAGTTAGCATTTGCTGTATATTAACCCTTAAGATGCCAAACACAACAATTATCTGCTTTGTCTTCTGCTGGTTACTTTAAAAGTCCTTGTTGCAAACAGTATGGACCCAGACCAGTCTGGTATGGGGCCATACTGTTTGCCTATATGCAAAAAGTATGTTTGAAAAGTTTGCAAGTAGATGCAGCAGACGACATAAACAGATGACATTTTCAGATGTAGTTTACATTTTCAGATGTAGTTTTCCTTGGCATCTTAAGGGTTAAGGACTGTAAATGTTATAAAATTTCACACATCAAGTTTTCTGACAAATGCAAACAGTGCAGACCCAGATCAGAAGCAGTCTGATCAGGGTCTAACCTGTTTGCCATTCCAGTATTTTGTGAAACAAATGCATGAAAAGCAAAATTTAGGCAAAAAAAAATTATGGATTCTAACTCTCCTTGCTTATATATCCAAAGGTTAAACTCAG
Source organism: Anodontia alba (assembly GCA_964016985.1). NCBI lineage: Eukaryota > Metazoa > Mollusca > Bivalvia > Lucinida > Lucinidae > Anodontia > Anodontia alba. The sequence continues at coordinate 75,776,126 of OZ024825.1, forward strand.
TGATTTATTTTGCAACAAATCACTGGGCAGAAGCACGCAATGCTACCATTTTGACACTTTGCTAACGTTAGTCTTTGTTTCCACGGCGTTAGACAGTGTAACGTCGTTTTTCTCACGTCAACAATGTAAGAAATGCATGTAAACGTCAGCATTACAGTCAAAACTGTTGGCGGGATTTGTTTATTCGATGGCTGAAAGTTGGAAGAATCTGAAGGGTACAATTACTTTTTCAGTTTTCTATGTGTTAGAATCCAAATAGATCAGCTCTTGTGTGTGATTTGTTGAGTAATAAATTGCACAGTTTGTCAGTCAATTGTAAGAAGATAAATCACTCGCACTCCGCGCTCGTGATTTGATCTACAACTGACCTACAAACAGTGATTTATTACTCAACAAATCACTTCTAGAGCTGATCTGTTTCTTAACCCATTGTAGTCTGGAAACCCCTAAAAGGGTATTTGGCAAACAGTACAAACCCATATCAGATGCTGCAGAATGCGGCATCTGATAAGGGTCTCCACTGTTTGCAAATAGTTCAACCATTTTTCTCTAGGAATATCTACATCATATAGCCCGACATACCTAAAATCAATATTAGAATCTTCCAATACATAGTGTGGGGGAGTTCATTCAGTCTACAATGGGTTAAATAAAATGTTTTGAATTATTTGGACATTAACATTAGCAGTATATGCCCACAATGATGCTTTATAATTTGGTACAATGCATGTTTGTTTCAGCCATAGCAAGCATCAAAGAACAAAGATTGTATCCCTGAGAATCTATGCAATCTGATCAGAACCCTGTTTTTGCTACAGCAATCAAGTGAACCTTCTCTATTTTCTGACACCTGGCATAATTAAAATATGAATAAATGGTTGCCTAAGATCTTCTTTTTATTACATAGCCGGTGGACCAACTGTCCACAAATTATTGTCTGAATAATTTGTAATTTTTCTTGTAACTCTAACATTTTGAAACTAACTTCCCAGTAAACACACAATGTCATTACATTACCACGTTGCAGCGACATTGTAACGATGTTGTTGTGACATTGGGTGTTTACTGGGTTGTGTACTTGAATCTCTACACAGATATAATCTGGGTCTGCAGTAGAAGGTCTGTGTCTTGGTGGTGTTCGAGGGTTTTTAGCAGTTAGTCTCTTTGTTGTAAGCATGTATTTTCCACAAGAGGGTTCACTAAAATCTTGTGGGAAAGAGGTATGTTAACCCTTGAAGCGCTAAGCACATGTGCAGTAAACATTCTAAAATTGATTTTGTTATTTAACAGAGAAAATAAGACTTGGCATTTCACGTGAAGTCTGCTAGGCAGAAGATTCACATGAAATGTCAAACCTTATTTTCTCTGAAAAATGGAAAAAAAAACAGTGTTGTCAGCTGTTGTAGTGATTAGCGCTTTAAGGGTTAATAGCAGGACCCTGGTTGTTCTGGGCAAAGCTGGCCATGCCTTTTGCTTGTTTCTCACTCATAGTTGGATGTGGTTGATTTTCTCTATATACTTCTGGGCCCAGTTGTTCAAAGCGTCGTTTGCTTAACGAGCTCGTTAAGGGTAATTTCGTTAACTGTTTTAGCGGATTCAATACACAGTGTTCTGATATTTTTTGCTGAAAAAATGTGAGTAGCTTTTGCACTGCAAAAGCTACTCACATTTTTTCAGCAAAAAATTTCAGCAAATTTGCGTATCACTCAATGTATATTTTAACGAATCTTTAACTAACGATATCGTTAGCTTTTGAACAACTGGGCCCTGATATCTTTACATTTATATAGAATCGGTAGACTCTTTACAATTTGGCTTTGATGCCACTACTACAAAGGCAATAGATGTTTTTATTAGTTTTTGTAGAAAAAAATAAAATATTGAACCATAGTCGTTTTGTTTTGTTTCATTGTGCCCAATTTAGTAAACAGCTCCAGTGTAGCATATGCCCATTCAGTCATTCATCGGGGCCACAATATCAGACAGGAGGCCCACGGGCCACAACTCGCTCACCTGAGTGAAATAGCCACTGCAGATATACATCTGTTATGCAACATTTTTCAATTCTGTCATTGCAACTAATGAAAGGATCATCATTTAAGCAGTTTTTGATTCAGAAGAAGAATAATATGTTTTTTACACATTCTTCTTCTTCAAATTACATGTATTATTTTTGGTTGAGAGGCTAGCTAATGCATTTTAAACTGAATAAACCTCAAAACACCTAATTATGTCCAAAATAACCCAAAAATAGCCCCTAAACCTTGGATGTTCGCCTGGACAGACGGACTGACAATCAAAATTTTGGATGGTATAATAATATATTTGCCACTTTTTGTGGCAAGGCATAAAAATGCAATTCAACCACTTTCCCATTATAAGTCAATGGGAGCTTTCTGTCATCATGGCAACCAAACCAAGAGGCAGTCCACCATAATTTTAGCTATTTTGAATTGCCCTTATCAATGCAATTTTTGTACCAAATTAGAGCCATACTGCTTCAGTGGTTTTGAAGTTGTCATTTGAAAAAGTCGGGTTTCAAAATTGAATCATGCCGTGACACCCAAACAAAATGGCCACTGGTCACATAACTTATAAACTGGGTAGACAATCATCAGGTGATCATAACTGCCAAATGTGGCTCATATCACTTCACTGGTTATGGAGTAAGTGCAATTTAACAATTTTCCCATTATAAGTATATGGGAGCTTTCTGTTGCCATGGCAACCAAACCATGAGGCAGACCGCCAAACTTTTCCCTATTTTGAATATTGCTTAGCTAAGCAATATTTGTACCAAATTAGAGTCCTACGGCTTCAGTTATTTTGTAGGAATTGTCATTTAAAAAAATTTTTTTTTTTAAATTTAATGTTGCCATGGTAACCAAACAAAATGGCCACTGGTCATCAAACATATAAACTGGGTAAACAATCATCTAATGATCATAACTGCCAAATATGGTTTACATCACTTCACTGGTTATGGAGAAAATGTAATTTAACCATTTTCCCATTATAAGTCTATGGGCATTTTCTGTTGCCATGGCAACCAAACCAAGAGGCAAATCACCCCAATTTTAGCTATTTTGAATTGCCCTTACCCAAGCAACATTTGTACCAAATTCGAATCATACTGCTTCAGTGGTTTTGAAGTTGCCATTTAAAAAATTCTTTTTTTAAAAAAAATTTAATGCTGCCATGGCAACCAAACTAAAGGGCCGCTGGTCATAAAACATATAAACTGGGTAGACAATCATCAACTGATCATAAATGCGAAATATGGTTCACAAAACAATTTAACCCTTTTCCCATCATAAGTCTATGGGAGCTTTCTGTTGACATGGCAACCAAACCAAGAGGCAGATCATAATTTTAGCTTTTTTAATATTACCCAAACAACATTTGAACCAAATTAGAGCCACACTGCTTCAGTGGTTTTGAAGGAGTTGTCATTTAAAAAAAATCCTTTTTGAAATTTAATGTTGCCATGGCAACCAAACAAAATGGCTGCTGGTCATCAAACACATACACTTAGTAAACAATCATCGGATGATCATATGTGCCAAATATGGTTCACATCACTTCACTGGTTATGGAGAAAATACAATTTAACCCTTTTCCCATTATAAGTCTATGGGAGTGTTCTGTTGCCATGGCAACCAAACCAAGATGCAGATCACCATAATTTTAGCTATTTTGGATTGCCCTTACCCAAGCAACATTTGTACCAACTTATACTGCTTCAGTGGTTTTGAAGGAGTTGTCATTTAAAAAAAAATCTTTTTTCAAAATTAAATGTTGCCATGGCAACCAAACAAAATGGCTGCTGGTCATAAAACACATAAAACTGGGTAGACAATCATCAGATGATCATAACTGCCAAATATGGCTCACATCAGTGGTTATGCAGAAAATGCAATTTAACCATTTTCCCATGGTAAGTCTATGGGAGCTTTCTGTTGCTATTGCAACCAAACCAAGAGCCACATCACCATAATTTTAGCTATTTCTGAATCCCACTACCAAAACAACTTTCTTACCAAATTAGGGACAAATCACATCAATGGCTTTGGAGGAGTTGTCGTTTGAAAGTGTTAAGACAGATGGACGAAGGACAAAAAGTGATCACTATAGCTCATCCTGAGCATAGATCAGGTGAGCTAAAAATGTATCTTTGGACATGTGCTACCCAGTAAGATTCAGATCAGCCTGAACATTTGTGTAGTCTGATCAAAATCTTCACTGGGTGCATTTTAGATAGCCAAGAATGCAGTTTCTTCATGCAGACAATGAAGACTGATCAGACTGCATGGACGCTCAGGCTGATTTAAATCTTCTCTGGGGACACCTGTCAGAAGATTCATTTTCTCAAGTTGTTTCTTATTTGTCCAAACATCAACATTTGTGTCAGTCCCAGCATTTAGCTTAATTTCTGATTAGCTGTAGGACCTGCGGTCATCAAAGCTAGCATGTAATTCTGCCTTCACATGGACTCAGAAGTACATTACCATTTTATAACCCAATTCTGTATTTCATAGTCTGGTAACTTTGTCAATGTTTTTACATCAGCTCTAGCTTTTAATTTTATGTCTGAGACATATAATCATGAAACCTGGCATATATCATATAATCATGAAACCTGGCATAATTTACTAACTTGGACTCAAACAATGTAGTATCAATATCTGACCTTGAACTATTTTGCAGTCCAATGATCTTGTCATTTTTAGCTTACCCGAGCCTTAGGATGAGCTATTGTGATAAATTGCTGTCTGTCCACATCTTTGAACGACTTGTCCTCTGAAACCCGCAGGCCAATTTTCTTCAAACTCCATGTGGAGCAAGGTGGCCGCCATGCCCATATATGGTAAAAACACTTAAAAATCTTCCTCTCCAGAACCAAGAACGTTTCAAGGCTGAATCTTGGTATATAGCATCATGGACTCAAGGTCTACCAAGTCTGTTCAAATGATGACCCTAGTTTAACATTTGGCCTTTTTACTGCTAGGTCAAATTTGGGTCCCAATGCATTTGTATGGGGAAAATATTGAAAATTTAGTTTCTCAAAACGTATTAAAGACCAATGGCTGAAACTTGCAATGTATGATCAAAGTAGCAAACCCTTTCAAAATTTTGTCCCCCCCCACCCCCAACCCCCATCTGCCCTTGCCCCTGGGCTTTATACATGTACAAAATCTCGTAATCTTTAAACATCTTCTTCTCTGAAACAGCTTGACCAATTTTCACCAGATTACACTTCTGTCAATGGCATATTATCAATTTGTTCAAACGGTTCTGCATCAATAAACAAGATCGCTGCCATGCTCATATATGGTGAAAAACACCTAAAAATCTTCTGACTGAATCTTGGTATGTAGCATCCTGGACTTCAGGTCTATCCAGTTTAATCAAATGATGATCATAGGAGGACCTCTGACCTTTCTATGACAAGGTCAAATTTGCAAATGTGGCAATACTGGAAGAAAGTTGTATGGCATCTGCAGATATGCAATGGCTGTTTTACTCAGGTAAGCAAATCATGGCCCATGGGCCTCTTGTTATGTAAACCTAGCATTCAATTCTGCTTCTGGTTAACTAAAGATTTAATATCAGCTTAAGCATGCAATATCATTTATGACCTTGACCTACCTTTTATGGTCTAATCACTATTTTTACATCAACTCTAATGTTTAGCTCTATTATAACATGGCCTTCACCTTTAGTCAAACGACTATATTTTTTTTTACAGCAACCCTTACATTTGTAACACTATACTATATGGGACACATCAAGCCAAAAGTGCCTTCGAACATGCAGATTCAGATTATCCAGCACATGCACAAAGTATCTTCTGGGCTTTTGCTCTCCATTCATACATTCTGTGGTATCCAGTGATTCTGTTAGCGGACAGTGAAAGCCCTGATCAGACAGGCCGATCTATGCCTTCGCTGTATGCATACATGTATGTCCTAAGATATTTTTGCATGGGGTGACCCATAATACTAAAGACTAACAGTCCTAACTGGGGCATCACTGCCTTCCAAGGAATTCTTCAGTAAGTATTTCTTACAAGTTTCTCTACAGCAACAATTTCAGTGTTTTTTTAACCATAGCAAACAATTTTGAGGAAGTGAAAAACAAAACCAGAATCGCTGACTTATTGGAATAATACTGGATCAGGCAATATATCTGATGTATTTAGCAGAGACTCTTTACATGAAAACAATAGGAACAATTATGATGGAGTAATAAGAATGAGGGTTGCAAATAAAACTGGAGAGAAAGAAGACACAATAAATACATGTATGCTTTGTAAAAATTTAATGATTTGACATTTGTGTACATTCAGTTCAGACAGAGTACATACTACAAAGGTAGAGCAAAGCTTGAAAGACATTGGCTGACTAGACTGAAAAATATCAGTAAGGGACACTGCTTTAGCCTTTTGCAGGCCTAATTAACGCTTTCATTCCTGTAGATTGAAATGGATACATTTGCAAACAGTGCAGATCCAGATGAGACGGCTAATAATGAGCTGTCTCATCAGGATCTACATTGTTTGCCATTGTGTTCTTGATTCATGAATAACATTCCTATTCACTAAAATGGATGCATCTTAAATCATAGAAGAATCCACCTCAGAAACTCATGGATGAGAGTTAACAGGTGACAACATTTTTAAGCCTGAAAGAATAAACTTGAAATTTCCTATGAACTGTGTCAGATCTTCTGGGAGCATATGAATGGAATGCTACCTATTTTCAATAAAACAAAGCATAAATTATTATATTTGTCGCATTAAATGAAAAAAAAAAATAATGTCTCAAGGGCATATGCACACAACAAAGGCCCAGATCTGCCTGCACAGGGTAAATACAGTAGTGTCCTTTGTTCAGTATGCTGTCAAGATTGACCACAGTTCAACAAAATGCCGGTATGCCGAGAGTGAAGACTGCTCTCAGCTTTGATTGTCTGCCTAACGCAAGTAGATTTAGGTGTGCTCCAACTGATGTTTTGTGCAGTTTAACATAGTCTCTCTCTCTCCCCCATCCCCACTAAAAAAAATATTATGAACACATATTTTTCTAACTTTTCCCAATAATTGCTTGCCAGTCTCTTCAAGCATATCACCATAAGCCACAATGACAGTGAAACAGCAAACAATCCACAGCTCTAGATACTAGATAGGAGACTTTTTTCCAGAAAAATACATTGATATTTCTTTTCTCCAACACATGTGGCTACTTAATGGGATTTAGCCTCAGAGGCAATTTCAATAGGTACAAACACAAATATCTTCAAAGAGAAAATATTTATTGGATACCCTTCCTATCTATAGAGCCATGATTAATCAATAGTAAAGGAAATAGAAAGAAAAATATATTGTAAGTAAGGTCTTGTTAAAGCTAACTTTCAAAAGAATTAATGGCAAGAAAATATTTGCTAGGATAAAAGAACATTAAAGAGGTAGTAATTGATAAAATACGACACATAGCTAAAAACATCCATACAAAGACAACCACAGTTAATGAGACTGGGAACACTTTCAGGGAGGCAACTCTGTCAAAACTGATTTTGACTCCCTTTTCAGGGCTCGAAATTTTCTCTGGGACTCACTTGTCCTGTAGGGCAAGTGGAATGAAATTGTTACTCGCCCTTAATCAAGTTGTACTCGTCCTTATGTTTGGTACTGTAAATGAGACAACAAGCTAGAAAAAAACTTTTTATCGTGTAACTAGTCATTTATGTAATATGACTGCCACTGACTAGTTTTCTAATACAAGGAAAGCAAACTTATATGGCAATAAGCCATATTTCAGATTTTTTGTGACATTTTGGAGTGATTTTTAAAACTTTGTAATTATACTGGCTGATTCTACTTCACCTTTCCTCTTATTGCCAAAAAAAGGTTACTTGTAATGTCAGGCAAGCATATCTAATTTTTCACTATCCCTTAACAAACATCTACTCGTGAATATGAGCGGACGTGTGCTAATTTCGAGCCCTGCGTTTGAAAAGAATTCTTTAAAAGGAAAGAATTTGCTCCTTCAGGAGCTAATTCTTTTCATTTAGAGAAGACTCCTTTAGAAATGGTCGGTGCCCAAAAATGCAAACAGGAAGTCAAAAATGCAAACAGGAAGTTGTCTCCTCTGTAAAAATGGTGGGAAAATCACCAGGTGTATCCACTCATCTTAACACTTAAGGCCCAGAACAGAATGGATTGTCAACATGCAGCATGGCCTGGGCTTTAATTGTTCATGTACTATACAGATGGTTCACCCTGACACGGAAACTCCAAACATCAAACACTTCACCTGAATGTACAAAAATGTGAAAACATCGGAAAAAGGGGGGAAAAAAATATCTTGACCCTTAGTATCCTAGTGATAAAACTGGCAGATCATCATAACTGGACAAATTAAAAAGGGATTTCACATTTTATTGTCAATTCTAAAAACATAAAATCAATTTTTTTGTTTGTTTTCATTATAAATGAATAGTTTTCAAGGTAAGAAAGATATACCAATTTGTATTTACCATAATTATAAGCCCTAAGTATAGAGACAGACAAGCCTGAGTAAACAGAGAACACCTAGATCAGATGCCATATAATGCAGCATCTGAACAGGGTCTACACTGTTTACCTTTCATCAAGAATTTTTTAGACTCACCATCCAAAGTTTGTTGAAATTTTAGGACAAGTATGGTAAGAGTTAAGATGTTACAATATTTAGGGTCAATGTGGTACCGCTGTTTCATACACAAATAGAAAACAATTTTTTTTGCATGCTGGAGGTGAATTTAGCATGCGACACAGAAAAAATGTCTTCAAATACATGTTTAATCATTTCACATACAAAGGGTTAATCTTTAGCACTCTCTGGGCTAATTTAGCAGACAACAAACTGATATTTTCTTATTTTTCCCAGGAAACAGAATTTGATATTTCATGCAAGCTGAGACATTGCATGAAATGCCAAATCCTGTTTTCTGGCGGTAAAAAAGAAAAATATTCCAAAATATCTTCTGAAAATTTTACCCAGAGTGCAAAGCGATAAGCTGAGACATTTGCATGAAATGCCAAATCCTGTTTTCTGGCAGTAAAAAAGAAAAATATTCCAAAATATCTTCTGAAAATTTTACCCAGAGTGCAAAGCCATAAGAAAGGACCAATTTATTCTGGTCCTCTTGTAAATCTTGGGGACAAAATGCAGCTGTAAAGGCTTAACTGTCCTAATAAAAATGACCTAAAAGTTCAAACACTTTAAAATTACAAAGTTGAAAAAATAATTCCTAGAACATTTGAAAAAGAAAATGTATAATAATATATTGCAAAAACTGGAATTTACATCAATTTTAACAATGCAAAATGAAACTCAAGATAAGACTTCAAAATATGCATGAATTATCAGTCTACTCATAAATATGCATTAGTTTTCGAACTGTAACATCTAATTTTGTAAGACTTAATTTCTAAAATTGACCAAAGAGAGAGACAGGAAAACTTTTTTTTTCCCTCCCTATTTAAAATTTCATGTCATTAACCATTATGTTGACAAGGTGATTTTTTAGGTTTGAAGCTGATGTGAAAGAGAAGCATGTAGCGGAAGGGCATATTAAAAAGCATTACTATAACTTTGTATGGATTGGAAGAAAAAGATAAAATTAAAAATCTGTATGGAAGACTATATTTTATAACTGATGTTCAGCCCTTGAACATTTACAAAAGGTAGAAAAAATACTATTAAAAGATTTAAAATGGTAAAATGGATTTCTCTAAAACTCAACAACAGGTCCAGATAAGGAGAGAATTAAGAAGATACAGTAAATGGACATAATTATGTCCACATTATGACATAACAAGAACTAACAGTCAAGAAAGAACAAGGTTGATCTTTGATTTCTTAAGGGGAGGCAAATCTGTTGAATTTGTTTTGCCTCAGTTCTGTAAAGGGGTCTACTCTTTTTACAGTAGGTCCCTTTTCAGACCGGGACTGGTCTGCACAAAGGCAAACAGGATGACATAAAAGTTCTCTCCCTTTTTTAAAATGATGGAAGTTTATGTTTATGTGTATCCAGTCCCCTTCAGTTACTTCACTGGAACTTTCTCTTTTTCTAATATATGCCTTATATTTATACAGTTGACCCTTGTTACCTAGAAGTCCAAGGGACTCCCTGAAATACTTAAGATATCCCAACCTCGATATATCAGATTTGTAGAATTGAGAAAAAATAAATCTAACAACAACATTTCAAAAATGAATATGTAAATTTGACTCTTGAAGTTAGAGATATATTAAAAATATTGTGGAAAAGAGGAGAAATTGCTCCTTAGGAGCAATTTCTCCCTTTTTCCACAAAATTTTATTGCCTGCTTTTAGGTTTTCAAGTTTAAACATGGACTAGATTTTCACTTCGAGGTAAGCGTTTATTTGACATAAGCAAAGTCGAGATAACGAGAGTCGACTGTATTTGATTTTCCATTTTTAAAAGACTGGCTTTATAACAAAATTACCATCTTAGTTTGGCTGGTTTCTAGCATTTTCTCCTTTCAGCCTGGTTAATCTACATTCTTAACTTTTTGTGAACATCACTTTTAGGAATTACCCAAATACTGAGCCATTTTCTTGCCTACTTTTGGAATTTTTCTTTTCTTAATAAAAAGATATCCTCCCTAATATCAATTACAACAATGGTTTGTTAATTTAATCTGATTTTCTTTTACTGATGCTTAAATAACATGGGTAATTAAGAAAAAAAAGGAAAAAACCAATGAAAATTATCCTAGGTTTTTTCTTTGTTCAATTTAGAGAACTTGTCGTCATTGTCAGAATAAAAGTCAGAAAAGAGTCAAATAAATTGCTCAGTTTTACATAATTCCCTATTAGAAGTAGTTCACAAATAAAAACTAAAAACAAAAAAACAAAAAAAAAAAAAAAAACATACTAAAAACCTACAGTCATTTTGACATCTCTTGGAAAGATGGGTATTTGCTTGGTGATTAATACTAAATAAAAAAAAAAATGTTCTGACTGATCAATCTTATTGGAAACCATTTGTCGTTTCTGTTTTTGTTGTTGTTTTTTTTTATCTTTCTTCTCAAATATTTACCATAAAATAAATTTACGGCCAAAAGTTAGTCTGATTTATGCAATTTCTATAATAAAATGACTTTTTGAAAATTTTATATGTGAAAATTTACTACTGACTGATTTTTAATTCTAGATGTTTTCACAATACTACTAGGAAAATTTCAGAATTTTTTAACCAGTGAAAATTGTTGAAAACCTGCCTCCAATCTTTGTTTTGTTTGGGTTGAGGTTTTAAGGCCCAGTCAACCAATTTGGGTCATGTCTAGCCGGTCAGTTTACCTAACCACACCTTTTCCTGGGCAGGCTTAGTACTCTAAATGGTGAACCAGTACTTGTGCACATTCTTTCGCCAGAAACTGACCCTGCCTCCAATCTACCTATTCCATCGAGTTTTGCACAATTTGCAGCTATTTTGTTCTATGGGAAAAATGGGAGTTCGAATTCTTCTAAAACCAAACAACAGAATAAAACTTGGTGCATAGCAGTAGCAACAAAAGGTTTTGCAATGAATCATATCTTGAATTAGTTTGCAAATTTACTTCTAAGTAAAGTGCCATGCAAAAAAATACTTTCTGAAAGATGTCAAAAGCAGAGTAGATGATTTCATTACAAAAACACGCCTATTCAAATATACAGAAAATTTCATCTCCAAAAACTGAAAATTTTCAGATAAAAAACTGATATTTTTCATATTTCTGATCAAAACATTGATTGTGGGCACTCATTAGAACTACCTCAGAGAGGCAGTTCTAATGAGTACCCACAATCTATGTTTTTGAGTAGAAATAAGAAAAATAATGTATACCCCAGTTAACCCCCGTTTTACAATATAAAAGTGGGATTTAAGGGGATCAAAATTATATAGACATGTTTTTGTAATGAACTGCTTGAGCAAGCTGACTGAACACATGTAAATATGCTAGGCACTTGTCACAGACAGCAGTTTGTTGTGTCATCCTACACTTAAAGGAGCAATCAAAAAGTTGCAAACTACTGGCATAAAAAGTTAAATCTCCAAGTAGGCTTCAGATTATTATCTCTAAATATTAAAATAATTTCTCAGCTTTCAAATGCTGATAAATATTTATGGCAAACCTCTGACATCACAGCATTCTGCATGTCATGTAGAATGGTCTAAGTCTGTTTTGTCATGAAATGTTCTGGACGCATAACTTAAAAATATAACTACAGATTAGTTCCGTACACAGGTATTTGTGCATGTTTATTTGTCCTATGCCCATTTATTTCTTGAAAGACTCTGGCAGCTAAAGCATTGTATCTGACATTTCTAGACCATTTGCTTATTAGTAATGTCACCAACATCACCGTGATGTCATGATTTAATTGCATTTTTATTTAACTTCACTTTCACAAAGACTATAATTTAAGTGAAGTAGTTAGTAAAATGATCAAAACACAACTTGGCAACAATACCCCCTCATATAGTTTTAAGCTCTTTCTCTCATAATATGCCACACAATCTCAGACCATATAAGGGGAATAAATACACTTTCAGGGTAGGCAACTCTTTTAAAACTGAAAGTTTAGGCAACTCTTAAAACTGTTTTGTCTCCTTTCTGAAAAAGGTCTATTCTTCAAGGGAAGGAATGGCTCCCTCTTGGAGCAATTCTTTCTTTTTAGAGAACCCTTTCAGAAGGGGCTTGGTGTGCAGTGAAGCTCAGTCACAAAACTTCCTCACTTGTAAAAAATATTGAAAAATGTATGAAGTGTATCCAGTCCCCTTTTCTACTGTCTAAGTACATTCTATGATAAAGCCAAAAAATCTGAGTTTTTACATAGCTCCAGATAAGACAAAGTATCCACATTATGCAGCTAACAATGTTTCCCCCGAAATTGGTTGAATTAGACAATTTTAAAAATTGGGTGTCTAATTTCCCATCCATGAGTCATAATTTCGTGTTGAAAATCCTTAGAGGGGCAATATAATTTGTATATAATGCCGTCCAGTAAATCTGTAAAAGAGCATCTAATATCCAATCATATGTCATAGTGTTCTATCGAATATCTGAGGGTTGGGATTACTTGACTGCCTAATCCGCATGGTGTGCCCACTGTTCCCCTTCCCAGGAAAACACTGATAGATGCATTATACCTTTCTTATTTCTCCATGCAAATGTATGTTGTTGGTACTCATTAGAAGTGCTTCAGTGAGGCACTTCTAATGAGTACCAACAGCATAAATCTTCATGGAAAAATGTAAATACCATTCATTTGTAAAAAGCACTTAGTCTGGAGCTATGCTTTTAGTTCCGGAGTGGTTAGTTTGCAGGACAGGATTCCAGCTTCACCATTTCAACAGCTTCACCAAGTGTCAGATACTGTTTCTCGCCATTGATGGACAAGTTTCGGATACAGCCACGATACTTCCCTTTAGCTCGAATACCTTTTGTTATAGAATCTGAAAGTAAAATAAGAACAGCCTTTCTGAGTAAGTGTTTAATAATCTATTCCTGAATGTTTCCTTTATATACAAAATTTCCAAGTAAGCAATCAACCATACATACACCTTAGCAAAGGTGCCGATAAAGCACCATTCTTTTTTCAAACGAAAATTACCAACATTTCTCTTACTCCACAAAAGGTATGTTGTGGGTACTCATTAGACATGCCTTGGTGACACAACATATATTTTTGTGGAGAAATACAAAAAAATAAATTATGGATACCCCTTCTTAACTGGAGCTATAACCTTAGTCATTCTTGAATCAGCAGAAGGGTGAGAATGACCGTAGAAAATATTTCATGATCAATCTCCACAAAAGAATGTTGCCAGACCCTGGTGCGTAAATAGGCAAATAATTCAGCCACAATATGATAAGCTATATGAAGGTGATTTTATTAGCAGCAAATCTCAACACCAGAGCCCGGTTGTTCAAAGTGTCGTTAGCTTAACGAGCTCGTTAAGGGTCATTTCGTTAACTATTTTAGCGGATTCAATATACAATATTCTGATATTTTTTGCTGAAAAAATGTGAGTAGCTTTTGCACTGCAAAAGCTACTCACATTTTTTCAGCAAAAAATTTCAGCATATTTGCGTATCACTTGATGCAAATTTTAACGAGTCGTTAACTAACGACATCGTTAGCTTTGAACAACTGGGCCCAGAGAGGTGCCACAGCCGATAAATCATTTGCTTGCTGTGCTGAAGGTTGCAGGTTCTAGCCTCGGACAGACCATCAACTGAAAAAATAAATCTGTTCACCTAGCAGTGAATGAGTACCCTCACTGGACAGTCAACAGCAGCAAAAGAAGAAGATTGAACCATTCATTAATATTCTGTTGCACAAGGCACCATGGGCTCTAACCCATCTTAAACTGAATAAACTCCCCCTCTCTATATATTGGAAGAGTCAAATTTCAATTTTAGGTACGTCAGGCTATGATATTTAGATATTCTTAGAGAAAAATGGCTAAACCTTTTGCCAAGAGTGGAGATCTGATCTGATCTAGTTCTGCAGTTTGCCAATTACTTTTTTCTGGGAGGGTCTTCAGAATAAAATGGGCTAACACGGCTGCAAGACTGTGTGTGGGACAAGTTTACGTTTTACCTCGATCTCAACTTACCAGGTTTTCCTCCAATATAGATGGGATCTTCAGTGTCGGCTGAGGTGGCAGAACCTGAACTTGTTGTGGTTATTGGATCATTATCATCCACCTCCAATAATACCACGTTCTTGGCCTTCACAGCTGGAAATATAATTTATATTTTATTTAAAAGAAAAAAAAAATTTTTTTTTGTTAAGAAAAGTGTATATGGGTCTATGGTAAATGTCCTAAAATTTCAAACACTTTATTCCATACTGTTTTGGCTTAAATTTTGCTTTGTATGCACTTGTCTTTTACAATGCTTAGTGGAATGACAAACAGTGAAGACCCTCATCAGACCCCTCCTTCAGGAGCAGTCTGATCTGGGTCTGCACTGTTTGCTTATGGCATTTTGTCAGGACTTAGGTGTTAGAAATTATAAGACATTTGCCGTAAGATTTTGTCATTTTTTCATAAGGGAGACAACTTCTGTGAATTTACGTTTGCATTCCTGTACATCAATTCCCTTCTAAAAAAGGTCTACTATAATACAGCATATTGATCTACAATAGGCTCCATTTATTTCAGCATTAAAATAGTAAGTCCAGTTCGCATTTTTGGTAATTTGGGTTGTTTCAGTACTTTGATTACTGTACCAACTTGTAAGGTCATTTCAGTACACGTCCTTTGAGCACTGTAAAGGATTGGTTCCAGGCTTATATGTAGACATACTGAAAGTGTTTTGCACAGCTGGGTCCCAGTGCAACAGCCTCTTTCTGACGACAGCTGATTGCTGCAGCAAGGAAAAAGTTTTCCCGCCCTCCCTCCCAATTTTTATTCTTAATTCACTAATAACCATTTAGTATTGCAGCTAAAGAACAGTAGCTCTATGTATTATTTCAGATGGTTAAAATAAATAATTATGTCAATGTTTGTCATTATTTTGTGGTAGGATACTGCCGCCCAGTTTCTTTTATAATTTCAGAAAGAACAGTCATCCATGTCCTTTCATTCTCCTGCCTGGTGGATTAAGTAATGGTGTTATATTTTGGTGAAAGACAGTTATGCTGCTTTAATGTTCTACAGTGTATCATCAGATACATGAGTGTTAAGTATAAATTGCAATATCAGAAAGACTAAGCTGTTTTTAAATCTGTGGATTATTTGGATAACTCATGGGCAGGAACATTCCAGTCTAGTATGCAATCTAGCTGTTGCTGATTGGGGGTGGCGGAAAATTCCGAAGGGATGTGATTCTGACTGAAATCTTGTTATATATTTGGGAGCTGCTTTCTCATCCAACAGTTTGCTGGTAGATGTGTATGTACCATTTACTCAGCGGTGGTGTATATGATTTAGCGGGCATTCTGTGTACATACCGGAATGCTTTGCGGAGTTTTGTTTTGGCGGGTATCATGTGTCTGTACCGTGATACTTTGCGGTGTGCTGTTTAATAGAACAGCATGTGTATGTACCATGTTGTTTAGCAAGCATCATGTGTATACACCGTGTTGCTTTGCGGTGGTTTCTATGTAGAAACCAGTGGGATAAAAAGATGAGAAAGCATCTCCTTATTGATTGCATCTCTTCGAATTTCCAACCACTGATCTGCAACCTTTACGCCACAAATTATTTTATGTGTATGTTAAACACTGTGAATAGTTATTACTTTGTTAAAACACTCAGGAAGAGTTGATAAAGGTTATTTCAACATATTCTTTGTTCTTATTTTAACCGTCTTGAAATAAAAACAATTTGCTCCCAGGAATTCTTTCCTCTTAGAGCAGACCCTTTTTTCAGATGGAACAAAAAATACAGAAAGAGTTGCCTCCCATGACAAGAGGCCCACGGGCCATGACTCGCTCACCTGAGTGACAATAGCCTCTGTAGATATTCAAATGCTATGCAACATTTTCCAATCCTATCATTGCAACTAATAAAAAGAATCATCATTTAAGCAGTTCTTAGTTTTGAAGAAGAATATGCATGACAGTCAATGCAGTGTGATCATTTGAACAAACTTTTAATCACAATTTAAACAGTAGGATCAATGTGAAATTTGGTGGAAATTTGCTAAGAGGTTTCTGAAGAACAATAACATGATTTTATACATGTAAGCAGCACAGGGGCAGGGAAATATAATAAATGTCAAAAAGATTACCTTTGGAAACAAAGAACTCACTATGGATTAGAAAATGGGAGTTTCGGTTTTACTGACTCTTCATACGCAGTAATGATGTTTGCAACACTGCTTACTGTGGTTTTGGAGGAACTGTCATTTAAAAAGTTCATATTTTAAAATTTAATGTTGCCATGGCAACCAAACAATATGGTCACTGGTCATAAAATACATAAGCTGGGTAGACAATCATCCAATAATCATACTTACCAAATATGGTTCACATCACTTCACTGGTTATGGAGAAAATGCAATTTAACCATTTTCTCATTAAAAGTCTATGGGAGTTTTCTGTTGCCATGGCAACCAAAACAAGAGGCAGATTGGCAGACTTTTAGCTATTTTCAATTGCCCTTATCCATTTAATATTTGTACCAAATTAGAGAGTCCTACTGCCTCAGTGGTTTTGGAGGAGTAGTCATTAAAAAATACTTTCTTCTTAATTTAATGTTGCCATGGAAACCAAATGCCAACTGGTCATGAAATGCACAAACTGGGTAGACAATCATCATATGAACATAACTGCCAAATATGGTTCACATCACTGGTTATGCAGAAAATGCAATTTAACCATTTTTCCATTATAAGTCTATGGGAGCTTTCTGTTGCCATGGCAACCAAACCAAGAGGCAGATCACCATAATTTTAGCTATTTTGAATTTATATTGTCTTTATTCAAGCAAAATTTGTACAAAATTTGCTTGAATAAAGACAATAAATTCAAAATAGCTAAAATTATGGTGATCTGCCTCTTGGTTTGGTTTGACTTAAAAGAGTCATACTGCTTCAGTGGTTTTGGAGGAGATGTCATTTAAAAGATTCATTTTTAAAAATTTATTGTTGCCATAGCAACCAAACAAAATGGCCATTGGTCATAAAACATATAAACTGTGTAGACAATCATCCAATTATCATAACTGCCAAATAAATCACTTCAATGGTTATGGAGAAAAAGCAAATTTAACCATTTTCCCATTATAAGTCTATGGGAGCTTTCTGTTGCCATGGCAACCAAGCCAAGAGGCAGATCACCATAATTTTAGCTATTAAGAATTGTCCTTACCTAGGCAATATTTGTAAAAAATTAGAGTCAAGCTGCTTCAGTGATTTTGGAGGAGATATCACTTAAAAATTCCTTTTTTTTAAAAAAAAAAAAAAAGAAATTAATGTTGCCATGGCAACCAAACAAAATGGCCACAAAATGGCCACTGGTCATAAAACACATAAACTGGGTAGACAATTATCCAATGATCATAACTGCCAAATATGGTTCACATCACTTCACTAATTTTGGAGAAAATGCAATTTAACCATTTTCCCATACAAGTCTATGGGAGCTTTCTGTTGTCATGGCAACCAAACTGAGAGGCAGATCACTATAACTATAGCTAATTTGAATTGTCCTAACCCATGCAACATTTGTACAAAATTAGAGTCATACTGCTTCAGTGGTTTTGGAGGAGACGTCATTAAAAAAAATCCTTTTTTAAAATTTAATGGCAATCAAACAAAATGACCATTGGTCATAAAACACACAAACTGGGTAGAAAATCATTCAATGAACATAACTGCCAAATATAGTTCACACCACTCAAATGATTTTGGAGAAAATGCAATTTAACCATTTTCCCGTTATAAGTCTATGGGAGCTTTCTGTTGCCATGGCAACAAAACCAAGAGGCAGATCACCATAATTTTAGCTATTGTTAAAGGCCCCTAACCAAGCAACATTCTTACCAAATTATGGGCAAATCGCTTCAATGGCTTTGGAGGAGTTGTGGTTTGAAAGTGTTAACAGACGGACAGACAACTGGACAGATGGACGGACGGATGACGGACAAAAAGTGATCACTATTACTCATCCTGTGCATAGCTCAGGTGAGCTAAAAATGCATCCTTCCCCTTGTCTCATTTTTAATATTTCATCTAATTTATCATTTTGATTTAAAATCTTAAGCCTTGTAAGGAAACAATGAAGAAATCCAGACCTGCAGCACAATTTTTTTTTTTTTTGCTGATTGCCAACACAATACACCAAATCTCTTTATACCCACACTCATTACTACCACAAAAAAGTCTTTTTAATGATGATTTGAAACGAAACCCTCTACTCAAAGAGGTGAGAATTAATCAGGAAGTTGGCAAGAATATCTCAAGTATGGGCTTCAAAATTTACACTTAAAGAGCCAATCACAACAACAGCACAAGATATTCTAAAAACAGAACAAGATATTCTAAAATATCTATTATAATTGTTTGTTTTGGGCAGGCCATTTATATGAAATGTCAAGCCTTATTTTCTTAATTAAAAAATACATATATTCATATTTTTAAATATTGTCTGATACAATTTTGAAATGCACTTTAACCTTTTCAACCCTGCCAACCAATGCAGATGCTAATACAAAGTGTAGATCCTGATGAGATGGCTCATAACTAGCCATCTCATCAGAATCTACACTGTTTGCTATTCTATTCTGATTTTTGACTGAGACCCCTATTAGGAACAATGGTTCTGATGATGATGATGAGTTCAGGTGTAATGGCGCGTCATCCCATGAGGGTCATTTGCGTAAAAATGGTATATTAGTTCGGTTTTGTAATCAAACGGCTGTTTTATAAGTCATAACAATGGTTCTGACCAGATGTAGAAATGGAAAAGTCCACTTCAGAAACTCAGGGATGTAAGGGTAAGGGTTAATGCTGGTTTTCCAGTCCCACTAAGGCTAGGGTGTTCGTTCGCAAACGTGGACAGGGGGATGGACAGATGGAAGGATGGTCGGTCACAAATATGGACAGGCAGATGGACAGGTGGTCGGTCGCAAATATGGGCAGGCAGATGGAAGGAAGGAAAACCAGATGCGTTTATTACATATGCTTATTAAATCAGGTGTAATAAAAAGGAGCATAGATTTCAGAAGTGTCACAGAATACTCTCCTTACCTTTGATAGTGTGCCAGGCTCCATCACATAGCTTGTTGTTCATCTCTGGGATATATTTAGAAATTATAGAACCAGCACCGTTGTCAGCAGTGAACCACAGCTGAAATATACATGTTATTGTTGTGGATAATTATAGTATGAGGTGATGACATCAACCAGGGTTGAATTCAGATACAGAGGGGTCTGGGGGTACAAACCCCCCCTTCATCTCAAAATTTCATTTTTATGGGAAATTTTGGATAAATTTGGGATATCATATTTACCTAAATATTTACAACCATTATTCTTTACCTTACACTTGTCTTCAAGAAGTCCATTATATTACCTGTGAATGTGTGTAAAAATGCTGGGTGACTGACAAAGTGTAAACCCTGATCAGATGCTTGGTTCTGCATCATCTGATCTTGTCTACACTGTTTGCTCAGGCCTGTCTGTCCCAATATGTAAAGTATGACAATTTGATCAAATCAAACCCCTTCAGAAATCATCCTGGAGCCACACCTGCCAACCTCATTTATGTATATTTTTCATTTAACATAATAATTTAAACATACACTCATATTATTGTAAAGTGGGTCAAACTGGGACAGAAAAAAATAATCAATTTTCTAGCTGTCCCAATACTTTGGACCACTAAAAAGTAATTAATGTTCCCAAGGCTGAAAATGGCACCAATGACAAAAGATAATTTGTCATATTTGTGTTCACAGTTTTGCATAGGTTTGTTTGTTTGTGTTGAGGTTTTAAGGCCCAGTCAACCCAATGGGGTCATATCGAGCGCGGTCAGTTTACCTAACCACACGTTAACTGGGCAGGCTTAGTCCTCTAAGCGGTTAACCAGTAGTGTGCACATTTTTTCGCCAGAAACTGACAACTGCCCTTCTTGAATCAGCGGAAGGGGGAGAATGACCGTCGAAAATATTTCACGATCAATCTCCACGAAAGAATGTTGCCGACCTCGGCGGGGGATTGAACCCGCGACCTCCTGGTCTCCAGTCGGACGGCGCATCCAACTGAGCCACCGAGGCAGGCTTTGCATAGGTTTGGTACATTATCTCTTAATTTAACCTATTGTGAATATTGTACATATAAACAGATTACCACGGATTGTTTTGTTTTAATTAATTCCCTTGCTATCATGTGTTGAAAATGATCAGGTATAAAAAATCACATACTGCTTTCCCACCTCAATGTCAAATGCGAAAATGTCAAATGCGAGTAACAATCTACTTATTCTAAAAATACCACTATAGTGCATGATGACATTATTATTGGGGTTTGTCTGAATGCTTTTGGGGTTTGTCTCAATAGCGTTTTGCATACCATATTTACTGTATGTATTCAGACAGACAGGCCTAAGCAAACAGTGTAACCCAGATGAGAAGAGAAACAGAACACCTTCAGCAATTTTTAGACACAACATCAACTATTAAATTCTAATTGTTCAAATTTTAGAACAAGTGTGGTAAGGAGTTGAGCTGTCCAATTACTTATGGTAAATACGGTACATGTATCTATTTTTTCCTGTAAAAAAAGAGCACCTTATTTGGAGTTATGTGTTCTACTTTTACAGTTATGAAAGACAGTAACTTGCACCTTGGTTTAAGACCTATTTAGAGCCATAAAACCATCAACTACTAGTGTAAAAGGTAACCTTTATCTTCAGCAGACGACAAAGTAGCTATGTTTTCTTATTTTTCCCTATTTAGTCCTTAATTTGAAAGAAATATCAAATTATATTTTCTGCGAAAAATAAAAAAAAATTTCAAAACATTGTCTGTTAAAATTCTTTTCCAGCATGCTCAGCCTTAACTAGAAATGTATGTTTATAAAACACTGTGCACCCCAACCACATTGTACACCATGACCTCTTTATAACACTACTGTTGGGGTCCATAACATAAACCGTGTTAGTTAAACAACCGTGTTATATTCAAACAAAAATGCATAGATTATATTGAAAAATGACCATTTATGGTCATTTTTCAATATAATCTATACATTTTTGGGATCTAGCTTTAAACCGTGTTATATCCAAACCTCTCTTATAACAAATCATGTTATAAAGAGGTTGTAGTGTATATGCTTGTCCCTACAAAATGGCAAACTTCAGAAGGGGCGTAACTCTCATAAAATTAGCTAGATTTTTTTTCACAAATTAATCTTGTGATTAACTCCTAAGCCCCCAATAAGTCTGAGGTATCTTGTACACAAGGTAGTGTGATGAATGAACAAACAGATGAACAAAGCAAAAGTAATATGACCTCTCAACTCTTTCATTGGGCTATACAGTCAAATTTCAATGGCTCGAACATCTTTGGGACCATGTAAATTTGTTTGAGACATGGGTAGTTCAAGTCACTGAGGGTTAGTCACAGGTCAGGAAGCAATTAGCGATAATTTAGGGAAATCTTTTCAATCTTCTACACAATAACTGTATGTTGAGTGTAATTAGAATTGCCTCAATGAGGCAATTCTAGTGAGTACAAACAACACACAATTTCATGATAAAATAGGAAAATTTCCCTTAATATTTGTGTCCATGAGCTATTCGAAGAATTTCATAGGGATTCAAAAACAAGTTCGAATTAGCCATGGTAAAAGAGCCATCGGTGAGCTTTTGAGGTTCAACTGTAGGTTGGAAAGTGTTAATGATTGCTATACAGCAGCAAATAAAAGGAGAAACAAGCCACTGTTAAATTTATGGCCATTACAGTTTTTTTTCAGCACGTGGTAGCATATGATCAGGGTCTTCATATATTGCTTACAGCCTCGCTGTGTCCTGGAGAATAGACCTACAGGGCCTAGATCAGATTGCGCTGATGCACAGGCTGATTGAGGATTTGATAGAGTGGTCCTTTTTTTCTTTTGTGGATCTTCTGACTGAACTGCAGGACTGTGCATGTGCAGGTTATTGGTATGGGGTCTTAGCCAGAGCTCTACATGAACGGACACACAGACGTCCAACGTGAAACCATAATACCCCGTCACTATTGTGTGGCGGGGTATAAAAAGTACCCATATTGATAAGATGCTTTTTTCAATCCAAAAGTATTGATAATCATTTCTCCATGAAAATATATGTTGTGGGTACTCATTAGAGGCACCTTACTGAGGCACTTCTAATGAGTACCCACAACATATGTTTTCGTGGAGAAATAAGAAAAATATTTACCTGATACCCACTCTTATCTAGACCTATGTCATACCTTTTCTTTTTAGTCTATGAAAGCATATGTTGTGGGTACTCAGAAGAAGCATCAACAACTCAACATAAGATGGGTATCCAGATAGTTTTCTTGATGGTTTGATGTTTTACATCCCTTTCAAGATTACTGATGTCATACTGAGATGATGCAAGGGTGATAATTAAAGGCTTAAAAACATACCTGCGAGTAAGCATTACAAGTGCCTTATGGAGGTACTTTTAATGAGTACCAACAACATATATTTTCATGGATAAATACAAAACAATGTTCATCTGAAGCTATGTCTAGCAATAGTGATTTAGTAATTTCTTACCTCTCCTCGGACTAGCTGCAGAACAACAAAATCTCCTTTACCATGTACAGAGAAGAGGATACCATTCAGACTTCTTGGCCGTACTTCTACAGAGACTGAGAGATCTAGACCAACACTGAAACTGTCCACTGAAATACACAAATATGGCCCAATTCTTCAAATCATTATCTGCTTAAAACCGCCCAATTCTTCAAATCATTATCTGCTTAACAAATTTGTTAAATTAATATGATGTTGACTACTGAAGTACAAAAAAATTACAGATACACTGCTTTTTCTTTCACGGATTAGCAGACAACTCACATGAAATGTAGTCTCATAAAACATTTCAAAATGTTGTCTGCTGTAACTGTGATTAGTGCTTTAAGGGTTAAGCTCTTTAAAAACAACAAACCACTAAATCTTATTACCTATTCATACCAAATGTACTTTTCTACCTTAACTCTTTGGACTGGTACATTTCCTATATAAGGGATGGTTGCTTAGTCTTTATTACCATGTTTTGTAGATATTTCTGAATTTAATGCAAACAGTGTAGACCGTGATCAGATGCCGCAGACCCATTAGGGTCATGTCAAGCTGGTTCGTTTATCTGACCACACTTTTCCTGTGAAGGCTTAGTCACAAAGCAGTTAACCAGTATATGTGCACATTCTTTCACCAGAAACTGACAACTGCCCCTCTTGAATCAGCAGAAGGGAGAGAATGACCACAGAAAATATTTCATGCTCATTCTCTACGAAAGAATGTTGCCGCACCTAGCGGGGATTGAACCTACAACCTCCTGATCACTGGTAGAATGCATATCCGACTGTGTATTACACATAGGAATTTCTTTTAAACTTGGTAATAACAGAAGAAAACTAACCAGATACTCTGCTACTGGACATACATTAGTTTGTTTGTTTGTGCTGAGGTTTTACGGCCCAGTCAACCCAATGGGGTCATGTCGAGCGTGGTAAGTTTACCTAAACACACATTTACTGGGCTTAGAAATACAGTCGACTCTCGTTATCTTGAATTCCAAGGGACTCTCTGAAATACTTCGAGATATCCGTACTTCGACATATCAGATTTGCAAAATTGAGGAAAAACTACTTTGATTAACCACATTTAACAAATATATGTGTAACTGGGCTCTTGAAGTTAGAGATATATTGAAAATATTATGGAAAAGAGGAGAAATTGCTCCTTAGTTGCTCTGGAGCAATTTCTCCTCTTTTCCACAATATTTTTTTACCTGTTGTTTGATTTTCATGTTTAGGCAGGGACCAGATTTTTACTTCGAGATAAGCGGTTATTCGAGATAAGCAAGATTGAGATAGAGAGAGTCAAATGTACATTGATCTAAAGAGTTGTGGTAGAAGAGTCCACTTGACATGGTTGGGTTAACAGCTTTAGTTACATACAACCATTAATGTTTGCAGACTTACCCAGCTTAATATAGCCACCATCACCATAGAAGTAAGATCCTATTTCTGTCAGATCTGAGCAGGGAACTGTGTTGTTTGTCACCGGTGGTTCATCAATTTTCTTATCATTGAACTTGATATTACCAATACAGCCCACAAATCCTTCTGTAACCCCCTGAAAATATCAATAATTTAATGATCAATACAGCCCATAAATCTATCTGTAACCCCCTGGAAATATCCATTTAATCATTACAGCCTAAAAATCCTTCTGTGCTAACCTCCTGTAAATATCAACAACATAATTAATATATTGGATAAGATTTCGATTGGAGCATCCAATCTATCCATGAACATGGATTCCAACTGGAAGGAGAGTGTGGAGCTGACAGATCCAGTGGAATTCTCTTGTTCTTCAAATTCTAAGGCTGTGTTCTGCTTCTGGCCCTGGTGGCAGCATTTCAATTATTTGAAATTTCATATTTTCCGTGGAGTGGTTTCTGTTTTGCAGGAAAATTTTTGCATCCCTATAAAATGGAAATATTTCTGCAGGTAGCTCTGTTTTTCTTCTTTCTGACATTTTCTATCTGTTAAGAGTCCTGACCCCTTTTTCTTGAGATTTTCAAACAGGACTGTTATTACGGCAAATGTCCTAAAAATTTGAACACTTTATTTGATACTTTTTGGGCCTAAATTTTGCTTTTATGCAGTTTTTTTTCTTAAATTAATTAGTGGAATGACAAACAGTGTAGACCCTGATCAGACTTCTCCTCCAGTCTGATCTGGGTCTGCACTGTTTGCATATGTCATTTTGTCAGACACTTTGGTGTGCAAAATGTTAGAACAATCTCATGGAACTATATGTAGTTAGAAACTTGTAACAAAGAGCTAAATGCCAACAAGTAGATCCGAAGAACCAAGGTCCAGGGCACCAGTCACTATCTTCTTCTTGATATTATAAATACAACCCATCTGCAAACATAATCAAGATAGTGATTTGATATTATCAATTTTAGAATTTAGTCTGCTACAAATTTGCTTAGTACTTTACCCTTGTCCTGCTGAACCCGGATATACCCTGCCTTTGCAAACAGTGTAGATCCAGATCAGTTGGCTTCTGAAGAAACCAACTGATCTGGATCTGCACTATTTGCTATTAAGTATGTGAATTTATATCAACAATCTGGATCAAGTAATCAGATTGGCTGAAAAATGGACATGGGCGTGGCATCTTAATTTATTCAGCAGGACAAGGGTTAATGATAAGATATCCAATAGCTTTACTACTGTTCCAGACAGATCCTATGTGGAGGTTCTTGTCTGTTCATATCTCTGTTGCTGCAAACATACTACTTTGTTTTCTCATTGTCCCTCATTTCTTTTGCTTTGGGTGCCAAGGGAAAACTGAGATTCATGACTATGGCCTTTCCTTAATATTTTACAGTGAAACCTGTGTAAGAGATACACCTTTGAGACTGACTTTAAATAGTGGTTCATGTGGAAAAAAGTTGTCTGTTGTATAAAGGTACATGTCATGTAAATTTGCTTGCAAAATTACATGATATGTACCTTCATACAACAACCACCTTTCCACATCAACCACTATAGTCAATCTCAAAGGTGGCTTTCTTAAACAGGTTTCACTGTATTTTTATATTTATCATGAGACAGCTGGTCTTGTTAAAATTTTATCAGTTTATGAAATAACACCTGTTGTACAGGCCAGTATAAATGTCAAAAATAATTTATTAAAATACTTCAGTACTTACCCCTAGGTTGCCAACAGCACGTTTGTTAAATCTGGCACCATCAAGGCCACCAAAGTAGAAGGGAGGAATACCATTGATTGATCTTGCTCTACCCTGGGAATTTGTTACTCCTATAATCTGACCATCAATTTCCATTGAGCCTTCTCTCATACTGCGTCCGACTTTTAACTGAAAAACACATGAATATTCATTTCAATTCAAACATGTCTTCCTTCACTACCATGTAGTCTGCATATACTGTTCTTAACCTTTAAAGCAGTGCAGATGATACTGTAAAATATCCTTTTTTTTATTTTATGAGAAAATAAGACTTAAAAGTTCATGAAAATAATCTGCTTATTATTTCAAGCTTATTTTCACAGGAAAATACCTGTCAACCCATTAAGGTCACATTGAGCCTGTCAGTTTACCTAATCACTTTTCCTTGGCAGGCTTAGTCCTCTGAGCCTTTAACCAGTACTTAAGCAAATTCTTTCACCAGAAAGTCACAGAACAGAGTAGTCACCTGAAGTTGCAAGGCTGGGGCTTTAGATTGGGGCTTAGATTGAATCAAAACTCTAAACCAATATCTAATGACCACCCAAATATCAACTAAATCTATCCAGATTCGGAAATCTTTAAAAACTTTAATGGAAATCATAAATATTTTCAGTGTGAAAAAATTTCTAAGTCTGTAATCTTGGCCTCACATACCTTCAGAAGGGTCAGGCTTGTATTGAACAAAATTTTGAAACAGTATCTAACAGTATCAACAAATGCTGTGTTACCAGCCCTTGGTTTACTTCCTAACTCTGAGCACCAAGCAAAACAAGAGGACCATGATGGTCCTATATCGCTCACCTGAGCAAACAAATTTGCATACTTACTGTTGAAGTTTCAGCCAAGTTCACTGCTCTAAGATTTTTGTATAAATTTTATAGCCCTGCCCCACCCTCCCACCCCCACAGCCATGTTTTTTTTAATGCATCATGACGACTTGAACTGAATCTTGAAAGAGGGTCACCAAAGGAACATTTCTGCCAAGTTATATTGAAATTGGTCCAGTGGTTTCTGACAAAAAGATTTTTAAAGTGTTTTATATAACTATAGAGCCTTACCCCCTAACGGCCATGTTTTTTAACGAATCATGATAGCTTGAACAAACTTGGTAGAGAGTCACCAAAGGAACATTCTTGCCAAGTTATATTGAAATCTGTTCAGTGGTTTCTGACAAGAAGATTTTTCAAGTTTTCTATCTAGATATATAGTGAAAATAAGTCCCACCCCCTAGCAGCCATGTTTTTTGACAAATTATGATTGTTTGAACAATCTTGGTAGAGGGTCACCAAAGCAACATTCCAGCCAAGCAATATTGAAATCAGTCAGGGGGTATCTGACAAGAAGAACTCTATACAGATATATATAGAAAATAAGCTCCACCCCCTGGGGACCATGTTTTTCGACATATCATGACAGCTTGGACAATCTTGGTAGAAGGTCACCAACGCAACACTCCTGCCAAGTTACATTGAACTCGGTCCAAAGGTTTCTTACAAGACGATTTTTAAAGTTTTCTATATAGAAATATAGGGAAAATAAGCCCCACCTCCTAGCGGCCATGTTTTTTGACGAATGATGACGGCCTGAACAATCTTGATAGAGTGTCACCAAAGAAACATTCCTGCCAAGTTATATTGAAATCGGTCCATTGGTTTCTGACAAGAAGATTTTTTTTAGTTTTCTATATAGATATATAGGGAAAATAAGCACCACCACCCCCCCCCCCCCCCCCACAGCCCCCCCCCCCACCCCCCCCCCCCCCCACCCCCTGGCAGCCATGTTTTTTGACGAATCATGATTACTTGAACAATGTTGGTAGAGGGTCACCAAGGAAACATTTCTGCCAAGTTATAATGAAATTGGTCTAGTGGTTTCTGACAAGAAAATTTTTTAAGTTTTCTATACAGATATATCGGGAAAACAAGCCCCGCCCCCTGGCGGCCATGTTTTTTGACGAATCAAGACTGCTTGAACAATCTTGATAGAGGGTTACATAAGAAACATTCCTGCAATGGTATATTGAAATCTGTCCAGTGGTTTCTGACAAGAAGATCATTGAAGGTTTCTATATAGGTATACAGGGAAAATAAGCCCCGCCCCCTGACAAATCATGATGGCTCTCGGTAAAGGGTCACCAAGGAAACATTTCTGCCAAGTTATATTGACATTGGTCCAGTGGTTTCTGACAAAAAGATTTTTTCAAGTTTTCTATATAGATATATAAAGAAAATAAGCTCCTCCCTCTAGTGGCCATGTTTTTGACAAATCATGGCAGTTTGAACAATCTTGGTAGAGGGTCACCAAGGAAACATTTCTGCCAAGTAATACTGAAACTGGTCAAGTGGTTTCTGACAAGAAGATTTTTAAAGTTTTCTATATAGATATACAGGGAAAATAAGCCCCGCCCCCTGGCGGCCATGTTTTTTGACAAATCATGACGGCATGAACAATCTTAAAAGAGGGTTACAAAAGAAACATTCCTGCCAAGTTATTTTGAAATTGGTCCAATGGTTTCTGACAAGAATATTTTTAAAGTTTTCTATATAGATATATAGGGAAATAAGCCCCGCCCCCTAGCGGCCATGTTTTTTGACGAATCCAAATGGCTTGAACAATCTTGGTAGAGGATCATCAAAGGAACATTTCTGCAAAATTATACTGAAATCAGTCAAGTGGTTTCTGACAAGATCATTAAAGGTTTCTATATAGATATATAGGGAAAATCAGCCCCGTCCCCTAGAGGACATGTTTTCTGACAAATCATGACAGCTTGAACAATCTTGGAAAAGGGTCACCAAGGAAACATTTCTACCAAGTTATATTGAAATCGGTCCAGTGGTTTCTGACAAGAAGATTTTTTCAAGTTTTCTATATAGATATATAGAGAAAATGAGCCCCGCCCCCTGGCAGCCATGCTTTTTTTCATCAAATCATGACGGCTTGAACAATCTTGGTAGAGGATCACCAAGGAAACATTTCTGCCAAGTTATATTGAAATAGGTCTAGTGGTTTCTGACAAGAAGATTTTTAAAGTTTTCTATATAGATATATAGGGAAAATAAGCCCCGCCCCCTGGCAGCCATGTTTTTTGACGAATCATGACGGCTTGAACAATCTTAGTAGAGGGCTACAAAAGAAACATTCCTGCCATGTTATTTTGAAATCAGTCCAGTGGTTTCTGACCAGAAGATTTTTAAAGTTTTCTATACAGATATATCGGGAAAATAAGCCCCGCCCCCTGGCAACCATGTTTTTTGACGAATCATGACGGCTTGAACAATCTTGGTAGAGGTTCACAAAAGAAACATTACTGCCAAGTTATTTTGAAATCGGTCCAGTGGTTTCTGACAAGAAGATTTTTAAAGTTTTCTATATAGATATATAGGGAAAATTAGCCCCACCCTCCTGGCAACCATGTTTTTTGACGAATCCAAATGGCTTGAACAATCTTGGTAGAGTATCACCTAGGGAACATTTCTGCAAAATTATATTGAAATCGGTCCAGTGGTTTCTGACAAGAAGATTTTTAAAGTTTTCTATATAGATATATAGGAAAAATAAGCCCTGCCCCCTGGCGGCCATGTTTTTTGAACGAATCCAAATGGCTTGAACAATCTTGGTAGAGGATCACCAAAGGAACATTTCTGCAAAATTATATTGAAATCGGTCCAGTGGTTTCTGACAAGAAGATTTTTTTAAGTTTTTAGTTAAAAAATCTATTTTTAGCTCCTGTGACCTAGATATGCAATGGACCTGAACCATTGAATAACTTTGAAAGAGGACCAGCCAAGGATCATTCCTGTGAAGTTTGGTCAAAATCCAACCAGTGGTTTAGGAGATGTTGTTTAAAGATTGTGAATGGACGGACGGACGGAGGGACGGACGATGACGATCACAATAGCTCACCTTGAGCCTTCGGCAGTGAGCTAATAAAAATGTAAAAGAAAACCTCACCATTATTGTATTGCAGGCAGATAACTCTATCAAAAATTGACAAAATTTGCCTATTAGCCCATTGCTTGTCTTACCTATTTGACTGATTCCATTTTGAATGCTTTTTTCTCTATGTATTGGTTTAATAAAGACAGGTCTATTATTCAACGAAACTTTCCGTTCTTTTTTGGCACAAGGAATATCCGGGAATAAAAGCCGGGAGTTCCCGGATTCTGTACCCTTTCCACTGCCCGTTTGTTGAGAAGGTTTTCAATCTCTTCTCTGAGAAACGGGGAGGAGGATTGACTCATTCTGATAGGAACAGATGACAAAGGAGGAATTTTGATGAATGGTATCCTGAATCCGTTTCGCAGATAGAGAGGACCCATTTGTTGTCTGTTATTTCCTCCCATTTTCCCGCAAAATGGGCCAATCGTCCTCCCACTGGAATGTCCGCGAGCGGAAGAGCAGGCAGTGGAAAGGGTGGGCCTTCATAATCTTGCAGAGGAAGAGGCAGGTTTAGAGGAGGGGAACTGACGGATGTTACCAGTCCTCTTGATATTATCTTTCTTAGTGTGAGAAGATGAGCTTTGAGGAATAGTTTTGGACCTATAAGATTGCGTAGGTTTAGGTCTGGATATTGTTTGTTTAGCAGGATATTTAGGTATCTTGAAAGCTCTGCTCTGAGAAGGAGGCTTAAAAGAATGAGATTGTGACTGAATGGATGTAGAAGCTAGAAATCTTTGCTGTTGAGCTTCAAAGTTTGATTAAGCTATTTCTTTTATCCTGCCGTCAAATAAGGATTTTGAGTTAATAGGAACGTTCCTTAACCCGTATGTGGAATTGTCAAGAAGTAGTTTAGACGAAGCTAGGGCTGCGTCCCTCCTAGCTTGGAATAATTCAGTAGTTAAAAGTGTAGACATGGCGGTAGCATGTTTAATCGATTTGGCTATGGCCTCCAGAAGTCTGGAAAGGGCCGCAACCGACATCGATTCCTGTTGTAATGAAAGGAAGGCAGCTGAAGAAAATAGATCAGCATGAGAATTAATTAAAGGTCTAGTTTTCTAGCCTTCCTTTCCCATGCTTCCAGATTCTTCAGCGGAATGGAAGCTCTTCCTTTATTAGAAATATCTAGGAGACGCATCCGCTTCTAATTGAGGGATATTGTCAGTTGGCAAATATTGGTTTTGGCTCTTGTAGAATTTAGTTGGAGCAAGAGCCGAAACCAAGCTTTGCGGGCATATCCAATCTCTTGAACATTTGTCCGAGTCTAGTCTATTTTGAATGTATTTTGTTGTATTTTCTACTAATTTGGATTGTGGAAGGACAGGTAATGGAGTGGAACGAGACTCCATTAATTGTTCGATCCCAGAGAGAGGTTTTAATGGTGCTTGATCCTGTTGAGTTTTGGGGCATAACTCAGGAGGAAGAAGCCGGAAGACCTCGTTAATCGCACGATCAAATGACCAGACCGGATTCAGTTTCCGAATCTGACTCCTTGTTCTGTTGAGCGAGATTCGGTTGAAACTGATCATAATTAATAGGTTGATTAGTGACTGGACTAAAATTAGTCTCCTCAGGTTGTATTGGAGTTGGCGTTTGAACAACCTGGGGAGATTTATGAGCCCTTGTGTATCTACCTATGTCAAGTTGAGATTGGGATGAATTTGATGAAGAAGAAGGTCTGGAGATAGATAAATCAGTTGAATTAGGAGGCTCAATCATTACACTCGGATCTGAGACCTGCGAAAAATTAGGTTCGAGTGGAATTATCTGTCTAGAGGAAGAAGCTGGATTAGGAAGTTCTAATCTTTCAGAACGTTCATATCCAGGAATTAAAACATTGGATAGTCTGTGGACACTACCATGTGAAATATGGCTACTTATGGACAGAGCGTAGCTTTGTACAGGCACATTTACAGGTAAATAACCAGGCGGAATTTGTGTTTGTAGGTCATATGCGAATGCCTGTAAACCAATGCCTAGTTGACTGGAGCCTAGTTGACTGGTGCCTGGTTGACTGGTGACTGGTTGACTGGTGACTGGTTGACTGGTGACTGGATGACCAGTGACTGGATGACCGGTGACTGGATGACCGGTGACTGGATGACCAGTGATAAGTTGCCCGATGACTGGGTGACTGGTGACTGGTTGACCGGTGACTGGATGACCGGTGACTGGTGGGCTTAATGCCGGGCTGCCACCTTGATGGGTCCTGCCCCAAGCAGTATAGCTATAAGGGGCGGTGCTCCCATCAACTGTCCCGCTGTCAGACATGTCTGACTGGGACTTCTTGGTTTTCTTTGATTTCTTCTGTTTTCTCTTCTGCGTCATTACTGATTTTCTAGTGGCATAAAGACATCTTCTTTCTGCTAGATTCCAAACTTTTGCTGTCCAGGAACTGCAAACAGAACACGGAGAGATACGTGTGCAAGAATTACAAGTTAAACAAGATAGATGTGTATCCCATTTAGCTTTTAAATGGCCACAGTTGCCGTGAGCGAAATACATCGACTGACGAGGAAACAAAGGAAGAAATTTAACATTGAGAAAACAAGAAATCTAAAATCGATATTTCGAAAATAAGTACATAGATAATAGAAGGAGTGAATATAGAACCAAAGAAAGTCAAGGATATAAAAATTTTAACCATGTAGAATAAATTTAATCCATTTTTTCTAACACAGAATAATAATCCTTGAACAATTCACAGTCCACAGAAAAGAAACTGACACGTGATCATTTGAGCGGGAGGAACCACGTCATACAGGTAACTGTTTAAAGGGACCTTCTGAGTTAAGACTTTATCACGACTGAAAGGTTGTTTTTCTGTGGAGGGGGTGAAAAACAGAATAGAATAGCACATTATCTATAGGTTAATGTATTACGAAGTTAAAATGAATAGTTTCTGTTAAGTGGCTGCAGAGATATACAAAATCAAAAAACTTCGAAGTAAAACTTGGTTTTAGCAATATAATACCTTATTGAGGCATCCTTGATTTTGACTCTAGCCCTGCCCCTGGGCACGACTCAGGGGTCCACAGATGTCGAATAGAAGAGAACTCTCCCAGGTACCCCCCATACCAATTATGAATAGTTTCTGATACGTGGCTGCAGAGATATACATAATCAAAAAACTTCGAAGTAAAACTTGGTTATAGCAGATGTAAATGGACAGAATCACTAACGGACGAACGAACAGAGGTACGGAAAGACAGAAGGACGGATGGAACCAATGCAAACTATATACCCCTTCAGCATACTTCATATGCGGGGGATACAAATAGAGACAGAAGGACTATTTGTTTGTTTGTTTTATGTTTTATTCGGGCTTAACGTTGCTTTCAACAATCTTTTAGTCAGATCATGACGGTGTCTGGATGTGGCAGGAAGCTCAATGCTCTCTTTTAGAGGGCTGCCTCACTGAAATATCAGACACTTAACATGATATTCCACCCAGTCACATTATACTGACACTGAGCTGACCAGTTCTGATTCCTAGCTGTACTTTCTTAATGCTGATCGCCAAGGGAAAGAGAAGCTAGTACCATTTTTAAAGTCTTTGGTATGACTTGGGAGACAGGAGGAATGTCCAACTTCTTACCATGTGATTCTGGCCATCATTATATTTGTCCGGAGTGGTTATAACGCCAGGACCTGTTCCACTGTTAAATGAATATCGTATCTGGCCATCCTTCATCACCAAGGCTATATTATCTATGTTCTTCTTATCAGCAAAGTAGAACAGGACTCCATTTTCTGCCGTCGTCTGGAACTCCATGCTGAATGCTGACCTGCAAATAGTTTAACTCTCCCATGAAGTAATGTATAGATAAATATTTAAAACTGAAGTTATTAAGTGCAATTTAATTGGTCGAGAGCAAATTTAAAATGGCTTATACTTCATGAAATAAATCCACTGAGCAGAAATCCTGGAACTATTTTCTTTGCATAGATTTCTAAAATGTAATTAACCCTAGTCCTGCTGAACCCGGATATACCCTGCCTTTGCAAACAGTGCAGATCCAGAGCAGTTGGAAGAAGCCAACTGATCTGGATCTGCACTGTTTGCCATTAAGTATGTGACTTTGTATTAACAATCTAGACAAAGTAATCTGACTGGCTGAAAATTAGAAGTCGATGTTGCATCTTAATGTAAACATGACAAGGATTGAAATAAGCTATTTAACTTTTCAACTTAAACATGACTGAGTTGGAAATGGATTTGATTTTTTTTGGATTTTATTTATGTGTGAATGCCAGTGAATCAGTCTTAAAGTTTCATTGGTGATGATTTGCCAGTGTTTACACATTGATAAAATCCACAAAAATCAAAATAGTTCTTATCATAAATAAAAACAAGATAAGCAGAATGTTAAATGGGAACTGATATGCTTTCAAGGAAGACAAACAACCTAAAAGAAAAAATAGGTTGCTATTAGAGGGTTATTTGGATATATATTTATTTATGCCCATCCAACCAGAGAAGTTGGAGGGGCATAAATATATATCTGAATAACCCTCTAATCTGGAGCTAACCAGAAGCATGTACTTACAACTAAGACTGATTGATTGTGTTTGGGTTTAACAACACATCAACCCTTGTGGGTCATTTTGTGTCTAAAAGTGAAGAAATAGAAACATTCTTCCTCTACCCTTACCTGCTACAAGGATAGCAGGTTTTGCCGAACTGTAAGCCAATATCAGTTGGACGCTACAGTGATGTAAGATACACCACACCTTCGCCACACCCGACCACCCCCACAATTAAGACTTAAAGTTATCAGGACATTAGATGTAGAACTATACTCTTACCTTATTCTTACAAATCTTGTGAGAGAACTAAATTCTATTCTGGTATTAGGATATGCCCCAAAGTAATAGCCACTGATGTCTTCATCAGACAGTTCAACAGGGTCGACAACTTCAAGAGCACACTTGCCTGGGGGCAGAGTAGTTGCCTCTGAAACGATCATACATAGTAATTATACACACACATTATTACTTCAGTAACATGACCTGATGCTCCTTATTATGTCAAATGGATGTTTCCAGATCACATGAGACACTTGTGTCGGGATCCAGATATCTGGGATCATCTACAAAATGCTATACAGAGCATCAGATCAAGTTACATGTACTTAAGTAATGATGTGTTTATTTTATACCCTGAAAATCAACCCGTAAACATCAATTACAACAGTAGCAGACAACATTCTCCTTTTTTATTTTTCCTGAGAATATAGGGATCAAACATGGTTTTTCATGCATTAACATTTGCCAGGTCCCGAGGGAGGTGTTGAAAACCGAGGCCTCTGGCCTCGGTTTTCAACACCTCACTAGGGACCTGGCGAATGTTTATGCATTGAAAAACCAAGTTTGATCGCTATTATTGCATAAAAACTGAAAACATTTGCTACATTTCGCGTTATTTCTTGTACTTTTTTGTTTCGCCTTTTCCCCGATGTCTCGCAAAAGAAATTCCACTGACTATGCTCCTTCAAGGGCCGGGAAGTACACATCACGTAACGGCAGCAAATCTGTGGCCCCATTACGAACATATTGAAAGTTGCATAGCCGTGCATTAACAGCGTGTGAATTGCCTTGTTAATACACGGCTTTTCGCCGGTTAATGCATGGCTGTTAATAACATGCGACACTGCTTTTTATGCAATAATATAAGAATCCATCATGAGTGTCCATGCAGGTTAGGGAAATCTTACCCGAGGGGTAGGAATTTCAACTGGGGATAGGGCTTGTCAAGGTTCAAAAGTCCTGACGTTTCCTTTGTATATGCTCTTAAGGTCACTTATTATAATCAGTTCTTTTCCATGTCCCTACAACATATCTGCCCAAGTTTGGTGGAAATCCAGGCATCCCTTCAGGAAATATGGTGCAGACAAGACATTTCCCAACATTCTAAGACCTCATGTTACCTTGAAAATATGATCAAGCTATAAAAATCTAATCACTTCTTCCAACAATATATTTGTGCAAGTTTAGTAGAAATCCAGCCATTCGTTCAGGAAATATGGTGCAGACAAGCCATTTATCAACATTCTACGTCCTTGAATGACCTTGAAAAAATCACCAAATTAAATAAGTTCTTGTCCATGTCCCAACAATGTATTTGTGCAAGTTTGGTCAAAATCCATCCATTCCTTCTAGATACCGCGTGCAGACAAGCCGTTTTCTAACATTCTAAGATCTTGTGTGACCTTGAAAATGGAGTAAAGGTCACCAAAATCTAATCAGTTCTTGTCCATGTCCTAACAATATATCTATGCAGGTTTAGTCAACATCCCTTCCTTCAGTGGATAGGGTGCAGACCATTTCCAAATATTCTAAGACCTTGTGTGACCTTGAAAATAAGGTCAAGGTTACCAAAATCTAAAGGGTTCTTGTCCATATCCCAACAATATAGTTGTGCAAGTATGGTCAAAATCCATCCATTCCTTCAGGAGATAGGATGCAGCCAAGCCATTTTCCAACAATCTAAGCCCTCATGTGACCTTAAAAATGAGGTCAAGGTCAGCAAAATTTAATTGGCCCTTTTCCCCCACCTAATGATGTATGTGTAAGTTTGGTCAAAATCCATCCATTCATTCAGGAGGTAGAGTGCAGACAAGAGGCTATGCCAACACAGATACCGACAGGATCTGCACCAAAAAACAACATATCCCCCTCCCAATGGTGTTGGGACATAACAAGCCTTGCTTGGGAGAATCTGAAATGGATCTGGATAAAGAGACTATCAAATAATCCTGCATTTTTCAGATCAGAAATTTGAAACCAAAAACTTAACAGTTTGAAAGCAATATCACTGTTAAAAAGTCTTCCCTGTTCTCACCTTGGATTCATCATGGTTTGTAAATTGTTCATGTAAATGCAAAGAATCTGACCAGCCTGTGCAGATGTGCAGGCTGGCTAGTTTTTGCTGTTTGTGCATGACATGTAGGTTTTGCTGTGGCTCCACTTATATGTCCGACCTACCTGTGGTTGACTCTGTTGTGAAAGCCCAAGGTGGCAGTGTTGGTACTTCTTCCCTCTCGTATGGCCCCACAGGGTCAGGAATGGGACAGCCAGACAGAGATATACCAGGTCTCTTGCTGTCTGGAAGTGTTGCAAAGTTCAAGAATCTAGAAAAATGGGAAAAATACATATCAAATAAATAGAATAGGTTAATGGGCTACCATGCTGAATTTAAATAGCATCTTTGAGTAACTTAGTTTGTTTTATTCTGCTTGAACCCATTAAAGACAGTAAACTCTCCCACACTACATATTGGAAGAGTCCATTTTCGATTTTAGGTATGTCAGGCTATATGATGGAGATATTCCTAAAGAAAAATTGTTGAACTATATGCAAACAGAAGAGACCCTGATCAGATGCCTTGTTCTGTGGCATCTGATCTAGGTGCTCTGTTTGCCAGTTACCCGTTTAAGGGTCTCCAGTTTTCAATGGATTAACGTTGCTTTGATCATAAGCAGTGATCTACAGCATATGATCTGGGTCTGCTCTGTTTGCCAGTTACCCATTTAGGGGTCTCCAGTCTTCAATGGATTAACTTTGCTTTCAACAATCTTTCAGTCAAATAGTGACTGCATCTGGATCTGGCTGGGAGCTCAGTATTCACTTTAAGATTGCTACCTCACTGAAATATCACACCCCAGACACATATTATTCTACACTTACATCACACTGATACTGGGACGACCAATTCTTATTCCCAGCTCTACTGTTTTTATTCCTGAGTGCCAAGGGAAAGAAATATGATGAACTTAACTAAAACCCTGAATACAAGTATCAAGTTAATAGAACCCTGAATGTATATTCATGTACCTACTTAACAAGTATTTACCGGATACTCTCCTTTATCTAGACCTATGTCCATATAAGGGTTTTTTGTTTTTTTTCTACCGAAATATGTCAATGTTTTTCTTATTTGTCCACAAAAGCGTGTGTTGTGGGAACTCATTAGAAGTGCCTAATCGAGACAATACTAAAGAGTACCAACAACATATGCTTTCATGGTCAAATAAGAAAAATATATACCTAGATACCCCTGTTATCTGGGGCTATGGGTATAGTAACAGCAAAAATCCTTCAAACATAACATGCAGGCTTGTCTGTAGTGTTGGGAATCGGCCAGAATTTCACAGTCGATCATCTGTTTTGTAAAACAGACAGATCATCGACTACTTTTGTTTGTGTTGAGGTTTTACTGCCCAGTCAACCCAATAGGATCATGTTGAGCGCGGTCAGTTCATCTAACCACACTTTTACTGGGCAGGCTTAGTCCCCTATGCGGTTAACCAGTATTACGCACTATCTTTCACCAGAAACTGACAGCTGCCCTTCTTGAATCAGCGCAAGCAAGAGAATGACCGTAGAAAATATTTCATGATCAATCTCCATGAAAGAATGTTGCCGACCCGGCAGGGGTCAAACTTGCAACCTTCTGATCACCAATCCCGCATCCAACTGAGCCATCAAGGCCGGCAATCATCGACTATTAGTCGACTTGTAGAAATTATAATCATTTTTAGCTTAGCCCTCTTCCAGATACTTATTCATAGCTCCAGATCGATAAAAGGGGTAGCCAGCTAATTTTGTTTTATTATTTCTCCATGAAAACATGTTGTGGTACTCATTAGAAGCAACTCAGTGAGGCACTTCTAATGAGTAAACAACATGTTTTCCTGATGAAATAAGAAAAATGTTACTACTTTTCGGTTGAAAAAAAAAAAAAAAAAAAAAAAAAAAAAAATGCCTTATTTCAGGCTATTTTTATCAAAATGACCCACAGGCAGCTTTAAATATTTCAATTTCACAACTTGCCTATTAAAATAAAAAGTGAGAAAAAATGTTCTTAACCCTTGTCCTGCTGAATAAATTAAAATGCCACACTTATTTCTAATTTTCAGCCAATCAGATTACTTGATCAGGATTGTTATTATAAATTCACATTCTTTATGGCAAACAGTGCAGATCCAGATCAGTTGGCTTCTTCAGAAGCCAACTGATCTGGGTCTACACTGTTTGCAAAGATAGGGTATATCCGGGTTTAGCAGGACAAGGGTTAAAAAAAAGAATTTTCCGATAAATTCTTTCCCATCATCAGTCACAAGAAAGAAAAAAGAAAAATGACTGATGATCCATTATAATCTATCATCGGGACAACACTACTGGTTGTTATTCTCATATGGGAAAGTAGTTTTTCCCTGAGTAAGCCTGAAATAAGTCTCTTACTCTCCATTGACAGTGACATCTCCAATACAGCCATCAAGTTGCTTTGAGGAACCGACAAGGTTGGCTGGGAGTGGAACATCTGCGTTACCAAAGTACAGTGGCATGTTGGTTTCTAGGCTGTTCTTTGTTCCCTCACCTGTCCCCTGGATCATTTCATAGTCATCTATATTCATCATCAACCTGTGTAAAGAAAAATAAAATAATTTAGGGGACTGGATAAACTTGGCCCTATGGTTATAAAACTTTTTTCATGCTCAACTCAGCTGAGCATGAAATTTTCTCTGCTAATAAATATGAAAATGCCAACATAATATTTATTAGCAGAGAAATTTTCATGCTCAGCTATGTTTAGCAAGAAAGAATTTGCAATTGTTAGTATTGTATTGAGTTTGGGTTAAACAACACGTCCAACCTTGTGGGTCATTTTGTGTCATCTCCCAGAGAAAGGGAGAAAAGAGACAGAAGAGATAGTAGAGGAGATTAAAGAGAGGGACAGGGAAGAAATGGAAGTGAAGAAATAGAAGAAATAAAAACGTTCCCCCTCTACCCTTACCTGCTACAAGGATAGCAGGCCTTGCCCAACTGTAAGCCAATATCATTTGGACGCCCTGGTGACTTAAGATACATGACACATTCGCCACACCCGACCATCCCCGCATTGTTAGTAATCTGAGATTTCTTAGTAGGACAAATTTCATGCTCAGCTGAGTTCAGCATGGAAAAAGTTTTATAGCCTTGGTGCCTGGTAGATTTTTCATCAGATTTTTATGAGGGAGATAACTTTGAAAATTCTTGTTTGCTAACAATGCATCGAGGCCCTTCTGAAAAGAGTCTATTATAAAAGGAAGGGATTTGTTCTGGGAGCAAATTCATCTCTTATAAGAGTAGCGTCATATTTGAAAAGTTTCAGATATTAAACTTCCAGTCTCCAAAAGTTGTCTCCCTTTGCAAAATGGCCACCAAATCTTTCACATATAATCAGCTTAAGGGAGCAATTTAATAAAACCTTTTCATTATTTCCGTTATAATTAAAAATAGAAACAAACTAATATCCAATAAAAACGTTGCTCTATAATACCCCGCCATTATGGTGTCACGGGCAGATTACTCTGTCAAACATTGACGAAATTTAGTTTGGTTAAAATCTCTTGACTTTTACTCAAGTTATCGTCCAGAAACAAAATGTTGGCGTATCTCGGGCAGAGAACTCCGTCAAAATTTGACGAAATTTGTCCATTAGCAATCCCAAACCAGATCTCCACAATATCAATGCACATACCAAGTTTGGTGAAAACCCACTGATGTTTACGCAAGTTATCATCCGTAAATGAAATATAGACAGACAGACGGATCTACGACTGACTGACGGACACACGCACATCCAATGTGAAACCATAATACCCCCGCCTATCATGTGGTGGGTTAGAAGAAGCAGTGTGCCATATTCTGGCTTGTCTTGAAATGATTAAAATACTGAAGTTAAACATAAGCAGATATTTTTTTTCTGTTTCTTTTTTTCTTGATAGCACATCTTGATATTCCATGTAGATTTTCACTGCAAGTATTCAGGACATTTTAGGCAAAACTAGTCTTCTTAAGAGTGCATAAACAATGCAACTTTCACTAAATGGTTATCTCTCAAGAACAGTCACCTCCCTATAATAGCTGCATAGCCTTATTATCAAATCGAGGGTTGAGCGCAAGACTGGCGTAAGTCAGATGGTTGTTTTTCCCCAAACCTAATCTCCTCACCATGAAGGCGTTATGAAGATTACAACATTTCTTTCTGTAAACAATGAAAATTTAGGTGCCATTGCTCGTATGAGCAATGGCACCTAAATTTGCATTGTTTACAAAGGGGTCCAAGTTGCCCCTAAACAAGGGTTTCAAAAATATGTTTGAGTTACCATAGTCTTGCGCTCAACCCTCGAAATGTCCTATTTAGACAATATTATCTCCCATAATACTTTATTATCAAGTCCTCAGAAGCATTGTATAGCAAAACCTAGATGCAGCTGAATTTCAATGGGAAATAGTACTTCATAGGACTTTCATTCTTTTTAGAATCTACTGTTAACAAGTATTTTATGAAAATTCTGGGATATTTTTTCTTATTTCTCCATAAAAACAGAGGGAGAGGCGCTACTAATGAATATATACAACACTGTATGGAGAAGTGGAGAAAATTATCCCAGATTTATCACCAAATACAATGTACTGCTCCTGAACAAGTCCACTGGAATTTTCAGCTAACAAAACGTAACATTATAGCAAAAGTAGCTTCGGAGTCAACCTTTAAGACATGCCCCTCTATCAGTGTTTAAGATAATTACAGTAACATGTAATAATTATTTCTTAGTTTGTTAACACTTAACTAGCCTACATTATACCTACACATATTATTCTTGCTGTAATTCTCTTAAATTTATATTACCACAGAAAATAAAGCACATGCTGTGACGTCATTAGAAGCACCTCACCAAGATGCTATTCTAATGAGTACCCACAACTGGTTTTTCTGGAGAAATAAAAAAATATTTACCCAGATATCCCTCTTACCTAGAGCTGTGACTTTAAGGGAAATTGATACTTTCAGGGGAGATAACTCAATCAAAAACTGTTTTGCTTCCCTTCTGAAAATGGTTCCACTCTAAAACTCTGTTCAAGTAGGACCTTTCCAGAGGGATCTTTGTGCATAGGCGAGCAAACAGAAGTTACTAATGTTGTCTCCCTTGCCAAAAATGGCAGAAAATCTGCCAAGTGTGTCTAGTCTAAGGCTGGCACAATTAATCGGATAATCAATTAATTGATCGATAAATTTAAAAAAAATGATTATCAATACAGATTTGCTAAGAATCGATCATTTGATTTCTTTGTCTGTCACTTTACCATATTTACCCTTAGTACTCAGACACCTCAACTCCTTATACTTTATCTAAAATTTGAACAAGTACAATTTACTACCCAATGTTGTGTCTTAAACAGCTAGATGGGTGGCAAACAGTGTAGACCCTGATGAGACGCCGCATCTGCGGCGTCTCATCTGGGTCTACACTGTTTGCTCACGCATGTGTGGCCAAATGTATACAGTAAAGTATAACATATGGTAAGAATCATGCTCAGACAGGTAAAATAATGACCAAATCTTCAGTGATTACTAATCGATTATTGATCACAATGGCATGACTGATAATCGATTATCTTTTCAGCTCCAATTAGCCAGCCTTAGTCTAGTCCCTTTAAATTCCCTTTTGCACAAACAGGCAGTGCCAGGTGAAAAGGTGCCTGAGCTTATGCCAAATGTGCTGTCAGTCTCATCAGAGTTTTTACATTCCACTGATACATTCTAAAATACCCAATAACTTGTGCGCAGACAGCAAAGGCCCTGATCTCATGCCATCACTGTCTACATATGCTGGAGAACAACTTTTTGCTTGGCATGGCCCACATACTGCAGTTTCAAATGACACTCTTATTTGCTTTTAACCCATTGTATACTGAATAGACTCTCCCACACTATATATTGGAAGAGTCCATTTTCAATTTTAGGTATGCCCGGCTAGGAGATTTACATATTCCTAGAGAAAAATGGCTATCTATATGCAAACAGTAGAGACCCTGATCAGATGCCGCATTTAGCGGCGTCTGATCGGGTCTGCACTGTTTGCCAATTACCCTTTTACGGGTCTCCCAATTACAATGGGTTAAATACATCATCATTATTAACCTAAACATTCCGACATCATAATTTCTAATACGCTTAATGTCCTAAAATTTTGAATGCTTTAATCC
Organism: Anodontia alba; assembly: GCA_964016985.1. Classification (NCBI taxonomy): domain Eukaryota; kingdom Metazoa; phylum Mollusca; class Bivalvia; order Lucinida; family Lucinidae; genus Anodontia; species Anodontia alba. Next base: position 75,819,607 of record OZ024825.1, read on the forward strand.
ATTCTTTTTTTTGCCTAAATTTTGTTGTTTTTTTTGTAAGTAAATCAGTACGTAAGCTTTATTTTGGATCAGCAAGTATATAAGAATTAATATAAGCCCTTCATAAGCTTTTAAACCAACTATAAATAGTAAATGCTGTTGTTGTTTACCTAGTGGAATGGAGCAGTCTGATCTGGGTCTGCACTGTTTGTAAATGCCATTTTGTCAGAAATGTTTGGTGTACGAAATTTTATGACGTTTACCGTACCATATTAAAATCATGGCCCAGTTGTTCAAAGCATTATTAGCTTAACAAGCTCATAAGTGGTCAAAATGTTAACTGTTCTAGTAAGTACAATACCTAATTCACAGGCATTTTTGCTGAAAAAAAAAATGTGAAAGCCACTCCCATTTTTTCAGCAAAAATTTTAGCGTATATGCCATATTTAATGACCAAAGTTTTAACAATATGTTTACTAACGACATCGTTAGTTTTGAAGAACTGGGCCCTGAACATTAATTTTGACTGCCTACTGATGAGTCACACAGTTCTGGCAGAATGGCAAACAGCAGTTTGATCAGGCACACCTGAATGAATAGCTACTGTAATTTCCCACCACCATAAGACTATCAAACCAAACTACATAGAAATTTAAAGCAAATGATACACTAGAATACAAAACCCATAACCAAGGGATGTCTCATCCAGACCACCCACCCCTTTCAAATAAATATACATTATTACTGCAGTAATGTGATCTGATACTCTGTCTCACAATGACTGGATGTCCGCAGACACAGGATAAGACTAGATACCTGCACTGAGTGTAAATCCAGAGACATGGACTTGATCTAGAGCCTCAGACTGCATTACTGTTATAATAATAATGTATATATTATATGCCTTAAAAACTAATCCTAAACAATCATTCGCTACAGCAGCAGATAAGATTACATACATATATATATTTTTTTATTTTTCCGAGAAAATAAGGCCTGGCATTCCATGCTAATGATATGCAGACCATTCACATGAAATATCAAGCCTTATGTCTTCACAGAATTCAAAACACAATTAATGTCATCTGCTACAATTTTGAATAGCGCTTTAAAAGTTAAGTAATTTGGTGCAGTTTAAGATGTGGAAACATTACACATATGTCGCCTTAACATCATGACATCGATGTAAACAAGCCTCATTTAAGAGGATATGATATGGATCTGGAAAAATCAAGATTCTCAACTGATCCGTCTTTTTGGTCAGCCTGTAAAAACTTAATTGTCTGAAAGCCATATCACTAATAGGTATATAATATATATTCAGTCCATACCAAATAGTACAAAAATCTCAGGTAGGTAAAAGACTTTTATTCTGACTCAGGAAAGTCAGCTATATAGAAAAGTCAGAGCCATTCTGGAGAAATACAATGTACATGTATATCCCAATACCGAATGGACACAGATTTCTTAAGTGTACCACAAGCTCTCCTCGAGCAGAAATTACCAAGAAAGTCTACTTGCTTTCTTTTGACCTTTCAACTAAAAACAGATAATTCTGCAAACAGTGTAGATGCAAATAAGACTGCTCATGATAAGCTATCTCTTCAGGATCTACACTGTTTGACATTCTGTTTATGAGTTTATGGATCTACATCGTTTGCATAGGTATCTGTTTTGATCTGCAGGGATAATTTGCATAGCTCTAGTTAAGGCGCTTTTTTCAATTAAAAAATGTTGATATTTTTCTTATTTCTCCACGAAAACATATGTTGAGGTACTCATTAGAAGTGCCTTGATGAGGCGCTTCTAATGAGTACCAACAACATATGTTTTCGTGGAGAAATAAGTAGAATATTAACCTGATACCCACTCTTATTTAGGCCTATGGATAAAGGAGTAAAAGCTAGTGCAAAATCTGGTTCTATACAGACTATAAAATGAATAATACGCTGTGCCAAATAAAAAGACATTTTTGAACAAATGCAAAATGCACTGAATCCAATCGCATAGACATTTTGCACATGTCCAGAGGGGTGGGTGGCTCATGCCTCAGAGACAATGATTTGTCTCACCTATGAATATACCGCGTTACAACAGCTTCTGGTTTGAGTACTGCAGCCAAATATATCTTTTCAATTTCTATGTCGCAATCCTCAGCCCAGGTTAAATTCCTTCATAAAGTAAATCATATTATTTGAAAATATACCATATTCAACCTCATTACCGCACTGTGCACTAAGGTTTTTCAAAAGTATGGGAAAACTTGTGGCTAAATATGCCCCTACCTCTCCTAAGGGTACACTTGACAAAAAAAAAAAATATATATATATATATACATAGCAAAGGACTTATCACATGATGCTTATGCGATGTTTTTGTGCATGTGTGTGTGTTGTTTTTTTCTTTTTTTTTCAGATTTTCTTCATAAAAGCATATGTTGTAGGTACTCATTTGAATTGCCTCAACAAGTCGCTTGTCAATGCAATCCAAATGAGTACCCACAACATATACTTTTATAAAGTAGACACAAAAAAGGACACTGGCTGTAATCTGAAGATTACAGAATTTCTTGATTGTGCGCTTATAGGGGTATATGCAGTAATTAGTTTGAATACAGTAAATAAAAATTAAGGGAAACTTAATAAAATGTGCACATCATAGGAATCAGCATACTAAGGGAACAGATACACCTAGTAGATTTTCTGCCATTTTTTTCAGACTTCCTGCTTGATTTCCTGCATGTCAGTCCCCTTTTGGAAAGGGTTTACTCTCAAAGGAAAAACAAACTTCCAAGGGATGCAAATTCTTTTTTAGAGTAGACCTCTTTTCAGAAGGGAGACAGAAGAGTTACCTCCCCTAGAAGTGTATCTCTTCCCCTTAAACAGAAATCTTCGGATTTTTTTCCTTAACATTTGTAACATCTAAAAACAATTAAAACATTATTAAGGCTAATTAAGCTGAAATTAAGCCATTTAGAAGGAATCTATTCCGCCCCATCCGCACCCCCTCCCCACCCAGGGTTTTATATTTTCCAGGATTTTAACAAAGCTAATATTTAAACATTAAAATACAAAATCTAAGTAAAAGAAACTAATGGCTGATACAGCTCACTGTTTGGTATGTCACTCATTTTATTGATGATGATGATGAGTTCAGGTTTAATGACGTGTCAGCCCATGAGATTCATTTGCGTCAAAATGGTGTACTAACTTGGTTTTGTAATGAAACGGCTATACTGGTAAGTCAAGTCATTTTATTGAACACTACAGGACTTGTGAAAGAGGTGTATTTCTTTCTTCTCCATCAAATACCGTATTCGACCTAACTACTGCACATAGCCTTATAAGCACACAGTCAAGCAATTCCGTAGTCTTCAAAATACAACTCTTGTACTTTTATATACTTCTTTATAAAAGCATATGTTACTGGTACTCATTTGAATTGCCTCAACAAGTTGAGGCAATTCAAATGAGTACCAACAACATATGCTTTTATAAAGAAAATCATAAAAAAATACAGCATAAGTATCATTAAAAAATCACCTCATGAAGTCATCTTCTTATCTTTCTTTATAGGCCTTATCAGGTGGATATTTTACAAGTTTTTCCTGTAGTTTTGAAAATCCTAAGTGCACAGTGCAGTAATTAGGGTAAATACGGTATATGTTGTGGGTATTCACAACAAGCATCCTGTTGTGGCATTTCCAATGAATACCTACAACATGTTTTTGTAGAAAAGAAGAGGAAATTATTCCAGAACGGTATTAATCAAATACACGTCCTCAAAAAGTCCTCCGACACCAATTTCATAGGTCTAGATAGAAATGGGTATCTGGTAAATATTTTTCTTATTTCTGCACGAAAACGTATGTTGTGGGTACTCATTAGAAGCTCCACACTGAGGCACACTTCTAATGAGTACCAACTACCTATGTTTTCATGCAGAAATAAGAAAAATATCAAGACTTTTGGATTGAAAAAAGCATCTTATTATCAAGAGCTATGAATTTTATCTGTAATTTTTTAAGTTGTTCGAAATTTTAATAAAAAAATATCCCGAAATACCCCTCCTCAAAATGTCCTCTGATAACAATTTTTGGAGTTTGTAATTCTTTCAGCTGTTCGATATTTCTGAAAAGTTATCCCAGAAGTGCAATCAATTACCAATTTTAGGAGTCTATAATTTTTAAAGTGTTTGAAATTTTCTGAAAATGTATCCCAGACCTATAATCAAATACTTCCTCCTCAACAAGTCTTATGACACCAGTTTTAGGTGCTGAGACAATCTGCATGAAATGTCAAACCTAATTTTGTATGAATAATAAGGAAAATATCAATTTGTTGTCTGCCAAATTTGCTAGATATTGCAAAAGATTAACAAGAAACTGTGTTTTCAGAGAAAACATATGTCCTCCCACCAATTTGTTCAAAAATTATTGCCCAGACAAGAAGTGTCACAGAATTTTCAGTTTTTCTACTGCTGTGACCTTGAAAATTAAGTCAAAGTCACCAAAATCCAACGAGTTGTTTGTTATATCCCAATTATATATCCATGGAAATTTGGTAAGAATCCAACCACTGGGTCACAAGATTTGATTTGGGTTTTATGGCCCTTTCAAGAATATTTTACTTATATCAAACCAATCATTCATCAAAGGTGGGCAAAAACTGGAAAACCCGGGGAAAAACCACCTGACCATCTGTAAGCAGAACTTGGCTTTCCCACATGTGACTCGAGCAAAGTTTGAACCACAGCAGTGAGAAACCTAATGGATTAAGAGTCAACTCTCCTATCTACTAGGCTGCGGGGGTCCCCATCACAAGATATTGTGCAGACGAGGAAGTGTCACACCAATGGGATCTGCACAAAAAACATGTCCCCCTCCCCTGAGATGGGGGTACATAATTTATTCTTTCCTCTCTGTAGCTACCCATTAAATTATATCCCAACGAACATGGTATAATGTAAAAACTTCATAACTTACTTCTTTCCCATCTTCATAATTGAGATGTAATGCCATCTTCCATCATTGTAGGTGTTCACACGAGTCGTCAGTTTCAAGTTCTCTCCCCCTGGGTCACTGATCACAGAGATCATACCATTGACTACAGACACAGAGAAACCAGAGTCCTGCAAAATTTTAATAAAATTATTGCTATTCCAAATTTATTGTGATGATCTCATACATACATCTGTTGAGTTCAAATTTTATTTATCTTACTTCGATTACATAGAAAGCACAGCAAACTTATATATGTAGACCCCTTTTTGAAGGCGCAGATATTGGTGTTTCATGATCATGCATGGTGGAAGAAACCCGAGTACCCAAGGAAAACCATAGACCATGGATCAGAGACCATTACTCTGTCACATGCCAGAGCAGGAAATCAAACCCAGGCTGCAGCTGTGACAAGTGAGACATACCTCTGCTATCCAGGCCACTATATCTGTAATTATCCTCTTCGGCAGCACCAAACCCCTCAAATATTTGAAAGAAACTTACTGGAGAGCTTGTATCAGAAAATAGTAAAATCAAGTCTTATTTTCATCAATAAAAAGAAAAGAAAAATATTTCAGAATGTCACCTGCTGCAGTTATGTGAAAAAGGCTTAACATATTAAACCTTGTCCTGCTGAATAAGTTATGATGCCCCGCCCATTTCTAATTATCAGCCAATCAGATTACCTAAACCAGATTTTTGCTATAAATTCACATACTGAATGACAAACAGTGTAGATCCAGATCAGTTGGCTTCTTCAGAAGCCAACTTATCTAGATCTACACTGTTTGCAAAGGCAGGGTGTATCTGGGTTCACCAGGACAAGGGTTAAAACAATAAAACTCTTTAAAGACAGTTAGAAGTATATCTTTCCTATTACCATAATTATCCAAAACACCCAGGCTTATTTCCTAATTTTAATTGCCCTAAAATTTGAACAAAGAATCTACTCAAGTAAGTCTTAGAAACACAATACTTAAGTTTCGCGAAAAATAGCTGGTGTATATAAAAGAATTTAACTAGATTACCTGTTCTGAATGTCCAACATACATCAGAAGAGCTTCATTCTGTTTTGTTTTCATCTTGAATGTTATATCGAAGTTGTTTCCAATGCTCTCTGATGGTTTGGCAACATACGATAACTTGTCAGAACTGAATGTAGCCACCCTTGCAACCTGTCAGAGAAAAAGACGGTAACGTCACCTCGCGCTCTGTGTCATGTCCATTGGATGTTTCCAGATCACAGGATCACATGAGATGCTTGCTTTAAGAGTGATCAAGAGATCTAGGAACAAACAGGATATGAGATACAGATCATACTACTATTGAAGTAATCAATTTCCTACCTTGAAAAATAACTTTTTTTACTTTTATAAAAAAAAATATTTTTTTACAGATTATGTGAATTTTCTGCATTTTACATATTGTACCGAGAAAATAATGTTGGTATTTCATGGGAACTGTCTGCTATGCAGGCTATTCACATGAAATGTCAAGCCTTATTTTATTTGGGAAAAAAGTCATCTGCTATAATTTTGAATAGACCTTTAATGACTGCTGGAATCAACCCAAACAAGCCATGTTTGAGAGTGTGTGACATGGAACAGGAAAAATCAAGACTCAACCTAATCAGAATTTTCAGATAAACCTTACTGTTTGAAAGTGATATCATTAATAATAGGTATATAATAAACAACAATACCAAGCTAAACCCGCCCGTAATTCACAGTATAACAATGTTAAGGGGTATGGATACATTAAGTAGATTTTCTGCCATGCTTGAAAGAGGGCCACTTTCATCACTTCTTGTTTGCTTTTCTTATACCAAGCCCCTTCTGAAAATAGCTCTACTCTAAAAAGAAAGAATTTGCTATGTGGCAAGAGTTTATCAGTCTAGACCAGTCTCGTCAAGAACAGAACAGCAAACAGTGCAGATCCCGATGAGATGGCTCATGATGTGATGAGCCATCTCATCTAGATCTGCACTGTTTACAAAAGTATCTATCTTAGTCTACGGAGTTGAAAGGGTTTAGACACATAACTCACCTGCTCTGGGCATCCTGGGCTCACACCTTTGGCCTTCTTGTTCAAGTTAAGGTCCCAGGTTGCCAGTTGGAGAGCTAAATTTTCAATACAACCTTCAAATCCTTGCTTTGTCACACCGCTGTAGTTTAAAACAAAACAAGAGACATCAATACATACATGTAATATAACGATACAAAATGCAATCCTCTGTCCACCACCTATCATCTCACATCATCACCCATCCACTCCAAGGCAAAAATAACAGTAGTTCAATAAGCAGCGCTTATTAGATACCCCCCTTTAGCAGATACAAAACTTAACAAGGCATTAAATTTTTCCCATTTAACAAAGAAGAAACTCTAAATATCCAATAACATATGGTCAGGGAATGCTTTCTGCATGATTGTTGACACAGAGTGTTTATTTTTATTGACATCTGCAACAATGCAGTGTTTCAGAAGACATCTAATATTGTTTGTATTCAGGTTTTACGGCCCAGTCAACCCAATGGGGCCATGTCGAGCGTGGTCAATTTACCTAACCACACGTTCACTGGGCAGGCTTAGTCCTCTAAGAGGTTAACCAGTATTGTGCACATTCTTTTGCCAGAAACTGACAACTGCCCTTCTTGAATCAGCAGAAGGGAAAGAATGACCGATCATGATCAATCTCAACGAAAAAATGTTGCGGACTTTGGTGGGGTTCGAACCCATGACCTCCTGGTCTCCAGTCCGACGTGCATCCAACTGAGCCACCGAGGCCGGCCATCTAATATTGTAGCGTAGCATTTCTCTTATACATAGCTCAAGATCACAGGAGTATCATGATAAATACTTTACTTATTTCACCACCAAAAGATATTACTAAGTATTGGGACAGTTAGACCTTTGCAAACAGTGTAGACTCAGATCAGATGCCGCAGAATGCGGCATCTGATCAGGGTCTACACTGTTTGCCATACATACAGCATTATTTCAGACACATTAATTGCTAGTAGAATGAACTATTTCAAATTTTAGAAGAAGTATGGTAAGTAGATAAGGTGTCCCAATACATAGGGTAAATATGGTAAACATATGTACTCAAGTATCCACAATATATGTTTTCATGGAGAATAAACTATCTATACTTTTTGGTTTAAAAAAGCACCTAATCCTATTGTAATTTTTAGAGGTTATTGAATGTCTAATGTTGGGTTACTATATGTAGGAATATTGTCTCGGAGAACTCATATTGGCCTGAGGGACTTCATGTCTGAGAGCTAATATAGAGTTTCTGGACTGAATGCCTAGCAACACGACACAAGATATGTCACGATATTTTTAATACATGTATTTCTTTTAAACTGTTCAGGACAATTGTGTAGAATGTTCCTTTATAGCTCAAACTGGAAGTAACAGCATTTTCAGGCTGGGCTGAATTTCAGGCTGGATGTTGAAGTGACTTAACCTGTGTACACGATGATGTCATTTAATGTACCAATAAGGCTTCAGAAGAGTGCCAACTTGGATGCACAAGCGGACTTGCTATGGTTTTTGTATCACAAGTCATATTGGACCATGTAGCCAAGATATTTTAACTACTTTTAGAAATACATGTAATACTCACCTGGCTGGTAAAATGATATCCTGATACCCTCCTACAGATATATCATCAGTGATTGATAACTGGGTCAGGGAGCCTGGTGATTCGGCTGGACCAACTGTAAGAGACAAGATGAGATAAGCTAATCCCAAGCATACTGGATAAAAATTTCAGCAGATGACATTTTGATTGATTGAGGAGGTTTCACAGCCCAGTCAACCAATTAGGGTCATACTGAACCAGTCAATTTACCAAATCACACTTTTCCTTGCCAAGCTTAGTCCTCCAAGTGGTTAACCAGTATTTGTGCACATTCTTTCACTAGAAACTGACAACTGCTTCTCTTTGAATCTGCAGCGGAAAGGAGAGAATGATAGTAGAAAAAAGTTCATGAACAACCTCTATGAAAGAATGTCAGACACAGCATGGATCGAACCTGCTACCTTTTGATCATCGGTCAGCAGACGACATTTTGAAATTATTTCTTTCTTATCTCACAAAATAATATTTTCCTCATGGATCAGGGGGCAATCTGCATGAAATATCAAACCCTCTTTTCTGGGGAAAATAAGAGACTAAATATCAGTTATTTTTTGCCCATTTCGCCCAGGGTGTGCTAAAGTTTAAAGACAATATACTCAAACTTTTAGTTGGTAGCAAACAACTACAGTAACTTCAAACCTACCAAACATCACTGTTTGCCATTCAACCTACAAATTTTTTTGACACCTCATTAGGCAGTAAAATGAACTTAATTTTTAGTTTTAATTTTAGGATAAGTTTGAAAATGAATAAAAGTGTACCAGTATTTAACGTAAATATTGTATATTCAATGACTTTTACCAGGTAGCATGGAGTATACAGGCTTGTCTGGGTCTTTGCTGCTTGCATGTAGAAAAATGCTTGTTTTCCCTTTGTTTGTGTTGAGGTTTTACGGCCCAGTCAACCCAATGGGGTCATGTCAAGCGCGGCCAGTTTACCTAACCACACATTTACTGGGCAGGCTTAGTCCTCTAAGCGGTTAACCAGTATTGTGCACATTCTTTCGCCAGAAACTGACAACTGCCCTTCGTGAATCAGCGGAAGGGAGAGAACGGCCGTAGAAAATATTTCATGATCAATCTCCACGAAAGAATGTTGCCGACCTCGGCGGGGGTTGAACCCGCCACCTCCTGGTCTCCAGTCGGACGGCGCATCCAACTGAGCCACCGAGGCCGGCATTGTTTTCCCTAGTAGGCACTTTAATATAAGTTTTGTTGCAAAGGGGCAGATCGAGAGGGGATTCGAGAGGGACAGCTACCAGGCAGGAAATGTTTTTTCATTGTTGTCAAAAAATTTAAGACAGAAATTTTTACCTTGAACTGTTCAAACAGAACCCCTCTTCCCAAAATCATAAATCCAGCCCTTTTCAAAAATGAACTGTACTGTACAAAAAGGTGCAGTACTTTACCTATATGCAAACACTAAAAAGATTCTACAGTACAGACACAAACAGACTGTGACAAAATGAATATTTGATGACAATGGTGTTTTACATCCCTCTCAACATTACTTAGGTTATATTAAGACAATGGCAGGGTAATAATGAAAAGCTCTGTGCAATGAAGCACCATACAATTATGACCTGTCTGCAGAGGAATGTAAACCCGGAGCCTCAAGATCTGCAATCCGAAGCACCAACCATTCTGTACCATGATACTTAATATGAATATTTGCTATTCAAAAATGAGCCAGGGCCATTTTGAACAATGTAGCTAAAAAAAAGTCCCTACCTTGTTGACTATCAACAAACAACTGTCCAGTTTTATTTATTCTCTGGACCATCACATCATGCCACTTGCCATCGTTGACCAACACGTCAGACTCTAGAACAGCACGTCCTCCACCGAGATCAAACTGATACAAAATCTTCCCATTACGCATCTCGATTGAGATAAAGTCACGATTACCATCCCCAGCAAAGAAAACAAGTCCATTTTCAGCATATGTCTGCAATCTCAATGCCACTTCTGACTTTACTGCTGGTATCCAGCCGATATCTTTGGTACTCAGAATAACATACCCAGTACCATCAAATCGGAAACCATTGGACACAATGGATGTTAGAATATCTCTGAAACAATAAAATTAAACCATGTCATGAATAAAGGGATTTTTAAGAACATAAAATGAATTAAAGGACCTTACATACTTACCCTAAAAAAAAAAAAGACAGACTGTGGCAACCTTCAGAAGTTGTTTGGACAAGGTCTACAATGTTTGTTCAGGCTTTTCTGTCCAAATATTTAGGGCAAATCTGGTATAAAAAAAAAGGGCAGCCAGTTTGATCAGATCTTACAAGATCAGATTAAAGAGTACGGCACTGCTGAAAAGATCAACTGACAGCAAAGTCCATGATCATTCCGTGCAAGATTTGTAGGCTGATCTTTACTGCTTTTACTGAACATATCTTGAAGCTCCAAAACTAGCGATTTGAAACTTTAAATACGATGTCGTTAGTTAACCGTGAAAACTTATTAAATATGGCATTTATGCTAATATTTTTGCTGAAAAAATGTGAGTAGCTTTTGCATTTGCAAAAGCTACTCACATTTTTTCAGCAAAATTACCTATGAATTAGATATTGTACTTACTAGAACAGTTAACATCTTGACCACTTACAAGCTTGTTAAGCTAACTGGGCCTGGATGTATATCCGTTCTCCTTCATGTAACATCAAAAACATCAAGGAGAGAGTGTTTTAAGCCCTGGAAAGTTCAGGGCTCCCTTTTTCAAATGGAGCTACTTCTTCCCTTTAAAAAGTAACCACACTTTAGTAAGGACTGCACTTTGCAGAGTAACCTCCCGAAATTGTATCCGTTCACTTTAAGGGGAATCAATGCTTTCAGAGGAAACCATCAAAAATGATTCCGTCCCCTTCTGAAAAAAAGGATCTGCTCTACATATAAAAAGGAAATAATTTTCTCCACTTAAGAACAAGAGTAGATCCCTTTTCAGAAGGAGAGTTGGTGTGCAGGGAAGCCAATATGAAGTTACAAAAGTTGTCTCCCTTGAAAAAAAATGGCAGAAAATCTACCAAATGTAGATAGTCCCCTTAATGTCAGATTAAATTCCATACAAGTCTGCTTGAAACACATCTAGAACGACCTTAATACATTTGAAAAGTCTATGCAAAAAAGAAAGCTTGACAAGTTTCTCACCTTTCCCTTGCTCCAACGTAGTTATTCTCACCATTTTCAAAGTTCCAGAGACCCATAGGATGTTCATCAAACTCTACACTCTCCATTACACCAACATAGTTTACTCGGCTAACCTCATCAGAAATCTGAAAAAAAAAACATACAATACATCTTGACTTTGTTGTAGGCAATAAAAAAATAACTGTATCATTCCATTACAAAGGAATATGTTGGGCACACGTTGACAGAAAATCTCATGTCAACCTACACTTTTGTGCAGATATAAAACCCTGAGAGTCCAGTGTTTGTTTGTTTGTGTTGAGGTTTTACGGCCCAGTCAACCCAATGGGGTCATGTCGAGCGCAGTCAGTTTATCTAACCACACGTTTACTGGGCAGGCATAGTCCTCTAAGCGGTTAACCAGTATTGTGCACATTCTTTCGCCAGAAACTGACAACTGCCCTTCTTGAATCAGCGGAAGGGAGAGAATGACCGTAGAAAATATTTCATGATCAATCTCCACGAAAGAATGTTGCCGACCTCGGCGGGGGTTGAACCCGCGACCTCCTGGTCTCCAGTCGGACGGCGCATCCAACTGAGCCACCGAGGCCGGCTGAGAGTCCAGTGAAAATAATTGATGCCTTGTATCTAATTTTCAGTTACAGTACAGTACTAATTTCTATATTTGCTATTAAAGATTAAATAAACACAAGTGGATACATTTTCAAAGGAGGCAATTCTGTCAAAATTGTTTTCTTCCCCTTCTGTAAAGGGGTCTACTCTAAAAAGAAAGAATTTCCTCCCCTTGGGACCTATTTAACCCAACTGGTGTCCCATAAAAGGGACATTGGCAAACAGCATAGACCCAGATCAGATGCCACAGAACGCATCTGATCAGGGTCTACACTGTTTGCATTAAGTACAGGAATTTCTCTAAAACTTGGCAATTACAAAAACTGACCAGACACCCCTTATACTGGAAATGGACTCGTCCAAAGAGTTAAGGTAGAAGAGTCCACTCGGCATAAATGGGTTAAGATTATGGCATCAAAATACACATAAAACATATTGCAAAGGGAGACAACTTTTGCAGACATACATTTGAAATCTTTCAAACATGGTTGCTACTAAAAGGAAAGATTTTTTCCTCCAAGGAGCTCATTCTTGCCTTCCTTCATTCTCACTCCATACAAGAAAGGGGTTAAATATTTCAACATCAGAGTTATTTCCCTTGAAGAGAATTTGCTTGGTACTGATAAATTAACTTACTGTGGCTTCACTGGGTATTCCACCAACATAGAACTTGGCCGAGAGTGGATTTAGTTCCAGTACTGTATAGGTTCCCCTTGTTTTACCAGTGACAGATCCCAATTCTGCTTCTTTTGGGTCACGCTCTAAGGTAAGAGTACCAGCTTTACCAATCCTGAAATAATGCAGAAACTTGAAAATAAAATGCATAGCTCCTGATAAGGTTTGTTTGTTGTTGTTGTTTTTTTTGTTATTTTTTATAACTAAAAGGTTTTATAATTTTTCTTATTTCTCAACTCAAACCAAGATGTTGTAGGTACTCATTATGAGGCACTTATAATGAGTACCCAAAGCACATGTTTTCATATGTTTTCGCAGAAATAAGAAAAATATTTACCTGATGTCCCCTCTTATCTGGAGCTATGAAAATATATCATAATTACCAGGGATACTTTAACCTTGCATTTTACTTATCCCAGAGTTTAAACAAGTCAAATCCTTTGTGCCCCAATGTGAGCTAACATACCGTCTGACATGTGTGTCCAATGAACTCTCAAATCAGCTTGTGCATCCTCACATTCTGATCTGTCTTCCTTGTCTGCATGAAGAAACTTTGCATCCTTGACTATCCAAAATGGGCCCAATGACGATTCTAATTACACTGCACAAATATGCAGGCTGATCTGACTTTACTGAGCATACATGACAGTGGTATATTTTCTGATGTTGAAGCTCATTTAAATATACTTATTTCATGATATGTCTACGAATGCTGGCCAAATAGCAAACACTGCACACCCTGATCAAACTGCTCCTGAAGTGATCAGATTTCTTTAACTATGATGCCAAATTTCAGGTGAAATTTGTCATCTGCTAAGTTCCTTTGCTTTTTTAACAAACTATCAATTGGAAAGAAGTTAATATGTAAAGTTGAAAGATGGAATGTCAAACAGCACAGATCCAGATGAGATGGCTCTTAATCGCAATGTGAGCAAACATACCTTCTGACATGTGTGCCCAATGAACTCTCAAATCAGCTTGTGCATCCTCACATTCTGATCAGTCTTCCTTGTCTGCATGGAGAAACTTTGCATCCTTGACTATCCAAAATGGGCCCAATGACGATTCTAATTACACTGCACAAATATGCAGGCTGATCTGACTTTACTGAGCATACATGACAGTGGTATGTTTTCTGATGTTGCGGCTCATTTAAATATACTTATTTCATGATATGTCTACAAATGCTGGCTAAATAGCAAACACTGCACACCCTGATCAAACTGCTCCTGGTGATCAGATTTCTTTAACTCTGACGCCAATTTCAGATGAAATTTGTCATCTACTAAGTTCCTTTGCTTTTTTAACAAACTATCAATTGGAAAGAAGTTAATATGTAAAGTTGAAAGATGGAATGTCAAACAGCATAGATCCAGATGAGATGGCTCATTAAGAGCTGTCTCATCTGGATCTTTGCTGTTTGCAAACCCTATTATTGCCTGTGGCAGTGAAAGAGTTTAAGGTTTAGCACTCTGTGTAAAATTTTGGGCAGACAACATAGTGAAATATTTTTATCATTTTTCCCAGAAAACAAGTTTTGACATTTCATGCAAATTGTCTCCAATGGAGACAATTTGCATGAAATGTCAAATCCTGTTTTCTGGGAAAAATAAGAGAAATATCAGCAATCTGTTATCTGCTGAATATGCCCAGAGAGTGTTAAAAGGTTAGTTAGACATGTCTGTCCAAATACTATGGGTAACTATGCTATCAAGAAAATGCAGCCCTTACAGTTCCATAGATGTTCTATAGCTTTAGATAAGGTACCATTTTCAATTATCTACTTTTTCTAATTTCTCCACATAAACCTATGTTTAGGCACTTCTTATGAGCACCTGTAACATGTTTTTTTGTTGAGAAATGGAACATATTTATCTGGATACCCCAGATATCTAGAACTATGACTGTATTCACCGATATTTTTTTTTTTTTTTTTTTTTTTTGGATTTGGGTTTTATGGCCCTTTCAAGAATATTTCACTTACATCGAGCCAATCGTTCATCAAAGGTCGGCAAAAACTGGAGAACCCGTGGAAAAAAAAACACCTGGCCATCCATTAGCAGAACTTGGCTTTCCCACATGTGACCCGAGCGAGGCTCGAACCACATCGGTGAGAAACATAATGGATTAAGAGTGAACTCTCCTATACATTAGGCTACGGGAACCATTTCACTCATAAACATATACTATTATGACTTGTACACCACAAACCCTCTTTATAACATTATTACTGGGATCCACAGCAAAAACCGTATTAGCTAACCAACTGTAATGTCTCCAAACAAAATGTATAGACTATACAGAAAAATGACCATTAATGGTCATTTTTCTGTATAATATATACATTTTTGTGTGGATACAACATTTTTTGAGGTATACTTTTAAATCATCTTACATGTGTATCAGAAACCGTTTTATATCCGAAAAAGTCTTATAATGAACTGTCTAATAAAAAGATTCCAGTGTATAGTGTTCCACCAATCCCTAATATTAGAGGGGTTAGGGTGAATGCAAAATAAACCTACTACGACAGCTTCCTGTGTCGTTTTACTTTTGAAGTTAAATGATTTCGGTTTCCCCACCTTTATAAAGACTTGAAGCTAAGATGAATTATATTCAGTGAAGTATATTTTTCTGGTTGACATTGTCACATAATTGAAGCTAATAACAGAGTAACAGAATATTGCTGGGATGAATACTCTGTGCAAAGCCAACGATGCGAGACTTCTTAAGCTTGACAGCTAAGACACTGATCAGATTTGGTTTTGGCTGAGCTAAGCCTTCAATAGTCACACATCGAAAGATCGATTTTAGAGCGTGTAAATGTATCTTAGATGGCATGCAGTGTGGACACCACCTTCTGCTGAGTCTAATCTGGATCTACAGTTTGTTCCAGCCAGTCTGTCTGAATACTTAGAGTAAATATGGAGGGGAACTGACCTTTTAGCTGTGACTTTGTACCATTTGTTGTCTGACACATAGTGAGGGTGACTGATTTTAGCTGCTCCAGCACCAAGATCATATTTAAACACAACATTACCATTCTCCAATTCTACTGACATGTAGTCCTGAAAATAAAATAGAAAACTCATTCTAATATGGATCATGTGAAGAAATATGTTTTCGGAGCAGGTGCTTTTTTTTTTTTCCGACCTGAAAGTTTTTGATATTTTTATCATTTCTCCATGATAACATGTTGTGGGTACTCATTAGAAGCCCCTCGGTGAGGGGCTTCTAATGTGTACCCACAACATGTTTTCATGGAGAAAAAAGAAAAAAAATATTTATCTGGAAACCATTCTTACCAAGAGCTATGCTTTTTATAAGAACAGCAGATGGACTAACATGACTGTTCAAAAAGTATTGCGAAGCATGATATGTTTTAGATCACACCATAAATATGTAATAAACATGCACAAACACCTCATTACCCTCTAATGATATTCTAAAAGGAATGATCCTTGCGAGCAATTATCACACGCACATAATTGAAAATTCCTTAACCCTTGTCCTGCTGAATAAATTAAGATGCCACACCCACTTCTGATTTTCAGCCAATCAGATAACTTGATCCGAATTATTGCTATAAATTTACATACTTGATGGCATTCAGTGCAGATCCAGATCAGCTGGCTTCTTCCAATGCCAACTGATCTGGATCTACACTGTTTGCAAAGGCAGGGTATATCCGGGTTCAGCAGAACAAGGATTAAATGTCTATGTTTTCTGATGGATTATCATATTAGTAGGGCACCTAAGGGGACTGGATACACTTTGAGGATTGGTTGGTAAGTTTTACAAAGGAAACAGCTTTTGTGACTTTCTGTTTGAAGCCCCTTCTGTGAAGGGTCTACTCTAAATGGAAAGCATCTGTTCCCACCAAGAACAAGTTCTTTCCTTTTAGAGTAGACCCCTTTCAGAAGGGACAAAACAAGTTGTGGTACTCATTAGAAGTGCCTCATCGCGTCGCTTCTAATGAGTACCCACTACATCTCTTTTAGTGGGAAATAAGAAAAATATTTCCCTGACATCCCCTCTTATCTGGAGTTATGTATTAATAATTACATGTACTTATTATATATTAATTATATAATACATACCTGGTTGGCCCTTCCAATTCCTGATCGGTCACTTCCAGCATATAATAACAGTGCATTTTCTGCAGCTGTCTTGAAGAATAACGATACTTTGCTGTAGGAACCTGCCTGGTCAACACTGGGAGGGTTTCGTAGAGTAACTGTTGTGTTACCAAGGAATTTAAGTCCAACACGAATCTGAAATTGTATCAAAATAATTACCGTATATATCTTAAGCATCAGACAGTCAGGCCTGAGCAAACAGTGTGGATCCAGATCAGATGAGGCAATATGCAACATCTGGTCAGGGTCTACACTATTTGCTACTCATCAGCAGTATTTAAGACACATCAACAGATAGTAACATAGACCCTTTCAGAATTAAGGGCAAGTATAGTAAGAGGCAAAGGTGTCCAAATAGTTAGGGTGAATTCAATATATCTATGCACAGTAATACAAATTTTATAGAAACTATAATTTTCCTACTTTCATTTATTCTTCTCAGATGGCCATGAAATTTTGTACAACTGGAAAATACAGTTCTATTGCCATCTCAAACACTGATATCTCATCTAAAACACTGATATCTTCTCAAACCCTGATATCTCATCTCAAACCCTGATATCTCATCTCAAACACTGATATCTCAATGTACCTGTTTATGATAATGTAAACCTTATGCAAGTTTTGTTGTGTTTTCATGTTCACTTTTTATATTTTTAGCTGTTGCTTTCTCAACCTGCCTCAAAGCAAACATTCTGGTCCCTTGGACATTGCAACAATGACAGTCTACTACAATAGCTTATAAATAAGTGCAACCATGTTTGATTCTGAACATGAGCACCCACCTAAACATTAAAACACCTGGCATTTCCAGACATTAATTAGAACACATGATACTTCCAAACATTAGAACACATGAGGTTTCCAGACATTAGAACACATGATGCTTCCAAAAATTAGAACACATGATGCTTTCAGACATTAGAACACATGATGTTTCCAGATGTTAGAACACATGTTTCCAGACATTAGAACACATACTGCTTCCACACATTAGAACACATGCTTTCAGACAAAATTTCCTGATATTTCTTGATGCTTCCAGACATTAGAACACATGATGTTTCCAGACATTAGAACACATGTTTTGTACAAAACATATTGCAGCTTTTATTTCTCCATACAGTGCTATGACAAATTGTGGAACCATGTACAGGCCACATTCTTTATACCAATACTCAATACAAAATTGGTTAAAATGATACTTTGACTGGCACTAAACCTTTGCTGAAGAGGTGACAGTATTCAGAAATTATGCTAGAATTATGTGGAGCGCTGTGGTGCAGTGGTAAAGCATCGGACTCGAGATCGAGAGGTACCGGGTTTGATCCCCACTAACAGCAAGTGTTGTTTCCCTGAGCAAGAGACTTTATCCACATTGCTTAGTACTGGTTTCTACCCAGGAAAAAAAGAGGGCCACATGGAAGATTAGTACTAGATTACTAAATGTGTTACCCTCTATAAATAAAGTCGATTATTATTATTATTATTAGAATATTGAATTTAATACTTCAAGAACAAGTTTTAGATATTTGTTAGAATTGTCTCACTGAGCTTACTGAGGCAATTCTAACAAAATATCCAAAACATACGTTCTATCAGGAAATATAAAGAATAAAAAGCCTTTTTTACATATTTTTTGCTTGTGTTGAGGTTTTACGGCTTAGTCAACCCAACAGGGTCTTGTCGAGCATGATCAATTTACCTAACTACACTTTTACTGAGCAGGTTTTCTCCTCTAAGTGGTTAACCAGTATTGTGCATATTCTTTTGCCAGAAACTGACAACTGCCTTTCTTGAATTAGTGGAAGGGAGAGAATGACCGTAGAAAATATTCTCCATGAAAGACTGTTACTGAACAGGAGGGTCGAACCCTAAACCTCCTGATCACCAGTTTGACTTGCATCCTAGCCACCCAGCCCGGCTTTCTTACATATCATTCTGGGCACAGTTGTTCAAAGCATCGTTAGCTTAACATGCTCATTAAAGGTCATTTCGTTAACTGTTTTAGCAGATTCAATACACAATATTCTGATATTTTTTGCTGAAAAAATGTGGGTAGCTTTTGCAGTGCAAAAGCTACTCACATTTTTTCAGCAAAAAATTTCAGCATATTTGCCTATCACTTGATGTAAATTTTAACGAATCGTTAACTAACAACATCGTTAGTTTTGAACAAATGGGCCCAGCTCATTAAGGATTCTTTAGAACAGCAAATTCCTTTTAATAGGAACATCTTTGTGAACAAATGCTGTCGTTGTAATGAGGCCTCACTGTAATAGATTTCTGTGGAGAAATAAAAATATTGACCTCTACCATATTTACCCTGTGATTCTGAAAGTAGGCAGACTTGGACCTTTGTTGCCCTCATGTCATTAGGGTCCTTTTTTCACTTTGTGTTACAGTTCTAATGACATCCAAAGCATTCAATTTCATGGGGAATTTAGATAATTATTTTTCACACTGGTCTGCTTCTCAAAAGTCTTCAAAAGTTGACTGATCAAGTTACTGTGGGTCATTTTGTGTTGTCTCCCAGAGAAAGGGACAACAAGACCTCCGCCAGTGGGGCATTATACGCCCGTGGCAAGTTAAACTGACTCATGTATAATTCAGTGCGGATGACAGACGCATGGCTATACTATAAGCTCATATGAGCCTTTGGCTGATTTGTTTTTCCTATACTTCAATATCTGACCAAACAATAACAAAACAAAACTAAACAACAAAAAAAAAAAAAAAAGAAAAAAAAACGTGCTGCAAGGAAAATTTTTGTAAAGCTTTAACTTGTTTTATACTGATTTTATTTTTTGTACTTCAAGGGAGGCAACTTAGAAGAGTATTTAATTAAAAAAAAAAAAACAAAAAAAAAAAAAACAAAAAACAATTTATTAGTTTTGATATTAGTCAAGCTTCTGAGATCTATATCATTTAATAAACTTATTTATAAAGATTTAAAAATGGCAAAATTTGCGTGCAAACCTAATAAAAGAAGATGAAAAAAAAAAAAATAAAATAAATAACTTGCCCATATGGCCATAATTTTAGTTATTTACAAAAAAATATACCTATTAAAAAATAAAATTTGCACACTATTTCCTCTAAACAAAAGGCTGCAAAAAGTTTATGAAATTACGAAAAGGGGCATAACTCTGCCAATATTTGGTGTACTGTAACCTCGAAAATAATATAGGCTGCTCCACATCACCATGTAACTATTTAAGAAGTTTCAGCTTGGATCGGGTGTAAACTGTAGGAGGAATTAGCCGGAAACAAAAAAACTTACAGAAATTTTCAAAGGGGTATAAGTCTGCTAATATTTGGTGTACTGTAACCTCCAAACAATATGGGCTGCTCCACAACATGGTCTAACTATAAATGAAGTTTCAGCTTGATCAGATGTAAATTGTAGGAGGAGTTAGCCAGAAACAAAAAGTTTTCTGAAATTTTAAAAGGGGCATAACTCTGCTAATATTTGGTGGACTGTAACCTCGAAAAAATATGCTCTGCTCCACATCTTGATCTAACTATAAATTAAGTTTCAGCTTGATCAGATGTAAACTGTAGGAGTTAGCCGGAAACGAAAAGTCTTCTGAAATTTTCAAAGGGGCATAACTTGGTGGACTGTAACCTCAAAACAACATGCGCTGCTCCACATCATGGTCTAACTATAAATGAAGTTTCAGCTTGATCAGATGTAAAGTGTAGGAGGAGTTAGCCGGAAACGAAAAGTTTTCTGCAATTTTCAAAGGGGCATAACTAATATTTGGTGGACTGTAACCTCGAAATAATATGTGCTGCTCCACATCATGGTCTAACTATATACCAAGTTTCGGCTTGATCGGATGTAAACTGTAGGAGGAGTTAGCCGGAAACAAAAAGTTTAAAGAAATTTTCAAAGGGGCATAACTCTGTTAATATTTGGTGGACTGTAACCTCGAAACAATATGCGCTGCTCGACATCATGGTCTAACTATATACCAAGTTTCAGCTTGACCGGATGTAAAGTGTAGGAGGAGTTAGCCGGAAACAAAAAGATTTCTGAAATTTTCAAAGGGGCATAACTCCAGTATCTGATGGACTGTAACCCCGAAACAATATGCGTTACTCCACATCATGGTCTAACTATATACCAGGTTTCAGCTTGATCGGATGTAAACTGTAGGAGGAGTTAGCCAGAAACAATAAAGTTTATGGACAGCCGGATGGACGGACAGACGCCATACCCCGTAACATAATATGTCCCATTTTTCAAACGGGCATATAAAAAAGCTAGTAGTTAAAAGGAACAGAGAAAGAAAGGTGGGAGGAGGTGGGGTTAAGGGAAAAGTTGAATGACAGTCCAGAAACAGAAATACTTAACATGCCTCCTACTCCCACTCCCATCCCACCCATTACCTCCATGCTGCAAATACTGCAGACCCTTACTTCCTCCCTACCACCCACTGAAGTGATATCAAGACAGATTCTCTAACTCACCCTGTTAGCCTGGTTTCTAGCTATATCTATCTTTTCTTTGAGAGCAGCAATGTTAGCAGTGACCTGACGTCCCAGTCCTTGCACCTTTTCTGATTCATCAGCCAAGTCTGTCAGTAAAGTTCTAATGTCGGGGATAAACTTCTGTACATTCCCAACTGTAATGTAAGGTTGAAATCAGAAATGAAGAATTTATGGTGGGCCTGATTTTAACATTATTATTTTTATTCCAGAAACATAACAGATAAAATGTTTCTTATTTCTCTGTACAATCATATGTTGTGGATACTTCTTAGCAGTGCCTAAGCGAGGCACATTACCATGAATGTCCTAAAATTTTGAACTTTTTATTCCATACTTTTCTGGCCTAACGTTTGCTTTTTATGCAGTTGCTAGTTAAAATACTTAATGGAATGGCAAACAGTGTAGAGCCAGGTCAGACAGCTCCTTAAGAGCAGTCTGATCTGGCTCTGTACTGTTTGCATATGCCATTCTGACAGAAATTTTGTGTATGAAATATTAGGACCTTTACCGTACCCACAACATATATTTTGTTGCAGAAAATATAAGATATCACTACTTATCAAGAGCACCCTCTTTGGCGCTATTAGAAAAACACCCAACCCAGGAATTTTCATGGTATAAAATCATTGCTCTAGAATTCAAGGTTCATACAGACCAGACAAAGCAAAATTTACTGATATTTCCCTGATGCCAATTCAAACATCCTTGACAAAACCCTACCATTCAAACAAGCATGCTTTTATTCAAGCCTTTATGTATATGCCTATTTTCCTATAGTAATAGTTCCATTTTCAATCTACAATGATTATTCTGTTTTGCAAAAATATATCACCCCATAAACCTTGTTTGTGTTGAGGTTTTATGGACCAGTCAACCCAATGGGGTCATGTTGAGTGCGGTCAGTTTACCTAACCACACTTTTACTGGGCAGGCTTAGTCCTCTAAGCAGTTAACCAGTATTGTGCACATTCTTTTGCCAGAAACTGACAACTGCCCTTCTTGAATCAGCGGAAGGGAGAGAATGACCACAGAAAATATTTCATGATAAAAACTCCACGAATGAGTGTTGCTGACCCGCCGGGGGCTTCAACCTGCAACCTCCTGATCACCAGTTGGACGGGCATCCAACTGAGCCACCGAGGCCGGCAACCTCACTCACCCTCAACCATTATCTCATATATGTGCAGAACCATGGTGTAACTCATTTATCGTATTTGCATGCATCTAGATCATTTACAATGGGAGATATTTTATGCTGAATGTTGGGAATTTTGGCTACTATGTGATATATACCTGATACCTCTTCTAACATATCTAAGGCTATGACTAATGCCTGCAATTTTTGCAGTAAGGATAATCAAAGTCCTGCAATGCCCTGAAATGACAGATTCTATGAGAAAATCAGTTAAAATCACATTAAATCCTACGTTGCACTATGCAACATTCTGTATAAAGAGCATGCTTATCTTCTTTCAATATCTGCCCTACCTTGAGTTCTTGCTAGATTGATGTCCCGATTGGTAGCAACCACATCATTGACAAGAGGTTTAGTTTTCCCAAGCTGTTCGGGCAGTCCATCAATAATATCCTGTACACTGACCATTGAGTCTTGGGCATCACTTGCAGCTGCCTCACCATTCATCTTAACAAGATTTGCTTTATCTCCCGCTTGACCTAAATAAAAAGAAAATTTCATAGTTCCAGAGATAAGTGGGGTATCAGGTAATTTTTTAATTTCTCCATAAAAACATATGTTGTGTGTACTCATTACAGGCACCTCGGGGAGGTGCTTCTAATCAGTACCCAAAATGTATGTTTTCGTGGAGAAAGAAGAAAAATATTTATACTTTTTTGTCAAAACAAAAAGCAACTTTATGTCATCGAATATTAGATATGTTGTACAAGAAACACATATGGCAGAGTTTGCTAAGCAAACTGTCCAAGAACTTTACTTTGTAGTCAAGACTGATTATCTTCAACCCCACTGAGACTGCTACTGAGGTTGTCAAATATTGAATGACAAATTTTTTGAAAACAAGAATTGTCAGAATACAATGGAATTTGCCTTTTTGATGCTAGTCACTAATGGGACTCATTTTTTTTTTTTCTTTTAATGTAATAATTGTTTGTTTGTTTGAGTTGAGGCCCAGTCATACTGTCAACTCATTAGGGTCATGTGGAGTGTGGGTAACTTTACCTAACCACTTTTCCTGGGAAAGCTTAATCCTCTAAGCAGTGGGCCAGTACTGTGCACATTCTTTCACCAGAAACTGACAAATGTCTTTCTTGAATCAGTGGAGGGGAAAGAATGACGGTAGAAAATATCTGAGAATGACTGTGGAAAATATTTCATGTTCAATTTCCATGAAAGATCTCAATGTAAATAGCATGTATATTAGGATAAATTGGTAAAAAAGCTGACTGCAGCTCTTATGCAACTGTTTTCAGGGACAGGACTGGTCCAGCTAAGTCTGTGCATTCACAATCTGATCATGGCCTTTTTTTTGATTGAGTTGAAAATTCACAGCCCAGTCAACCCATTATGGTCATGTTGAGACGGTCATTTTACTTAAACACACTTTTCCTGGGCAGGTTTAGTCCTCTTAGCAGTTTACCAATATTTGTGCAAATTCTTTCCCCAGAAACTGACAACTGCCCTTCTTGAATCAACAGAAGGGAGAGAATGACCATAGAAAATATTTCATGATCAAATGGTGGACCCGGCAGGGATCTAACCAGTGACCTTCTGATCACCAGTCAAGCGCTCATCCGACTGAGCCACCTAGGCCGGCTCAGGGCCTTTGTTGCCCATTTCAGAATCTATGGATAATATAGAATGTACTGATGAACAGATAAATCCCTTAACAGACAGCTGACCTGGGCATTCTTTGTTTGTGTACAGCACAAGACCCCATTTCATATGTTAGGTATCTAAATGGAATGTTTACTTCTGTCCCTCTGTAGATGCGCTACTAGCATACCAAGGATAGTCCCAGGAAGAAACCACAACTTTAAAGGGAACCAGATACACTTGGTGGATGTTCCCCCATTTTCCACAAGAGAGATAATGTTTATGACTTTCTGTTTGCTTTCCTGCACTACAAGCCGCTTCTGAAAAAAAGTCCTTCTCTAAAAGGTAGGAATTTGCTCCCAAGGGGAGCAAATTCTTTCCTTTTAGAGTAGACCTTTTTTCAGATGGGCTAAACAAGTTAGACATAGTTACCTCCCCTGAACATATATCTATTCACCTTAATCAAGGAACTTACCAACTGGGAGGATTCCAATGCTTGATATAACTTTTTCATTTTTGTCTTGTACATTATTATTCATGACCTCTACATCATTGGTGCCTTCTACAGCATCTGACAGGCGAGCAAGAAGACCTGTAAGAAAACCAAAACACTGGTACATTTCAGTCAACTTCACCCCATAAAAGAATATAATACATATTGTAAAGCATATTTTTTATACATTCCATATCTTAAAATTTCATCCACTTTCTTCCATACTTTTTATGGCTTATTTTTTTATACTCTCTCAACCCTTGTCATGATGAATAAATTAAGAAGCCACACCCATTTCTAATTTTTAGCCAATCAGATTACTTGATCAAGGTTGTTGATATAGATTCACATACTTAATGGCAAACAATGCAGATCCAGATCAGTTGGCTTCTTCAGAAGCCAACTGATCTGGATCTATACTGTTTGCAAAGGCAGGGTATATCCGGGTTCAGCAGGACAAGGGTTAACTAGAGCTTCAGTACTCATGGAATTTCACCATATGGGTAGTGCCATGTGAAAATGTGTCTTCAAGCATATGCGGACAGCAATGATCAGCCTGCCCATTCATGCAGTCTGATCAGGGCCTTCACTGCCCACTAACAGAATCATTAGACACGAAAGAACATATCAACGGAAAGCAAATGCCCATTTCTGCACATGAGCAGGATGAATCTGAATCTGTGCATTTTTGCTCATGTTCTAAGACACCTTTCTGCTTGCTGTGGACCATATTATATAGGACATAAGGGAGAGTTTGGTTATTAACCCTTATCCTGCTGAATAATTTAATTAGCCACACCCATTTCTGACTATCAGCCAATCAGATTACATGATATTATGTTTTCATTCAAATTCACAAACTGAATGACAAACAGTGTAGATCCAGATCAGACAGCTTCTGAAGAAGCCATCTGATCTGGATCTACACTGTTTGCAAAGGTAGGGGTTGTCATGAACAGCAGGATAAGAGATAGGTACAATGATGGTGTTTTATGTCCCTTTCAATATTATTTGTCATATCAAGATGACAGAAGGATGATAATGAAAGGCTTTGTGCTATAAAACACATTACAGTCATGAGCTGAATTCAGCCTCCAGCAAGATTCATACCCTGAACTCGTCCTCCTGATCCAGTCAGGGGCTTTTTTTGTTTACTTGATGTATTTTTTGCTTCCAAAGGATCCCTCCGTTCAGAATTTATTTACCTATTTGTGTTGTATTGTATCTAACCACAGCCTCTATTCGAAGCTCTTCACTACTCATGCTCATATTCTGGGATAACTCGCCGACTCCACCAGACTGAAAAATATATCCAAAGGTGCAATTCATTAAGGGCAGTGTAATTTTATAACAATTATCACTCCTACATTTTCTAATACCTAGTCTTGCTAAATAAAATTTGTAAAAGTAGTAATTTATTTACTAGGATTTATTACTCATTACACATAGCTTCAGATAGTCAACCAAAAAGTAATATTACTTCACCATGAAAACCTATTTTGTGGTACTAATGAGAAGCACCTCAGTGAGGCGCTTCTTGTACATACCAAAACATATCTTTTCATGGAGAAATAAGAAAAATATTATGTGGATACCCCTCTTATCTATAGAGTTATGAATTTATACTAAATAAGATTTGTACTAAATTTTTTGTACATCCTGTCTGCTTTGTTTGTTTGTGTTGAGGTTTTACGGCCCGGTCAACCCAATGGGGTCATGTCGAGCACGGTCAGTTTACCTAACCACACATTTACTGGGCAGGCTTAGTACTCTAAGCGGTTAATCAGTATTGTGCACATTCTTTCGACAGAAACTGACAACCGCCCTTCTTGAATCAGCGGAAGGGAGAGAATGACCGTAGAAAATATTTCATGATCTGCTATATGCATGCAACACAATACCATTTTTTTTACCCTGACATCTGGGTCTGGGGAAATGGGTCAGAAGGTCATGTATGTGGGGCCTACAATTGCCCAGGCAATCGCTAGTACAAATGCAAAATTAATGATCAGCAAATGACATTCATTAAAATTGTTCTTTCACATTTCTCCATGAAAATATCCCCTGATACTTCAAATGACTCTTATATGCATGACATTTATAATGTAAGGCTGTATTCTTTGTGACATATAAGAAAACAATATCCATTCTTTTACCTCTATTGATTTTGTCATTAGAACATTCAGAAAAAACTCCATCTAATATGCTAACAGATAATTTAGAAGCAGATATGTACACTACTCCCCAACCCAACTCACCAAATAAAATACTCTTGAATGGGACCTCAAACCCCTTCCACTCACAGCTCTGGGTAAGGCACTTTTTTTTTTTTTCCACAAAAATGTTTTTATATTTCTGGATGAAAATATTTGTTGCAGTACACATCAGAAGCTCCTCAGCAAGCACTTGTAATTTGTACGCACAACATATGTTTTCTGGGAGAAATACTGCATAGCACTAGTGATGGCACTTTTGTCAATCCAAAAGTATCAATATTTTCTTATTTCTCTACAAAAACATGTTGTATCTCTTTTGAGCTATGCAGAATTCTCCTGTCTAAAGCATAATTCTAGATAAGACTGAGTTGGGTAAATATTTTTTTCGTATTTCTCTATGAAAACATATTGTGGGTACTCCTTGGAAGCCATTGCTGAGGCAGCACTTCCAAACTAATTAGTTCCAACAAAATATATTTCATGGAGAAATAAGAATATATCAATAATTTTTGTTTGAAAAAAAAAAAAAAAAAAAAAAGAAAAAAAAAAAAGCACCTTTTCTGAAGCTCTCAAACACATCATCAACAATGCTGTGAAATCAATAGATATTTTATATACCTTCATTTTTGCTGATTCTGCAGCGTTGAGTGCTGTTCTTGCAGCATCATGGGCAGCATCTATCGCCTTCACAATGTTTTCATAAGCTTTGCCTGCATCAACAGCATTAGCTGCCACATCCCTTGTATCAGTGTAAATACTGAAACATGAAAATATAATTGTGAATACTCAAATACAGTCGAACCTCAATGGCTCGAACATCTTCGGGACCATGGAAATTCATTCGAGACATGGGTAGTTTGAGCCACTGAGGGTTAATCATGGCACCAGTTCAGGAAGCAAACAGCGATAATTTAGGGAAATCTTTTCAATTTTCTACACAGTGATTGTATGTTGAGTGTACTCATTAAAATTACCTCAAAGAGGCAATTCTAATGAGTACACACACTATACAATTTCACGATAAAATAAGAAAATTTCCTTAAACATTTGTTTCCTTGAGCTATCGGAAAAATTTCATACGGACTCAAAAACGAGTTCGAATTAACCACGGTAAACAAGCCATCGGTGTTCGAACAATCGAGGTTCGACTGTATTCAAACACTGTGAACCTATAGCCCCAGATGGGCACATTTCTAACTGAAAAGTACTGTACAGTCGACTCTCGTTATCTCGACTCTGCTTATCATGAATATCCCCTTCTCTCGAAGTGAATATCTGGTCCCGGTTTTAACATGGAAATCTAACAACAGGTAACAAAATATTGAGGAAAAGAGGAGAAATTGCTCCTAAGGAGCAATTTCTCCTCTTTTCCACAATAGTTTCAATATATCTCTAACTTAAGGAGTCAAATTACTTATTCATTTGTCAAATATAGCTGTTCTATTTATTTTTACCTCGACTCTGCATGATATGTCGATGTGTGGATATATCTAAGTGTTTCAGAAAGTTCCTTGGACTTCAAGATAACGTGAGTTGACTGTATATATTTTTCATATTTCTGCACAAAAATGTATGTTGTGGGTACTCGTAAGAAGTGTCCCACCAAGATGCTTCTAACAGGTACCCACAACATATGTTTGCATGGAAAAATAAGAAAAATGTATCCATGGATATCTCTTTTATCTGGAGCTATGTCCACCCTAATATGCTTATCCTAAATTTTACATTAAAGACTAAGCTAGTTTTGATAGAGACTGTATTTTTAATTGTCTGAAAACAATGAAAAGAAGAGGTTTTGACTTTGATACAAATGCTACTGATATTTTACTATCAATGGAGTAAATAGTTTTCAAGTGAATAGTTTACTAACTTGGCTACGTAGCCAAGTTAGGTGAAGTGAGATTAAATCTATCAGACTCGCTACAATTTGAGAGTAGTCTGACCTACATGTAGGTCCACAAACAATTTGTCCCATTAATTATTTGCGAATTATAGTTATCATGATAAAAAAGGTGAAATATGCACTGTTTACGATCAAGACATGAAGCTGATGATGATGACAGGCCTCCTAGTGGCCCACTTTGAAAATATAGGTTTTTATACAGGTTCTTCTTCCTCAAAATATAGGTTATTTACAGGTTTTTCAATAAAAAATATAGGTTAAAGAAAGGTTCTTCCAAACTCACAATTAGATTTAAAACTGAAGAAAAAATATTCGATGAATTTTTGGGCCAAAATTATTCTGATAAGGTTGATCTGAATTTTACAAAGTCCGAGCGAGCAAAGCGAGCGAGGAAAAAAATTACAATTTCTTGACAGTTTTCATCACTTTTTTGGGACTAAAATGTAAAAATAGTAGGGCATTTTGAAGAAAAGTTAGGGTTGAGTCGCAAGAAGGTTCAAAATGTGAAAAATATAGGTTTTTTCATGAAAATACAGGCTTTTCATAAGTTTTATGAACAAAATAAAGGTTTTATAGGTTTGACACAAAATTATAGGTTATTATAGGTTTTATAGGTTTTGCTAGGAGGCCTGTGATGATGGTTTGATGTTTTAAGTCCCTTTCAACAGTTTTTAAGGCATATCGAGACAATGGACGGATGATAATGAAAGGCACTGTGCAATGAAGCACCAGACAGACATCGAGTTGAATTCTGCCTCAAGTGGGATTCAAACTTGGGAGCTCGTGATCCAAAGTCCGGAGCTCTAACAACCAGGGCCCAGTTGTTCAAAGCTAACGATGTCGTTAGTTAACGATTCATTAAAATTTACATCGAGTGATACGCAAATACGCTGAAATTTTTTCAGCAAAAAATATCAGAATATTGTGTATTGAATCCGCTAAAACAGTTAACAAAATGACCCTTAACAAGCTCGTTAAGCTAACGACGCTTTGAACAAGTGGGCCCAGAGCGCTAACAGCCAGGCCGCTTCAGTATGATGCTGATATTTTCAAAATGATCTGCATATATGAGAGCACTCATTTATGTATTTGGATCAGAGGCACAAGTCATCATGATTATTCAGACATTTGTACTAATTCCACAACTGAACTCAAATAAATGTATTCGAGTTTTAATCCTTAAATGCCATTTAAAATTGTAGCAGACATTTTGACCTTTTTTTTTTTTTTTTTTTTTTTCATATTTTCCAGAAAAAAACAACAACAAGGCTTGACATTTCATGTGAAGTCTTATTTTCTCAGAATAAAAGTCAGAATCCTGTCTGCAGCAGTTGTGATTGGTGTTTTCAAGGGTTAAAATTTCAGATGGACTAATATGATGGTCCCAATTTTCAGGCCACAGCTTCTTTGACAGAACAATCAGGGAAGTTTGGGAATGTCTGTAGTATTCCCAATCAACAATTAAGGACAAACAGAAGCATGCAACAGAATGGATAGAGTTCAAAGCAGCATATTGAAGCATCTGTATGACTGATCAGACTAGGCCTCATTTTCACTCATACACCTCCTTTTTTCACGATATATTATAGGGGAACATCGAGGTCTTCTTGACACTGACTTTGCCAAACAAAAACAAAAACAAAAAAAAAAAAATGTTAATTAACCGATAGATGGACATGGGATATACAGACGATCACAAAATGGATGACTGATCAGATTAGGCCTTGTTTTCACTCATACACCCCTTTAGTCACAATACAAGTATATTACAGGGAAACATCAGGGTCAACCTTACATAGACTTGCTAACGTTTGTTTGTATTATAGGGATCAAACATGGTTTTTCATGCATTAACATTCGCCAGGTCCCGTGGGAGGTATTGAAAATTGAGGCCAAAGGCCACGGTTTTCAACACCTCCCAAGGGACCTGGTAAATGTTAATGCACTGAAAAACCATGTTTGATCGCTATTACTGCAGAAAAACTGGAAACATTGGCTACATTTTGCATTATTTTTTGCACTATTTTGTTTCACCTTTTCACAGATGTCTCGCAAACGTAATTTCCACGGACTATGCTCGTTCCAGGGTCGGGCAGTACACATCTTGTAACGGCAGCAAATCTGTGGCCCAGTACGATCATATTGAAAGTTGCATAGCCGTGCATTAACAGCGTGTGTATTGCCTTGTTAATACACGGCTTTTCGCCGGTTAATGCACGGCTGATAATAATGTGCGACACTGCTTTTTATGCAATAAGGAGCTTTTAAAGCTAAGTCAAAGAAGTGGGGTCATGTGGAGCGCAGTCAGTTTACCTAACCACATTTTTACTGGGAAGGCTTAGTCCTCTAAGCGGTTAACTAGTATTGTGCACATTCTTTCGCCAGAAACTGATGACTGCCCTTCTTGAATCAGTGGAAGGGAGAGAATGACAATAGAAAATATTTCACAATCAAATCTTCAGGAAAGAATGTTGCCAACCCGGGGAGAGTCAATCCCGTAAGCTCCTGATCACCAGTCGGACACCCATCCGACTGGGCCACCGAAGCCGGCAGACTTGTTAATGTGTTGCTTTTTTTTTTTTTTTTTTGCAAAAGAAAACAAAAAAGAAAATGTCAGGAAAGAAAATGACGAAGGGACAGATAACAATCCTAAACCAGATCTTGATAATATCAATGGAAAGATAACAATCCTAAACCAGATCTTGATAATATCGATGCATATAGCAAGTTTGGTTAAAAGGCCTTGTTATTTTATCAAGTTATCGTCCGGAAACGAAAATATGGGCCTGTCTCTGGCAGATAACTCCGTAAAAATTTTACGAAATTTGCCCATTAGCAATTCCAAACCAGATCTCCTTAATGTCAATGCATTTAACAGGTTTGGTTAAAATCCCTTGTTATTTACTCAAGTTATCGTCCGGAAACGAAAATATGGGCGTGTCTCGGGCAGATAACTCCGTAAAAATTTGACGAAATTTGCCCATTAGCAATCCCAAAGCAGACCTTCTTCATGTCAATGCATATAGCAAGTTTGGTTAAAATTCCTTGTTATTTACTCAAGTTATCGTCCGGAAACGAATATATGGGAGCGTGTCTCGGGCAGACAACTCCATAAAAATTTGACGAAATTTGCCCATTAGCAATCCCAAACCAGGTATCCACAATATCAATACCCAAACCAAGTTTGGTGAAAATCCAATGATGTTTACTCAAGTTATCATCCGGAAACGAAAAATGGACGGACGGATGGATGTATGACGGACGGATGGACAGACACACGGATGTCCAACGTGAAACCATAATACCCCACCACTATTGTCTGGTGGGGTATAAAAATGTGATAGATGGACAGACACACGGACGTCCAACGTGAAACCATAATACCCCGCCACTATTGTGTGGCAGGGTATAAAAATGTTATGTGTTCTTTTAAGCAAAGATGTTCGATAGCCGATAGATAGACAAGGGATACACAGGCAATCACAAAATGTTCACACCAAGCTAACACTAATCAAGTTACCTTGCCAACATGACCCCTTGGTCTTCAAGATCATCGGCATGAAGCAGACTGTCATTAACTGCAGCCTCAGCCTGGCCAAGTTCCTCCATAAATATCTGGTTGAACTGGTTCATAGCAGCTTCTGCCTGCAACATCTGAGAATTCACCACCGCCAGTTGCTGAAATATCAATTAGCATTTACCCTGAATTTAATTCTAAGCACATTGAATAAGATTAATGAAAACCATTGTCAGGACATATAAATGTACAAGCATGGATGACCCAGATTTTTCTGAGCATCTCAGCAGTCTGATCAGTCTTTTTTCCACAGAAAAAGATAATGTTACAATGAGAAACGTTTCTGACTAAGATAAAATGGATGTTACAGTATAAACTGTTACACAGCAAAATTGTTTCTCAACCAAGATATAATCTCAACTAATGGTAAATGGGTTTACAGTATAAATTGTTCTTCAACCATGACAAAATCTGAAAAAAAAAACACTATGGATGTTACAGCATAAACTGTTTCTCAGTTAAGATAATCTCACAATAGGCACAATGGAATTTACAGCATAAACTGTTCCTTAACCAAGACATTTTTTTATTTTTTTATTTTTTTTTTGATTTGTGTTTTATGGCCCTTTCAAGAATATTTCACTTACATCGAGCCAATCGTTCATCAAAGGTGGGTGAAAAAACGGAGAACAAGGGGAATAACCACCTGACCATCCGTAAACAGAACTTGGCTTTCTCACATGTGACCCAAGTGAGGCTCGAACCACAGTGGTGAGAAACCTAATGGGTTAAGAGTCCTATCCACTAGGCTACGGGGGCACGCCTTAAACCAAGACAAAATCTCTAAGAAGGCACAGTGTTAAGCTGTTTCTCAACTAGGAAATAATCCAACAAAAGGCACTATGAAACCTACAATATCAACTATTTCTTAATAAAGACATAATCTGGTTCTCAATCTTGTAATACAACAGCTGAGAATGTATAATAAGATTAATTAAAGGTTATAGCTGGAGTTATTTCTGCAAAAGGAGTGACAATCTTACCCGGAACTCTTCCGTACTTGTTTCAACATATTCTTGACCAGAGTTCAGCTGCTCTGTGGCCATATCCAGTGTATCAAGAGTTGCATCATCTGCCAGTATTATCTCATCCAGCAGTTCCTAGTAAAACAGATCATATCATCATTATATTATCCACAACATGAGAAAACATAGTTTCTGACATGTATGCCCAATGAAGACTTAAATAAGTGCAGTCTGCTCAGAGTCTTCCTTGTCTGCATGAAGAAACTTTGCATCCTTGGCTATCCAGAATGCACCAAGTGAAGATTCTAATTGTGTGAAAGAGCAGACTCATCATGAAAACACGCCTATATAATTCTGATCCCCTTAAACCCCACTTTTATATAGTAAAACTCGGGTTTACAGGGATATACATTATTTTTCTTCTAACTGCTCAAAAACATAGATTGTGGGTACTCGTTAGAACTGCCTCACCGAGGCAGTTCTAACGAGTACCCACAATCTATGTTTTGAGCAGAAATATGAAAAATATCAGAATTTTTATCTGAAAATTTACATTTTTTGGTGGTAAAATTTTCAGCATATTTGAATAGGCTTGTTTTCATAATGGGTTTTGAATCTTCCCTGGGCACACATGTCTGTAGGTTTGTTTTCTGACATTGCTACTCATATACTGAAAAGCATTAAAAGGCAAACCTTTTCTTTTTTTATTATCCTTCAAATTTTTCTAGGAAATATTTTATCAGTATATCATGCAATTCAAAGAACAGTACAATTACATTCAGTTAAAACTATTCCAAGTTTTGAAACCAATACCACAAGCCTCACAATCACATTTGATGATGACATCTCTTCAACACCATTTACCTCATATTGAGATGATGAGGGATGATTGTGAAAGGCTCTGTGAAATAAGCACATTACAGTCATAAGACGAATTTTGCCTGTAAAGGAATTAAAACCCATGACATGGTAATCCGAAGTCAGGAACCCTTACCGCTTGGTCACAGGGATACTTTGAATCACTACTGATAGCTGTTGCAATGGACTGGTGATTTTGTCATTACTCTGTCTAGCATAGCTCTCCATAAGATGTTTATTTTGCTGTAGTTCTCCTTACATTCCAACTACATTTCAGACCAAAAATTCTGGTTCCTTTTGAGTTTGAGATAACTCAAGTCAGCAGTATTAACCTGCTGAACCTGAATATGCCCCACCTTTGCAAACAGTGTAGATCCAGATCAGATGGCTTCTGAAACTGACTGATCTGGATCTACACTGATTGTCATTCAGTATGTGATTTGCATCAACAATCTGGATCAAGCAATCTGATTAGCTGACAGAAATGACATCATAATTTATTCCCCATGACAAGGGTTAAGATGAATGGATACGTATGTTTTTATGGAGAAATAAGAAAATATCAATATTTTTTGGTTGAAAAGAACAGAGTATTGTCCTTTATTCAGTTTGACTCATCAGTGTTTGGGACAATGAGTCAACTGTATTATACAGGAAATTTTAGTGTCTATAACATGCCAAGAAATAAACATTTATCACCTGTATTGAAACCACAACATTCTCTCTAAGATCAGCAATCATATTGAGGGCTTTTGATGATGTCGCTTCTGCTTCTGTACTGTGGTTCTGTAGATCCACAAGTCGATTAACAACATTATCAATGCCTTTCATTGTCTCCATGTTGGCATTTATCTGTTCTTCCGGCACAGACTGCATTTCTTTCACTTGTTGCAACACTGAAATTATTTAAGTCTTCACTTCAGCAAAACCTTTAACCTTTACCACTCTCTGGGTTATTTCAGCAGACAACAAACTGGTGATTTTTTTATTTTTCTCAGAAAACAGGATTTCTGTATTCTGAGAAAAAAAAGAAAACTGTTGAAAAATACTGAACATTTTACCCAGAGTGCCAAGAGTTAAAGCATACACAGTGTGCAACAGAAAATATTATCATTAGTGCACTAACTAGAAATATGTCCAAAAAAACACGCCCCAACAAAACAGCATGTATAGAAATTATAATATAGTAGCTTAGTGCACTTTGGTGAATGTGAAAAAGCAATAAAAGCAAGCTTTTACAGTGTTCTCACATTCATCAAAGTACACCTAAAGGCAAGCTTTTATTGCATTCCCACTTTCATCAAAGCACACCCAAAAGCAACTATTTATTGCATTCTGACATTCATGAAAGTACATCCAAAAGCAAGCTTTTATTGCATTCCCACATTCATCGAAGTACTACTAAAAGCAAGCTTTTATTGTGTTCTCACATTCATCAAAGTTCACCCAAAGTACACCTAAAAGCAAGCTTTTCTTGCCTTCTCATATTCACTAAAGTACCTAAAAGCAACTTTTTACTGCCTTCTCACATTCACCAAAGTACATCTAAAAGCAAGCTTTTCTTGCCTTCTCACATTCACCAAAGTACACCTAAAAGCAACTTTTTATTGCCTTCTCACATTCACCAAAGTACACATAAAAGCAAGCTTTTATTGCTTTCTCATATTCATCAAAGCACACCCAAATGCAAGCTTTTATTGCTGTCTCACATTCATCAATGTACACCTAAAAGCAAGCTTTTATTGATTCCTCACAGTCATCAAAGTACTTTGTTTCTTTGTTTGTTTTATTTGGACTTTCTGTCGCTTTCACATCATAGGGCTGTTTTCTATTCTGAGATGTTCATATGTTTAAGTGTCCTTTTTATTTTTAAGTGTCCTTTTTATAATATATGGCTCAAATAAGAAATTTTATAGGACTTGTTAAGGAGGAGTATTTGGTGACAATTCTGGAATAATTTTCTCCAGTTCTCCATAAAATTGTATGTTGTGGATAGTCCGATACTCAAAGCACTTTGCCAAGGCACTTCTAATGAATACCCACAATATTTGGGTTTTTTTATGGAAAAAAAAAAAAAAAAGAAATTATCTTTGAATACTCCTGTACCCACAATATTTGTTTTTATGGGGAAAAAAAAGAAATTATTATTGAATACTCCTAAACAAGTCCTTTGAGAAAATTATTCTTTTGAATATTCTGCCTGAAAATCACTGACCAAAACACCCTGAGTAACTTACATAATGTTGCATTCTGCAGTTCATCCATGGCTGCCTCATTTTCCATGGAGAAGTTCCTCATACGCACTTCATCCATGATCTGTTCTGACAGGGTAATGTAGGTCTCGATGTTTGTCACCTGAATACCTTGTAGAATCTGATTCAAGATATCTTGTACATATCTAACAGCATCTAGGAAGTAAACATTACATACATGTAGTTTAAAGGAAAACATAGATCAAATAATAAACAGGTTAGGAAAAAAAAGAGCCTATTAAGCTAAGTAGTTTGGTGAAAAATTCATAGAAATTGACTAAGAGAAATAAACAAGTTATTAGACTGAATATATGTTGTAAAGAGAGGTGCCATTTTGTAAATATAATTAAATAAAAAATAATAAATAAAATTGATCACATCTCAAACAATATTTTATTGCTTTATAAACCACAGTTCCAAACAACACTATCACTGGAATCTAAAGCCAAAACACTCTAAAAAGCTAAACCATCCTGTTGTACCCAAACAAAATTTCCTATAGATTATAAAGAAAATGAACGTTTATGATCATTTTTCTGCATAATCTATACATTTTTGTTTGGATTTATTTATGGTCATTTATGTTGTTTATACATTTTTGTTTGGATTTATTTATGACCATTTTTCTATAGAATATATATATTTTTGTTTGGATGCAACATTTCTCGGGTCCATCTTTACACTGTCTTATATCTGAAACCATCTTATAATGAATCATGTTATGAAGAGATTGCTATATACCTACATAAGAAGTTTAATTATACTGCTAATTCATCTTCACTACTGATTTTGTTAACTCTCAGGATGCCTGATTCAACCACACTATCCAATTATACTGGTAGATTCATCACTTCTCATTCTGACAAAGCTCTGCCTACTTTATTAAATTAAACTGACCATACCCAAAGCTCTCAGAATACTTAATGCTACATTCCGCTTTGCTATATATTTCAAAAAGTGTCAGGGTACTGATTGTTAATTTACTGACACACCTCTCAGCATTTGTTTTCTCTATTAAAGCTCAATGTCTATACATGTATGACCCGATCATGAAAGAACACTGGAACTTCTTTACAAGATGGACTTAAAATGGTTTAAAGGTAGACACCACAAGTGTTGCAACCAAATAAAAATGTATAGATTATACAGAGAATTTACAGATTATAGTCATTTTTCTATAAAATCTTAACATTTTTTTTTTCTTTGGATCCTAGCATAAGGCTGTGGTGTACTAAAAAGATATTTCTGTTTTTTTGCAGCAAAACATATCTTGCATGTACTAACTGGTATCACCAAATTATGCTGAACTGTCACCCCAGTTATTTGGTTTGGTTTGTTTGAGGTTTTAGGGCCCACTCAAGCCAATGGGGTCATGTTGAGCACGGTCAGTTTACCTAACCTCACTTTTACTAGGCAGGTTTAGTCCTCTAAGCAGTTAACAAGTACTTGTGCATATTCCTTCACCAGACACTGACAACTGCCCGTCTTGAATTAGCGGAAGGGAGAGAATGACCATAGAAAGTTTTTCATGATCAATCTCCATGAGAGAATGTTGCTGACCCGGCAGGGGTCGAACCTGCAACCTCCTGGTCACCAGTCGAACGCACATCCAGCTGAGCCACCGAGGCCAGAGTCACCTCAGTTATCATCTTATCTAAAGATAATTCATCACAACATATATTTTTGTATACATTCCTTCTCCCTTTCTCAGACTTCTTCCGTACTTACTGCTCGATTCAACTTCACTTCTCATTCCCAACTTCTCAGCTCCAGCAGAATGGTTGGCGAGTGTCGCAGCATCTTCCATCAGTCCATCAGCATTTGTGATGAGGACATTAGACTAAAGAAAATCATCAACAACAGATTAAACAGTGGTAAGTGTAGCCACAATGGAGTTATTTTTACACATACTCATTTAAAAATTTAGAATAAATCTCCCAATTATTGCTTCCAAAATGGGGGCTGCTCTTAAATTGATGGAAAGAATTTATTCCTTGATACAGAAGGAAAACATTTATTGTTAGTTGATTTCTCTTTATTGCAAATATTTTTCCTTATGCAGATGTACATAATGAGCTCTAGGCTAAAGAGTTACATGGCAGGAATGGAATTATTTTATGCACATCCAGGAAAAATCTATAATAAATCTCCCTTGCATCCCTTCCAAAATGGGGGCTTCTTTTAAAGGAAAAGATTTGCTCCCAGAGGGTGGCAAATTCTTTCCTTTATTCCTTCTGCAATAAAGAGAAATCAACTCCCAGCGGGCCGCAAAAAGAGAAATCAACTCCAAGAAGGCGGCAAATTCTTTCCTTTAAATGATGAAAATATATATTTCATGTTGGGTGATATCTCTTTATTGCGAATATTTTTCCTTATGTAGATGCATAATGTGCTTAATGAGCGCTAAGCCAATGCTAAATGACGTGCAAAAAGGAAACAAAAGCCCTTATCACATCTAAGCCGCTAACCAGTTCTTGTGCACATTCAGCTTCACCAGAAACTAATAACTGCCCTTCTTAAATTAGCGGAAAGGGGAGAATGACCATATAAAATATGTAATGATCAATCTCCACAAAAGAATGTCGACAGACCTAGCGGGGATCGAACCTGCAACCTCCTGATCACCATTCGGACACACATCTGAGCGAGCCACAGAGGCCATTCAAAAGTCAGGTTTATCTTACCAGCTTAGTTGAGGGGACTGGATACACCTAGTAGACTTTGACCATTTTTTACAAAGAAAACAACTTTTGTGACTTCCTGTTTGCTTTCCTGCATGCCCCTTCTGAAAGGTCTGCTCTAAAAGGAAAGAATTTGCTCCCAGAGGGAGCAAATTCTTTCCTTCTAGAGCAGACCTTTCAGAAGGGGATAAAAACCATTTTCACAGAGTTGCTTCCCCTGAAAGTGTATCCATTTCCCTTTCAGTAACAATACATGGAGATTTACAAAATCTTACCCTTGTAAGGAGATTCCCAGAGATCACAGCAACATTATCAAATTCCTTCTCTAGAGGATCCAGGGTAATATTCTCAGACTCGTACAATACAGAGTTCACTACTGGCTACAAAACAAGACAAATTGTCAATAAACAAGTAGGATGGGCATAACAAAATGCACAGGAACCTTTTTTTACCACACAACTCATCATAGCACATTATATAAATATTACATTCCTGAGAGGGTGATAGTAAAAAATGTCATTCTGAGGAATATGAATATCAACCGAGGAGAACCTGAGAGGTTGATACTGAAAAATGTCACCCTGAGGAATATGATATTCATATTCCTCGGGGTGACATTTTTCATTATCACCCTCTCAGGAATGTAATATTTATTTTATTATATCCAACAAAACCGCACCTAATTACGACTATGTGTTATTTTTTTTACTATCACCCTCGCATGTGATATTTTTTGACTATCACTCTGACAAGTGATAGTAGAAAATGTCACCTTCAGGCCTATGGAGGTTTTCTAACGGAAATACTCGTGAGGTAAAATAATTTTGCATACGAAATGGTTTAAAGATAGACCCCAAACATGGTGCATCAAAACAAAAGGCTTATTAAAAAATGCTTTCTGTAAAGATACATTTAACAGAATTCCTGATATATGCAGGACCCACATCTGCAGCAACTCTTCTCTCATTCAAAAAAATCTGACTCAGCAGAGAGAAATTCCAGAGGACTGCAGATCATTGGACCTGCAGGTGTATAAAATTTTTAATGTCCTTCATGGTAATTTATAATACAGAATCTACAATGCAGACAATATCCAAAATGTTCTGTATAAACATGAAAGTACTTACCTGCAAATCAAATACAGTCTGGTTTGCTCTGTCCAACCTTTTCATGGCCTCCACCCCAATAGATACAGTTGTTAAACCAGAATGAACTTCAGTGATATTCCCATCCAAGTAATCTATATCATCCATCAGATAGTGGGTACATTCATCACATTCTAGAAACAAATGGGAATAACTGCTTCATGAAATCAAACAAAATGTAAACAACTTTTTTTTACTCTGACACTACACTGCATTTTTTTTTTTTTTTTTTTTTTTTTTTTTGGTAGAAAAGTGTCATTCACAAAAGTTATGTTACATACCGTACACCAAGTAGACTTTTTATGTTCCACATTTCAAAATGACAAGATGCATTCTGTGCTCAGATGATAAAAAGAAATTCAAAGGAAATATCTGACTTTAATTTTCTATCAGAAATAAGACTTTCCATAGGGTAAATGTCTTAAAAGTTCATGTAACAACTTGTCTGATAAAATGGTATATGCCATTTAGGAGCAGTCTGATAAGGGTCTACACTATTTGCATTTCCATCAAGTATTTGAGGGAAAAAAAAAATCAGAAAAAATGTATGGTTTAAAGTGTTTGAAATTTTAAAACATTTTCTGATGCTTTTCAATTTAGATACTGGATATATAATATAAAATAAAACATTTTCTTTCAAACATACATTAATTTTTAATATGCTCAATTAAGATTATTATATGGCAATTTTCATATCATCCATATCAACCTGAGACACCCATATCAGCCCGAAGGCCTGAGGGCTGATATGGGTCAAGGGTTGATATGAGGTATGATATGAAAATTGCCATATCATAATCTATTTATCATACATTTTTCTTTCTGACAAGTTTGCCTATTTGATATCATATGTGGGTCAAAGGCAAGACCGCCGAGTGCTCCGAATGCGGTGATATGCATTTTTTGCACATGCAAAAAAGCCGTATCACCCACCTGACCTGGTGATATGGGGTTTTTGCCCGTGCAAAAAAGCCGTATCACCCACATGACCCATTATCACACCTTTTGCGCTCCACAAGTGATATGTGCTTGAAAGCCGTGTTAGTATCACATATGCAAAATGAACATATTTTCTAATAAATGTATGATAAGTTCAAATATCACTAGGCTACACCTTAACTTATTTTTCTTATTCTTGTCTGAAAAGTATTTGAAATTTTAATTCATCTTTCCTGCAGTCGATTTATGGGTTAGCAAATCTGTATGTCTTTAAGAACAAGCAAAGCAATACAATGTATGTTCAAACAGCATCCAAAATATTTGTCCAATAATGACATGTCAAGATGATGGTGATAATTTGATATTTTATGCCTCTTCAGCATTATCTAAGTCATACTGAGATGATTATGGGGTGATAACAACAGGCTCTGTGCAATGAAGCTCCATACAGTCAGTCATGAGTTGAGTTCTGCCTCTAGCAAGATTCAAACGTGGGACCTCGTGATCCAATATAGGGAGCACTAAATGCTTGGCCACATGGACGCTTCCTGACATAGAATCCCAAGGTAAGCATTAGCACTTTTTGACAGAAATGAAGAATGAAGGAAGAGTAAATGACAGCGCAGAAACAAAAAGCATACAAACCAACCTGCTGTTAGTCAGGCAGGCACTTACCACCACCCTAGCACCCAGTAGACTGGACTATGAATCTAACGTAGTACCAAGTGCTGGAACTTTTTAAAGCAAGGATATAAAATTGTTTGTTTGTGTTGAGGTTTTACGGGCCAGTCAACTCAATGGGGTCATGTTGAGCGTGGTCAATTTACCTAACCACACGTTTACTGGGCAGGCTTAGTCCTCTAAGTAGTTAACCAGTATTGTGCACATTCTTTCGCCAGAAACTGACAACTGCCCTTCTTGAATCAGCGGAAGGGAGAGAATGACCATAGAAAATATTTCATGATCAATCTCCATTAAAAGAATGTTGCCTACCTCAGCAGGGGTCGAACCCGCGACCTCCTGTTCTCGAGTCAGACGCGCATCCAACTGAGCCACCGAGGCTAGGATATAAAATAAAACTAGAAATGTGTCAAAAGGACACGGATGCCCCCGCCTGAAAAACTTAAACTCAAATT
Organism: Anodontia alba; assembly: GCA_964016985.1. Classification (NCBI taxonomy): domain Eukaryota; kingdom Metazoa; phylum Mollusca; class Bivalvia; order Lucinida; family Lucinidae; genus Anodontia; species Anodontia alba. The sequence goes on from OZ024825.1 coordinate 75,862,273, forward strand.
GCTAATGCTGGACAGAGATAGCTGAACGGATGGACAGGGGTAACACTATATGCCTTTTCCTCCATTCTTCTGATGGTGGGGGCATAAACAACAACCAACCAACCAATTACGTAAACATAGCTCCAGATAAGGCACTTTTTTCATCCAAAAAGTAGATATTTTTGTTATTTCTTCATAAAAACTTACGTTGTGGTATTCATTAGAAGTGCCTCCACATGCCTCCCTGAGAAGCTTCTAATGAGTACGCACAACATATGTTTTAGTGGAGAAATAAGAAAAATATTCAGGAGATACCACCTCTTATCTGGAACTATGATAATAATAAACATTCTTGCCTCTACATCCTTCATTAGGTATCAGAACCCATCTGTCAAGGCAGGTATCACACCGTGGACCGGTGACACCGGGCAGACAGAGACATCTACCAGTCTTTGCATCACATGTCACTGCACCATCAAACGTACAATCACACACTGCAAATACAAGATAAGGAACAATTAAAACCATTCCACATCAAAGCTGAAGTCTCCAAAGGCTACGAATTAACAAGGCACTTTATCTAATTAAATACAAAAATGTATTTCTAGTTATTCATTATATACCTTTTAGTGATAATGTTTTCTAACAGTTCAATTTTTACAGTCTGATCTGAAGAGCCATATCGGTTGAGTCTTGATTTTTCCAGATCCGTAGCAGTCTCTTAAACAAGGTTTGTTTGCGTTGACAACATGATGTAAATGTAACAAATTCAATGTTCCAGTGACCTAAACTGTACAAAATGCTCATTGTTTTGTGGGGTTTCTTTAAGAAATAAAATTACATAACCTTTAAATCACCATTCAAATTGTAGCTAACATTCAATTTTTAGCTCGCCTGAACAACGTTCACAGTGAGCTATTGTACTGCCCTCGGCATCGGCGTCTGCATCCACATAAATGTTAAAGTTTTCATTAAAGTTTTTAAGACCTCATTATTTCCTAACCTTATCACTGATTTGATTCATCTTGGTATGATGATATATACTGGTCCAAAATTTCGCACATACCATCCTCACCCCCTAGGTCAGGTCAAGGTCAAGGTCACAGACTTAGAATTTTCATGTTAAAACTTTACGTCAAAGTAATCTCATTACTTCTAAACCAAATGATGGATTTAGTTCCTATTTGGTATCATGATAGATACTGGTCAAAAGTTTTATCAGCACCATCAGCACTCATGATCGTGACCTTGAGGTCGAGGTCACAGACTTAGAATTTAAATGTTAAAGTTTTCATTAAAGTTTTTAAGATCTCATTATTTCCTAACCTAATCACCAATTAGATTCATCTTTAGTATGATGATACATATTGGTCCAAAATTTTGCATAGTACCATCCCCACCCCCTAGGTCATGTCAAGGTCAAGGTCATGGGCTTAGAATTTTCAAAGTTTTTAGGACCTCACTATTTCTAAACCAAATGATGGATTTAGTTCCTATTTGGAATCATGATAGATGCTGGTCAAAAGTTTTTATCAGCACCATCAACACTCATGACTGTGACCTTGTGGTCGAGGTCACAGACTTAGAATTTAAATGTTAAAATGTTTATCAGCACCATCAACACTCATGACCGTGATCTTGTGGTCGAGGTCACAGACTTAGAATTTAAATGTTAGAGTTTTTCGTTAAAGTTTTTAAAACCTCAATATTTCCTACGCTTATCACCAATTTGATTCATCTTTTGGTATGATGATACATATTGGTCAAAAATTTTGCCCAGTTCCATCCCCACTCCCTAATACATGACGGGTAGTAATCTCATCACTCATGGCCATTTATTATGCAAAGACAACAAAAACCTCCTAGACGATAAAAGCCCCAGATTGTCGACAACCCACCTGAAAAAGCCACCTTTTTAGCTCGCGCTACTCATGTCCAGATATTCATGTCACTTATTTCTTTGCATAACAATTGGCCATGAGTGACGAGATTACTACCCATGTACATGTTAAGGTCAAAGTCATAGTCATGTCAAAATTTTCATGTTAAAATTTTATGTAATAGTTTTTATGACCTCATTACTTCTAAACAAAACAATGTATTTGATTTACATTTGGCATCATGATATACACTGGTCCAAAGTTTTTATCAGTACCATCAGCACTCATGACCATGACCTTGAGGTCAAGGTCACAGAATTTAAAAGCTTTAGTTTAAATTTTTAAGACCTCATTATTTCCTAATCTTATCACCGATTTGATTCATCTTTGGTTTGATGAAAATTTTGCACAGTGCAATCCTCCCCCCACCCCCCTCCCCTTCCCCAACCTCCATCAAGGTCTTGTCAGAATCAAGGTCACGGACTTAGAATTTTCCAGAAACAAAATGTGCAATATCATGCGAGCTATCCTGTCTGGCGACAGGTCGTGTTTTTGCAAGAAAAAAGCATAGCTCCAGATAAGGCACTTTTTTCAACAACAAAAAAAAAGAAGATATTTTTCTTATTTCTCAACAAATACACTTTGTGGGTACTTATTAGAAACGCCTTGCCGAGGCACTTCTAATGAGTACCCACATGTTTTGTGGAGAAATGAGAAAAATAGTGTATGGATACCACTCTTATCTGGATCTATGAATAAGGTTTGACATCGCAAAAACTTTTGGACTGTATCTAACAACAACTTATGAATCAACTAAATCTATTCAGGCATTCAGAAGACACAGATCTTTAAAAACTTACATGGAACATAACTTTACTGTAAAAGAGTAACATGAAAATTCTACATCTGTGACCCTTCCATAGTGGACCCTTCCCTCTTTGAATTTGGTTGCATGGATTGTGGCAAATAGGAATATCAGTAAAAAATCGAGATCAGAATGGCAAATAGTGTGGATCCTGACGAGGCCGAGGACTTGAGCAATTGCTCTTCCTGTACTTTTGTACAGGCATACATCCAGATAAGGTGCTTTTTTTCAGCCAAAAAAGTACTAATATTTTTCTAGTTCTTCCACAAAAACATATGTTGTTGGTACTTATTAACAGTACCTTGCCAAGATGTTTCTAATGAGTACCATAACATGTTTTCATGGATAAATAAGAAAAAATATTAATTGTATACCCTCTCTTATCTAGAGCTATGTAAAGGTGAACTAAAAAAGAGTACAAAACATATCGAGGGTTGAGCGCAAGACTAGCGTAAGTCAGATGGTTGTTTTTCCCCAAACCTAATCTCCTCACCATGAAGGTGTTATGAAGATTACAACATTTCTTTCTGTAAACAATGAAAATTTAGGTGCCATTGCTCGTATGAGCAATGGCACCTAAATTTGCATTGTTTACAAAGGGATCCAAGTTGCCCCTAAACAAGGGTTTCAAAAATATGTTTGAGCTACCATAGTCTTGCGCTCAACCCTCGATATCAAGTAACTTACTCTCACATCCGGTCTCCCGATAATTCCAGTAACCTCCCATACAGGCATCACACTTCTGTCCCCTGACTCCCGGCTGACAGGTACAGTTACCAGTGTTAAGGTCACACTGGGTACTGACGGAGGCCGGGCTACAGTTACAGTCTGTACAACCATTACAACTGTCATAACCAAATGTGTCGGGCTGAAAAGAGAAAGAAACCTATTATGCAAGCATAAAGTTACAGAATCATGTCAGAAGAAACTCTTTTCCTGAAATTCCATATATACTATATTTACCCTAAGTATCTATAAAGACAGGTCTGAGCAAAAATTGTAGAGCCTGATTAGATGCTGATGCTGTAGCAGGATCTACACTGTTTCCCCTCATCCAACAGTTTTTAGAACACATCAACAGGAAGAAAAATGACTGTTCAAATTTTTAGGATAAGTATGGTAAGGAGTTACAGTGTATGACTATTTGGGGTACATACTGGAGCATCTGTACCAGGGCCCAGTTGTTCAAAGCTAACGATGTCGTTAGTTAATGATTCGTTAAAATTTACATCCAGTAATACGCAAATATGCTGAAATTTTTTGCTGAAAAAATGTGAGTAGCTTTTGCAGTGCAAAAGCTACTCACATTTTTTCAGCAAAAAATATCATAATATTGTGTATTGAATCCACTAAAACAGTTAACGAAATGACCCTTAACGAGCCCGTTAAGCTAACGACGCTTTGAACAACCGGGCCCAGATATTCTACTTTTAACTGTTGATCCTTCAGAATCTCCAGTTAAGTAGTTTATATTATTTTTTTTTTTTTTTCTGTTTGTGTTATTGTCTTAACATGAAGCCAAAAGTTTTGTGCAACAATATATCCTTTAATGTGTTTTAAGTTGTTTGTTGAAGTTTCAAACTCAATACTATTTTGTTTTCAGTTAAAACAGTTTGCACACCATCAGCACTTGGCATAGCTTTGCATGATGAAAACACTGACTGCTTTGGAGTTTTATAGCCCAGTCAACACTGTTAAGGTCTGTTGAGTCAGTCTGTTAACCTACACATACCTTTTCCTGGGCAGGCTTAGACCTCTAAGTGATTAACCAACTAGTATTTTGTGCACATACTTTTGCCAGTAACTTATAACTGCCCTTTTTGAATCTGACAGCAGAAGCTGGAGGATGACTGTAGAAATTATTTCACAATCAATCTCCATGGAAGTTATGTGGCCAAGCTAGGTTTCGAACCTGCGAGCCCTGGCTCTGCAGTCAGGTGCACTACCGACCACTATGGAGTCCAGCTGTCGCAGCTGATACCAATCACATTCATCTTACAAGTCATGCGCTTTACATTAGATTCAGCATACAACAAATTGGTGATATTTTTCTTATTTTTCCTAGAAAATAGGATCTGACACTTCATGAAAATTGTCTCCTACAATTTGCATGAAGTGTCAGATCCTATTTTCTAGGAAAAATAAGAAAAATATTTCAAAAGGTCTTCTGCTGAAATTTTACCTAGCATGCAAAGTGTTAAAGCACTTCTGTCACAACAATCACACTAGGTTTAACCCTATCAACCCTGAATTCTGAAATGGACACTTCCATCTCTGAATTTGGACACATCCATTGTTGCAAATAGGAGTTCCATCAAAAATCCATAGCAGAATGGCAAATAGTGTAGATCCTGATGAGACGGCTCTATAGGAGTGGTCTCATCTGGATTTGCACTGTTTGCAAAGGTATCTGTGCTGGTCAGCAAGGATGAGAGGGGTAAATACCTACAGTTTATCTGCCACATTTTACACCATCAGATTATGATAAATACTTACAGCACATCTGTCACAGTTGACACCAATCACATTAGGTTTGCAAGTACATGTGCCTGTTGTTGAGCTACATGACACAGATCCACACTGGTCACACGAACAAGCTGTAAAAATTCATAAAATTTACGGCAAATGTCCTAAAATTTCGTACCCCTAAGTTTCTGACAAAATGGCCTATGCAAACAGAGCAGACCCAGATCAGACTGCTCCTTCTGTCTGATCAGGGTTTACACTATTTGCCATTCCACTAAGAATTTTAATATTCAACTGTATAAAACAGCATAATTGAAGCCAAAAAAGTACAATTAATGTTCGAAAGTTATGGACATTTACCGTATGCTTCTTTGTAAAGTCAAGGCCCTGTCATTTAATTTCTTGTAAAACTTCAAAATGTGCTTCTTAGTTTATCTGTAAGTGTAAAATATTTCTCCAGGAAAACATATGTTGTGGGTAATCATCAGAAGCGCCTAACAGAGGCACTTCTCATGAGTATCCACGCCTTATGTTTTAATGGCGATATCAGTAAAAATTCTCTGGTGCTATGTTATAAATGTGAGACCATTTCCAAGAAATTCCAGAAAGCTCTTACTACTACCTCTATTTATTCTCTTATATTATCATGCTAGCTTATAGGAACACAAAATTTACAACAGTTATGAATATACCAAGAACTTACGATAGCAATCTTTCTCAACCACTGCATCACCATACCACCAATCACGGCACCTATCACATCGTGGGCCAGTTGAATTATTGATACAGAAGAGACATGCTCCAGTCTGGAAGTCACAGGCCTCAGGATCTGTCATGTCAATGTTACCACTACAACTGCATAGTTCACAGGTTGAATTTGGCTCCATAGGATTCCCAAAATACCCTGGGGCACATCTAAAATTCAAGTGTGTAAGAAAACATCACATGACATGCAATTCGGTGCTCCTGTTGCAAATACATAACACTACTTCGAGTGTAGACTAATATGCAAAGAAATCGGTTGATGCTGTCTTCGAACATAATTCCTAATATTAATCTTAATCTACTTTTCTATGGTAATACAAACTTTGGCATTGATACAAATAAATCAGTTTTATTTGCAGCTCTAAAATATATATAGGAAACAGGTAGATTTACCCAATAATATCTGTTTTACAAAATATATACACATGTACCTATGCTTGTAGCACAAGAAAAACCTTGGTGTTGTAGTAAGAAGTTCATTTTACTTTTACTCTACATATTTTCCCCCTTTTGTTGTTAACTCAATTATTCTCTATTCACCATTGTATCTTTAGCAGAATGTGTGCTCTGTATTATGGAGAGAACTATCTAATATTGTTATAACTTGTGTCCAATCCCTTTGTTTTATTGCAGTTTGATTGTGGTGGAGTCTAACAACACGTCAACCATTGTGGGTCATTTTGTGTCGTCTCCCAGAGAAAGGGAGAAAAGAGATTTGTTTGTGTTGAGGTTTTATGGCCCAGTCAACCCAATGGGGTCATGTCGAGCGCGGTCAGTTTACCTAACCACACATTTACTGGGCAGGCTTAGTCCTCTAAGCGGTTAACCAGTATTGTGCACATTCTTTCGCCAGAAACGGGAGAAAAGAGATAGAAGAGACAGTAGAGGAGATGAAAGAGAGGGATAGGGAGGAAAGAGAAAAATGAATGAGTGAAGAAACAGAAGAAACAAAAACATTCCCCCTCTATCCTTACCTGCTGCAAGGATAGCAGGCCTTGCCCAACTGTAAGCCAATATCAGTTGGAAGCCCCTGTAATACATTACACCATCGCCTCACCCAACCACCCCCGTTATTGAATATTAAATATGTTTAATCTAACCTGGCCCTGAGGTTATAAAACTGTTTTCATGCGCAATTTAGCTGAGCATGACATTTGTCCTGCTAATAAATCTCAAATTACTAGCTATTGCAAGTTCTTTCTTGTTAAACATAGCTGAGTATGAAAATTTCTCTGCTAATAAATATGAACACTTTTCATATTTATTAGCAGAGAAAATTTCATGCTTAGCTGAGTTGAGCATGAAAATTTTTTATAACCCTGGGGCCTGTTAGTCAATATACGTGTATATACGGTATTCATATCGAGATAAGGTTCTTTTTTTTTCGGCCAAAAAGTATTTATATTTTTCTTATTTCTCCATGAAAACATGTAGGTGCTCAGTGGAAGTGCCGCAGGGTGGCACGTCTAGTGAGTACCCACAATATATGTTTTGTGGAAAAAATAAGAAAACTATTTACCCGAATACCCCTCATCATGAGTTGTAAGTATTCATTCATATGTAGCATGTCACTGAGTGAATGTCAAGCCTTCACAGCTAGCAAATGGAATATGCGAGCTTTACTTGCCTTGTGCATTATTTGGTTTTGATGGACATGCTATTTACACTAATATAATAAAGAATTTCTTTGAAGTTTAAGTCACACCTGTTTACTATTACAGTCGACTCTCGTTATCTTGACCTCGCTTATCTCGAATAACTGCTTACCTCAAAGTGAAAATCTGGTCCCTGCCTAAACAAGAAAATCTAATAATAGGTAAAAAAATATTGTGGAAAAGAGGAGAAATTGCTCCTAAGGAGCAATTTCTCCTCTTTTCCACAATATTTTTAATATATCTCTAACTTCAAGAGTCCAATTACATATATATTTGTTAAATGTGGTTGTTCGAATTATTTTTTCCTCAATTCTGCAAATCTGATATGTCGAGGGACAGATATCTCAAAGTATTTCAAAGGGTCCCTTGGAATTCGAGATAATGAGTGTCGACTGTAAGTGAAAACATGCACCAGAAGAGTGAGAGTTGTCATCCTTGTTTAGTTTAGTGGGATAAAACAATCAGTGAAGTGAAACTAACTGTTAAGTTCTACAGTTTGTAGACTTCATTTAGAGTGGATGCTATGGTAGATGTAAGTACACAAACTAATGAACAAACATACAGAAAGACAAACAGACGGAAACTTGCCCACCTAAGTCGCTCATGCCAATGTAATTGTGATAATAAAGGAATTAAATATAGATTAAAACCAAACCTTTCACATTTGCTCCCAACATAGCCCTCATAACAATCACAGTAGGTGTCACCACCATAGGCTACCACACAAGTGTCAGCAAAACTGCAAGTAAATCAAAAAAACAGTGTCAAGAAAACTGTGAATATACAACTAAGACAGTGTCAAGAAAACTGGAAATATGTAACATAAATAATTTCAAGAAAACATCTACATACATGTATATATAAATAAACATTCAAGAAAAATATGAAAAACTGAAAATGTTAAGATCTAATTTATTCATTGGTTAACCAGTTGAAGTCTTAACTAGTAACAGTGTTTTCAGAGAAAACAGATGTCCCCCACCATGAATTTTCAGTTTTTCTACCGCTGAGACCTTGAAAATTAGGACAAGGTCACCAAAATCTAATCAATTCTTTATGTCCCAAATTTGTATCAATGAAAATTTGGTAAGAATCCAAGCACTGGTTAACAAGATATTGTGCAGACAAGAAAGTGTGATGAAAACCCTGATGCCGAAGAAATCTGCACCAAAATCAATATGTTCCCCTCCCCTTAGGTGAGGAACATAATAACAGTTTTCAGAGAAAACGATGTCCCCCCACCATGAATTTTCAGTTTATCTATTGCTGTGTCCTTGAAAATTGGGTCAAGGTCAGTAAAATCTTATCAGTTCTTTGTTTTGTCCCAGTTATCAATCCATGAAATTTGTTAAGTTTGATTGTGTTGGGGTTTAACGACATGTCAACCCTTATGGGTCATTTTGTGTCGTCTCCCAGAGAAAGGGAGAAAAGAGACAGTAGAGATAGCAGAAGAGATGAAAGAGAGGGACAGGGAAGAAAGAGGAACAGGAATGAAAGTGAAGAAACAGAAGAAATGAAAACATCACCTCCCTACCCTTACCTGCTACAAGGATAGCAGGCCTTGCCCAACTGTAAGCCAATACCAGCTGGACACCCCGGTGACATAAGATACATGACACCTTCGCACCATCCGACCACCCCCGAAATTTGTTAAGAATCCAACCACTGGCTCACATGATATTATGCAGACAAGAAAGTGACGCTGACACCAACACCAACGGAATCCACACCAAAATCAATATGTCCACCTCCCCTTAGATGAGGGACATAATAACATTCAGGAGAAAATACAATATGTAGTGTATTTATTTTGTACTCAGAAACATTAATTCATTACCATACATGTCCTAAATTTGAACAGGTCCATTTTACTACCTGTTAATGTGTTCAAAAATTGCTGGGTGAGTGGCAAATAGTATAGACCCTGATCAGATACCATATTCTGTGGCATCTGATCTGGGTCTACAGTTTGCTTAGGCTTGCCTATTAGAATACTTAGAAATATATATGGCATAACAGTTTCAATTGCCTACTTGTTTGACTCTATTTTCAGAGGACATCCACAGATAGAGCAGGCCTGTCCATACGTTGGCTCCCCATAGTAACCAAGTATACAGAGTTCACAGTGGTCACCCATCGTATTGTTAGCACAGTCCTGAAAAAAGCATTGTTACAGAAACTGAATTCCTATAATTCATAGCTCCAATCAAAGTCCCAGCAGGCACATAACATTGAAAAGTCGATTCAACATCATGGTGTGCCCACTGGGAGTGCTTTTTTCAACAAAAAAGGATTAATATTTTTCTAATTTCTTCATGAAAATATATGTTTTGGGTACTGAGGTACTTCTAATGAGTACCCACAACATATGTTTTCATGAAGAAGAAAAGTTATTACCTGATACCCCCTCTTATCTGTAGTAATGATATACATATACATCTATACAAAAGGTATGGTTAAATGAATTTCAAGCTTCTATGACATTTTGACAAAACCCATTTCACTAAAACAATTTGTCTATGAAGACATCTGATGTTAGTGCAAATATGATGTTTCATCAAATATGACCTTTCATTTAAATCCTCAATCATGTTAAATTTGGTCATTTTTTTTTTCAACCAAAGCATTCAATCTGTATGGGTCAGCCTATTCAAGCTGTATGACCTAATTCACCTGTGAATTTGTATGGTTTAAATCATCCAATGAGAAGCTGATAAGATGATATAGATGATTAAGTTTTTTTATGTCTCTATGAACATTACATAAGTCAAGGAATATTGGGACAATGAATGGGTGATAACTGAAGGCTCCGTGAAATGAAGGACTGGACAGTCACAAGCTTAATTCTGCCTATAATGATTTAAAACCCAGGGCCTTGTGAATCAAAAGTAAAGAGCACTAACCGCTCCGCCAGTCTTCTCCAAGCTGTAAAGTGGAACTCATCATTCAAATGGCAGGTTCTAACTTGAATGCTCTAATTCAATTTGAATGTCCTAACTTGTCACCGAATTTGTGTAAGTCTAAATCATTCAATTTCATTCGATTTTTGTGTACCTTTCTATGTATGTTTCAGTTTGCATGATCTAACTAATCTTCAATTTGAACAGACTAATTCATCATTCAATCGGTATAGTCTCACTATAAACCATTCAATCTGTATGATCTAACTCCTCGAAGAAACTGTATCAACCAACATAATCATTCAACCTGCATGATATGTCAATTTTTTAAACCTATTTTTGACTGAATAAACTCCCCAACACTATATACTAGAAAAATTCAATTTCAACTTAAAGCATGTCAGGCTAAGTGATTTAGATATGCCTAGAGAAAAATGGCTAACGTTTTTGCAAACAGTGGAGACTCTGATCAGGTGTTGCATTCTGTGGTGTCAGTTCTGGGTCTATACTTTTTGTCAATTACTCTTTTGGGGTCTCCAGACTCAAATGGGTTAAAATATGAGCCATCTATCATCACTCTTACTACTAGCATCTTTTCATGTATCACAGTCTAGAATGCCATTTTTAAGTTTTCTGAAGCACATACCAAGCAAATTCCTGTCTCCTGGTCACATTCACTGGCATGTCCATGGCATTCACATCTTCGACAAGAGGCAAGGTAAGGATAGTTGACATTTTGCACACGGTAATAACCTTTAGAACAATCCTGAAATATGTACAGACATATTCCACTTGTTACTCATGTGATACTTAGAAAAATATTTCATCATCGTCTGTCAGATATTTCAATTCACTTTCCCGGCAACATCAAACTAGAACTGCCAGAAGATCTTTTAATGACAGTCTTTCAAATTTATTCATTTTTTAAAAATTAAATCCACAGTACAGACTTTTTATCCTATTTTTTATTATATATTATAAAAACTCAATTTTGGTAAAAAAGGGTTTCTGCCTGAATCTGATGGTTTAATAGGGAATTCCCCATCTAAGTTCAAAGTCTAGTTTGGAAATCAAGGTCTCACATAATGCTCATGCTTTCTTTGCGCAAGGTGATGGACTGTGTAAACAAGTATTTCATAGATTAACCAGAGCTGTCAGAGGATCTGACTATAGCCCCACTGCAGCTTTATCAGGAGAAATACATATAGTGTTGAAATATTTTGAATTCATCCTTAGCAGACAACACCACTGTAGGACATGGTAACATGGCATCATAAAACCTATCAAGGGATTTTAATCCATGAGTTGTGGGCCCTTGGCCCTGATTCCTGAATACATTGATACATCAACCCACTGTCCATGAATGTACCACTTTTTCAAAGCCCCTAAGTGTGGTATAAGCTTCATCGAAGTAGGACCACAAACATAAAAGTTATTGAGCAAAATGCGTTTAAATTTTTTGAAAACCTACCAACGGACATAACTCCAAGAGTTATGGGCCCTTGGCCCCTATTCCAGTATACACTATACATCCAGTCATTGTCCATGTTAAAACAAACTATCAGCTTTCAAACTTTCATAGTCCAAGAGTTATGGGTCCTTGGCCACCATTCTGCCACTACACCTTTCTTACCTTAGAGACCAAGTGTGATATAAGTTTCATCGAAGTAGGACCACAAGCACAAAAGCTATTAAGCAAAATGCATTTTAAATTTTGAAAACCTACCAAGGGACATAACTCCAAGAGTTATGGGCCCTTGGCCACTATTCTGCGACTATACCTTACTTACCTTAGAGACCAAGTGTAGTATGTTTCATTGAAGTAGGACCACAAACATCAAAGTTATTAAGCAAAATACATTTTATTTTTGCAGTCACGGAATCACGAATTCACAGTCACGGAATGACAGAAGGACATGGCAAATCCAGTATAGCCCCACTTTTTCAAAGCAGGGATATAATAAGTTACTACCCAGGTGATTAATTCTTGATTGAGTAAAAGATGTTTTTCTTTGTCCTACTTATATTGTTTGATGGTTATTAAATGACTAGAATTAACCCAATGTAGACTGAATGAACTCTCCTACACTATATATTGGAAGAGTCAAATCTCAATTTTAGGTATGTCAGGATATGTGATTTAATCCTAGAGAAAAATGGTTTAACTATTTGCAAACAGTGGAGACCCTGATCAGACACCATGTTCTGTGGCATCTAATGTGGGTCTGCACTGTTTGCCAATTACCCTTTTATGGTCCATACTGAACATTAACTTAAATTTTATTTGCACAGTCAGGGCCTCGTTTCCCACTTACAAAAAGTTTGGATACTGTTGAATTTATCAATCAACAGAGAAATTCTGATGAGACAACAAAGGCCAAAACTGATTTGGACTTTTGCTGTTTTTGCTTTTCTTGTTCGAATGTGGAGCAGAATCTTGATTAAACCAGCATAATATTAACAGATGGTTTTTAGATCCACTTATAGTTTGTACCAACAAAATAGACTATAAAATGACTCCAAAATTTAACTGTATCATAGAGATGCCGCATATTAACTTGGGATGACACAGAACAGATCTGTGCTGCATTCTGAATCTTCCCTGACTGCAAAAGCTTTGTGCACTGTAACAAATACAGTTCACAATAACCTCCTTTTGTAAGACATATACCATTTACCTACCTCACAAGAAGTTCCTGTGTGCCCTGCAGGACAAGCACACTGCTCTACAGATACGGCTAGTTCACCATCACCATCTTCTGTTGCTACATCCAGTTCCACATTTGTCAGCCTGTAAAAAAGAGACGCAGTTCTAGTGGCATATCTCAACAAGAGGGCCATGATGGCCCTATATCGCTCACCTGAGTATCATAGCACTCAAGGATAATATAACTTAATCAGAGGAGCATTTCTGTAAAATTATTTTGAAATCAGGCCATATGCCTAGGAGAAGATGTTGTTCAAAGGTTTTTTTCTATTTTTAGCTCTGTTGGCCATTCTGTTCAGCAGAGCAGACCCATTTTAGCAATTTTGGTAAAGGGATATTAGAGGAACATTTCTGTGAAATTATTTTGAAATCGGGCCCTTGGCCTAGGAGGAGATGTTGTTTAAAGATTTTCTTTTTTTTTCTGCTCTGGATGCCATTTCAGCAATTTTGGTAGAGGGTCACTCAAGGAACATTCCTATAAAATGTATTTCAAAATCCATTCACCCGTTTAGGAGGAGATGTCTCTTAAGTAGATTGTTGATAGACGCATGACAGTCTAAGCCCTTTTTCTTTTTTTAGCTCTGGTGGCCATTTTGTTCAGCCAAACGGAACCATTTTAGCAATTTTGGTAAAGGGTCATAAGAGGAACATTTCTGTGAAAATCTTTTGAAATCCGGTCATAGGCCTAAGAAGAGATGTTGTTTAAAGGTTTTTCTATTTTTAGCTCTGATGGCCATTTTGTTTAGCAGAGTGGAACCATTTTAGCAATTTTGGTAAAGAGGCATTAGAGGAACATTTCCGTGAAATTATTTTGAAATCGGGCCACTGGCATGGGAGATGTCGTTTAAAGGTTTTTCTATTTTTAGCTCAGGTGGCCATTTTGTTTAGCGGAGTGGAACCATTTTAGCAATTTTGTTAGCGGGTCACTCAAGGTACATTCCTGTAAAATTATTTCAAAATCCATTCACCAGTTTAGGAGAAGATGTCTCTTAAGTAAATTGTTGACAGACACATGACAGTCTACGCCTTTTTTTCTATTTTTAGCTCTGGCCGCCATCTTGTTCAGCGGACCCAAACCATTTTAGCAATTTTGGTAAAGGGGCATTAGAGGAACATTTCAGTAAAATTATTTGAAATCGGGCTCTTGGCCTAGAAGATGTCATTTTAAAGGGTTTTTCTATTTTTAGCTCTGGCTGCCATTTTGTAGAGTGAAGTGGAACCATTCTAGCAATTTTGGTAAAGGGGCATGAGAGAAACATTTCTGTGAAATTATTTTGAAATCGGCCATTGGCCTGGGAGATGTCGTTTAAAGGTTTTTTCTATTTTTAGCGCTGGCGGCCATTTTGTTAAGCAGAGAAGAACCATTTTAGTAATTTTGGTAAAGGGACATGAGGGGAACATTCCTGTGAAATTATTTTGAAATCGGGCCATTGGCCATTGGAAGGTTTTTCTATTTTTAGCTCTGGTGGCCATTTTGTTGAATTATTTCAAAATCCATTCACCTGTTTAGATGGAGGGGTCTTTTAAGTAAATTGCTGACAGACGGACGACGGACGAAGACCAGCCATAAAAGCTCACCTTGGGCCTTTGGCTCAGGTGAGCTAAAAATAATCTCTGAGGACTTATCAAAGATGAGTATTTCATGATATGTCTGGACATTTTTTCTAATTTCTCCATAAAAACATATGTTGTGTATACTCATTAGAAGCACCTCAGCACGGTGCTTCTAATAAGTACCCACTACAGAAGTTTTTTATGGAAAACTGGAGAAAATTATCCCAGAATTACTCTTCCTTAACAGGTCTTTTAAGTTCTGTTAATTTTGCACCAAAAATATACCTGTATAGTGAGGATATTCATTAGAACTGCCTCACTCAGATATTTCTAACTAGTACTCACAATATATCTTTTGGTGTAAAATTTGATTTTGATTTGGAATTTTATGGCCTAGTCAACACTGTTAAGATCATGTCAGGCCAGTCTTTAACCTACTCAGACTTTTTCATGGGCAGGCTTAGTCCTCTAAGTGGTTAACCAGAACTTTGTGTGCATACTTTTACCAGTAACTCATAGGTCTAGATAAGAGCAGGTATCAGGTAAATATTTTTCTTATTTCTACAAAGAAACATATGTTGTGGGTACTCATTAGAAGTGCCTAGCCATATGTTGTGGGTACTCATTAGAAGGGCCTTGCAGAGGAGAAATACGAAAAATATCAATACTTTTGGATTGAAAAAAGCATCTTATCAACAAGAGCTATGGTAACTGACAACTGCCCTTCTTTAATCAGCAGAAGGGAATGAACGTAGAAATGATTTCATAATCAATCTCCAAGAAGTTATGCGGCCGAATTGGGATTCGAACTTGCGACCACTGAATCTGCAGTCAGATGCATTATGTGACCCAACAAAATAGGGAGTTGAACGTGTTCAAACATTTATGGTAAATGCAGTAATCAAAATTAACAGTTACCTGACTTCTTGTACAACAGAGTAGTAAGAGGCCCTCAGCTGTAATGCCTGTAGGTTGACTAGCACCAACATGAAAGTTTCTCGGTCTACAGTGTTACCAGCGGGTGTCTGGAAGTCATACTGTAACAGAAAACAAAACATTATCTATCTGTTTTACTACTATCACTACTACTACTACTACTACTACTACTATTTAAAATAATATTATTTTACACTGGACCCTCTTTATAAGATGGTTTTGGATACAAGATGGTTTAACTCTTGCCTTGCTGAATAAATTAAGATGCCACGCCCACTTCTAATTTCCAGCCAATCAGATTACTTGATCCGGGTTTTTGATAGAAATTCACATATTTAATAACAAACAGTGCAGATCCAGATCAGTTGGCTTCTTCAGAAGCCAACTGATCTGGATCTGCACTGTTTGCTAAGACAGGGCATGTCGTGTTCAGCAAGAGAAGGGTTAAAGGTGGACCCTTACAGTGTTGTATCCAAAGAAAAAAGTACTGATTATATAGAAAAATGACTATTTATGATCCTATTTCTATATTATAATCTATACATTTTGGGGGCAACTGTTTACAACTGAGCCATAGGATACAAATGCCAAAATTTCTTTAAGGTAGTTGTCCACGTGATTATCAGTGACAATGTAATCAAACTGTGTATCAGATGAAATCCAGGTTACGGTTATCTATAGCCCCGCTATTCTCGTCCCTGAGGAGTGCAGTATGAAGGTAATTAATTATCTGTAAAACCTGGACTGGAACATTTGGGATATTGGCAAAGAGTGCAGACCCCGCTGAATGCGGCATCTGAGCAGTGTCTGCACAGTTTGCTTAAATTACAGGATTTTAAGTATTAAATAAAACAGTCTTACATCCGCATTGAGGACCATTTTCCCAATTTACACTCAGAGACAATCAACCCACCAGTGCTGTCAGTAGTGGTGGGACATCAGTTGGAAATCATAATCGATCATCGGTTGGCATCGGTTGCTGCTGCCGATGCGATTTTCCGATTATAATCGGTTCCTGAATAATTCGCCTTGGCATGCATGTTTCACTGTTAATCCTTGTTCATGGTCAAATTTTTACAAGTTCATTCAACTGTACTGCACAACAACTGAACTCTATATTTACAAAGCGTTTGTTAGTACTATTTTTCAGAGATTTGGTGGCCTATGTTAAGCATGTTATTAATAATTTAAACTGTTTTTTTTTTTTTTTTTTTTTTTCAGATTCAAATAATAATAATAAAAAAACTTAACATAGAGAGAAAACATATCTATGATGCTTTAAAATGCTGTTTAAGACATTGTATAAGTTTCAACCCACCTGTATGGTTCAGGAAGAATTAAAATTAAAATGTCCGACTACTAGTCCAGTGTCGGGTACTAGTGTGCAATCGGTAAATTTCAGCGTTGCTTTATTGATTTTAAATGAAAAAGTGGGTGAAAAAAAACAACAACAAAAAAAAAACAGATACACTAGAAGGGCTGAAGCTGTTTTACTAGTGCTATGACACTTTTAATTAATAATAAACTTTGAAGAATTTGTTCCATTCAGAAATTTTCAGCGGCAAAAAATACATCAAAACGGACATTTGTGCGAGTCACAGAACCAGGTAGCTTAATTTTAGGGAACATGAACTATCAATACATTTGACTTTAACAGTTTACGCATTATTTCCGCCCATCTGTTGTACAGAATGATTCTGTTTCATCAAATCAACCGTGAACCAGTCGGCAGGCTTGGTGAATCTGAATGACACGTCATAACTACACACTAGCCAATAAAAGAAACTTGCTCTGCCCCGCCTTCTACAGCATAGTTTTGTAAATCGAAAGCGGCGGCTTATTGTCACAAATCTTTATGGTCAATGAGTTGTGTAATCAGTGACAGATGTCCTCATACACTGTGAAAACACTTCCGTGAATACTCAAGTATAGTCTCTGAGTACATCAATAGGTAACTGTTTGTTTTACCCCAAGTGGTTAATTGAAAACATGCAGCGTCAATCAGTTTGCCGATGATCAATTGTGAGAAAGTTCAATCGATTATCAGAATCGGGAGCTTCCAGCACGCCGCTAATCGATACCACCTGATCATTGGTACACCACTAGCTGTCAGTGCTTTGATTCTATATTATAATCTAACCCATTGTATACTGAATGGACTATCCCAAACTATATACTGGAAGTGTCCAATTTCAATTTTAGGTACTTCCGGCTATGAGATTTACATATTCCTAGAGAAAAATGGCTAAACTATTTGCAAATAGTGGAGACCTTGATCAGACGCCACATTCTGCACAGCTCGCGATGCGCAAAGCGCGTCACTTTGCGCATCGCAAATGAAGTGAGCTCTACGGTAGAGAATATAATCAAGGAAAAATAACATACAATGATATATACTTTCTGCAGAAATCGCTTTGACCAATATTTTCTTCCTTTTTTTTCCCAGAAGTTGTCACTGGAAGATGGCAAGACTGGGGCGGATTTGTTTATACTGCTAGTCACAAAATTTGGGTCTCACTATTAAGCGTCACGAAGTGACAAGAAACATGTGTCAATAAGTGTCATGAATATATTTTGCTGATTATTTTTATTATTTATTATTGATTTACATATATTTTTTATATACTGATTTTCATTCTTTAATGATGCTGTGAAGGACTTTTGAAGAGACTAGATAGGTCTGTGCTGTGCTCGCATTTAGGCTAAGTCTATTTTCATATTACAGTATTACACAATATAGCTCCAGAGATCCTATTAAGGAGGAGTATTTGGTAATAATTCTGGGATAATTTTTCTGATTCCTCCATAAAAACATCCATTGTGGGTACTCATTAGAAGCGCCTCACTGCAGTGCTTCTAATGAGTATCCACAACATGTTTTTTATGGAGAACTGGAGAAAATTATCCCAGAATTATCATCAAATACTCCTCCTTAACAAGTCCTCTGTAACACTAATCTGCAGACAGTGTAATGTCATAATTATACACTTATCCTTAAAGTTAAGCCTGCCTAGTGTTTGCTCTTGTTTAACAACAAATCAGCACTTGTGAATCATTTTGTGTAGTCTCCCAGAGAAATGGAAAGAAGGGACAGAAGAGAAACAGTAGAAATACCAGCTATCTCCTTCTCCTTTCCCCACCTCATGACAGACCACTATCCTACCACCCAAGTATGCATGTGTGTGTGTTTGAGTTAATTTGGGAGTTTTACGGCCCTTTCAACCCTAGTAAGGTAATGCTGCGCCAGTAAGTTTACCAAACTACACTTTCAATTCTCTGATTAACCAGTACTTCTGCACATTCTTTAGAAACTGACAACTGCCCTTCTTGAATCAGCTGAAGGGAAGAATGACAGTAGAAAGTGTGTGTGTGCATGTGTGTGTCCATGTGTGTGTGTCTGTCCATGTGTGTGTGCAAAAGTGTGCACATGCACACAAGACTGCATGCACATGCATATTAGATGAATGGCAGATTGTGCAGAAGACAGGTAGGACCAGTTTGATCTAGGTCTGCATGGTCTGTTCAGGCAGAGCAGTCCTAATATTTAGGTTAAACACAAGTGAACTCTGACTCACCTCTACCAACTGTATTTCCATCTTTGTGAAGACACTGTTCAATGGCTGAGAGAATGATCTGTATACTAGTGTGATGTTGTTTCCCTACAATAAAATATAATTCATGTCACTCATTACTACAATTATTATTATTACTACAATACCATGATCTGACAATCTGTTTCATATCACGTGGATGTTCCCAGATCAGAGGTTCATAGAGGATTGATACCATAATAATACTAAGTATTGAGACAGGCAGGCCTATGCAAACAGTATAGCCCCGGATCAAATGCCGCAAAATGCGACATCTGATCAGGGTCTAAACTGTTTGCCATATATCCAACAGGTTTTAGTAAAAGGGACCTATTCAGCTTTTTGAAAAAAAAAAAAAAAAAAAAGGAGTTAAGGTGTCCCAACATTTTGGGCAAATACGTACATTAAGTGCTATCCAGAGATATGGGGACATTCATGAGATGCCATACAGATTTTTGATTCAGTTGAGGTTTTACGGTCCAGAAACTGACGACTACCCTTCTTGAATCAGCTGAAGGTAGAGTATGGCCGCAGAAAATATTTCATGGGGACATTCAGGAGATGCCATACTGACCATCAGATGATGTTACTGTACTAATAATGTGTTTACTATACCTTAAGTATTGCGATACTGTATCGACTTACCACACTTGTCCTAAAATTTGAAATAGTCCCTTCTACTACCTGTTCATGTGTCTAAAATATTGCTGTACATATGGCAAACAGTGTAAACCCTGATCAGATGCTGCATTCTGCAACATCTGATCTGGGCCTACACTGTCTGCAAAGGCCGCTCTCTCCCAGCATCAATGGCATTAGCAGAAGACAACATTTTACTTTTTGTTTCTTTTCTGAGAAAATGAGGTTTCACATTTCACGTGAATTGTCTGCTATGCCGACAAATGGCCTCTATCCATCCAGTAATAATACTGACCACGTATCAACAACTTTAAGCAAAGAATTTCAGAAATATGAGCAAAGCAAACAAACTTAACAAAAATTAAATGCAAAAAAAAAAATGGACAGATAGATGTATGGATGGAAGGATGGACATTTGAATGACAGATGGATGGAAGAGAAACAATAAACCTCAATGGCACATTTCATATGTATAAGAACAAGGTTCAAAATAATAAGGTAATAAAATTTTCTTTCATTAGGTGTTTTTACATAGCTTTAGATGAGTGGGTATCACGTATTAAAATATATTTCTTATTCCTCAACAAAAAAAGAATGTTGTGGGTACTCAGCCAAAACCCTTCTACATGTATTCAGTTCCCACTATGTTTTGGTGGAGATATTCCCCTTATCTGAAACTGTGTATGATATGTATCTGAATACTTCTATGAGTCTTCTTTTGCATAAGCTTTCTCAACAAAACAAGCAACACACTCCTCTTTCAGACTCACCATATAAATCATAAATATTGGGACAAACAGGCTTTAACAAAAAGTGTATACCCTGACAAGACGCAACAGAATACAGCATCTGATCAGTCAATTGCCACTCATCCAGCAAGGTTTCGGACACAACTAAGGGTAGTAAAATGGACATGTCCAAATTTTTGGACAAGCATGTAAGGAGTTAACCCATTTCAGTCAGGAGACCCCAAAAGGGTTAAAATACTGGCAAACAGTGCAGACCCAGATCAGATGCCACATAATGTGGCATCTGATCAGGGTCTCTACTGTTTGCAAATAGTTAAGCGATTTTTCTCTAGGAATATCAAAATCACATAGCCCGACATACCTAAAGAAGAAATTTGACTCTTCCAATATGTAGTGTGTGTGTGTGTATGTATGTGTGTGTTGAGGGAGGAGTTTATTCAGTCTAATATAGGTTAAGGCATCCCAATATTTAGGGTATATATGGTAATCACAGTCACTGACATTAAGTAGGACAAGAGAATCAAATTTACCTGTAATATGAGGTCTGGTTCTATGATAGCCTCTGTCTCCACTGACTCATTCCTTGGCAACACAAACAGCACCTCATAGCGTAAGAACCCACCATAACTTGTCATCTAAAAGAAAATTTAAGATCCCATGACAGAAAATACAATCTGATACATAACTTCACATAGCTCCTGATAAGAAGTGGTATCCCCATTTTTTTTTTTTTTTTTTTTTTTTTTTTTATCATCATCCGAAAAAAGCTGATACCTTTCTTATTGCTCCACGAAAACATGTTGTGTGTACCCATTAGAAGTGCCTCAGTGAGGCGCTTCTAATAAGTACCCACAAAATATGTTTTCATGGAAAAATAAGAAAAAGTATCAGTTTGTTTCAGATGATGATAAAAAAAAAAAAAAAAAAAAGAAGACAATACCTAACCTGATGCTATGGCTTCAGATATGAAGTTTATCCAAACAGGCATCATTTTTTTATCCCATTATAGTCTGGAGACCCCTGAAAGGGTAATTGGCAAACAGTGCAGACCCACCTCATATGATGCAGAATGCGCATTCTAATCTGGGTCTCCACTGCTTGCAAATAGTTCAACCATATCTTAATCACATTGCCTGACATACCTAAAATGGAAATAAGAATCTTCCAGTATATAGTGTGGGCCAGTTCATTCAGTCTATAATGGGTTAATCCTCCTTAAAAACATGAGCCACAATATGAGGAAATGACTTTGGACCTGTGGCAAGCGAAGACACAGATCAACCTGCACATCTGCAGTCTGATTAGAGTCTTTGTTTTCCACCTAAAGAAACCTTGGATCATTGGCTGTTCCCAAAGTATTTAGCAAAGGCTTTGGTCAGATTGGGCAGATGAGCAGGCTGATACTGATCTTCAAATGGGGCACTTTTTTCAACCAAAAAGTATTGATATATACTTTTTTTTATTTCTTCTAAAGGAATGAACAAAACATTTTTTTTTTTTTTTTTTTTTAGATTTAGTTTTGTCTGTTAAAGTCAAGTTTGCACAAGGCTGCTATAATAACCCCACATGCTCAGATCTAGATACTTTTGTAGACAGTGAAGGCCCAGACCACACTGATCCTTTAGGACCAG
Source organism: Anodontia alba (assembly GCA_964016985.1). Taxonomy (NCBI): domain Eukaryota; kingdom Metazoa; phylum Mollusca; class Bivalvia; order Lucinida; family Lucinidae; genus Anodontia; species Anodontia alba. The sequence continues at coordinate 75,884,589 of OZ024825.1, forward strand.
TTAAATCAGTGTAAGCACTGTTTGCCATTCAACAAGCACTTCTTTGACATATTAACAGAAAGTTGTTCCAGAGGTTTATTTTAGGATGACGACTATCTGGTGTTTTATGATCCTTTCAACATTATTTAAGTCATATTGAGATTAGAAAAGGATGATAATGAAAGGCTCAGACACTCTGATCAATGAAGCACATACAGTCTTGCAATTATGTACATATCACTTACCCTATTACCCAGGTAAGCAGGTGGAGCAATCCAATACATCGAGGTTGATGTATCCACAATCCCATCAGTTAACTCCCTCGCAGCTATCGTATCTCCTGCCTCGAGGACTTCACCATCGTCAGTGTTTGTTATTTCCCAGTTCTTCATATCCATCAACTGAAAATGAAACATTTCCACTGTTATGAGTACAATGTGTTTTAATTGTAAATAACTTAATATATTCATCAGTACAATGTGTTTTTACTATAAGTAGCTTAATATATTTACCAGAAACCCATGTACGCCGATGACTGTTTAAGCATAAATCTGCATAGTGCTTATTAAAGGCTCCATATTCCTCAAAAGAAGAGATTTTATTATCCAAGAAAGGTTTATTTGTTTGTGTTTGTGTTGAGGTTTTATGGCCCAGTCAACCCAGTGGGGTCATGTCGAGCGCGGTCAGTTTACCTAACCACACGTTTACTGGGCAGGCTTAGTCCTCTAAGCGGTTAACCAGTAATGTGCACATTCTTTCGCCAGAAACTGACAACTGCCCTTCTTGAATCAGCGGAAGGGAGAGAATGACCGTAGAAAATATTTCATGATCAATCTCCACGAAAGAATGTTGCCGACCTCGGCGGGGGTCGAACCCGCGACCTCCTGGTCTCCAGTCGGACGGCGCATCCAACTGAGCCACCGAGGCCGGCCCAAGAAAGGTTTAATAAATTGATATATGGTATTAATACAATCATAAAATGTGGCATCTGACAGCCTGTAAAATTTCATTTAGTCTCTCGTTTTTGAACTGCTTCAAAAATGAAATTATTTTTTATTGTGTCTCCAAGTTAATGTTGCCAACATCAATTCAAAGGTATGATAAAAATCATTTCATCTTTGATCCAGTTCAAAACTGAGAGACTAACTGAAATTTTACAGGCTGTTAGATGCCACATTTTATGATCATATTAATACCTTGAATCTATTTATTAAACCTTTCTTAGATAAGAAAATGTTTATTTTTGAGGAATATGGAATCTTTAAGGTGAAGTATTTGATGATAATTCTAGGGCAATTTTCTTGATTTCTCCTTAAAAACATATATATTTTGTGGGTATTCATTAGAATTTCCCCACTATATTTTGTGGGTATTCATTAGAAGTGCATCACATGCACACTTTTTTCTTATTTTTTCCTGTTTAAGACGAGGTCAAAACTAGATTTTCAAAACAAGAGCCACATACAATTTTAAGTATTTTTGTTCCACTGGTCACCTCAGTGCCACAAGAAACATTTTTGTGCAATCTTGTAAATAGTTCGAGGTTATCTTGGATGTCAGAGTGGTATAATTTTAGCGATTTTTGTTGTACCTTTCACTCAAGTGCCACAGGAAAATAAAAATGATAAACTATAATACCTGCCATTATCGTGTAGTGGGCAGATAACTCCGTAAACATTTAACGAAATTTGCCCATTAGCAATCCCAAACCAGACCTCCACAATACTAATGCACATACTAAGTTTGGTGAAAATCCATTGGTGTTTACTCAAGTTATCATCCGGAAACGAAAAACAGATGGACATACGACTGACAGACAGAAGGACAGACACATGGACGTTCAGCATGAAACCCGCATTATCGTGTGACTAGGTATAAAAATCTGAGAAAATGAGAATATACTGGTGACCATCTTGGATTTCAGATGTTCTCGACTTTTGGTTATTATAGATGAACAAATTTTCTACCATTTCTAAGGTGATTCCACTGAGTACAAATAAGGCATATCTATAGGCTGCAATATTACACTAAGTACATTCAGACATAATTTATGTGCCCATTGATGACTCATCCATCTCAGCCAAATATCAAAGGGTTCTTTAGGCAGTCAGCACTGATAAGATTAGCAGATAAGCAGGCTAATTGGAGTGTTTGCTGTTGTCTGAAGGTATGTTTTCTCATGTTGCATGTTAGATTATAGCACTTTTATCCCAAAATTCTTTGTCTGATGACTTGATATTTGATGTCTCTTTCAACATTATTGAAGTCATATCAAGATGATGAACAGGTGATAATGAAAGGTGTGTGCAATGAATTGCCGTAAAGCCATGAGATGAATTCTGCGTCTAGTGGGAATCAAATCTGAGACCTCATGGTCAGGAGTGCCAACTGCTTGCACACACAAACACACCATTAATTTTCCTGGTTTAATACGTAATCTGTCTGTATATTTTGTCCTCGGTGTACAAAGGGTTAAAATTTAAGACCAGGACAATAACTTACAACTGTCCATCTCAACGACGACTCCCTACATGACCTTGTGTTTCCAAAGCAGAAACACTGAGTACATCCAGCAGGGTTTCCAGGATCCAGGTTAAAGGTGTAGAGGTCACACTGGTCACAGCGAGGTCCAACTACAGCAGACTGAAACAAACAAGAAAATGGTAATAAGCACGGCTAATCTGATACCCCAACAAGCTATATCAGAAAGCAAAATGAGTTATCTCTTGTAGACTTTTAGCAAGAGTTACAGGAAAAAATATACAAAGAGATTTCATGGCCACTACATGGCAATTTCATGTAACACCAGTTGTCGTGAATGTTAATAAATTCTGTATTTACCTTATGGGGAATGGATATACTTTCTCTGTCAAACCTGTTTGCCTCCTTTATTAAAATGGGTCTACTCTAACAAATTTGCTTCCAGATTCTCTTATGTGAAAGAATTCGCTCCCTTCAGCAAATTCTTTCTTTTTAGAGGAGATTCTGGGAGCAAATTCTTTCTTTTTAGAGCAATACTCTTTTCAGAATAGACTTGGTATGCAGGAATACTACACAGAGTCCAAAACGTTGTCTCCCATGTAAAAAAATAGCAAAAAAAACTATCTGGCCCTCAGGTTATAAAACTTTTTTCGTAACTCAGCTTGGCATGAAATTTTCTCTGTTAATAAATATGAAAATGCAAACAATAGTTGGCATTTTCAAATTTGTTTGCAGAGAAATTTTCATGCTCAGATATGTTTAGCAAGAAAGAATTTGCAATTGTTAGTAATTTGAGACTTATTAGCAGGACAAATTTCATGCTCAGCTGAGTTGGGCATGAAAAAAGTTTTGTAATCTTGCGGCCAGGAGTATCCAGTCCCCTTCAGAAATCTGAAAATGAGTAATTATAGTACAAAAACTATGTAGTTACCTTACAGATACAATAACCAGTATCCACATCACAGATTTCTTCTTCTGTACCATATCTATCACAGTCACATTCCCGACATAACGGGAAAGCATGGAAACCTGGGAGACAGTAGTCACACTTCCTACCACCAATGCCCGGTAGACATCTGAAATATTTCAGTGCGATTACATGAACAAATGTTATTGCAATGGAGATAAAGCAATACAAGGATATACATTTATTTTATTGCAAACAGTGAAAAAAGCAATACAAGGATATACATTTATTTTATTGCAAACAGTGAAATCACTGTATATTCGAAATCAATAAAATTGATATTTTCACATGTGAAAGGATACAGTATTTTCACTAGTGAAAAATAACATGGTTGTGTTTTCACTGTTTCTGATTACTTCGGTTGTCTTCATTGTTTCCCTAACCGATGCTGATCCCACTTCAAATTTTTGAACATCTTTGTTTCTGAACAAAACTATCAAGTGTTGGTATTCATTTTCTTAATTAGAATGTAAGGAACATTTTGGTAACAAGATTACTTTGATTTGCTGAAACTTTTTTTTTTTTCTCCAGCGCTTCATATGTTAAGGACTGAACATCAACCCCATGGCGTTCAAGCTTATTTTGGTGACATAATTTATGACATCAGAAGCACGCATTGACATGTAAACAATAAAATAAAAAAAAATTTACTCTTTTTCAGTGAATGCCATAAATATTTTCATCTCGTGTCATGAAAACATTCAAATTTTCACTTGTGCTTTGCACTTGTGAAATTTGCACTTGTGAAAATACTGATGTTTTCATTACACTCGATGAAAATATTTAAGGTATGCACCACAAGAGTAAATATCGTCTATGTATGTACATAGTGAGACCAGTGTTTAGCATCGTAGCTCTAGACATCAGGGGGTATCAGGTAAATATTTTTTTGAATTTCTCCATAAAAATAAATGTTGGTTGTACTCATTAGAAGTGTCTTGGTGAGGCACTTCTAACGACTACAACAACATGTTTTCTTGAGAAATAAGAATATCAATATTTTCTGGTTGAAAAAATACCTTATCTGAAGCTATGAACTGCATGCACATGTGAGAGTGACAAAATAAGTGTTTAACCAGTATTGTGGACATTCTTTCACCATAAAACTAAGACCTGGCTTCCTTAATGCATGCAACTATCCACAAATTTGCTTTCAAAATGATGCCCAACCTATTTTTTGGGTACTCAACAGGACTCCCTTGGAGCCAATTTAAATGAGTACCAACAAACCATGTTTTGGTGCAAATATCACAATAAACTTCGGAATACTCATCTTTTCTGCAACTATCATCTGAGGTTATACATACCTGCACTGTCCTGTGATTTCATCGCAGTTTATATCTCTGTCCACAACACCTTGTACATTACACTGACACTCCTACAAATTAAAATTCTTTCTTATACAATTTTACATGTATTAAATATTTTCCAAGCATTTGAAATGTACCAAAATAAATAACAACAGAATATTTTTGCATATCTTTAGCAAATAAGCAGAACTTTATACCTGCAGAAATAATCTGCTATATGGTTTTTGATTGATTGTGTTGGGGTTTAACGACACGTCAACCCTTGAGGGTCATTTTGTGTCGTCTCCCAGAGAAAGGGAGAAAAGAGATAGAAGAGAGAGTAGAGGAGATGAAAGAGAGGGACAGGGAAGAAAGAGGAACAGGAATGAAAGTGAAGAAACAGAAGAAATAAAAACATTCCCCCTCTACCCTTACCCACTACAAGGATAGCAGGCCTTGCCCAACTGTAAGCCAATATCAGTTGGACGCCCTAGTGATGTAAGATACACAGCACCTTCGCACCACCCGACCACCCCCACTGCTATATGGTACAGTATTTCATAGGTTCTGTTTAATTTGCAATTACAGTGGACTCGCTTATCTTGAATAACCGTTTATCTCGAAGTAAAAATCTGGTCCTTGTTTTTATATGAAAACTTAACAACAGGTAACAAAATATTGTAGAAAAGAGGAGAAATTGCTCCTAAGGAGCAATTTCTCTTTTCTACAATATTTTCAATATATCTCTAATTTTAAGAGTCAAATTACATATTCATTTTTGAAATGTGGTTGTTCTATTATTTTTATTATTTTTTTTTTTTCAATTTTGCAAATCTGATGTCGAAGTACGGATATCTCGAAGTATTTAAGAGAAACCCTTGGACTTTGAGATAACGACAGTCGACTTTACTAATTTCAACAAAACTGTAAGTAGATATACATGTAAAAAATGCATTTGGATAAGACTATTTTTGTTCCTTTATAAAATCTTATTACATTGCAGTCATTTTACAAGCCTTCATGTTGAAACTATAAATACTTACATAATACTTATAAGTTCCACAAATTTCAAATGATAAAAAGCAAAAAGAACCTCTTTGTCATGTATGGAGCAGTAAAATATAAAAGATACATAGTTGAGTAGTAAGAGCATTAGACTGCAGTGCTTCAGGTTGCTGGATGGAGACCAGCTCAGAGAATTAACTGAAAAACTTTTCTCTGTTCACTCAGCAGTAGAGGGGGAAGGTAAAAGGTGTTGAAAGGAGAGGAATTGGCCCCACCATTCATATGCTGTAGCCAAAGACACTGAGGGCTCTAAATGCCACAGCCCCTATGCCGCAAGGCTATGAGACATATTATCTTTTAGCTTTGTATATAAGTCAACTCTCGTATCTCTACTTCGCTTATCTTGAATAATCCCTTATCTCGAAGTGAAAATCTGGTCCCCTTTTAACATGGAAATCTAACAACAGGTAACAAAATATTGCGGAAAAGAGGAGAAATTGCTAAGGAGCAATTTCTCTTTTCCACAATATTTTCAATATATTACTTCAGGAGTCAAATTACATATTCATTTGTGAAATGTGATTGTTTGATTTATTATTTCCTAATTTCTGCAAATCTGATTTGTCGAGGTACGCTATCTCGGAAGTATTTCAGAGAGTCCCTTGGACTTCGAGATAAAGAGCGTCAACTGTATTTGAATGATGCAATGAGGTAATATAGTTACCTGACATCCAATAAGTCCATCATAGCCATAACTGCCAGGTTTACAGACATCACATCGATCTCCTGTTACTCTGGGTGGACATATACAAGCACCAGTCACCTGGTGGCACAAACCAAATGGACAGTTGCAGGCTGTAAGACAAAATACAATTAAGAACGGGGTACCACAAAATTTACAAAATGTTATATGGGCCATGTTAAGGGAGGTCTGCACAGTCTGCTCATCATATTAGCTGTTTATCTGGGCCCAGTTGTTCAAAGCTAACGATGTCGTTAGTTAACGATTCGTTAAAATTTACATCGAGTGATACGCAAATATTTTGATAATTTTTGCTGAAAAAATGTGAGTAGCTTTTGCAGTGCAAAAGCTACTCACATTTTTTCAGCAAAAAATATCAAAATATTATATATTGAATCCGCTAAAACAGTTAACGAAATGACACTTAACCAGTTCGTTAAGCTAACGACGCTTTGAACAACCGGGCCCTGGAGTAATGTCTTATCTGAAGCTCATGGATAAACATACAACAATGGCTGGGCTCTACCAGCATGTAATTCAGTACCTGCAAGTTAAGATTATGACATAAATCTGGAAGCTTCTGGACTTCCAATAAAACTTCAAGTCTTAATTTCTCAATAAATCAAGAGATAGCCCCAAAGTGTCCAAAATCCCCGACTGATTAAATTTTGGCAAGGGCAAGTAACTCAAAAACCTCGTCAAGCTTAGTATGTGTGTAAAGTTTCATGAAAATATTCCCAGACAAGTTACAGGCTGGATACGAAGTGTAATGGAACCACAAACAGACTTAAGGAATCCTACTATTACCAGTGTCCCTTGCTTACCTAGAGGTGGTGAACAAACCAGAACAATGGAGGAGAAACTCACTGGTATTCCCATGTCCTCTGTAAGGCTAATGCCACATTCCTGAGACTGTAACCTGTTCTTTGGTCTAATAAACGCAATAAGAATAACCTATGAAAATCAAACTTACGCTGACAACGTGGGAATCCATAATATCCCACTCTACAGGCGGAGCAAGTTCTTCCAATTACGTTTGGCTTACACTGACACTGGCCACCGTTGGGGTCACAGTTAAAACTCTGGGATCCATCAATGTCACATTCACACTCCAGGGCCCCGTTGTTGAACTCTGTAGTGAGGGTGAATAAACTTGCCTCACAGAAATCAGACATTGGGGTTCTGTAAGAATAATGCAAACATCACTTGCTGAATTATATCTTTACTCTACTGCAGACAAAACTAGCAGTCAAGTTAAAGGAAAAATAAAACTTAAATAACATTTCATGTGAAACATCTCGGCAACATTTTAGAACAATAATAGTAAGAAGCCAAGATCTCCCAATATTTTGAGTAAATATAGTTCCAATGTAAACTTGTATAAAAAGCTTATGGTAAATGCCCTAAAATTTCAAACACTTTATTCCATACTATTTTGGCCTAAATTTTGCTCTTTCTGCAGGCGTTTCTTAAAATACTTAGTGGAATGGCAAACAGTGTAGACCCTGATCAGACTGCTCATTCAGGAGCAGTCTCATCAGGGTCTACACTGTTTCCATATGCCATTTTGTCAGATACTTTGGTGTTTGAATTTTTACGACATTTACTGTTTGTTTGTGTTGAGGTTTTATGGCCCAATCAACCCAGTGGGGTCATGTCGAGCGCAGTCAGTTTACCTAACCACACATTTACTGGACAGGCTTAGTCCTCTAAGCGGTTAACTAGTATTGTGCACATTCTTTTGCCAGAAACTGACAAATGCCCTTCTTGAATCAGCAGAAGGGAGAGAATGACCATAGAAAATATTTCATGATCAATCTCCGCAAAAGAATGTTGCCGACCTCGGCAGGGGTTGAACCCGCGACCTCCTGGTCTCCAGTCGGACGGCGCATCCAAGTGAGCCACCGAGGCCACCACATTTACTGTACATGATTTGATATTTTTCATTAACAGAGTCTTCCATGAAAGTTATCAATGTAAGCTTGTATGACAACTTACATGATATTGTATCATCATCATCATCAACAGCGCCTTCACCGAAACCCCTAGAGTTATCAATACGGATCTAACATATATTTGTAATTTGGAGCTGCACCAGAATAGTGTGAGGTTTCACACAAGTAAAACTGGTTAAAGCTCCACTAGTAGTTTTTTTACTGACCATTCCAAGGTAGTTCCTCTGTTGCAGTTCTTTGTTTGTTTCTAGTTTCATATGTGGTGTTTGTTTTGTCCTTATTTGCTCATCTCTCCTTCTTTTGGTGCCTTGGGAGGGCCCTGCTTTGTGATTGTGGCATTTCCTGGGTATCTTCACTTATATTTTTGCATATAAATTTGCATGATTTTATCTCCTTCATCAATACAGCCTTCATTGGAACTTCTTGATTTGTTTGTGTTGAGGTTTTAAGGCCCAGTCAACCCAATGGGTATAGAAAAAATAAGCCCCAACTCTAAAGGAAGGAATTTGCTCCCCTTGGGAAGGGTTTTGGTGTGCAGGGACATTGAAACTTCTAGAGTTAATCAATGTAAGCTTATAAAGCAACTTACATGATTTTGTATCCCTCATCAACACAGTCTTCAATGAAACTTCTGGAGTTATCGATGGGAAGAAGGTTGATGTCTTGAGCACTATACTGGTTAGCTGGTACCATCAACAAGTAATCCTGTCAATTCCAAAAAAAATATTACTGCTTAAAATAAAGCTCATACAGTCGACTCTCATTATCTTGAATTCCTAGGGACTCTATGAAACACTTCGAGGTATCCGTACTTCGACATATCAGATTTGCAGAACTGACGAAAGCAATTAATCGAACAACCACCTTTAACAGAATGAATATGCAATTTGACTCTAAGAGATATATATTGAAAATATTGTGGAAAAGAGGAGAAATTGCTCCTAAGGAGCAATTTCTCCTCTTTCCCACAATATTTTGTTGCCTTTTGGTAGATCTCTGTGTTAAAACAGGGACCAGATTTTCACTTCGAGATAAGCGATTATTCGAGATAAGCGAGTTCGAGATAACTAGAGTCGACTGTAGTTTATTTACTGTAAAGCGCTAGGATATCCAGCTAATACTATTTTTCCTAATTCTGAAAGTGTATGCTGTGGGTACTCATTAGTTTGTTTGTGTTGCTGTTTTACGACCTGTCAACCCATAGGATCATGTTGACTTGTGATCATGTTACCTGACCACACTTTTTTCTGGGCAGGCTTAGTCCTCTGAGTGGTTAACCAGTACTTGTGCACATTCTTTCACTAGAAACTGGCAACTGCCCAGGGTACTTATTAGAGTTGCCTCCTTGAGATGCTTCTAATGTCAGAAAGCCTACAACATGTTTTTGTGGAAAAATAAACACTTTGTGCAGTCCATTTTCGACCACAATAATCCTCAATATTCTCTATAGAATGGGCATTTGCATTTGATAGATATGCAAAATATGCCACAAAGAAGTACAGTAATTTGGTGAAAAAAAAAAAAAAAAGATTTCCAAAGGGAAGAGAGTTTTGCTGATATGCTCCCAAATGACAGATTTTTCAGTTCAAGCAAACACTCACTGTTTATTATCCTAATTAATATATACCGCTTTGGCCCATTTTTGCCAAAGCATCATCAAATGTTTCAAACTAGGCCAAAGAAAATGGCACCATTCAGTCTGTTTTTTACCAACATCATGTTCACATAACTTAGTTGATCTCATTTATATCTATTTTGTAGGTTGAATTCACCAAAACAGAATGCAATTATGTGGAAAGAAGTCTATGAAAGCAGTTCCAACACTGAAATAATTCACCAGTACATTACTGAAATACTTCACTAGATACTATACTGTATAATTCACTAGGTACTGATATCATATTCTGCTCTGTGAATTACAGAAAGTAATAACATCAGGTCTCGATGTTATAAAACTTTTTGATGCTCAACTCAGCTGAGCATAAAATTTTCTCTGCTAATAAATATGAAAATGCCAACAACAGTTGGCATTTTCATATTTACTAGCAGAGAAATTTTCATGCTCAGCTAGATTTAACAAGAAAGAAATTGTAACTTAGTAATTTGAGATTTATTAGCAAGAAACATTTCATGCTCAGCTGAGTTGAGCATGAAAAAAGTTTTATAACCTCCGGGCCAGAAACCTCAAAAGTTCACTGCTAGGTATCAGATGTACCTTACCAGAACAATTCATGGAGTAATAAGAATATTATACAATTATTGACGGTTGAGTCACTGAACATGATGTGATACTGACCAGCGAATACCAATATTGACCGAGGCTCCGCATCATGTCCAATGACTCAATAGTCAACAATTGTTTTATAATATAATCACTCAGCTGACTGAATTTCAGATGTGATGTTGAGTCGATGTTTAGGGTAACATGTTAGCAAAATGATGTGAAACATTTACTTTTGAATTCTACTATCACAGAGTATAATCACTCAACTGACCGAATTTCAGACGCGATGTTCAGGGTAGCATGTTGGAAAAAGAATTGAAACATTTACTTTTGAATTCTTCTTTGATGATGTCTAGATTTGGGTCAAACTACATAGTAACACTGGTTCTCATATTTGAAAAAAATTCAAATTAGAGGCCCAAGTGGGCCAGAAATCGCTCACCTGGATTAGGCTGATCATGATATGTTACATTGTGCCATGGTGGCCATCTTGGCTATCAGATTCGATTGCCTTTAGCAATTCAGAATCTGATGTTATTTGAAGAGTTTCAAGATTGCCACCATGGCTGCCATCTTGGATACTGGAACTGAACAATGCAGCAATTTTGAATCTCAATGTCACTCCGATGCCTCCCATCAAGTTTTGCCACAACCTCACTTACTGTTTGGGAGGAGATGTGGGTTGAATAATTTCAAGATGGCGGCCATCTTGGACATTGGAACAGATGGACTTTAGCAATTCTGAATTTCCATAACACCCCAATGCCTTCCATCATGTTTAAGCTCAATCAGACTTACTGTTTGGCAGCAGATGTGATTTGAAGATTTTCAAGATGGCCATCTTTGATATCAGAACTGAACCATTTTAGCAATTCTAAAACTCCATAATGCCCCAATGCCTTCCACCGTTTCCACTCAATCCGACTTACTGTTCGGGAACAAATAACAATTAAAGACTTTCAAGATGGCCGGAAGAGATGTTGTTTGAAAATTTTCAAGATGGCTGACATGGCAGCCATCTTGGATATTGGAAGGGAATGATTTTAGCAATTCTTAATCTCCATGTGACCCCAATGCCTCCCACCAAGTTTGGGCTCAATCTGACTTAGGGTTCGGGAGCAGATGTGGTTTCAAGATTTTCAAGATTGCTGCCCAGGTGGCCATCTTGGATAGCCAAACGGAATGATTTTAGCAATTCTGAATCTCTATGTCACTCCAATGCTTCCCTCAAGTTTCCGCTCAATCCAACTTACAGTTTGGGAGGAGATGTCATTTGAAGAATTCCAATATGGCTGCCATGGTGGCCATCTTGGATATCAGAACAGAACAATTTTAGCAATTCTGAATCTCTATGTCACTCCAATGCCTTCCATCAAGTTTTGGCTCAATTGGACCTACAGTTTGGGAGGAGATGTCGTTTGAAGAATTTCAAGATGACCACCATGGTGGCCATCTTGGATATCGTAACGGAAATATTTTAGCAATTCTGAATCTCTATAATGCTCCAATACCTCCCATCAAGTTTCGGCTCAATTTGACATGGTTTGGGCAGAGATGTCATTTGAAGAATTTCAAGATGGCCCTTGGTGGCTATCTTGGCTATCGGAACGAAACCATTTTAGCAATTCTGAATCTCTGTGTCACTGTGATGCCTCCCATCTAGTTTTGGCTCAATTGGACTTACAGTTTGGGAGGAGATGTCGTTTGATTTCAAGAGGGCCGCCATGGCAGCCATCTTGGATATCGAAACGGAACCATTTTAGCAATTCTGAATCTCTGTGTCACCGTGATGCCTCCCATCAAGTTTCGGCTCAATCCGACTTACTGTTTGGGAGATGTCATTTGAAGAATTTGAAGATGGCCGCCATCTTGGATATCGAAACAGAATGATTTTAGCAATTTTGAATCTCTCGGTCACTGTGATGCCTCCCATAGAAGTTTCAGCTCAATCGGACTTACGGTTTGGGAGGAGATGTTGTTTGAACAATTTCAAGATGGCAGCCATGGTGGCCGTCTTGGATATCAGAACAGAACAATTTTATCAATTCTGAATCTCTGTTCACTGTGATGCCTCCCATCAAGTTTTGGCTCAATCGGACTTACAGTTTGGTAGGAGATGTCATTTGAAGAATTTCAAGATGGCTGCTGTATCTGCCATCTTGGATATTGGAACGGAACGATTTTAGCAATTCTGAATCTTTGTGTCACTCTGATGCTTCCGATCAAGTTTTGGCTCAATCCAACTTACGGTTTGTGAGGAGCTGCATTTGAATAATTTCCATGGCGACAATCTTGTATACCAGAATGGAATGATTTTAGCAATTCTGAATCTCTGTGTCACTGTGATGTCTCCCATCAAGTTTCAGCTCAATCGGACATGGTTTGGGAGGAGATGCTGAAGAAATTTCAAGATGGCCGCCGTGGCCATCTTGGATATCGGAACGGAACGATTTTAGCAATTCTGAATCTCCATGTTGCCACAATGCCTCCCATTAAGTTTCACCTCAATCCAACACTGTTCAGGAGGAGATGTCAAAAACGTGAAAGATTAACGACGGACGGACGGACGACAGACAACACGCAACGGCATAAGCTGACCTGGAGCAAAGCTCCAGATGAGCTAATAACAGAAAGAGATCCAGCAAGCTGTTAGGTAGCAAAATTCCACGGACTAATTTCAGAAGATGTTGCATGGAAAATCTATTTTTGGAAACTAATGTTCACTGGAAAATCTAATTTTAGAAACCAATGTCTTAAGGAACAGTGGACATCTAGATATGTCAGGCCTTATAGATTATGAGAGAATGTCTAGTTATAGATTATATATTAATATCTGTTGTTTTGGTTGAAAAACAGCACCTTCTCTAAGGCTATGCCTATAACCTGGGAAAAGATATACTTCATCTGCTGCCTGCTACATGTACTTCTCCACTAATGTTAAGTGAGAGATGTCTTGTTTGTGACATGGCTAAAAATACCAAATTTACCTTACATAATAATCCTTTAGGAGTAGTTTGATCTGGGTCTATGCAGCTCACGCATATCTATAGGAATATACAGGCAAAATATGATACAGTAATAACAGTTACTAACCAGCCAGATTTCTTGTCCCTTAGTGTTGTTAAAGACAATCTTCACATTTGGATCCTCCAGGTTAACAGAAGTGTGACCATCAAAATGTATGAGACCTCGACAACCCCTCGTACTTGGGCAGAACCTTGGACTGAACACACCTGTTAACAAAGAACATAATGCAAAATGGTAGCAAACTGCATTCTAAAATAACATTTTTTTTTTTTCAGAGGAAATATGGGCTTGACATTTCATATGAATCATCAGCGTAGCAAAAAGGCATACAGATTTCAAAACCATTATCAAGGGTGCCACCATTTTAAATATTTAATGAGATTAACATTTCAAAATATTAAATTTATAATGCGGTTTTCAAGCAAAATCAACAAAAGTCCAGCTATTTACACTGAGCTTGAAAATTGTTGCAAACATAATTTATTTAGGATTTGCCTATTAAGGCTTTATGACATCATAAAGTTTAACCTATTTCAGCCAAGTGGACTCTTCTACCTCAACTCTTTGGACAGGTCCGTTTCCAGTATTAGGGGCGCCTGGTTAGTTTTATTATTATCATGTTTTGTAGAAATTTCTGAACTTAATGCAGTGTAGACCCTGATCAGATGCCGCAGTCTGCAGCATCTGATCAGTGTCTACACTGTTTGCCAATGTCCCTTTTATGGGATGCTAGGCTTAAATGAGTTTATTAAATACTGAAAATGGTGGCACCATAAAAGCAGTTTTGATATCTTCAAGGCCATATATACCATAATAACCTTAAGTATTGGGACAAATAGGCCTATGCAAACAGTGTAGACCCAGATCAGATGGCTTCTGATCAGGGTCTACACTGTTTGCCATACATACTGCAATATCTTAGACACATCAAGAGGTGGTAGAATGGACTATTTCAAATTTTAGGAGAAGGATAAGGTGTCCCAATGCTTAGGGTAAATATGGTAATACATTTTTTGTCTGATTTTGATCAATAACATCAAAATGCATGGTTTGTCAAGATCTTACATCTCAGATATATTCTTTACCAGCACTGCTTTTTCCTTTAACCTTTATCATCTTCTTGGCTATTTCAGCAGATGACAAACTGATATTCATCCCAAAAATTGGCTTTGACGCTTCATGTAAATTGTCTCCTTATGATTCAATCGCAGTGTTAGCATTACCTTTGTGTTTGTTTGTGTTGAGGTTTTACGGCCCAGTCAACCCAATTGGGTCATGTCGAGCGCGGTCAGTTTACCTAACCACACGTTTACTGGGCAGACTTAGTCCTCTAAGCGGTTCACCAGTATTGTGCACATTCTTTCGCCAGAAACATTACCTTTGTGTACATGGCCATTAGTGTAGAGGGTAACAGGCATCTCACTTCCGACATCAGAGGGCAGATAATAGTGCACCACCATCTTGTGTGGTCCTGGTCCACGAGCAGATCCCAAAAGTACAATCAGGTTCTTAAATTATTCAAAAAAGACATGGTAATGACTTCAGACAAAACAAAATTCTTACATCAGAGAAGGAAATTTTGGTGATAATGCTGGGATATGATTTTTTTCTTTTTTTTTTTTTTTTACTTCTCCATAAAAAAAAAAAACAAAAACATATTTTGTGAATACTCATTAGAAACACTCTGGCAACGTGATTCTAATGAGTACTCACAAAATATTTTATTATAGAGAATGGAGGAAATTCTCCCAGAATTATCATCAAACATGCCTCCTCAACAACTTCTCTGCACATATAACTATAGATTGATATTTTCTTATTTCTCATAGTACTCATTTGACCTGCCTCACAGAGTATGTTTTTATGGAGAATTCAGAACAATATTTATCTGGTACTTATATCAGCTTATAACAAATATCACACATGTATACATATGTTTTGTGCAGCTTCTTGTTCTTTTGTACAAGTTACACAAATAAACCACAGAATCTGGATCAGAGGTAAACAAAAAAAGGTCTTTATTTTTCCTACTATATATTCTGTTTTGCCTGTGTTACTGACATGACTGTTTGGGAAAATGCTAGCAAAATTAACATTTGACTGTAGAAAACTCTATGAGCAACACATTTGCAAATAGTTTAGCTGGCTTAATGCCCTTTAGGTACTCATTCTCATCAAAGCATTTTCAAAATATACCCACAAGGTATGCTTGGCCGCAAAGATAACAACAACAACAAGAGGGCCATGATGGCCCTGTAACGCTCACCTGAGCAACATAGCACTTTGAGAGCCTGATCTAGAACTGATCAAGGCAAACATTCTGATCAAAGTTCAAAATGATTATAACAAAGTTTTCTACTGATTTCGCCTGGTGACCTAGTTTTTGATACCAAGTGACCCAGTTTCGAACTTGACCTAGAACTCATCAAGACAAACATTTTGTGCAAGATTCATGATAATTGCTTGAAAAATGTGACCGCTAGAGTGATAACAAGATTTTACGCTGATTTGGCCAGGTGACCTAGTTTTTGACCCCAGGTGTTCCAGTTTCGAACTTGACCTAGAAATCATCAAGACAAACATTGACCCTTTGAGCCAGATTCATGATGATTGTTTCAAAAATGTGACCGCTAGAGTGTTAACAAGGTTTTCTGCTGATTTGAGGTGTTCCAGTTTCGAACTTGACCTAGAAATCATCAAGACAAACATTGACCCTTTGAGCCAGATTCATGATGATTGTTTCAAAAATGTGACCGCTAGAGTGTTAACAAGGTTTTCTGCTGATTTGGCCCGGTGACCTAGTTTTTGACCCCAAGTGACCCAGTTTCAAACATATCCTAGAATTCACCAAGACAAACATTTTGAGCAAGATTCATGATAACTGCTTCAAAAATGTGACCGCTAGAGTGTTAACAAGGTTTTCTGCCGGTTTGGCCTGGTGACCTAGTTTCTGACACCACGTGACCCAGTTTCGAACCTGACATAGAAATCATCAAGACAAACATTTTGAGCAAGATTCGTGATTATTGCTTCAAAAATGTGACCGCTAGAGTGTTAACAAGGTTTTCTGCTGATTTAGCCCGGTGACCTAGTTTTTGACTCCAAGTGACCCAGTTTCGAACTCAACCTATAAATCATCAAGACAAACATTTTGAGCAAGATTCATGATGATTGCTTCAAAAATGTGACTGCTAGAGTGTTAACAAGGTTTTCTGCTGATCTGGCCAGGTGACCTAGTTTTTGACCCCAAGTGACCCAGTTTCGAACTTGACCTAGAAATCAACAAGACAAACATATTGAGCAAGATTCATGATGATTGCTTTAAAAATGTGACCGCTAGAGTGTTAACAAGGTTTTCTGCTGATCTGGCCAGGTGACCTAGTTTTTGACCCCAGGTGACCCAGTTTTGAACTTGACCTAGAATTCATCAAGACAAAAATAATGAGCAAGATTCATGATAATTGCTTCAAAAATGTGACCGCTAGAGTGTTAACAAGGTTTTCTGCTGATCTGGCCCGGTGACCTAGTTTTTGACCCCAAGTGACCCAGTTTCGAACTTGACCTAGAAATCATCAAGACAAATACATTGAGCAAGATTCATGATGACTGCTTCAAAAACGTGACTGCTAGAGTGTTAACAAGGTTTTCTGCTGATCTGGCCAGGTGACCTAGTTTTTGACCCCAGGTGACCCAGTTTCGAACTTGACCTAGAAATCATCAAGACAAATATATTGAGCAAGATTCATGATGATTGCTTCAAAAATGTGACCGCTAGAGTGTTAACAAGGTTTTCTGCTGATCTGGCCCGGTGACCTAGTTTTTGACCCCAGGTGACCCAGTTTCGAACTTGACCTAGATTTAATAGAGGCAAACATTTTGAGCAAGTTTCATCAAGATTGGGTCAAAACTATGACCTGTAGAGTGTTAACAAGTTTTTCCTTTGATTTGACCTGGTGACCTAGTTTTTGACCCCAACTAACCCAGTATCGAAGTTGACCTAGATTTCATAGAGGCAAACATTCTGAGCAAGTTTCATCAAGATTGGGTCAAAACTGTGACCTCTAGAGTGTTAACAAACTAACTGTTGACGACGGACGACGGACGACGACGGACGACGGACATAGGGTGATGACAATAGCTCACCCTGAGCTTTTGCTCAGGTGAGCTAAAAATATTCCATAGCTCCAAATAAGGTGGTTTTTTTTCACCAAAAAGTATTGATATTTCTTTATTTCTCCATGAAAACTTATGCTGTTGGTACCCCCAAAACGTATGTTGCAGATACTCATTAGAAATGGAATTAGAGGCACTTCTAATAAGTACCAATAACTTGTGTTTTTGGCAAAAAATAAGAAAAATATTTATTGAGACCTCTTATCTAGAACTATGACATTTATTTATTTTGACTTATGTTACTTACAAGTGTATCATTAAGCCTGACCATTTGAGCATCAGTATCAGTTACACCAAAAGGCAACTCTGTGGCAACCAAGTGATCATTGGGTAATGATTCAAAGTCTACTCGCACAGAACCAACAGGAAGAGAGTACTTAGAACCAACACATCTATAAATAAAATAAAATGGTATTTGGTACTGCAAAACACGTACCGTATTCAACCTTATTACCACAAATACCCCTATAAGCGCTTAGTCAAGCAATGTCATAGATTGCAGTCTGTGTAATATTATCTATTTCTTTATAACAGCATATGTTGTGGGTACTCATTTGAATTGCCTCAATAAGTCAAGGCAATTCAAAGGAGTACCTGTAACATAGGCTTTCATAAGCTTGTTGAGGTATTTCAAATGAGTGCCCACAATATACGCTGTTATAAAGAAAATCAGAACATATATCACATAATAATCATTAAATACGCCCCTAAGGAAGTACTCTGCTCATTATTAGAAAGATACTTTACTACATTTTTTTCCAGTTATTTTGAAAAACTTATATGCACAGTTCAGTAATTAGGTCGAATACAATATATCTGGCAGTAACTTTATTTTGATGCTATTGGCGATCTAGGTAAAGTACGCCAAAACAATACTCAGTCGATATTCAATTTCAATAAATGTATATAGTGTGACATATTACAAATCCAAAAGTGCAAATGGTCCAAAATTAAAATCCTGTCCAATTGCTAAATTTTTATTCCACAGATATTAGATGTCTTATAGTAAATGTTTTTACTGTAGCCATTTCTTTTAATGTTTAAATCAATTTCAACAAGCTTTCAGTCATAATATAATGTCTGATATGACAGACAGCTTAATTTACTGTTTTATCATACGATTGGTAGAAAAGCTACTGACAACAGGAATATCATAACAAAAACTTTTGAGAACAAGGACATCAGTACATGCATTAAGTAGACAAAAAACTGTCGCGACATTCTATCAAGGTGAGACTTATGGAAACTAATATTTTCAGACAAACTGGAAATCAATGATTTTCTCATTTAATTACCACTTTATATGGACACAGTAGCAGGCTGAAATTTTTTTGAGAAGTCGGGTTGTTCTTTTGAAAAACTTTTATCAGGCATATACATGTACTTTTCATAAATCCTATTTTTAAAAATCATTTTTTATAAAAAATAAAAAAAAAATCTACTTTATCTGTAGCTATGCTATTTCTAGGAGACAGCATATTACTCACACTCCATTCACCCTGATACAAACAATACTAGGTCTGATGTAACCAATAGCCCATCTGTCATAAGGAACTGCAACTATGGATTCCTGTAAAGAGAAGACAAAGTACCTATACTACCAAATTACATACCTCTGTAAGCACGCTGTCAAGCAATTCCAGTCTTCAGATTACAGCCAGTGTACTTTTTGTCAACTTCTTTATAAAGGCATATGTTGTGGGTACCCATTTGAATTGCATCGACTTGTCGATGCAATTCAAATGGGTACCCACAACATGTGCTTTTATAAATCAGAAAAAGAAAGACAAAAATATTGCATAATTAGGTCAAATACGGTATATATATATATATACAGTGGATATCAGTTTCCACCAGATTTGAACACGGAAGCCCCAGGTCAGCCTTCACATCTAAACATGCTGATTTGGATCTTTTCTCTTTACCTGCATTGTATAAGGACTCTGTATAACTCATAGAGGGCCGACCCAAAATAAGTCTGATCAGGGTTTCCCTGACTCGCTTTTGGTAGGATTTTACTCCCAAAATCATGTTCTGGACTCCCAGAATTAAGGGATAAAAGTCCTGATTGATGCATTTATCATCAGCGTAAACTTGATTTTATTTACTTTTGGCTTTGAATTTTGATTTGTTTTGTACCTAAAGGACAAGAAATATAACTATTTGGGAAACAGTTAATTTCTTTAAAACAATAAACACCTAAATCTTATTTATGGACCCCTTCACTCAAGATCAATGAGTCACTGGGACCCTTGTTTCAAACCCTGAGGGAAAACCCTGAGTCTTAGAACATATGCACACAGGAACACCAAGATCAGCCTGTCTTTGCCTGTCTTAGCTCCAGATAAGAGGGGCATCTGTATAAATATTTGTCTTTTTTTATACATGAAAACATATGGCATGAGTACTCATTAAAAGTGCCTCAGTGAGGTATTTCTAATGAGTATCCACAACATATGTTTTCAAGGATAACAAAAAGGAAAACATCAGTACTTTTCTGAAAAACTTTTATCTATGTGAGCTAATTGAAGCTATAGTCTGAAAATATCAGTAGTTTTCTGAAAAACTTTTATCTATATGAGCTAATTGAAGCTATGGTCTGTGCATCTGTGCAAGGCCAAACTCCCAGATAAGCAGGATAAGGGAGAACTCTGATAGGCAGGATGAGGGCAAACTCCCTGATAAGCAGGATGAGGGCAAACTCCCTGATAAGCAGGATGATCTGAAACTGTCCAAAGAAGATCCTGTGTCCTTGGACAAATTGCATTTATCCTAAGTATTTGGACACCCTAATGCCCTACCATACTAATATCCTTAAATTGTCTCTTTTATTACCAGTTGACATGTCTATAAATTGCTGAATGCGTGGCAAATAGTGTAGACCCTTATCAGTTTTTTTTGTTTGTGTTGAGGTTTTACGGCAAAGTCAATCCAATGGGGTCATAGTGAAAGCGGTCAGTTTACCTAAAAACACGTTTACTGGGCAGGCTTAGTCCTCTAAGCGGTTAACCAGTACTGTGCACATTCTTTCGCCAGAAACTGACATCTGCCCTTCTTGAATCAGTGGAAGGGAGGGAATGACCTTAGAAAATATTTCATGATCAATCTCCAAAAAAGCATGTTGCCGACCAGGTGGGGATCAAACATGCAACCTCCTGATCACCAGTTGGACGTGCATCCAACTAAGCCAGAGGCCAGATGCTACATTCTGTGACATCTGATCTGGGTCTATCCTGTCTGCTCCAGCCCATGTGTCTGAGTATCATAGATATGGTAAATGATAACATACAATGCCAAAATTAAAATCTCTATGAAACACATGAAATGCACAGTAGTGTGCACAGACACTCAAATCAATAGTGATTTTATGAAAATGTAAACTAGTCTAACTGAAACATGGTAAAAAAACAAAATCACCACAAAATTCACACATTATATTATACAGTATTTTAATTCTCTCACATCATGATAAAAATCTGTATTAACCCTTACAGAACAACAGCAGATGGCATTCTAATTTTTTTTTTCTTTTTTTTTTTTTTTTAGCAAAACTAAGGCTTGCTATTTCATGTGAATTGTATGCTTAGAAGCACACAATTCACTTGAAATATCAAGCCTCATTTTCTCTCTAAAAAAAAAATATTTGAGAATCATTTTAAGGTTAAGGAGTACATAATAAGTATATGTGTCTAATGTCAAGACCTCTAGTATCTTTATGACATGCCTTTGGTATCTCTTGCACAGAGACTAGGTAGAGGCAATATAATCATTAGTGGGTGGTACCCCTTTTGTCTCATTTTAGCTATGTCTTTAACATTACAGCAGTTTGCATGGCATTCTTAGAACTGCCGATACTTACAATTGCTGAGTTGACATCAGAATCCCCTGTGACCTTAATAGGATAAGTTCCTTCATCAAGGTCAAATATAGCCTCCATCTCATCCAATCCTGACACAACTTGGCGACACAGAGAACTGAAATTTAAATACAATAAGGGCAACCATTTTCCTTTTATAAAGTAAAAGCATACTTGAGTGACTAAGGTATCCAGATAAATGATTTGATGTTTTATATCTCTTCCGACATTATTAAAGTCACTTTAGTCCTCTAAGCAGTTAACCAGTAACTTTGGGCACATACTTTCACCAAAAACTGACAACTGCCCTCCTTGAATCAGCAGAAGGGGGAGAATGACCATAGCAATTATTTCATGATTCATGAAAGTTATGTGGCCGAGCTAGAATTCAAACTTGCTGGCATGGATCTTCAGTCACTAACAACTGCCCTATGGAGTCGGGCAATATATAATAAGAAGGGTGATGACAATTTGGTGTTTTACATCCCTTTCAACATTACTTAAGTCATATCAAGATGATGGAAGGGTGCAACAAAGGGTCATACCATGATAGGCTGAATTCCACCTCCAGAGAGATTCGAACCAAGACCATGAATCACAGTTGGAAGTGCTAACCATTGGGCCATCCACACTCTTCTAATAAGTTAACTTGGAGAAATAAGAAAATTATTTAGCTGATGCTCCTCTTATCTAGACCTATGAACCCAAAACCAGACTTTCCTTCCGTATTCTTAGCCAATTTCGGGAGCAACTTCCCACTTGTCTTAATATAATAAGGGTAATAAAGCAACTGCATATTTCATCCCATAAGTAAAATAATATTTGAGCCAGTGCACAACAAACCTACAGTAAGACCTGTATGACCAGCAAAGACTAAGATCAGCATGTACATCCACCCAGTATGACAAGCATTCTCATTTTTCTCTGGATACCTGAAGGCTGTGGAAGGCACATGCCACCAGCGAAGACTCTGCTCAGACTGCAAGGATGCACAGGCTGATCTGAGTCGTCGCCAAGTCTTATTGTAGGCTTTATCTTGCACTGGCTCATTTATTACCTGTATTCACAGTTGTAGAGAACTGATGTGGCATCTGTATCATTGATGTTGAAGAGAAGATTCTGCGTAGCATTGTCCGTGGAGAAATACTTCAGTATCAGAACATAGCGGTCCTTTGATGTCACATTCAGATCCAGGAAAAAGTTGGTCTATAAAAAGCAATTAAACCATTAATTAAACCCAGCATCCCAAAATAAGAGCTGTCGCAGGACAGCATATCTCACCTGAATTGCACTTTGCCTCTAAAGACTTAAACCAAAAACGTTTATGTAAATTTTTTCCAAGTCCCTGCCCTTGACCTTAAGGTCACACATGGGTCAGGATGGTACAGCATAGAACTTCAGACCAGTAGCTAACATAAGGGCAAGTATGAACTACTTCCATCTAGAAGTTCAAGAGATAATATGAAAATAGGCTTAGCCTAAATGAGAGCACAGCATAGACCCTAGCTGTAGTCTCTTCAAAAGTCCTTCACAGCATCATTAAAGAATGACTATCAGTATATAAAAATATATGAAAATCAATGATAAATAATAAAAATAATTAGCAATATATGTTCGTGACACTTATTGACAATCGTTTCTTGTCACTTTGTGATGCTTATTAGTATCAAGTTCGCTCCAGTCCTGTCAACTTCCGGTGACAACTTCCGGGAAGAATTGATTGTGTTGGGGTTTAACGACACGTCAACCCTTGAGGGTCATTTTGTGTCGTCTCCCAGAGAAAGGGAGAAAAGAGATAAAAGAGAGAGTAGAGGAGATGAAAGAGAGGGACAGGGAAGAAAGAGGAACAGGAATGAAAGTGAAGAAACAGAAGAAATAAAAACATTCCCCCTCTACCCTTACCCACTACAAGGATAGCAGGCCTTGCCCAACTGTAAGCCAGTATCAGTTGGATGCCCCAGTGATGTAAGATACACAGCACCTTCGCACCACCCGACCACTTAAACAGCTCAGCATGGACCAATCCGGGAAGAAAACGGGAAGTTATTGGTCAGAGCGATTTCTGCTGAAAGTATATATCGTTGTATGTTACTTTTCCTTGATCATATTCTTTACCGTAGAGCTCACTTCACTGCAGTGAAGTGGCGTAAGGGCATGAGCTGAAAACCGCCTCAAGCAGGAGTCAAATCCGTGATCTCCAGATCCAAAGTCAGGACTAAATAGATTTAGGAGTTAGGATTCAAAGATGCAATAAGACATAGATCTACAGTGGCCAAATACTTTGTCCACAAGTCCCACTAACCATTTATAGATCACCACATACATATGTGACTTCTTTTACAAAACTGAAAATAGCCGACTACATAACAGCGAAAATGCTGCATCATGTGCACATTTCAAATTATTTTAACAATTTTTTTATAATCAAACTTTTTTCAAAGGGTAACATACAGATAACAAGAAACAGCCAACAACAGACTTTATTATCTGGGTGTTTCTTAATTTTTATTGAAAACTGGGCTTGCTGTTTCATGCCAAGAGAAATAATATCAAGCCCCACATAGCTCCAGAGGTGAACTTTTCAACCAAAAAGGATTCATTTTTTTCTTATTTCTCCACAAAAACATAGGTAATGGGTACTCATTTGAAGCACCTTGCAGTACCCACAACCTATGTTTCCGTGGAGGATACTAATAATATTTACCTCATACTCTCTCTTATCTAGCACTACAACCCCACTCTCTGGGAAAAATGAGGAAAATATTATGTCATCTGCTAATTTTGTCTTTTGAGAGCATAATGGTGAAATGCATAGCTCCAGGTAAAATCCTTTTTTTCTACAAAAGTACTGATTTTTTTTCTTATTTCTCCATGATTTGTTTATGTTGAGGTTTTACGGCCCAGTCGACCCAATGGGGTCATGTCGAGCGCTGTCAGTTTACCTAACCACACGTTTACTGGGCAGGCTTAGTCCTCTAAGCGGTTAACCAGTATTGTGCAAATTCTTTTGCCAGAAACTGACAACTGCCCTTCTTGAATCAGCGGAAGGGAGAGAATGACCAAAGAAAACATTTCTCCCTGAAAACATATGTTGTGGTGCTTATTAGAAGTGCATCACCAAGGCACTTCAAATGAGTTACCACAACTTTTTATGGAGAAATAAAAAAATAATATTTTCGTAATACTCCCTCTTATCAACATTACCTGATTTGGATTAAGAACAGCCATAGAATTAACATTTAGCTGGTCTAATATATCCTGGTCATCAAACAACTCTATGGGGTATCTTTTA
Organism: Anodontia alba; assembly: GCA_964016985.1. Classification (NCBI taxonomy): domain Eukaryota; kingdom Metazoa; phylum Mollusca; class Bivalvia; order Lucinida; family Lucinidae; genus Anodontia; species Anodontia alba. The sequence goes on from OZ024825.1 coordinate 75,909,579, forward strand.
TCACCAATATAGATATAGCCCGACTCTCCATGAACCCGAGGATAGTCCAGTATTTCAGGGTAGCTATAGTGGATACACCTAGAAATAGAATAAAAAACATGTACATTTTGAGTTCTTGTTTAACAAAACGCAAATCTTATGGGTTATTTTAGGTTGTATCACACAGAAAGAAAGAAAAGGGACAGATGAACTTAAAAGGAAAGGAAAGAGGGAAACAGAGGAGAATGAAGAGAAAAGCAAATTATAGTGCAGAAACAGAAGAAATACTAACATGCCCCTACCCCTCCACACCTGCTGCAAGTATACAGTCCCTTACCACCACTCTACCAACCAGTACATGTACATCCACTGAGACTGAGTTTAAACTGTGTTCTTTTCACCCCGAATATCTCAGAAGACTCCTCTATCTTTGAATTCAATGTCCATTATTATACTGAAAAGAGGTTCCTAGCACATGAAGAAGGTATGCAGAAAATTTGGTTGAAATCTAGCCGTCTAGGAGGAGATCAAGTAACAGACAAAAGACAGAAATGAGATTTGACTCTGACACTCTTCTGGATCCCAGGTACTGGGGACAAAATTCATTAAGATCTTGCTTTACAATAGACATGAGGTTGTACATGTATACAGAAAATTTGGTTGAAATCTGTCCAACAGTATAGGCAATAGAGTAACAGACAAACCAACCATGGGTCAACCACTGACAGACAGAGACAATAACAGGATCACTACTTGATCTTCTAAGAGCATATGGATAATTTCATATAGAATTCAATACTTACGGTCCTTCATCACCCACTCTACAAGGCCGGTACACTTGATTTTGTAACACAGTTGCTTCATAGTAAGCTTGAGGGATGAGGAACATGTAGTCCTGTAAAACATACCATATGTACAGCATCAGGGAAAAATATTTTGTACATGTGAATAGACATATTCAAGGAAAAGAGCATGAAATTTGCCCTGATAAAAAATCTCAAATTACTAACGACTGCAAATTCTTTCTTGCTAATGTTTGTTTGTGTTGAGGATTTATGGCCCAGTCAACCTGATGGGGTCATGTCGACCATGGTCAGTTTACCTAACTATACTTATACTAGGCAGGCATAGTCCTCTGAGCAGTTAACCAGTATTGTGCACATTCTTTCGCCAGAAACTGACAACTGCCCTTCTTTAATCAACGGAAGGGAGAGAATGACCGTAGAAAGTATTTCATGATCAATCTCCACGAAAGAATGTTGCCGACCCGGCGGGAGTCGAACCTGCAAACTCCTTATCTTCAGTCAGACGCGCATCCAGCTGAGCCACCAAGGTCGGCTTCTTTCTTGCTAAACTACTTTTGTTAGAATTTTCTTATTTATTTGAAGAGAAAATTTCATGTTCAGCTGAGCGGAGCATGTTAAGAAGTTTTATAACTTCTAGGCCAGGCAAATCTGCACACTGGAACAATATATATAACAGAGGTTGAAGTGATCAATAATGACAGCTCACCTAATACAAGATATTTTCCCCCTTTATAGGGGTTGCTCTTAAAGGAAAGCATTTGCTTCCTCGTTTGACTCAATGTTCCTGCTTGCATGATGTGGCTTTGTAGGTCTAGATAACATAGAGGATTGTCCAGATAAATATTTATTTCTCCTACCTTTGCCTATATGAGATTGGAGAAACTTCTATCTCACATGACCATGCTGGTCCTAGGGACAATCCACTTAAGGTGGGAGAAAAAGAATCCATCATGAGCCAGTCCATGCAGGATAGGTAGGGAAATTTCACCCTTGGGGTAGAAATTTCGATCAGGAAATTGCAAGCCTTGTCCCTAGATGACATTCCTACCCCTCCAGTGAGATTTCCTTATCCATCATGGACAATCATGATGGATTCTTATATTCTCCAAGATTTGGGTTTTACGGCCCTTTCAAGAATATTTCACTTATATCGAGCAGATCGTTCATCGAAGGTGGGCGAAAACCGGAGAACCCGGAGAAAAACCACCTGACCATCCGTAAGCAGAACTTGGCTTTCCCACATATGACCCGAGCGAGGCTCGAACCACAGCGGTGAGAAACCTAATGGATTAAGAGTCAACTCTCTTATCCACTAGGCTACGGGGGCCCATATTCTCCAAGAAAACATGTTATGGGTACTAATTAGAAACACCTCTTTGAGGTACTTTGAATGAGTACTCACAACATGTTTTCATGGGGAAATAAGAAAAATATCAATACATTAATGTTGAAAAAAAAAGGTCTAAAAAAAAAAATTATGCTTTTTCAGAACATGGTACTCATATATTAAATCAAATAGCATGAAGATCAAAAGTTTCACTTAAAATTTTGCCATGGAGTGGTTACAAGCAAAAATGTGGGGATTCACAATGGCATGCCATTGACTATGCCAACTAGTTTTAATGAAAAAAAAAAAGAGAAAATTTTCTATTCACAAGCAAAAGTCAATATTGTAATAGTCCTAGATACTGGAATAAATAAGCCTCAGCTGCATCTGACCACAGTCTACACTGTTACCCATCCAGCAGTTTCTTTAGTCATTTCAAAATCTAGTAAACTGGACATGTTCAAACTTTACAGCAAGTATGGTAAGGAGTTAAGGTGTTCAATTATTTAGGGTAAACTGGACATGTTCAAACTTTACAGCAAGTATGGTAAGGACATAGCCCCAGAGAAGGCCCTTTTTTTCCCAACTGAAAAGCACTGATATTTTTTTTATTTCTCCACAAAAGCATATGTTGAAGGTACTCATCAGAAGTGACTCACTGACGCACTTCTTTTAAGTACCCACAACATACGTTTTTGTGGAGAATCCATTTTGAAAAAATTGTGTAGATACCTCCTCTAATCTGGAGCTATGTAAGGAGTTAGCGGGTCCCAATATTTAGGGCATATATGGTAAACACTAAGTACCTACCAAGAAAATGCTTGCATCTGCATCAACGGAGATTGTCCAGACTCCAGGGTTTAACACAAACGTCGACATGCCTCCATTATTACCAACACCAGCAAAGGCCGGAGTGGAGGTGGATATAAACAGTACCTCGCCCTTCTGTTCAATATCAAATGCTGACTGGGGTTTAAAGGTCACTTCACCAGTCACAGGCTCTTCATTCAGGTTCACAAATCTGTAGACAAGTCTATACAGGCTAGGTTTGTTGATCTCAACATCCAGGACAACTTCAGGCTGAAAAAGAACATCAGGTTTGTTACCAATTCATTGCACTTGATAGATGTTTTGTTTTTTTTTCCCCCAACCCAAAAGTATTGATATTTTTCTTATTTCTCCATTAAAAACAAATGTTGTGGGTACTCATTAGAAGCGCCTCGGCGAAGCGCTTCTAATTTACCCACAACATATTTTTGTGGAGAAATAAGAAAAGTATTTACCTAATACCCACTCTTATCTAGACCTATGTCAATTCAATGTTTTTGTTTCATAATTTAGCCTGTTTACATTAAGATTCAAACAGACAGGCCAGAGCACACAGTGTATACCCAGATCTGATGCTGCAGATTTACCTTGTAATAATTTAGTGTTTTACATCTCTTTCAACATTATTTGTGTCATACTGAGATGACAAAAGGGTAGGCTCCTTTAGTTGAACTCAACCTCTAGCAGAATTTGAACTTGGCACATTGCGATTATCTGGAATCAGGTGTACTAGCCGACTGGCCACCTGGCCACTTCGTGTTTCCTGTAAAAGTGGCATGATAAATACATTACACGATTTATACCTTTGAATTTAAAGTGTAATTTGGTTTAAGAAAGAATGCATAACAGCTTTCAATAGCTTGATTTCAATGCATTCTTATCCAACCTCACCACATCAGGGATTGGGGTGGGTTAGGGTGGTGTGTGGGGGTGGGGGTGGGGGTGGGGGTGGGGGTGGGAGGCATCATTTTTTTTTTTTGTGATTGGGTTTAAACCTCAAATGAAATTAATGAAACCTTTCTGTTTAAGTATACGTCTACTAAAAATGGAAAAAGCCGTTTCTAACTTGTGTTAATTTGTTGTTTCACATTCCTTTAAACATTATTTTTAAGTCATATCGAGAAGAAGTTGAGAGGGTGACAATGAAAGGCTCTGTGCAATGAAATGCCATACAGTCATTAGGTGAATTTTGTCTCCATTGGAGCGCTAGCCACTCCACCACCCAGACACTTCTAGAGAGGTTCTGTAGTTGAAAACTTAAACTTAGTATCAAGTCCTATTTTCTATCAGAACCTTTTAGGCAATTTTGGTAGAGGGTCCCCCAAGGAAAATTCCTGTAAAATTATTTCAAAATCCGTTCACTGGTTTAGGAGGAAATGTCTTTTAAGTAAATTATTGACAGACGAAAAGATGTTTTAAGGTTTTTGTATTTTTAGCTCTGGCAGCCATCTTGTTCATCCGAGCGGAACTGTTTGAGCAATTCTGGTTGAGGGTCACCCAAGGAACATTCAGGTGTTATTATTTTGAAATTGGGTCAGTGGCCTAGGAGGAGATGTCATTTTAAGGTTTTTCCATTTTTAGCTCTGGTGGCCACTTTGTTTAGCGGAGCGGAACCATTTAGGCAATTTTGGTAGAGGGTCACCCAAGGAACATTCCTGTAAAATTATTTCAAAATCCATTCACCGGTTTTGGAGGAGATGTCTTTTAAGTAAATTGTTGACAGACAGATGACTGATGAAGACTGGTCATAAAAGCTCACATTGAGCCTTTGGCTCAGGTGCTTTTTTTTTTTTTTTTTTATTTGGGTTTTACGGCCCTTTCAAGAATATTTCACTTATATCGAGCAGATCGTTCATCGAGGGTGGGCGAAAACCGGAGTACCCGGAGAAAAACCACCTGACCATCCGTAAGCAGAACTTGGCTTTCCCACATATGACCCGAGCTAGGCTCGAACCACAGCGGTGAGAAACCTAATGGATTAAGAGTCAACTCTCTTATCAACTAGGCTACGGGGGCCCGCGGCTCACGTGAGCTAAAAAGGACCATAAACGGTCATTTTTCTATATAATCTATACATTTTTGTTTTGGATGCATCCCATTTAAACCAACTTATATCTGAAACTGTCTTATATTGAACCATCTTATAAAGAGGTTCTCTAGTATATTTACCTGCACTGTTGTAAGTATAGCATATCCTCTCCAAGAGAAATCTGGGAAAAGCCTATCATCGTAACCATATCTGATCTGAGCCCCTTCTGGGGTCACACCATCTTCTATTTCATATTTGATCTGGTCCAAGGTGGGAATAAAATGCTGTCTGATTGGCCTTAAACACAAGATACAAGTAAACAATCAGAACCAGAGCTTCCCAAAAATTACAGTGGTTTTGTTTGCATTTTATTAAAACAACTGAATTATGTATGAAACTAATAAATGTCTACTATTAGGACAAATAGACCTAAGCATACAGTGCAGACCAGATCAGATGCCGCAGGATGCGGCATCTGTTCAGGGTCTACACTGTTTGCCACTCATCCAGCAGTTTTTATACAAATCAATATATGATCAAATGGACATTTTCAAAATTTAGGATAAGTATGATAAGAAAATAAAGTGTCCGAAACTTTAGGGTCAATACAGTATTTCTAAAGTAAAAGCATTTATCACTGCTCCAGATATGGGTCTTTTTCAACCAAAACATTTTGATATTTTACTTTTTACTTCATGTAAAAATATGTTGTTGGGTACTAATTATAATTAGCTCTTGATTAAGTTGCTTCTAATGAATACCCACAACCTGTGGAGATATATGAAAATATGTATCAGGCTAATGGTCTTATCTGAAGCTATGATTTATTATAACCTAATCAATTTCAATATTAGCTTTAAGCACTGATGATAAAATTAATAGATTAGATGTACAAGTGTGATGACACCCTTGTTTTTTCATAGAAGCAATGGTTTGACATTTCATACAAATAGTATGGACAACAAAATTCTCTCTGCAGGATCTTAAAAAAGTTATTTAGCCTGAAGTGCCAAGCCCTCTTTTCACAGAATACAAAAGGACAGAATTTTCATGAAAGGACAAAGTTATTTCCCTGGAAATATAAAGAAAAAGGTAGTTAATTCAATTCAGTATTTGAGGGCTAATACAGTCAAACATCAATGGCTTGAACATCTTTAACCTATTATAGACTGAATGAACTTTCCCACACTATATAGTGGAAGCTTCTACTTTCTATTTTAGGTATGTCAGGCTATGTGATTTAGATATTTCTATAGCAAAATGATTGAACTATTTGCAAACAGTGGAGACCCTGATCAGACGCCGCATTCTGCAGTCTCTGATCAGGGTCTACACTGTTTACCAGGTACCCTTTTAGGTGTCTCCAGACTACAATGGGTTAATAGGACCATGGAAATTGTTCTGCACATGGTTAGTTCAAGCCACTGAGGGTTAATCATATCACCAGGCAAATAGGGATAATTTTGGAATGAGACAATTCTAATGAGTACACACAACATACATTTTCATGATAAAATACGAAAACTTCCGAAAAATATCACTAATATTTGATTTCTTGAGTTATCAGAAGAATTTCCTAGGGACATAAAAGAAAAACGAGGTCAAATCAGCCATGGTAAATGTGTCATTGGTTTTTGAGTCCTTGAAGTTTTACTGTATATGTAATACAAACTATCGTATCTATCCCAAATTTTGAGACATATAGGCCTGAGCAAACTATGTAAATCCTGATCAGAATCTGCAGAATGCCATTTACTACTTATCCGCCATTTTTTTTTTTTTTTTCACAAGAACATGTAGTAAAGTAAGTTGTTCAAATTTCAAAACAAGTATGATACGATATAATTATTGTATCCCAATAATTAGGGTAAATACGTCACTTATTTCAAGGCCCAGATGTGTACTGGACATCTGACAGCAGACTAAAATCATCTTGTGTTCTTTGAAAATACTTACAGTTCACATCGTTTTCCTTCTACCCTTGGTTTACAAACACACTGCCCTGTCTCTTTGTCACAAACAGGTGACTCTGACCCACCAATATCACAATTACATTCTGCAAACACAACATATTCTAGTGTAATTCACACAGAGGGAATCTCATTATCCACATATTTTTCTATATATTTCCTGTATGTGCATAAAAAGTATTCTGTTATGACTAGCCACTGATTCAACATGATTACAGGAAATCAAACTTTTTCCCATATGCATGTACCAAAGATCCAGACGTCTGCAAATCCACACTGTCTGATGAGGATTTTCAATATGTGTTACTAGCTTGACGCTGCAGATTCCAGTCTCATTTTTCTACATCTATACATCTATATTTTTCTTTACATTTCTGCTGAATATACAAATCTGCAAGCAGAAGTCTGATGAATAAGTTATATAGAAGTAGGGGTTCAGCTAATTTTTCGTGGGCAATCCACAGATGAAATTTCTAGATCCTAACTGACATGTTTTTTTAATTATCAAACATACCCAAAAGCATTAAAAACAGACAGACGGATGATCATGGTAAATGTAATATGTGGTCTTTATCCTGTTTACAGCAAGTGAACTCTTCTACCACCACTCTTTGGACTGGTATATTTCAAATAGCAGGGTGTCTGGTTAGTTTTTATTATTACTATGCTTTAAAAGAAATTCCTGTAGTTAATGCAAACAATGTAGAACCTGATCAGATGCCATATTCTGCAGCATCTGATCTGGGTCAGCACTGTTTGCCAATTGTCTTTGAGAGGTCTCTAGACTAAAATGTGTTAAATAAAATTTCTTTTTAGATGGGAAAAAAATCAGCTTTTCTTTGGGTGAAAAACCCACAAAAAATTTTACACTAGAGTAAATTTGCAGAACTCACAAATCTAACAAGATAAGTGAAGAAAGAACTCACCCACACAGCCATATACATTTGTTTTGTGTAGTCCATAGAATCCATCCTTACACCTGTCACAGTTACGTCCAGTGACGTCCACTTTACACATGCACTGTCCTGTGATCATGTTGCAGATGTTCATGCCGGCAATAGTTCCTGCCTTAGAACACTGACAAGCTGAAAACAAACAAGTCAATGCTAACTAATTTATGCAGACAGGGATCAATTTTAGCATTTGCTAACTTGCTAAATGCTGGTTGTTTCCTCAAAAAGCAAGCTGCAATTTCCATCACTTGCTAATTCTAGCAAGTTGGAAAGATATTCTTTAATTGGCAGTACCTGAGGCATTGTTGCTGAAGTTTTGCAATTTCTTTTCCAAAAGCAATGATGATATTTGTCTTATTTTTCCCAGAAAACAGGTTTTGACATTACATGCAAATTGTCTCCATAGGAGACAATTTGCATGTAATGTCAAAACCTGTTTTCTGGGAAAAATAAGAAAAATATTCTGTCTGTTGAAATTTTTACCCAGAGTGCTAAGGTTTCAAGCCACATTTAACAATGTTTATAAGTGTGAAAAAGCAAGTTGGCTGAAAGGTTTAGCAAGTAAAAAATAATGCCACTTGCTAATTTTAGCAAGCTGTCAAAAAGGTTAAATTTGAACCCTGGTAGAGTATAAATAGACTAACCATCCACAATTCTTAGATATTAAGTGGACTGAATACACTTTGCTAGCTGGAAGGGAGACAACTTTTTTGACTTCCAGTTTGCTTTCCTCCATCCCATGAGCCTTCTGAAAGGGAACTACTTTAAAAGAAAAGAATTTGCTTCCACTGCAAATCATTTTTTATAGAGTTATCTCCCTTGAAATTGTATCGCTTCTCCATAAATTTATCGAAAAATAAATGGCAAACTCTAGAAAACATATTACAGTCGAACTTCAATGACTCGAACATCTTTGGGACCATAGAAAATTGTTCGAGACATGGGTAGTTGAGCCACTGAGGGTTAATCGTGGCACCAGTTCAGGAAGCAAATAGCGATAATTTAGGGAAATCTTTTCGATTTTCTACACATTGATAGTATGTTGAGTGTACTCATTAGAATTGCCTCGATGAGGCAATTCTAATGAGTACACACAACATACAATCCCACGATAAAATAAGAAAAAAATCCCTAAATATTTGTTTTCTTGAGCTATTGGAAGGATTTTGTAGGGACTGAAAAAAGAGTTCGAATCATCCAGGGTAAATGAGCAATCCGGGTTCGAGCCATTGAGGTTTAACTGTATACAAAGTTCATGGGCATTACAACCAGCAAATGGCAATCAAAATCTAAACTTCAAGTTCACAAGTACATGTTTACAAAAGTAAATGCAGCTTCATTTAACATAGGAAAATGCACATCCGTCCAATCAAACATGGTCGAACCTAAATAGCTCGAACATCCATGGCTTGTTTACCATGGCTAATTCGAACTTGTTTTTGAGTCCCTATGAAATTCTTCCAATTGCTCCAGAAAACAAATATTTAGAGAAATTTTCTTATTTTTCAATTATGAAATTGTATGTAGTGTGTACTCATTAGAATTGCCTCAATGAGGAGGCAAATCTAATGATTACACTCAACATACCATTATTGTGTAGAAGATTGAACCTAAATTATTGCCATCTGCTTCCTGACCTAATGCCATGATTAACCCTCAGTGGCTCGAACTACCCAAATCTCAAACAAATTTCCATAGTCTCTTAGATGTTCCAGCCATTAAAGGTCGACTGTATGTATGTAACAGGTGTGGCAATATGTACAAACGGAGTCTTCAGGTTTTATAAACTATAGACTCAGAAAATAGGGAGTAAGTATACACCCCTATAAGTTAAGTACACTACATATTACATTGCCAGGTTAAATGGTTGTCACAGCTATGTCCTTGTTGCATTATTGTTCCTGAAGGGTCTAAAGCAAAGACAAACCGTTTGTCTGACGTCAAACATTGCTGCCATGACAAACTTACGTAGCCCAGAAATATACCAGCATAAGAGCACAAACATTGTGCAGAAAGTTACTGCACAGACAACAAACTTAATGGCCAACTTTTATGGGCAAAGTTTGCCCATTAGGTGTTATAAATACGAGAGACCAAGCTGATTGCATCCATTTTGTAACATGTCTCTGTCCTGAAGACTCTTAACCCGTCAAAACCGGTAAACTGAACTCTCGCCATCATCACATCCACCAAGACAGCTCCTCCTTTAAAATTACACGTATACAGAAGATACAGAAGGCATTTTTGTTGAAAAAAAGTGAGTAGCGTTTGCAACTGCAAAAGCTACTCACATATTTCAGCAAAAATATTAGCATATATGCCATATTTAATGATAAAAGTTTTAACGATACATTAACTAACAACATCCTTAGTTTTGAACAACTGGGCCCAGATTACTTGTCTAAAATCTGCTGGATGAGTGGCAACAAGTGTAGAGCCTGATAAAATGTTAAATTCTGTCTGAATTCTTACAGTAAATACAGTATGACATATCTGTCCTGTATGTCAATCCTTGCAAACTCATGCACTGCTTATCCCAATGACATCACCTACTAACTTCCAACAAGACTTAACCTATGTGAATCTGAAAAAAGAAATCCTTACCCTCACATCCCAGAATATTGTTTCTGTTCAGATTCCAGTACCCAGGTATACATGTATCACAAATTCTACCAATGACTCGTTCCTTACACTCACAGAGACGACCTTGGATAACCTCGCCACATCCTCCTAGTGGGTAACCAGGGACCTCTTTAGCCCCAGCAGGATTACAGTTACATTCTGCAATGATAAAGGTTACTCATCATTTAAGACATTATAGAAAGTAAGGGCTGATACATGTTCAAGAGACCTGAAAATATCTGCCTCCTTTCTTAAACCAGCTACTCTTATAAAAAAAAGAATTTGCTCTCTCTGGAGAGTTACCGTATTTACCCTAAGTATTCGGACACCCCAACTCCTTACCATATATGTTCTAACATTCGAACCAGTACAATTCACTACCCGATGTTGTGTCTAAAAATTGCTGGATGAGTGGCAAACAGTGTAGACCCGCAGAACGCGGCGTCTCATCTGGGTCTAAACTGTTTGCTCAGGCCTGTCTGTCCGAATACATATTGTAAATACGGTAATCACAACTGAGTCAAAAGACATTATTATTATTATTTTTTTTTTTTTTATGATTTTTTATGATTTTTTAGAGAAAACAAGAAGTGTCAATAAGCAGTGCTTATCAGCTACCCCCCTGCAGGGATAATGACTGCCTTCTGATAAATTATTTAGCTAGATACTGATAAGAAGCAGAAACCAAAGCATAATGGATTGAAGGATGGATGTGAAAACAATATGCCTCCACCCACCCCAACACCCCTCAATCGTTACCAGGGGTATAATAAGAGGACATTTCATGTGAATAGTCTGCTAGATCATCTGCCTAGCAGATGATTCATATCAGATGCCAAGTCTTATTTTCTCTGCAAAATAAAAATTACCAAAAAAAACCCCCAAAAAAACAAAAACAAATAGACTGTTGTCTGCTACAATTTTGCTTTGCACTTTAAGGGTTAAGACTAGTTCCCCAACACCAATATACTTCTACCAGATACCAAAATGTGAGGGAATGAAAACCATACAACATCATAATACCCTAGAAACTATCTAACATATAGCGTGAGTCTAGCAGCAGACAAGATTCCCGATATGATTATTTCTTTCCCAAAGAACATAGCTCTAGTTAAGGAGCTTTTTTTCAATCCAAAAGTATTGATAATTTTCTTATTTCTCCATGAAAACATATGTTGTGGGTACCCATTAGAAGCCCCTCGCTGAGGCGCTTCTAATGAGTACCCACAACATATGTTTTCGTGGAGAAATAAGAAAAATATTAACCTGATACCCACTCTTATCTAGGCCTATGAAGGAAATAGGGTTTGAAAATAGACTACGACATTTCATGCAAATTAATAAAAATTCATCTGCTGAATTTTTTCACCCAGCAAGCTATGTGTTAATAGTATAAATAGATAATTTGTTGAATCTGACCTTCACAGTTAGGATAATTGTAGAGTCCTTCTTTACACTTGTCACACATCAGACCTCGGAAGTTGTAGCGACAATCACACTGGCCTGTTTCCTGGTCACATGACCGACCTAGAGAGCCATACAGGTCACATTCACAGGCTGAAATATAGGTGGAAACAACATGACTGGCAATATATACAATATGAATATACAAGCAATTTCAAGATACAGGTTACTTTTTAAAATCTCAAAATAAACGAGAATTATCAAAATAAAATAAATAAAACTACAATTAGTTTTGTCTTTAATATAGAATCTGTGAAACTAATAAAATCTATAAATTTTCACAGTACCAATGGTGCAGGTTAACCTTTACCACTCTCTAGGCTAATTCAGCAGATTTGGTGATATTTCTCTTATTTTTCCCAGAAAATAGGATCTGACATTTGTCAAAACTGTTTTGTGGGAAAAATAAGAAAATTTTCAATATATTGTCTGCAGAATCCTGGATTTTTATCCTACCTTGGATAGGTTTTATCATACCCTGGGTAGGATAAGTTTCTATCCCAGGGTAAATCCACGATTTCCTTAAAAGTTATCTAGAACAACTTTTTGACTTTGCGTTTAAGGACACATCAATCCTTGTGCTTCATTTTGTGTCATCTCTCAGAGAAAGGGAGAAAATGGGACAGAAGAGCTAGCAGAGAAGATGGATAGAAAGAAACAGAGGAGAATGAAAGTGAAAGAATGACAGTGCTCAAAACAGATAAAATACTAACATTCCCCTTTCCCCACCTGCTGTAAGTACAGAAGGCCCTTACTAACACCACACCAATCTAGATATACCATTTAGTTGGAATGGAGTTTAACGGCCCTGTCAACACAATTAAGGTCATGTCGAGCCAGTCAATTTACCTAACTACACTTTTCCTTGGCAGGCTTAGTCCACTATGCAGTTAACCAGTGTTTATGCACAGTCTTTCGCCAGAAATCTAAATATACCAACATAATCCAAATATTTCCTATCTGGTATCCAAAACAAAATGACAGCACTGGCTAATCTGGTTTGATATTATTCAAGCAGACAGCAAAAGGCTCTCAAATCTGGTAAAGATGTACAAGCTGGACTAATTCTGTGCTGACTACATACATGTACAGTCAGCTCTCTTTACCTCAAAGTTCAAGTGACCAGAATGTTTGGTTTGAGATAAAAGTAGTTTGGGTTATCAGTGATTGAGATAACAAGAGTCAACTTTATATCAATATACTTACGGGAACAGTCTGGGTATCTATAGAAGCTGGGAGCACATCTCTCACAGTTCTGCCCAACGTAGTTTGGCTTGCATCTACACTGTCCTGTCCTGTCATCACAGATATTACTGATCGATCCTTCCTCTTGACACTGGCAGGCTGTAAATACATATATTAATAATAAAATAGCTACAGATAAGAGGGGGGATGTGGAAAATATTTTTAGTATTTCTCGACAAAAACATATATTGTGGGTACTCATTAGAAGTGCCTCACTAAGGCACTTCTAATACTCATTGAGGCACCTCTAATTAGTACCCATAACATATGACATTTTTTATGGAGAAATAAGAAACATATCAACAATTTTTTGTTGAAAAAAGCGCCTTATCTGGAACTATGTATTTATATAGAAAAAAGGAGGGTACTCCAGATAAGGAGGCCCTTTTTTCTTAAAAAGGGTGTTGATTTCTTTTTTCTAAGAAAATATAATGGTATTCATTCAAACTCCTTGCAGATGTGCTTCTAATGAGTATCCATAATATATGTTTTAATGGAGAAATAAGACAAATATTACGTGGCTACTCTCTTTATCTACCCCTAGCAACTGATCTTTTATTTCCTTACCAATAAAATCCCATGCAGTATGTTCAGCTGCTGATTATATGCGTTGATAACCAAATAAAGATACATAATACCTTTAAAAAATGTATTACTCATCGATTATCCTACAAGAAAGTATGAATTATGTCGGCATTGGTCATTAAGTCTATATAACATATCAGCCAAACAGAATATGCTATCCAAAAATTTGGCCAAATTATGTCAACCCAAACCAATTTCTTGGTGAAATCAGTTGTTATCCAATATAATTACGACATGAACCTAAATTAGAATATCTTTTCTACCCATTTACAACTTCTTTCTAAAACAAAAATTTCTTAGAACTTCAGTTGTATTAACTCACATTAGCAAATTGGTGGTCATCTGCAATTAAAGTCCATTACAAAGGATTTTCCCTGTATCTGTTTCTGTCCCTAAACACAATTTACAGCTTTATTCCATCAATAGAAACAGTAATACAGCCCAAAGAAATGTCAGAAATATACTTCCACTTTAAGCTAAACACTGTTTCGTATCTGAGCTGATCCCCAGGTAAAACTAAAGCACACATTATTGCATAAAAAGCAGTGTCGCACGTTATTAACAGCTATGCATTAACCGGCGAAAAGCCATGTATTAACAAGGCAATTCACCCGCTGTTAATGCACGGCTCGCCCTGTTAATGCACGGCTACGGAACTTTCAATATGCTCGTACCGGGGCCACAGAATTGCTGCCGTCACGAGATGTATACTGCCCTGCCCCAGAACAAGCATAGTCCGTGGAAAAAGCGTTCGCACGACATCGGTGAAAAGGCGAAACAACATAGTGCAAGAAATAACGCGAAATGTAGCAAATATTTTCAGTTTGTATGCAATAATAGCGATCGAACATGGTTTTCCAATGCATTGACATTCGCCAGGTCCCTTGGGAGGTGTTGAAAACCGCGGCCTTCGGCCTCAGTTTTCCACACCTCCCACGGGACCTGGCAAATGTTAATGCATGAAAAACCATGTTTGATCCCTATAATGAAGAACGAGGAATTTCCTTCATCGTCCCAGAAATAAAGCGTTGGACAAGAGCTCTGCAACAGGAGGCATCATACCACCGTGGCAAGTGATAAGATGTAGCACATATACTGATTCTTGTACAATTCAATGCTCTCGATGTAAACTGTAATTATTGCATAAAAAGCCGTGTCCCACGTCATTAACAGCCGTGCATTAACCGGCGAAAAGCCGTGTATTAACAAGGCAATTCACGCGCTGTTAATGCACAGCTACGCAACTTTCAATATGCCTGTACCGGGGCCACAGAATTGCTGCCCTCACGAGATGTATACTGCCCGGCCCTAGAACGAGCATAGTCCGTGGAAATTGTGTTCACGAGACATCAGTGAAAAGGTGAAACAAAATAGTGCAAGAAATAACGCTAAATGTAGCAAATGTTTTCAGTTTTTATGCAATAATAGTGATCGAACATGGTTTTCAGTGCATTAACATTCGCCAGGTGCCTTGGAAGGTGTTGAAAACCGCGGCCTTCGGCCTCGGTTTTCAACACCTCCCACGGGACCTGGCGAATGTTAATGCATGAAAAACCATGTTTGATCCCTATAGTGGAGTTTGCTCTACATCTACATCATGGTGTAACTATTTACAAAGTTTTAGCTTGATTAGATGTAAACTATTGCAGGGGTCAAGCTGGCTCAGAAATTTAGGGAGAAGTGATTTCTCCCTCCAGACAAAACAGGGAGAAGTTTTATAGGATGAGGGAGAAGTCAAGACTCGGTTAACCTATCACCTTATTGAAAGAATGACACTTAAAGACTCTCGACTCGCTTTACTGCATTGTCTTGGGAATTAACAGGAAACAGTTTTTACTGTACATCTGTTAATTCTTACTTCTAAACCAATAAAATGATCCACAGAAACACAGACGTGAGTAGGGCAAATACATCATATCTGCACCCATATCTTTTTGGAAAATGATCTTCTCAGTCAAAACATCAAGATCTGATAAGCTATAAACATAATGATAAAAAGAAATTTGTTAGCTAAAATGTCTGTCAACTTTTAAACTTGGTTTTTAGCATTTTTAATGCTGTTTCTGACCAATTTTCAGCACGTAAATGGTTCATTTATGAAAAAACGGACACCCACGAAAACTAATGACATTGACGAAAACGATCTTTTGATCACTTAGTAGGCAAACAGTTTTCCTCTAAAACTTGTTTAACCACATTAGACTTTTATTCTGTGGCATTTCTGATACTTCTAACAACTTTTTTTCAAAAGAATTTTACCTTTGCATGTTTGTTCAATTTTTACTGGCTTTCTCCTAACAAAAAGTTTGTTTTGCACAAGTATTAGCTTTTTCAAAAGTTGCAAAGATCGAGGGCGAAGTTTTTGTCGCCCTCAGGTCTTCCCAGGGCGACTTAGAGTCCTCAAGGGCGACTATTTCGCCCCAGTCGCCCTGTAGCTTGACCCCTGCTATTGGCGTTAGCCGAAAACAAAAACTTCGAAGAAATTTTCAAAAGGGCATAACTCTGCTAATATTTGGTGGCCTTAACCTCAAATAGATATGCACTGCTCCACATCATGGTCTAGCTATTAATCAGGTTTCAGTTTGATCGGATGTAAACTGTAGGAGTTAGCTGGAAACGAAAACTTTGCAGAAATTTTCAAAGGGGCATTACTCTGCTAATATTTGGTGGACTGTAACCTTAAAACACTATGTGCTGCTCCATATCATGGTCTAACTATAAATCATGTTTCAGCTTGACAGGATGTACATTGTAGGAGTTAGCCGGAAATGAAAAGTGTACAGAAAGTTTCAAAGGAGCATAACTCTACTAATATTTGGTGGACTGTAACCTCGAAACAACATGCGCTGCTCCACATCATGGTCTAACTATAAATCAAGTTTCAACTTGATTGGAGATAAACTGTAGGGGGAGCTAGCTGGAAACCAAATAAATTTTCAAAGGGGTATAACTTTGCTAATATTTGGTGAACTGTAACCCCAATAACTTATGCGCTGTTCCACATCATGGTCCAACTATAAACAAAGTTTCAGCTTGATCGGATGTAAACTGCAGGAGGAAGCCGAAAAGGAAAAAGTTTACAGATGGACGCCAGACCCCGTAACACAATATGTCCCATTTTTCAAATGGGCGTATAAAATTGACACCACATTACCACATTGTAAAGGTTAAGAAACCATTCTTCATTAAGAGACCACTTGTAAGCATACATTGATGATTCACAATGTAAATCCTTCTGATCCCTATTTAGAGGTTACCTGCCTAAAAAGACCCCTTTTTTAGACTTCTTCAGGTGGTCTTTAAAGGGGAACTGATACATTTTCAGAGGGTTAACTATAAGGCTGACTAATCACAGATGAAAAGATAATAGATTATCAGTCCTGCCATTTTGATCGATAATCAATTAGTAATCAGTGAAGCTTTGGTCATAATTTTACCTGTCTGTCTGAGCATGACTCTTACAATATGTTATCCTTCACTGTTTGTATTTGGTCAGACAGGCCTGAGCACACACTGTAGACCCAGATGAGATGCTGCAATATGCGACGTCTCATCAGGGTATACACTGTTTGCCACTCATCCAGCAATTTTTAGACACAACATTGGGTAGTTAATTGTACTTGTTCAAATTTTAGATAAAGTATAGTATTTAAGGAGTTAAGGTGTCTGAATATTAAGGGTAAATACCATCAAGTAACGAGTGCAGGATAGTAAACATGATGATGATAGTGATGATGTGGATGACAATTTGGTTTTATATCCCTTTCAACATTATTTAGTCAAGACAACTGTGCAATGAAGAGTTGTAGTCGTGAGCTGAATTTGAAAATTTGAACCTCAGATATCGTGATTCGAAGGCAGTTGTGCTAACCACCCGGCCACCTGGATGCTTCAAAACAAACAGGAAGTCAGGGCCCAGTTGTTCAAAGCTAACGACATCGTTAGTTAACGATTCGTTAAAATTTACATCTAGTGATACGCAAATATGCTGAAATTTTTCGCTGAAAAAATGTGAGTGCAAAAGCTACTCACATTTTTTCAGAAAAAAATATCAGAATATTGTATATTGAATCCGCTAAAACAGTTAACGAAATGACCCTTAACGAGCTCGTTAAGCTAACGATGCTTTGAACAACTGCGCCCTGAATGTTGTCTCCCTTGTCAACAGGGTAGAAAAACTACCATCTCTCCTTGAGACATATTTGACTGTAACTGCAATAATGAATTGAGCGAGTACTTACCCATACAGTCTGGGTAGCCATAGTACCCCCTGGCACAAACATCACATCTCTCCCCATTGAAATTATCTTTACAGATGCAGTCTCCAACAGTCTTATCACAGATCTCTTCTACTGCTCCAACAGGGTCACAGGCACATACTGCAAAATCACATACATCTCATGGAAACAGTAAAAAAGATATTCTAGATCAAAATTCTTTTATCTTGAAGGCAGATAACATATAATTTAAATCTTTATCAAAATATGAGCATGTAACCAGAAAATGACAAGCCATCTGTACGAAGTTACATGCAATTATAACGCTAAGCTTGCTGGGAAAAAATTCAGCAGACAACATTTTGAATTTTTTTTTTTTTTTTTTTTCTTTCTTATTTTCCCAGAAAATAGGTTTGACATTTCATGGAGACAATTTGAATTAAATGTCAAATCTTATTTTCTGGGAAAATAAGAAAATCATCATCAACTAGTTGTCTGCTGAATTTGTCCAGAGATTTGTATGTGTAAAAGAAATGATAAAATATGATCAAAATTTTACTTCCCTTATAGCAAAAAAAAAATAGGTTTTTTTTTATTTTTTTTTATCTATCCAAATACATGCATTTTACCAGATATGATGAGCCACCTATAAACACTTAATAAATTAAAATCTTTAACAAGTTTGCCTTTGGAAACAAAGAACACTTTAATGAATGAAAAATGGTGTCTTGAGACACTTCTTATTACAGCAATAATGCATTTCTAGAGAACTAACAGCATATGTTTTCGTGAAGAAACATTAGTAATTTTTGGCTAAAAAATTGCCTTATCTGGAGTTTTGATAGCCTGTGGGTGAAAAATGGAAATATCAGCAAAACTTTGAGCACTTAAAACTGATAATAACATAAGAAAATCACTTACGGGCACAGTCAGGATAGTTAAAGTATCCATTTGCACACTCGCTACAGTTTCGTCCACCATAATTGATGTTACATCGACACTGTCCTGAATATTCATCACAATAATCATCCACAGAACCAATCATGTTACAGTCGCAGGCTGAAATAGAGAAACAACAGTTACTGTACACAATAAATATGTACATTATTTTCTATGTCACATGTCAAAATCTGTTCTTATATTAAAGGCTCCATATTCCTCAAAAATAGATATTTTTATCCAAGAAAAAGGTTAATAAATTGATATATGGTATTAATATGGTCATAAAATGTGGCACCTGAAAGCCTGTAAAATTTCAGTTAGTCTGTTGTTTTTGAACTGGGTCAAAAAAGAAATGATTTTTTATTGTATCAGGCTGTCAGGTGCTACATTTTATGATTGTATTACTACCATAACTCAAACCTTTCATGGATAATAAAATGTTTATGTTTGAGGAATATGGAGCTTTTAAGTGGCGTATAAAGTATTACAAAGAAAAAGGCCCTATAGCAAAAACAATTACAGCCTACTTGTACAGTCTGACCAGGGCATTCCATGTTTGATATCACCAGAGAAAGCCAAGATATTGCAGAGTCTATAAGAGTTAAAATTATTCATCGTAGGCATTTACCTTTACAGTGCCTGTCATAACAGCAGCAGATGGCATTTTAAAATAAGCCCAAATTGGCCTCTTCATTGTCTGATCACGGACTTCTTGTTCCTTGTTATATTCAACTGTATAGATTGACTGTAACTTGCATAGCTCTTGATAAGATGTTTTTTTTCACTCCAAAAGTAAGGATATTTTACTTATTTCTCCACAAAACATAAGTTGTTGGTACTTATTAGAAGCGCCTCGCCGAGTTGCTTCTAATGAGTACCAACAACATATGCTTTCATGGAGAAATAAGAAAAATATTAACCTGATACCCACTCTTATCTAGACCTAGCCCAGCGGGCACATGACTTAAATACAACGTCGCCACAACGTCAATGCAACGTCATGACGTTGCATCGACGTTGAGGTTACGTTGTATTTACATCATGTGCCTGCCGGGAGCTGTAAGTGAGCAACAAAGGCTTGATCAAACTGTGTGATGCACAGATGATTTTTTTTGTGTGTTGAGCATCGTTTTTTTTTTCACTAAGTTTAATGTTATATGTCGGAAAAAGTAAATAATCAGAGAGATGTACATAGAAATCAAGGCAGGATTGTCATTAACGTAGGTATAGATAAGAGGGGGTTATCAGGTGTATATTTTTCTTATTTCTCCACAAAAACATGTTGTGGGTACTCATTAGAAACTCCTCACTGAGGCACTTTTAATGAGAGTACCCACAATATATGTTTTTGTTGAAAAAACAAATAAGGCCTATCTGGAGATATGGGATTCTAACTAACTCCAAACATGGAATCCTACTTTGGTAGATAGGTATCCAGTTTTCCATAGAAATTTATAAAAATTACATTGTGGGACTCCTATCCTATGAAGAAAATGGCTTTAGCACTCCTATTTTTAAAATCCCAGTGAAAACCCTGTCAAAGTGTTATATACTTACGTCCACAAGTTGGGAAGTCATAGTATCCTCTCTGGCACATATCACACTTCTTGCCGATGAAGTTCTCCTTACAAGGACACTGTCCACCATTAACATGACAGATGTCACCTTCTGTACCATTCACATCACAGTCACAGGGAATACAGTTAGGGTAACCATAGTACCCAATACTACAGCTGTAATACACAAGTACATGTATTTGTTTACTTCGTTACAATTTTTGCTTAACAACATGCCAAACCTTATGGAGCATTTTATGTTGTCTCCCAGAGATTATGACATTTTGGTTTTACAAGTCTTTCAACATTTTAAGCATGACATTTTTTTCATTGTAAAATCTATCTACAGTCAACTCCTGTTATCTCGAATCCCAAGGGACTCACTGAAACACTTCCGAGATATCCGTACCTCGACATATCAGAATTGAGAGAGTGAGGAAAACAATAAATTGAACAACCATATTTAACAAATGGATATGTAATTTGACTCCTGAAGTTAGAAATATATATATATAATAATGTGGGAAAGAGGAGAAATTGCTCCTGTTACCTGTTGTCATAGTTTCATGTTAAAACAGGGACCAGATTTTCACTTCGAGATAAGCCGTAATTCCAAATAAGCGAGTTCGAGATAACGAGGTTCGACTGTATTTTGTAACACTTGTTTCTACCCTGGTTTTAGTTTGTATACTATATTATGCTACGACAAGTTTAATTTGCTAGCATTTACATCTCCCCTAAACCAAAATAAAGGACATAGGCCTAAACTCACTTAAGCAATTTGTAAAGTGGACTCTCATTAGCTCAAACTCCAAGAGACCAGAATTTTCAGTTTGAGATAACGGTAGTTTGAGATAATAGGCGATGAAATGTTGAGAATATAAAGCAAAATGAAACCAACATTATCCAAAATTTAGTTTCATTTGAGCAAGTTGAGTTATCAGTGTTTAAAATAAAATTTGTAGTATCTTTCTATAAATAAATAAAAACATGAAACGGTAATAACACGCCACAATAGTGTGACAGGCAGACAACTGTCAAAAATTGAGGCAATGTGCCCATAAGCAATCCCAAACCTGATCTGCCCAATACTGATGTACAAACTAAGTTTGTTGAAAATCCATTGGTATTTACTCAAGTTATCGTCTGATAAAATACTGACATGTGGCAGGCAGATAACTCTGTCAATAATTGAATTTACCCACTAGCAATCCCAAACCAGATCTCCTCAATACCAATTTACATAGTAAAATTTTGGTGAATATCTATTTATATTTACTCAAGTTATTGTCTAGAAACAAAAATGATGCGTGGTGGGCAGCTAACTCTGTAAAAATTGAGAAAATTTGCTCATGAGCTATCCCAAACCAGATCTCCGCAATATCAATGCACATATCAAGTTTGGTGAAAATCCACTGATATTAACTCAAGTTATCCTCCAAGAACGAAAATACTGATGGATGTATGACAGACAGACAGGTGGATGGACACACAAACATCCAACATGAAACCAAAATACCCTGCCGCTATCATGTGGCATGGTATAAAAATGCTGATGTTCCACATCACAGAAAGTTTGCTTGAAACTTACATTTTTATAGTCTATAGTCCTGTGAGCCCATTAAAAATTGGGACAGGATCACCAAAATCTAGTGTGGTGAAAGTTTGTTTTTTTTTTGTTTTTTTTTTTTTTTCAGAACATGATCTTTACATTCTTGTGATCTCAACAAGAGGGCCATGATGGCCCTGTAACGCTCACCTGAGCATCATAGCACTTTGAGATTGATTGTGTTGGGGTTTAACGACACGTCAACCCTTAAGGGTCATTTTGTGTCGTCTCCCAGAGAAAGGGAGAAAAGAGATAGAAGAGATAGTAGAAGAGATGAAAGAGAGGGACAGGGAAGAAAGCGGAACAGGAGTGAAAGTGAAGAAATAGAAGAAATAAAAACATTCCCCCTCTACCCTTACCTGTTACAAGGATAGCAGGCCTTGCCCAACTGTAAGCCAGTATCAGTTGGACGCCCCAGTGATGTAAGGTACACAACACCTTTGCACCACCCGACCACCCCCAGCACTTTGAGAACCTGATCTAGAACTGATCAAGGCAAACATTCTGATCAAAATTCAAAATGATTATATTAACAAGTAAGACAATGTAGCATGTCTAATGGACTGTGAAATAAAGGTCAAGGTCAAATATGGATGACTGCACTCAAGAGGCCATGCTAAGATGTACGCATGTACTAGGTATCACTGGCTGTAGGAGCAATAGTTACTGAGAAACTGACCTAAACACAAACACTTCACAAGTACCAAATATCACTCTGTAGGACCAATAATTACTGAGAAACTGACCTAAACGGAAAAACTTAAGAAAGTCACTGGATAGAAAAATATACATCACCTTGAAATCATCAAGACAAACATTTTGAGCAAGATTCATGATGATCACTTCAAAAATGTGACCTCTAGAGCATCAACAAGGTTTTCCTTTGATTTGGCCAGGTGACCTAGTTTCAGATATCAAGTGACCCAGTTTTAAACTAGATCTAGAAATCATCAAGACAAACAAATTTAGCAATATTTATGATGATTATTTAAAAAATGTGACCTCTGGAGTGTTAACAGTTTTCTGCTGATTTAGAGTGTTAACAAAATTTTTTGCTGATTTTGCTTGGCGACCTAGTTTTTGACCCCAAGTGACCCAGTTTTGAACTTGACCTAGAAATCAAGACAAACATTTTGAGCAAGATTCATGATCACTGCTTGAAAAATGTGACCGCTAGAGTGTTAACAAGGTTTTCTGCTGATTTGGCCCGGTGACCTAGTTTTTGACCCAAAGTGACCCAGTTTCAAACTTGACCTAGAACTCATCAAGACAAACAGGTTGAGCAAGATTCATAATGATTGCTTGAAAAATGTGACCATTAGAGTGTTAACAAGGTTTTCCGCTGATCTGGCTAGGTGACCTAGTTTTTGACCCCAGGTGACCCAGTTTCTAACTTGATCTAGAAATCATCAAGACAAACATTCTGAGCAAGATTCATGATGATTGCTTAAAAGATGTGACTGCTAGAGTGTCAACAAAGTTTTCTGCTGATTTGGCCCGGTGACCTAGTTTTTGACCCCAAGTGACCCAGTTTCAAACTTGACCTAGAACTCATCAAGACAAAACATTTTAAGCAAGATTCATGATGACTGCTTGAAAAATGTGACCGCTACAGTGATAACAAGGTTTTCCGCTGATTTGGCTAGGTGACCTAGTTTTTGACCCCAGGTGACCAAGTTTCGAACTTGACCTAGAAATCATTAAGACAAACATTTTGAGCAAGATTCATGAAGGTTGCTTCAACAAGTCATCCCGATACTTCCTAGCAAGTTTGGAGTCATTTGGCCTTTCGGTTCAGGAGAAGAAGCAAAAACTAGATTTCCGAGATGGCGGCCATCTAGGATTTCCGATGGGCACGATTTTAGCTATTTTTGATCTACAAGTCACCCCAATGCCTAGCAAGTTTGGAGTCAATTGGCCTTTCAGTTCAGGAGAAGAAGCGAAAAATAGATTTTCAAGATGGCCACTATGGCGGCCATCTTGGATTTCCGATCGGCAGGATTTTAGCTATTTTTGATCAGGATTTTGGTTCAGGAGAAGAAGCGAAAAACAGATTTTCAAGATGGCCGCCATTGGATTTCCAATCAAAACGATTTTATCTATTTTTGATCTACAAGTCACCCCGATGCTTCCTAGCAAGTTTGGAGTCAATTGGCCTTTCGGTTCAGGAGAAGAAGCGAAAAATAGATTTTCAAGATGGCGGCCATGGTGGCCATCTTGGATTTCCAATCAGAACGATTTTAGCTATTTTTGATCTACAAGTCACCCCGATGCTTCCTACCAAGTATCGAGTCAATTGGCCCAGGGGTGTAGGAGAAGTAGGCTTTTAAAGCAATTGTTGACGCCACACGACGGACGACGGACATTGACTGACCACAATAGCTCACCATGAGCACTTTGTGCTCAGGTGAGCTAAAAATTAGGTCAAGGTCATTAAAATTAGATCAGCTTTTCTCCCCCATCCTATTAATAAATCCATGCAAAAATCCAACCATTAGTTCAACAGCAAGATTCTACAAACGGTCTATGGTGATAAAGGCACAGACAGCAACTGAAAAATAAACAGTATGACCCCCTCCCCTTCATTGGGGAGACATAAAAACAATTTCTTACCTGTCACAGTAGGACCCTGTATATTCTGGTCTACATAAACATCTTCCACTGCCTTCTTCACATTCACCAGTGTGGAAATGTGGGTCACAGTCACATGCTAAAAAAAATCAATGTAAATGTCCTTTTCATATACCTCTACTAAGGAAATGCAAACTAAAAAAGAACAAAATACTGTAGCTATCTTCTCATACCCTGGATCTTATGATCCAATATTGCTTACCACTCAAACCTGCAGCTGCTCGAGTATAACTGGATAAATTTAAGATTCTAACATTCAAGCACCAATGAGACATACAGAAACATAAATAAAGTCAAAACATACTGAAACATATATGAAGTTAAAACATACTGAAACATAAATGAAGTCAAAACATACAGAAACATAAACCAAGTCAGAACATACAGAAACATAAATGTAGTTAAAACATACAGAAATATATATGAAGTCAAAACAAACACAGACATAAATCAAGTAAAATCATACAGAAACATAAATAAGGTCAAAACACCTCAAAACATACAGAAACATAAACAAAGTCAAAAACATACAGAAACATAAATAAAATCAAACCATGCAGAAACATAAATCAAACCATGCAGAAACATAAATGAAGTCAAAACATACAGAAACAGAAATAAAGTCAAAACATGCAGAAACATAAATGAAGTCAAAACATGCAGAAACATAAATGAAGTCAAAGCATACAGAAATATAAATTAAGTCAAAACATGCAGAAACATAAATGAAGTAAAAACATGCAGACATAAATGAAGTAAAAACATACATAAATATAAATGAAGTCAAAACAAACAGAAAATTAATGAGGTCAAAACATGCAGAAACATAAATGAAATCAACACATGCAGAAACATAAAGTCAAAACATGCAGAAACATAAATGAAGTCGAAAAATGCAAAAACATAAATGAAGTCAAATCATGCACAAACATAAATGAAGTTAAAACATGCAGAAACATAAATGAAATCAAAACATACAGAAATATGAAGTCAAAACATGCAGAAACATAAATGAAATCACCCAATTATGAGGACAACAATTACAAAGCACATCCTTCTGATGACACCAAAATAAGAAATGTCAAACATTTACTGACACAACAAAACAGCCGATACATAATGATGATGATGATGATAATTGGTTTTACATTCTTTTTAACCCTAGTCCTGCTGAACCAGCCCTTTGCAAACAGTGTAGATCCAGATCAGCTGGCTATTGAAGAAACCAACAGCTCTGAATCTGCACTTTTTGTTATTCAGTGTGTGAATTTATATTGACAGTCTGGATCAAGTATTTGTAATTTGATTGGCTGAAAATTAGAAGTAGGTGTGACATCTTAATTTATTCAGCATGATATGGGTTAATATTATGATTTAAATCATATAAAAAATATACGGTGATATTGAAAAATTCTGGCCAATGAAACCGCTCTACATTCATGAGCTGGAAGCAGCCAAATTCAAACCTGAGACCTTGTGATGGAAAGTCTGGAGTACTAACACCTCTGCCACCCAGATGCTTTTACAGCAACTCGATACAACTTGTAGATTCTACACCATTTTTCACAAGGGAGAAAACTTTTATGACTTCTTGTTTGTGATTCTGTACACCAATACCCTACTGGAAAGGGGTCTACTCAAAAAAGAATTTGCTCCCAAGATGGAGGGGGAGGGGGGTCAAATTCTTTTCTTTTAGAGCAGACCCCTTTTCATACCCTTCTGGAAAAAATATATTGTAAAAGGAAAGAATTTGCATGGGGAGCAAATTCTTCCCTTTCAGAGCAGACCCTTTTCAGAAGGGAAGCAAAACAATTTAGAAAGGGTTGCCTCGTATGAAAATATATTATTTCCCCTTAAATCAGAGAAACTGCAACAAATCCCATAACAGTTTTGTTTCCTGCACAATATGGATAAATCAGAGACATTTGTGATGTACATGAACCAACAAAACACACAGGCCTCATGATAGTTTTTGTTATCTCTCACATAAACACTCAATGAAAAGAACAACATATTATCCCTAAGTGACTATAAATACCAAAGTACTATGAGTAAAACTGAATCAAATTAGCAAAACTTCTGTTGTCCAGACAGAGTATCTGAAACTTTTTTCATAGTTCCAGGTAACTATTTTTTGTCCGAAAAGCACTGTATCTACCCTAAGTATTAGGACATCTTATCTACTTACTACACCTCCTGAAATTTAAAATAGAGCTTGACATGACCCATACTACCTCTTGATGTATCTAAAATAATGCTGTATGTATCACAAACAGTGTAGACCCTGATCAGATGCCGTGTTCTGCTGCATCTGACCTGGGTCTACACTGTTTGCAAAGGCCTATCTGTCCCAATACTTAAGATATTACAGTACTGATAGTTTCTTATTTCTCCACAAAAACACGTTATACATAGCAACAGATAAGGCACTTTTTTCATCCAAAAAGTGCTGATATTTTCTTATTTCTCCACGAAAACATATATTGTGGGTACTCATTAGAAGCGCCTCGCCGAGGCGCTTCTAATGAGTACCCACATGTTTTCGTGGAGAAATAAGAAAAATATTATGTGGATACCCCCTCTTATCTGTAGCTATGGTTATAGAAAGTCATTAGAAGCGTCTTGGCAAGACACTTTTAATAAGTGTCCACATATGTTTTCCTTGAGAAAGAAGAAAAATATTATCTGGATAGCCCGCTCACATTTTATTTTCTTGTTTTCTTCATCTATCCATGAAAACATATGATTACTCATTAGAATAGTCTGTCCAAGGCATTCTAATAAATACACAACATGTTTTCATGGAGAAATAAGATTTGTCATGTCAAAAATCTGTTTTAGATGGAGTGGGAAATTTAACTCACGTTTACACATGTCAAGCCGAGACACTGGTACACCAAAAGGCCTGAAGAACCCTGGAAGACACTGCTCACAGTTGATACCTGTAGAATTGTACTGAAACAGACAAAACAATACTCTAAATCAATATTTTTTCACATGAAAACATTAGCCACATTCCGCACATAGCACTTGATAAGAGGGGTATCCGCATATATATATTTTTTTTTATTTCTGCATTAAAACGTAATGTTATGGGTACTCATTAGAGGCACTTCTAATGAATACCATATGTTTTTGTGGAGAAGTAAGAAAAAATATCTTCTTTTTGGTTGAAAAAAAAGTGCCTTATCTGGAGCAAAACTGCATAAAGTATACCAACAGCTAAGCTTGTTTTTCTCAATGTTTGCATAAAAACTGTGGCATTTCAATAGAATAATGCCCATGGAAGGACTCATGCCACAGTTCTTCTGTTTTTTCCAAAAGGCTATATACAATCTTCAACATCACTTTGAAAGATGTTTTTTTTTTTCCTTAAAAATGATCTTATCTGGAGCTGCAGTAATGCCCATAAGTATTGGGGACAGACAGGCCTGAGCAAACAGTGTAGACACAGATCAGACGCTGCTGTATGCAGCGTCTGATCAGGGCCTACACTGTTGGCCACTCATCCAGCAATATTTTTAACACATCAGGGGGTAGCGGAACAGACTTTCTCAAATTTTAGGAGAAGTATGGTGAGGAGTTGAGGTGTCCCAATACTTAGGGTAAATATGGTATATAGACCATGATTAAGCCACTCTTCAGAGCACAAAATACCACTGATGACACATACTCTCTGCTACTTATATTTATTGTTTGTTGTATTCAGGTTTTACATCACTTTCAGCAATCTTTCAGTCATATCTCGATACATCACTTTCAGCAATCTTTCAGTCGTCTCTCGATAGTGTCTGGATGCAACAGGGAATTCAATGCTCACTTTTAGAGCGCTGCCTCACTGAAATATTATACCCTTGAGACATGACATGATATTTCACCCAGTCACATTATATTGAAATCAGGGCCCAGTTGTTCAAAGCGCCATTAGCTTAACATGAGCTTGTTAAGGGTCATTTCGTTAACTGTTTTAGCGGATTCAATACACAATATTCTGATATTTTTTGCTGAGAAAATGTGAGTAGCTTTTGCACTGCAAAAGCTACTCACATTTTTTCAGCAAAAAATTTCAGCACATTTGCGTATCACTTGATGTAAATTTTAATGAATCATTAACTAACGATGTTGTTAGCTTTGAACAACTGGGCCCAGGCCGACAAGTTCTGGCCCCTCGTTTCTTCATGCTGAGCTCCAATCCAAAGAGCAGCTGGTACCAGTTTTTTAAGACTTTGGTATGACTCACCAGGGGATTGAACCCACAACAAAGCAGTCACTCTGAGCCACTGTAATACCGTATTTACCCTAAGTATTCGGACACCTCAACTCCTTACCATATTTGTTCTAAAATTTGAACCAGTACAATTCACTACCCGATGTGTCTAAAAATTGCTGGATGAGTGGCAAACAGTGTAGACCCAGATGAGACGCCGCATTCTGCGGTGTCTCATCTGGGTCTATACTGTTTGCTCGGGCCTGTCTGTCTGAATACATATGGTAAATACGGTACTGTTCATTATTAATGGACAGCACTTTTTTCTTCATACAGCCCATATTACATACCTGGCATTCTTGACAGACACCCCCACCACTGTAGTAGCCATGTATATCAATACTGAGATTGTCCTCATCAACCTGTGGGTCATACTCGCAGGCACTTGCCCTTCCATAACACTGACATGCTGAAAAATTAACATCAGATACCGTATTCACACTGAGTCTTTGGACAGGCAGACCTGTGAGCAAACAGTGTTGACCCAGATCAGATGCTGCAAAATGATCTAGGTATGCACTGTTTGCCACGCAACAAGCAGTGTTTTAGAAAATTCATAAGCCAGCAGATGGACATATTCAAGCTTATGGTAAGGAAATGTCCATTTGTAAAACGCTATGCCTCAAACTACACTTGATTCTCATTATTTTAAACAATGATAACTCAAAATAGTGCTTTAGTCCAACTAAATGAAGGGCAGTATTAGTTTAATTTGTTATATATTCTTTACATTTCACCTCCTTTTATCTCAAATTACTGTTCTCTCAAAACATTCAGGGCCCAATTGTTCAAAGCGTTGTTAGCTTAATGAGCTCGTTAAGGGTGATTTCGTTAACTGTTTTAGCTGATTCAATACACAATATTCTGATATTTTTTGCTGAAAAAATGTGAGCAGCTTTTGCACTGCAAAAGCTACTCACATTTTTTCAGCAAAACATTTCAGCATATTTGCGTATCACTCGATGTAAATTTTAACGAATCGTTAACTAACGACATCGTTAGCTTTGAACAACTGGGCCCAGGTCAAGTGGAGTTTGAGATAATGAGAGTTGGCTATATGTTTGTTATTACAAAATGGCCAAACTTGAAAAGGGACACGCTCACAAAATTACTTCGATTTTTATCAAAAGTAAACCAGCTGATCTACTCCTCAGCCCCATTAAATCTGCCAAATAGCAAAGCCCTAACTCATCTACTTTCAGAGATATCTTGTACACATCACGAAGTGTGATGATGATGACTTGGTATTTTATGTCCCTTTCAACTTTATGTTAGTCATATCAAGAAAATGGATGAGTGATAATGAAAAGCTCTGTGTAATGAAGTCCCCTACAGTCATGAGCTGAATTAAACATCCAAAGGGTTTCAAAGCGGGAATCCCGTGATCTGCAGTCAGGAGTGCTAACCAATCAGCCACTCTGACACTACCATCAAGTAGTCTAAGACACTTGTTAACCCTTAAAACGCCAAGAAAAACTGCATCTGAAAATGTCGTCTGTTTATGTCGTCTGCTGAATATTCTTGCAGACTTTTCAAACCTATTTTTGCATACAGGCAAACAATGTGGACCCTGATCAGACTGCTCCTAAAGGAGCAGTCTGATCTGGGTCCACGCTGTTTGCAAAAATGACTTTTAAAATCACAAGCAGACGACAAAGCAGATGACAATAGTTGTGACTGGCGCTTTAAGGGTTAAACTTCTAAAATATGGTATGTCACTTACGTTCACATTCAAAGTATCTATATGCTCTTGCTGGTTGCCATTTCTTCTGAACAAATCCTCTAGCAGAATCACATCTCTCACACTGGTCCCCGGCAGTGTTATGTTGACAGTCACATATCAGTCGGTTTGGTCGGGATGGGTCGAGGTAGTTACATGACTCTGCATGACCATTACAGTCACACTGACCACCAAGACTGATGTGCTTGATGCTGTAGAAATACTACAAAAAAAAGTCTCTAATTAGATCAAAGACAGATCTAGTCTATGGCTCTAGAAAAGAGGGGTATCAGGTAATCTATGGCTCTAGATAAGAGGGGTATCAGGTAAGTATTTTTCTTACTTCTCCACGAAACGTATGTTGTTGGTTCTCATTCAGGCTCTATGCTTAGGCACTTCTGAGTATCCAAAATAGTCAAACCTTAACGGCTTGAACATCTTTGGGACCATGGAAATTTGTTCTAGATATTGGTATTTTTAACCACTGAGGGTTAATCTTAGCACCAGGTTAGGAGACAAATGGGAATAATATATGGATGTTTTTTTTATCTTCTATACATTAATAGTATGTAGAGTATACTCATTAGAATCACCTCATCTCATTAGAATTGCCTTGATGAGTACACACAACATGCATTATATGATATAAAAGGTAAAAATCCTAAAATATCTCTCAATATTTGTTTTCTTGAGCTGTCAGAAGGATTGCCTTGGGACTCAAAAATAAGTTTGAATTAGCCCCGGTAAACGAGTCATCAGTGTTTGAGTCAATGAGGTTTTACTATATATGTTTTTGTGGAGTTATAAGAAAATATATACCAATATCATTTTGAGCTTAGTATTGGCATCACCAAAACAATTCATTGCAAACGCACTGTGATAAGTTGCTATCATATAGTGGTATGACATACAGAATGGTATGAGTAATTCTTTGTATTGAGGTTTTATGACTCGGTCAACAAATTAGGGTCATGTCAAGCGCGGTCAGTTCACCTACTCACAAGCTTAATCTTCTAAGCAGTTGATTAACCAGTGCTTGTGCATATACATTGTACTTTCATCAGTAACTGACAGCTGCCCTTCTTGAATGAATAGAAGGGGGAGAACGACAAGAAATGATTTCATGATCAATCTCCACTGAAGTTTTGTGGTGGGGTTAGGATTCAAACTTGTGACCCTGGATTGGCACTCAGAACAGGCTACCGACTGCACTATGAAGCAACATGATTCAAATGAAAAAATCCAAATACGTATTTTCATAAATATTTCTGGAACTATTGCAAAGTCTTTTATAATCCTTATTTTTCCTGAAAACAGTTGCTGACATTTTCCCAGATGTTGATTTGATAAAAAAAAAAAGTATTGATGCTTTTCTATTTCTCCAGTAAAACTTATGTTGTGGGTACTCATTAGAAGTGCCTCCATGAGGCACTTCTAATAAGTACCCACAACATACATTTTCTTGGAGAAATAAGAAAAATATTTATCTGGAAACTCCTCTTATCTGGAGCTGTGACAAGTCTTATTTTCAAGGGTAAATATTTGTATGACTCATTAGCCTGCTTATTAAACCTTCAGCAGCACTACTCTAGATAAAAAGAGATTTGTGTTTATGGTGAGGTTTTACAGCCCAGTCAACCCAATGGAGTCATGTTGAGCGTGGTCAGTTTATCTAACCACACTTTTTCCTCGGCAGGCTTAATTCTTTAAATGGTTAACCAGTACTTGTGCACATTATTTCTCCAGAAACTGGCAATTGCCCTACTTGAATAAAAAGAAGGGAGAGAATGATTGTAGAAAATATTTCATGATCTGTCATCAATCTCCTAGTTAAAAGAGACATCCTGATAAAATATTTTTTTCTTAACCCTTGCTATGCTGAATAAATTAAGATGCCACGCCCACTTCTAATTTTCAGCCAATCAAATTACTTGAACCAGGTTGCTGATACAAATTCACACACTTAATCACATACAGTGCAGATCCAGATCTGACAGTTGGCTCCTTCAAACCCAAGTAATCTGGATCTACACAGTTTGCAAAGGCAGTGCATATCTGGGTTCAACAGGACAAGGTTAATTCTCCACAAAAATGTATGTTGTGTGTAATCATTACAAACAAGAGAGCTGCTTCTAACAACAAATACCCATAACATATATTTTGAGGAGGAATACGAAAAAATATCAATACTGTTTGGCTGTGAAAAGGACCTTATCTAGAGCTAGGTGCCCGTCAAAAATTAAACAGCCTACCCTTCTAGTTACTGTAGGGTCCTGTCTGGCTTTTGCCATCAAATGTCCCAGCAAGGTCTTTGTTCGGAGCAGACGGATGCGTACATCTGTGGCCTTCATAAAACTCTTCAATGTATCGGCATAAGAAAAGTTCTTTGCACTTGGTCGACCATCAGTCAAGGAAACCACAACCTGAAATAAATGTCTGTCTGAAGAAAAATTCCTAAAAATCTATGACTTCCACTTTTCAGTTTTTTGTCAAAAAAGGACGGGAACACATTTTGGCAGACCAAAGCTGAAAAACTGCAGGGTGTTATTTTATAAAACTAAAAAGCATTATTTGAGCATGCCTGTTTCCACAAAAACAGGCAGGTTAATATTTTCATTAGCCGCAACATGTATTTGAAGACTAAAATTTATTCATGACATACCATAATAACTCTTAAATTTGCATTCCTGAAGTGGATGTTTCCCAGTGCCAGAAGTATTTTTGATTGAATGCTGTAAAACAAAACTTTGACGTGATTCAAATCAGTATCTCTGGAACTGGGAAATACTCACTTTCAGAATGCAAATTTACTTGTGGGTGGAAAACAAGTGCGGGCTTGCTGGAACTTAAGTCATAAACAATGTAATTGTTGAAAAACATCTTGATTATATATCATTAAGTGTCGATGTTACTTTCGTCCCTGGTCAATCACAACTACCCTGGGGGTATTATTTCGTATATTTCTGTTTAAATTGAAAAAAAGAAAAACGTTCATGACCTATGTCCCTGTGATTAGGACAGGCATGCCTGAGCAAACTGTGTAGATCCAGATCAGATGCTGCAGAATGTGGCATCTGATCAGGGTCTATACTGTTTGCCAGTGATCCAGCAACATTAAGGACACATTCACAGGTAGTAAAATAGTCTTGTTCAAGTTTTAGGGCAGATATGACAAATTAAGGTGTTCCAATATTTAGGCCAAATACAATAATTTAAGTTTACTCACCTTAGAAAGTATGAATTAAGACAGTTTTATGACCTGAACAGATTGCTTAATTTTCAGTAGTAACTCACTGTGAAAAGGCTGGCAGAATTATTTTCCCTAACTGACCTTATCCCTTAAAATGCCAAGGAAAAAATCATAGCAGACCACTTTAAGGGCTAAATTTATAATTATGTACATGTATTATAGCAGTAGTTCACTTAGATTTTTTTTATAATCATAAAAATTTTTTTTTTGCAGAATTACAGAATTACACAACCGTTTTAACAAATACCGTATTCAACCTAATAACCGCACATACCCCTATAAGCGCACAGTCAAGAAATTCCGTAGTCTTCAGATTACAACCAGTGTACTTTTTTCTTTACTTCTTTTCAAAGGCATATGTTGTGGGTACTCATTTGAATTGCATCGACAAGTCGATGCAATTCAAATGAGTACCCACAACAAATGCCTTTGTAAAGAAAGTCAGAAAAAATCGCATAGTCATCATTAAATAAGTCCTTTTCTGATATTTTTTATAGTGTATCCTTAGTAGATAGATACATATTTGACCTCAAATGAGTGTGTCCTGTAAGTTTGAAAAACCTAAGCGCACAGTGAGTAATTAGGTCGAATACGGTATATCAAATCACTGCAAAAATTAGTATACATTTTTAACATGCTTGTTCCATGGCTCCCATAATTTTGTTTAATTACATCACTGAAAAACAAAGGTGAAAAATGGAAACATGATGCAGTCATAGCTGCATGTCTTTTCTACAAACCTCTCCATTTTCCAGAGGAACGATCTTGGAAAATTCATCAGTACAGATGACCTGATCATCTGCTGTAATCTTCTGGCTGATTGGTGTATCAAAGAAGACTTCACAGTCACTGGGAGTGTCGGCGAAATACTGCCAGGGTTCCCAAGTCTCTCCATAGTCTCTCGACTTCTCCAAAGCCCAGACACCAGGTCGAGGTGAGTTTGCCATTTCAATGATGACATATGCAATGTGAAATTCCTATAGAAAAGAAAACATAAAAGAATTTAGCATGCAATGATAGCAGATTAATCTTCACCACTCAATGGGTAAATTTAGCAGATGACAAACTGAGGATATTTTTCTTATTTGTCCCAGAAAACAGGATGGCATTTTCTTATTTTTTCCAAGAAAGAAGGTTTTAACATTTCATGCAAATTATCTCCATTGAAGACAAACTGCATGAAATGTCAAATCCTATTTCCTGGGGGAAAAAAAGAAAGAGAAAACTATTTCAAAATGACATCTGCTGAAAATTTTATCGGGAGTGCTCAGCATTAAAGATACATGTTACCGCAAAATTTCTTGACAAGAGTTATATGAGAACTTAAAAACCCTGTCAAACATTTCGATGATGTAGGAATATAGAACAGGCTACCGTATTAATCCGCCTATAAGACGATTTGTTTATAAGACGGGGGCTGTTTTTGGGCCCTTCCCAGGCAGGATTTTGCTTTTACTTAATTATAAGATGGGTTAAAAAAGTCGCCTGTCGGAGATATTCCCTGCCACTCAGAAATTCCTAAAGTACAATTAAAAAAACTTCCAACACCACTTACAAGCATGCATACCGTATTTAACTATGTATAACACGCACCTTATTTACCTAGAAAACGTTTATAAAAATCTGATGTGTATTATTTATAGGAACACCAAAATTGGGACAGAAATCGCTAAGATAATCGGTCGCGAAAACTCATGACATTCACGATCGCCCGGTAAAAATGCGAAATAGAATGATTGCTATGAGATATTCATGATTTTTTATACCTATCTCGCCCATACCATGGTTCTGGCAGCTCAAAACAAGCAACTCCATCAGATTTGCAGTAATTTGATATCCTTTTCATGTCCATGCTCTTTTTGTTTACGCTTTTTTTATTTTGCTGATCATGTGATCTCTTCAAAGGGAAACTACTCAAACAGGCATATGCATATGAATCTGTATTGATTACCGGACTTTGACAAGTCTCACACCGTAACTTGAATAAATCAGCCTGCACAACTGATTTATTGTAGTTCAAAATAGGAAATAAATTTGGTAGAACATAAATATTGGCACAAACAATCATACATTGAAAAAATAAAAAAGTATTTAATTTTTTGCAATTATTAAAATTATTGATAATAAACAAAACCAACTGGGCTTTTGAGGTAGGTAGATCGGTCATTTGCATTTTATCTTTTATTTTCTTACCATATGTATATCTTTTTTTTTTTTTTAACTTTTCTTCCAACTTACCAAAAAAATTGTTTGAAATAAACAATGTTTATGATAAAGAAAAAAAAAACTACCAGCATACATCTGTGCACTTAATTGGTTAATTGGCAGTCAGAATGACAACTAGTCGACTTTAGTTGTTGTTTGCATTGCCCTGAGGCACTGAGTTGATAATTTCACGTCTCAGTTAAGAAAGTGACACAAAGTGACACAATGAAGGTGTTAATTATGAGAACACAAAAGAAATAACTACATTTTTATTGTCATAGCGTCTGCAGTGGGGAAGCAAAGAACTGCCTACACTACATCAAGTTGCCTGAGGCCCATGGTTACAGAGCTTACCAATGAAAATTCAGTTAGCATTATCGTAAATTCGGCCTGTTTCTACTCTAAACCTTCCGAATTCGGCCATTTTCAACTCAATCCTAGTGAAATTTGACACACTTAGTATCTGGTAACTTAGTAAATAATGCACGGATAAATTCTTTGTGTTTTACATAGGAACATCTTTTTTTTTATTTCAAAACTATTTAGCAAATATTCAATGCGTGTTATACACGGGTGCGAGTAATACACAGAAAAATTCGGTACTTCACCTACAAAATTACCTTGCTGCTATTTCTATCAAGGGACGAAGGTAAACATTATATCCTTCTACCGGTTTCGAAGATCGGCATTTTCCGTGACCAAGGGTCACCACCGGACTTTGCCGAAAATACCGATATGGCCAAAGACCTCGATTATAAGACGGGTCTGGATTTTTGGGGGCTTTTTTGGGGGAAAAATCCCCGTCTTATAGGCGGATTAATACGGTAGGTTACTCTGTGAATGATGGTTATCTTTTTTACTTTTCAGTTATCTCCCCTTACTTAGTGACAGTTTATATCAGGAAACTGGTTTTCAGGGAATTAAGTCTCTTTTTGGTAAGATATCATGATACCAAATGCTTTAAAGGGAAGGGCCTACAAACTTTAACTGTCACTTCAGTAAAAAGGGGTTAAAGAAGCAAACATTTTGCTGCAAATATGTAAATTGTTTGAGCAGTTTAGGAGATATGGCCTTTTATACATTTCACAATAGCTTTCTATGGAGGCTGCCATTTTGTCAGTCGTGTCATGTGATGAAATAATCGCTAATTTTAAGCATAAGAATAAGTTGTTTTCTCTTAAAAACAGTAAATTCTTTATATGCAATAAAAGGGATATAAATTGGCCATTCAGAGAAATTATCTTGCATCAGAATGGCTGTTACAATGTATTTGATATTTTTGATTCTGGTTCTGGACTCACATTACCATTTTTTTTTTTTTTTTTTTTTTTAAACCTTTATAACTTTCTTATAGACTTGCCGATTTTCATGAAACTTGTTGCAAAATGCTAAACTAATGAATGCTTTTCTTCCAAACTACATGTATAAGTACTAGTTTATGGGTCCTTCCCTTGATATATGTGGGATATTTTCTGCCATTTTTCACAAGGGAGATAACTTCAGTGACCCTGGGGTCTTCCATAGAAAGAAAGAATTTGCTGCCAATTTTTTTCCTTTTTGAGGAGATCTCTTTTCAGTAGGTGACAAAAACAATTTTAACCCATAATTTTACCCATAAAAGGGTAATTGGCAAACAGTGGAGACCAACATCAGACGCCGCAGAACGCAGCGTCTGATCAGGGTCTCCACTGTTTGCAAATAGTTTAGCCATTTTGCTCTAGGAATATGTAAATCTCCTAGCCAGGCGTACCTCCAGGCGTACCTAACATTGAAATTGGACTCTTCCAATTATATTGTGGGAGAGTCTATTCAGTCTATAATGGGTTAATTGAATTGCTTCCTTTTAAAGTATAACCATTTCCCCATAACCTATTTAGTGCCAAGCAAAATTTTAGCAGACAACAGGCTATTTTATTATTATTTTTTAGATTTGTTTGTTTGTGTTGAGGTTTTACGGCCCAGTCAACCCAGTGGGGTCATGTCGAGCGCGGTCAGTTTACCTAACCACACTTTTACTGGGCAGGTTTAGTCCTCTAAGCGGTTAACCAGTATTGTGCACATTCTTTCGCCAGAAACTGACAACTGCCCTTCTTGAATCAGCGGAAGGGAGAGAATGACCGTAGAAAATATTTCATGATCAATCTCCACGAAAGAATGTTGCCGACCTCTGCGGGGGATTATTTTTTAGATAAAATATGGTTGAGCTTTTCATGTGATTTGCTAGCAAGACAATTCACATGCCATTTTGCATGAATGGTTTGCTCGGCAAATGATTCACATGAAATGTCAAGGCTTATTTTCTTTGAAAAATATTTGTGTTGAGGTTTACAGCCCAGTCAACCAACGGGGTCATGTCGAGCGCAGTCAGTTTACCTAACCACACTTTTACTGGGCAGGCTTAGCTCTCTAAGCAGTTAACCAGTATTGTGCACATTCTTTTGCCAGAAACTGACAACTGTCCTTCTTAAATCAGCAGAAGAGAGAGAAGAACCATAGAAAATATATCATGATCAAATCTCCACGAAAGAATGTTGCCGACCCAGCGGAGGTTGAACCAGCAATCTCCTGATCACCAGTCAGAAGCGCATCCTAATGAACCCCCTTGGCCGGATATTTAAAATATTGTCTGCTGCATTTGTGACTGGTGCTCTACAAGTTAAATCCCTCATGCTATGAGAGCTTTTTTATTACCGTACATGTACAAGGCATATGACATTGTGCAGGACCCTAGCTATTTTGTCAAGTATGCATATATCTCAAAAATGTTAAGTGGGTCAGTATAACAGACCTGAACTCATTCTTAAAGTAACCTCTTCATTCACAGAACAAACTCTACATTCACAGCACAATAATAAAGTTCAAATTAAATAACCAGTCTACTTATTATTTTCATTTCATTTAGATAAGGATACCATTAGAAAGTGATCCATTATGTCAAGTGTCATCTACATTACTCAACAGTATAGCACCAGATAAGAGGGGTATCCCAATAGTATTTTTCTTACTTCTCCATGAAAACATGCCTTGTGAGGCACTTCTAATGAGTACCCACAACATGATATGTTTGTAAGGAAATACAGAAAATATCAGTACTTTTTGGTTGAAAAAAGAAGTGCTTTATCTGGAAGCATGTCAACTGGAAGTGGTCTAGAGAGCTCCAGATAAGCACAATACCCCATTAACCCTTGTCATGCTGAATAAATTAACCCTTAAACTGCCAATCACAACAATTGTCATCTGCTTTATCATCTGCTTGTGATTTTAAAAGTCATTTTTGCAAACAGTGTGGACCCAGATCAGACTGCTCCTTTCAGGAGCAGTCTGATCTGGGTCCACACTGTTTGCCTGTATGCAAAAATAGGTTTGAAAAGTTTGCAAGACGACATAAACAGACAACATTTTCAGATGCAGGTTTTCTTGGCACTTTAAGGGTGAAGATGCCACACCCACTTTGTATTTTCAGCCAATCAGATTACTTCATCCAAGTTTGTTCATATAAATTCAAATACTAAATGACAAACAGTGCAGATCTAGATCAGTTAACTTCTGCTGAAGCCAACTGATCTGGATCTCCACTGTTTGCAAAGGCAGGGTATATCCGGGTTAAGCAGGACAAGGGTATCCCAAAACTAGGGCATCCTCACTCCTTATAATTTCCATTCTTGTCCTTAAAACAAACTTGTCCATTTTGACTGCCTGCTGATGTGTCTGTAACTGATTGATGAGTGCAAACTGTGTAGACCATGATCAGATGCTATAACCTGTTGTGTCTGATCTCGCTCTACAGTGTAAGCTTGAGCCTGTCTGTCCAAGTTATTAACTTAGGATAAATTCAGTACCCAACTGAACCACGTTCTAAGTCGGCTCAATATAAATCAACCGTTCCATTTCTCCACAAAAACTTTGATTCTAGACTTCCTATATAATAATTCCATGTAGACCCAGTAACATTTAATTCTGGAGAAATGAGACATTGCAAAAGAATCACCAGTAAACCTTGACATAGTTTGTTCGTTTGTTTTTTCTTTTTCTTTTTTTTCAACTTAAAAGTACCGACAAATTCTTATTCCTCCATGAAAATGTATGTTGTGGGTACTCAAATGTTAGAAGCGCCTCACCGAGGAGCAAATCTAATAAATACCCACAGACTACAGCATATGTTTTTGTGGGGGATTAAGAAAAATGTTAATAAGGTACTCTAAACTACAGCTATGAGCTGATCTCATCTGGGACTCTCGGTTTATCAAACAATAAACAGACTACTGGAAAGCTGTGAGTGATACATGTTCTTTTAACCTTTACCATAAACAAAGCTCCAGATATGAGACCCAAGTCACACAGTTTTTTTTCTTATTTCTCCACAAAAGCATATGTTGTGGTACTCATTAGAAGCACCTCACAGAGGTGCTTCTAATGAGTACCCACAACATATGTTTTTGCGGAGAAATAAGAAAAATTTCAGTACGTTTTAGTTGAAAAGCGTCTTATCTGAAGCAATGACACATAATACTACATTTACCCAAAATATTGGCTCAGCAAAACTTCTTACCATATGTGCCCTAAAATTTGACCCGTCCATTTTTACTACATGCAGATGTGTCATGTTAAAACACTGCAGGTCGCAAACAGTGTAGACCCTGATCAGAAAGCAGAATCTGATCTCAGTCTATACTATTTGCTCAATACCTTGACAAAGTGCTTCTAATGTGAGGCTACAACATCTGGTTTTGTGGAGAAAATAAGAAAAAATGTTTGGATACCCTTCTCTTATCTAAAGCTAAGCCGACATCACCAAATGTCAAATGAATTTGTTTGTATTTTAGGTTAAGTATGGCAGAGAGATGAAGAAAACTCAGCAATTAACCCTTGTCATGCTGAATGTGCCCACTTCTAATTTCCAGCCAATCAGATTACTTGATCCGGGTTTTTGATAGAAATTCACATATTTAATGACAAACAGTGCAGATCCAGATCAGTTGGCTTCTTCAGAAGCCAACTGATCTGGACCTACACTGTTTGCTAGGACAGGGCATGTCGTGTTTAGCAAGAGAAGGGTTAATAGCTCGAGATAAAGCACTTTTTTCAATCAAAATGAAACCTATATTTCTCTCATTTCTCCATGAAAACATACGATGTGGGTACTCATTAGAAGTGCCTCACCAAGGAGTTTCTAATGAGTACCCACACATAAGTTTTCATAGAGAAATAAGAAAAATATTACCACATATGGGTACCTCTTATCCGCTGCTATGGGTAATTATTTATTCTATATCTGACACAGTGCATACAAATAACCATATTTAACCTAAATATTGGGACACCTACACATCCTAAATTTGAACAAATGCACTTTTACTACCTGACCAAGTGTCTAAAACACTGCCAAATTAGTGGTACCATAATAACCTTAAATACTGCCGCCGATAGGCTAAGCAAATGTTGAAGACTCAGGTAAGTTGCAGCAGACACAAAATCTGATCAAGGTCTGCACTGTTTGCCATTCATACAGTATTATTTTGGACACATCAATGTGTAGGTACAGTAGTAAAATAGCTCTTTTTTTTTCTTTTTTTTTTTATTTTAGAACAATATTGGCAAGGAATTAATGCTTGTCCTGCAGAATATATTCAAATTTTCAGCCAATCAGATTACTTGATCCAGATTATTGATACGAGGGATGTTCGAAATGAATTGCTTATTGTCCTCTAGCTCGATATCCATGTGGGGCACGATAAAAACCAATACATACCTGTATAGGGCTATTCAATATCTACACAATGGTGTATAAATGTACATGTTAGACTAAGTGTAAGACATAAAATTTGCCATTTGAATACACGCAGTCATTGACCACTGCAGTAAAAATGGTTGGTAGAAGCGTCGACAAAAAAGATGAAATATGGGCTTACATCAAAGCTCGCTCAAAACTTGGTTGTTCTTTGAAGAAGCTGATGACTGAAATTTCTACTGCTTTTGGACCTTCTTGTGTGTCTTATGACACAGTTCGGCGGTGGAAAAAGAAATTTGAGTCTGGTGTAGAGTCCATCAAAAATGCACCGAAATCGGGTAGGCCAAAATCTGCATCTCGTACAGAAATCATTTCCAAAATAAAGGAAATCATTGAAGGAGATGCCAGATTTACAGTTCGTGATATTGCACGAAAGGTAGGCATATCACTATCAATGGTTCACCTTGTTTTGAAGAAGCATTTGAAAGTCAGAAAGATTTCTGCTAGATGGGTGCCACATCTGTTGGCTGACGAGCAAAAGAGGCAACGGGTTAAAGTGGCCAAAAAGCTGCTTCAAATGTTTCCAAAATATGACAAAAAGCAGTTTGCCAATGTCGTCAGGTGATAAAACCTGGGTCCATTATTTTGAGCCCGTCAGAAAGGTTAGCAATAAGATCTGGGCCACTAAACACAGCAAAACGCCCAATAATTGCCAAACGTTCTTTGAGTACAAAGAAGGTTTTGTATGCAATCTTCTTCTCTGGTTAAGGAGTCGCAATAAAAGTGCCAGTGAAGAGGGCAAAAGCATCACCGGAAAGTACTACGAAGACGTAGTACTGAAGAAACTGAAAAAGTATTATCAGAAACGACGTCCTGCCATTGGTTTTAAACATGTCTGTCATC
This sequence comes from Anodontia alba, assembly GCA_964016985.1. Taxonomy (NCBI): domain Eukaryota; kingdom Metazoa; phylum Mollusca; class Bivalvia; order Lucinida; family Lucinidae; genus Anodontia; species Anodontia alba. The sequence goes on from OZ024825.1 coordinate 75,952,415, forward strand.
TACATGACAATGCCCCAGCTCATACCTCCGCAATAGTTACGGCGTTTTTGAAGAAAGAAAAAGTAACTGTTTTCCCTCACCCACCCCCCCCCCCCACCCCGTATTCCCCAGACCTTGCCCCATGTGATTTTTTTCTTTCCGAAATTGAAAGAATTCCTTGCTGGGCGGAAATACCAGTCCCGACAGGCACTTGGATCTGCCATTCATCAGTACCTTATTACTGTGCCCAAATCAGCGTACCGTGACGCCTTCAAGAAGTGGATACATGGCTGAAACTTTGCATTTCTTGCCACGGGGAGTACTTCGAGGGCATGAAATGAGTACTTTTAGGCTAACTTGAAATTTGAAGTCTCCAGATAGAAATAAGCAATTCATTTCGAACATCCCTTGTATAAACTCACATACTGAATTGCAAACAATGCAGATCCAGATCAGTTGGCTTCTCAGAAGCCAACTGATCTGGATCTACTCTGTTTGCAAAGGCAGGGTATATCTGGGTTCAGCAGGACAAGGGTTAAGGTGTCCCAATACTTAGGGTAACTACGGTAAACACTGAAGACCTGACCCTGATCAGAATCATTGTTCTGTAGAATATGATCTGGTTGTATGCTGTTTGCTCCAATACTTTGGGTTATTACGGTATCTTGTTTCCTTATTATCATAATCATCATTTCTAAATGTCATATTAGTATATTTCTCCAACCTCTGTAATTTAAACAGTCACAGAACTTCTGCTGTTTATATATACTTCTATTATTATTTTTATTATTAAACAAAGATGAAAATAGAAAAAATCACTTGCAATAACACTAATCTTTTCTCCTTTTTATTTCTTTTGGAACATTTCATTTTTATTCTTTTCATTGCTAATTGTTTCCTGTTGCTGTTTTTGCTTGACCATATTACCCTAAGGATTGTGACAGACAGGCCCAAGCAAACAGTGCAGAGCAGATCTGACGCTGCAGAAAGAGACGTCTGGATTAGGATCTACGTATACTGTAAGGCACTTAACAGATATACAGCAGGTTTTAGATACACTAATGCACCAGTGATTTGTAGGAATAGCAGGGCTTTACTTTTTCAGTTTTTATAGCCCTGCTAATGCCCTGCACTGGAAGGACAAATTTATGGTAAAATCCCTGCTAAAAGCCCCTCCACCCTAGGGCAAGTTTTAGTCTCCTGGAACAGTCTGCTCTAGGTGTGGATTACTCGATACAGCTTAATTTAAAGGCAGATTATCATTGACAGTATGAGCCAGGCAATTAGAAAACTAAAGTTTGAAGTTGCTGTGGCTCTAAATTATGTATGCAAAGCATGTTGGCAGCAAATTAATACCCTGGCACATTTACAGCACTACCAGGACTCATCGAGGTTAAATCATGGCACAAGCCCCACTATGTTCTTGCTATATATACCCAGCCTCATAGGGGTTGGAGTTTCAAGTGACTGCTGCATAACAGGTGGTAAAATCAACATATATTCAAACTTAGCCAGTACAAATATTTAGGGTAAATATGGTAATTTCATGACTTCATTTTTGTGTGTTTGTCCTTTCCTGTTGTTTTTGTGGTACTGCTTATTTGATATTTGATTTTGAAAACAAGAGTCCCTAGGCCATTTCCTTAAAAAAAAAAAAAAAAAAAGCTTTGTTTTTTTTGAAATTATCAAATTATGAAATTAACAAGAGGCCCACGGGCCACAACTCGCTCACCTGAGTGAAACCGCCACTGCAGATATGCAGATGGCATGCAACATTTTTCCAATACTCTTATGACAAGGCAATGGCTTAAACAGTTTTTGAAATATCTTGCTTACAAGGTTAAAATGCTGAAATTTTCAAAACGTTACAAGTAAAATAAGTCACCCCCAATGCCTCCTACCAACTTTTGAGTCAACTGGCATTTCGGTGCAGTAGAAGAAGCAAAAAATAGATTTTCAAGATGGCTGCCATCTTGGATTTCCGATCGGAATGATTATAGCTATTTTCTGATCTACAAGTCACCCTGATGCTTCCTACTAAGTTTCAAGTCAATTGACTTTTAGGTTTCAGAGAAGAAGCGAAAAATAGATTTTCAAGATGGCTGTCATGGAGGCCATCTTGGATTTCCAATTGGCACGATTTGAGCTATTTTTTATGTACAAGTCATCCCGATGCTTCCTAACAAGTTTGGAGTCAATTGGCCTTTCGGTTCAGGAGAAGAAGCGAAAAATAGCTTTTCAAGATGGCTGCCATGGTGGCCATCTTGGATTTCTAATCAGCACAATTTTAGCTATTTTTGATTTATAAGTCACCCCAATGCTTCCTAACCAGTTTGGAGTCAACTGGCTTTTGGGTTTCGGAGTAGAAGCGAAAAATAAATTTTCAAGATGGCTGCCATGGTGGCCATCTTGGAATTTGGACCGACACGATTTTAGCTATATTTGATCTACAAGTCACCCTGATGCTTCCTAGCAAGTTTGGAGTCAATTGGCCTTTCGGTTCAGGAGAAAAAGAAAAAAGATTTTCAAGATGGCGGCCATGGCGGCCATCTTGGATTTCTGATCGGAACGATTTTAGCTATTTTTTTATCTACATTTCACCCTGATGCTTCCTACCAAGTATCGAGTCAATTGGCCCTGGGGTGTAGGAAGAGTAGGCCTTTAAAGCAATTGTTCACGCCGCATGACCCATGATGGACGACGGACATTGACTGACCACAATAGCTCACCATGCGCACTTCATGCTCAGGTGAGCTAAAAATCTGAGCAAATTTGGCTCAGTGGCTTCAGAGAAGTCGTCAAATTCTCAACAATTTTCCCATATAAATGTTATGGGGCTCATACAAATGCATAGGGAAGCAAACTTGACCTTGCCATAAAAAGGTCAAATGTCAACGTACGATAATCTTTTCAGCAATTTTGGTAGATCTCCTGTCCCTGATGATTTGTGCACAGATTTAGCCCCAAGGCATCCTCAGTTCTGAAGAAGAAGATTTTTAAAGGGTCTTACCATATATGGGCATGGTGGCCATCTTGGTCGACCTACCGCGACCATTTTAGCAATCTTTCGTTCCCCTGACTTAAGAAGGCACAATATGAAATTTGAGCAAATTTGGCTCAGTGGCTTCAGAGAAGAAGAAATTTAAAATTCTCAACAATTTTCCTATTCAAATGTATGGGGCTCATACAAATGCATAGGGAAGCAAACTTGATCCTGCCGTAAAAAGGTCAAATGTCAACGTACGACAATTCTTTTGGCAACTTTGGTAGACCTCTCCTTCCTGATGATTTGTGCAAAGATTCAGCCCCAAGGCATTCTCGGTTCTGGAGAAGAAGATTTTTAAAGGTTTTTACCATATATGGGCATGGCGGCCGTCTTGGTCAACGGACCGCGACAATTTTAGCAATCTTTTGTTTCCCCACACTAAGGTGGCTCCATATGAAATTTGAACAAAATTAGCTCAGAGGCTTCAGAGGATAAGTCCTTTGAAACTCTTAACAATTTTCCCATTCAAATGTATAGAGCTCATACAAATGCATAGGGAAGCGAACTTGACCTTGCCGTAAAAAGGTCAAATGTCAAAGTACGACAATTCTTTTAGCACCTTTGGTTGACCTCTCGTCCCCGATGATTCATGCAAAGATTCAGCCCCAAGGCATCCTCGGTTATGGAGAAGAAAATTTTTTAAGGTTTTTACCATATATGGGCATGGCGGCCATCTTGGTCAACGGACCATGACAGTTTTAGCAAGCTTTTGTTTCCCCACCCTAAGGTGGCTCCATATGAAATTTGAACAAAATTAGCTCAGAGGCTTCAGAGCAGAAGTCATTTGAAACTCTTAACAATTTTCCCATTCAAATGTATAGAGCTCATACAAATGCATAGGGAAGCGAACTTGATTTTGCCGTAAAAAAGTCAAACGTCAACGTACGATAATTCTTTTAGCAACTTTGGTTGACCTCTTGTCCCCGATGATTCGTGCAAAGATTCAGCCCCAAGGCATCCTCGGTTATGAAAAAGAAGATTTTTAAAGGTTTTTACCATATATGGGCATGGCGGCCATCTTGGTCAACGGACCGCGACAATTTTAGCAATCTTTTGTTTCCCCACCCTAAGGTGGCTCCATATGAAATTTGAACAAAAATTAGCTCAGAGGCTTCAGAGGAGAAGTCGTTTGAAACTCTTAACAATTTTCCCATTCAAATGTATAGAGCTCATACAAATGCATAGGGAAGCGAACTTGACCTTGCCGTAAAAAGGTCAAACGTCAACATACGACAATTCTTTTAGCAACTTTGGTTGACCTCCCGTCCCCGATGATTCATGCAACGATTCAGCCCCAAGGCATCCTCGGTTATGGAGAAGAAGATTTTTAAAGGTTTTTACCATATATGGGCATGGCGGCCATCTTAGTCGACGGACCGCGACCATTTTAGCAATCTTTCGTTCCCCCACCCTAAGGAGGCTCCATATGAAATTTGAGCAAAATTGGCTCAGCGGCTTCAGAGGAGAAGTCGTTTGAAAATGTTAACGGACGGACGGACGGACGGACGGACGACGGACGAAAAGTGATCACAATAGCTCATCCTGAGCAGAGCTCAGGTGAGCTAAAAAAGGAGCCCAGGCCCCGAGATTATAAAAAAATTTTCATGCTCCACTCATCATAATTATGAGCATGAATTTTTCTACATGCTAATAAAAATGAAAAAGCCAACAACGATAGTTGGCATTTTCGTATTTATTAGCAGAGAATCTTTCATGCTCAGCTGAGTTGAGCCCATAAAAGTGCCTGGACTCTATATTTGGAGTTAATGTGAACCCTGCTCCTACTACTCTATCTTCAAATGAAATTTGACAATTTAGGAACTTCTGCCATGAGACCATTATGAAAGAGCCTCAGTTTCACCTACAACAAGCTTACAAACAACATTAAAATTGGCCCCATCAGGTATTTAATCAGGTGAGAAATTGTTTGTACTTCTGTTTACATGGCTCCAGGCTAAGTTTGGATAATCTCTGATAAAATACCCTGCTCTTAAATGACATTGTTAGGACAGGTTGGAGGGTTATTATGTCTGCTGGTGGTGTTAATTTCAAACTGGGCTGACATTTTAACTCTCACATCCTAATAACTAGCAAGTTCAGCAATTTTGGAAAAAAACCCATTAAATCCTCTTGGCTCTTACTAAGGAGGACTTGTTCAGGAGGACTATTTCATATTTCTGTGGGGTAATTCTGGGATTAATTATAAAAATTCATCATGAGTGTCAGTGCTCCAGCTAGGATTTTAAGGCAGAGGAGTGCCAGGTAGGGCACTTTCTGCACAGTCATACAAGAATGAGGGCACCATGCGTCATGTGATATGCTAAGTATCATGACATGTTACAAAATATAATCCCATTCCACAATAAATGCCTCAGATAGAATACACATAAAACTGACCTTTACACATTGATAACTTTTTAAATTTTTGTCCGATTTTCATGAAATTTTCAGCAAAATGTAGGGTTTTATGTCTGGAGTTGAAATAAGGCAGAGGGCAGCTTCAGAAGGGCAGAGGAGCAGCAGGACAGGGCAAGAGGGGCAGCACGCCCCTCTATACAGGGCTAGCTGGAGCACTGAGTGTCCATGCAGGATGGGGTAATCTCACCTGAAGGATGGAATTTCAACCAGGGACGAGGCTTGCCATGTCCCTGGTTGAAATTCCTACCCCTAGGGTGAGATTACCCTATCCTGCATGGATACTCAGTGCTTTCTTATGTTCATCTGTTGCTCCTTTTCTTATTGCCAACCCTGTGTTACCCTGGATTGCACATCTTTCAAATGTTACAGGAATATATATTGTACACGGAGCAAAATACCCACATCTGAAACCAACAGGTACATTTTCTACAAAATTTTGATTAATTGTACTGTCGCCTGTATGTTCCCTGTATTCACACAATCATGTATGTCCCAAACTTTTTGGAGGGTAGGGGCCCCTAGGCCCCAAAACTGAAATTCCTGGCTTTGAACACTGTCATTATGGTCCAGCATGCTGATTGCTGTAAGAAAATACAGACAGACAAGACTTCCACAGTTTTTATCATGCTCTGCAGCAAAAAAAAACAAAACAAAAACAAAATGGGTTTGCATATAAACAGGACCCTAGAAACGTGTCTGGAAATAATTTAAAAATTCAGCCAGGTTTTTGACAAAACAGTTTTTTTTTCAGATTTTCCTTTTGGATGCCATGGCAACCACAAATCTGTTTGGATTCTGTTTTTTTTTTTTTTTTGGCAACCACAAATCTGTTTGGATTCTGTATTTTTTTAACTAATTTTCAGTCGGTGCCACCCAAGGATCATTCCTAAGGAATTTGGTCAGAGCTGGCCAGTGCCCTGGTTTAGGAGATGTTGAATGTTAACAGAGGGAAGATGCTAGACAGTAATAGATGGACAACAGGCCTTATATAAAATTAAAATAGCTAATCTTAATAGTGTGCTCAGGTGAGCTAATAAGAAAAAAAAATGACAATAAAACTTATGCATTCAAAGACTGATGTTATCAGAATCAAGCTTCTTTCTGATCTAAGATTTTGTAAGCAAGTCATTAATCAGGGTAACAATTAATCCTATTACTTATTGAAGTAGGAAATATATAGGATTAGGGAACAGCTTAGGGACAGGCTGACCTGGCTTTGACAATAACTATTACATATAGACATAGGTCTAGATAAGAGTGGGTATCAGGTAAATAGTTTTCTTATTTCTCGATGAAAACATATGTTGTTGGTACTCATTGAAGCGCCTTGGCGAGGCGCTTCAAATGAGTACCCATAACATATGTTTTCGTCAAGAAATAAGAAAAATATAGACACCTTTTGGTGGGAAAAAAGTGCCTTATCAAGAGCTATGGATATAGCTCCAGATAAGATGGGGTTCAGGAAAATATCTGTCTTATTACTCCATGAAAACATATGTTGTGGGTACGCCATAGAAGCACTTCACTGAGGCGCTTCTAATGAGTACCACAACATATGTTTTTGTGGAAAATAAGAAAACTATCAACACTTTTTGGACGAAAAAAGCACCTTATCTGGAGCTATGATTCTAGAGACATCCTAAACAGTCAGCACATTTTGAGAGCCCTCTTTGAATAAACACCTAGTTCTAGATGCAGTGAGCCCTCGTTACAATGACTGCATTTGTTCCCAAAGAAGTTGCCATTAAAATGAATTTGCTGTTATACAGAATATTTAATGAGCAGATTAATTTGAAAGAAAGTTCTTGTTTTCTTCTTATTTCCCCATAGAACATATGTTTTGGACATTTGTCAGAGAGGTGATTCTAACATTTATTCAAAACATATGTTTCTTTAGAGTATTAAATACAATATTCTTGCATAATTTGTGACCATTTGTTACCTCTTAAGATGGTCAAATTGTCATTATAACGAATTTTGTTGTTGTATCAAGTGTCAGCATAAAGAGGGTTGTCTGTAGTTAATTCCGTATGAAAACATACAGCGTGACACTCCTTAGAAAAGCCTCGCATTAGAAGTGCCATAGAAAAGCACTTCTTATTACCCACAACATGCTATCTTGGAGAAATAATAAAAATGTCAAGTTTTTGGCTGAAATGCATCTTAGCTCAAGGCCACTGGCATTTTATGCCTAAATTGCAGCACTTTTTTGTATAGACATTTGTTTAATTTTGTCTCTCATTCCAAATTTATTATATTCTTTACCCAAACCTCAATTAAATAGCAAATTAATAGCCTTTTTAAAATATATAAAAAATAACAAAAAACAATTTTTCATTGAAAAAACAAATGTTCACCCTTTTATTGATGCTGGATTGCCTAAAATGTAGTTTGGTAGGCTGAGTTGAACTTGGCATTTAACAGCCCACCAACATTATTTGGGTCATGTCTAGCTGGTCATGCTATCTTACCATGCTTTTCCTTGGCAGGCTTAGTCCTCTAAGTGGTTTACTGGAACTTGTGCACATTCTTTTGCCAGAAACTGATAACTGCCCTTGAGATCAGTCAAAGGGAGAAAATGACCAAAGAAAATATATCATGATCAGTCTCCACGAAAGAATGCTGCAGGACCAGGAAAAAATGTATGGGATGTGTTTATTCTAGAGGGCCACCAGACCATCTAACGGAACAATTACCTTACTGACCCTAAATACCTGGGCCAAGTTGTTCAAAGCATCATTAGTTTCACAAGCTTGTTAGTTGTCAAAATGTTAACTGTTCTATTAAGTACAACTTGCAAAAGCTTCTCATATTTTTTCAGCACAAATATTAACAAATATGCCATATTTAATTATCAAAGTTTTAATGATACATTAACTAACCACATCTTGTTTTGAACAACTGGGCCCAGGACTGCTTAATTCCTTACCAAACCTAGTTCCTAGCTCTAGATAAAAACAAGTTGGTATCAGGTAAATATTTTCTTTAATTCTCCACAACATTTGAAGGTGCTTATAATGACTTCGTACCAACATGTTTTTGTAAAGAAATAATATCAACAGATACTTTTTGGTTGAAAAGAGCACCTTATCTGGAGCTACTGCAAGTTATCCTAAAGTGTGTATTAGTCCATCATACGACCTGTTAATCTGTTTTATAACTTCTGGATGAGTGGCAAACAGTGCTGACTCAGATCTGATGCCATACTGAGCAGCCTCTGATCTGGGTCTATACAGTTTGCTTAGGCCTGCCAGTCACAATACTTACGATAAATACGCTAGCTCAGCAAAATCTGGAAGTTAAATTAGGGCCCTGCAGTTTCCATTATAGATTGGAATTATTTGCAATTATATGTAGAAATTAGTCTATTTCAAAGTAAAATGATGTTATGCATATACCAGGTGTCTTATCAACAATGTAGATCTTGTAACTACACCTGTACGGAGTGGCAGGGTGGAAAAACCAACATTAGTTTGCATGTCAGTATACTCACAATGTCAATATACTCACACAGCTCTGAATTAAGCTACTTTTTCAACAAAAATTATTCAATTATTTATTTATATCTTCACAAAAGCATCCTTTGATGCAGTTGAGCAGGTCAGTCTGCATCTTCAGCATTAATCATAGCTCAAGTTAAAGCACTTTCCGGGAGATATATATACATAGCTCAAGATAGGGCTTTTTTCCAACGGAAAAGTACTGATAGTTTGCTTATTTCTCCATGATAATATATGTTGTGGGTACTCATTAGAAGCACCTCAATGAGTATCTGGAGTTACTGATATTTTTCTCTTATTTCTCCACAAAAACATGTTGCAAGGCACCATAGCTCCAGATATAGGTCAAGGCACCTCTTTCAATGGAAAGTATTGGACTTTCTCTAATTTCTCACAAAAACATATGTTGTGGGTACTCATTAGTGGCACCTCTCCAGGGTGCTTCTGATGAGAACCTACAACATACTGGATGTTTTTGGGAGCACTACAAGAACACTAGTTATCTGGATACCTCACTTATCTTGTGGGGGTGGTCAGGTGTGGCGAAGGTGTCATGTATCTTGCGTCACCTGGGTGTCCAAAGTTCTGGTATTGGCTAACAGTTGGGCAAGACCTGCTATCCTTTTAGCAGATAAGGGCAGAGGGGGAATGATTCTATTTCTTCTGTTTCTTCACTTTCATTCTGTTCCTCTTTCTTGCCTGTCCCTCTCTTTCATCTCTTCTACTATCTCTTCTATCTTTCTTTGGGAGATGACACAAAATGACCCACATGGGTTGATGTGTCATTAAACTCCAACACAATCAACCTCTCCTGTCTGGAGGTATAGGGACTGCTCATCAGATGCAAGTTGTGAATATGCTTCTAATAAGAACCCACAACATGTTTTCATGTCATAAATAAAATTATTTATGTTGATACCCCTATCATTTGGTGCTTTGATTAGTCTTAGAAAAAGTTGGTTTTCTGGCAGTAATTGGCTGATCTAGTGTGTAGAACAATCATGTTAACACACTTGTGAAACAGAAGCCAAACATCTTATCTATAATCTTTTCTAATCACCCCAGGCTGATGCTGAAACATATATTCAACTGTAAGAGTAACCCCTATGCTGTGCATCATAACCATAGCGCAAGATAAGAGAGAGAAGGTGGGAGGGGGGCAAGCCAAGTGCATAGCTCCAGATAACGCATTGATTTCAACCAAAACTGCTGTAGTATTTATTTTATTTCGAACTGAAAACATATGTTGTGGGTACTCCTTAGAAGCTCCTCAATGAGGCATAGCTACAGATAAGAGGGGGTATCCACATAATATTTTTCTTATTTCTCTACAAAAACATATGTTGTGGGTACTCATTAGAAGCACCTCGCTGAGGCACTTCTAATGAGTACCACAATATATGTTTTCATGAAGTAATAAGAAAGATATCAGCATTTTTTGGATGAAAAAAGCGCCTTATCTGTTGCTATGCTGAGGTGCTTCTAATGAGTACCCACAACATGTTTTCATGGAGAAATAAGAAAATATTTACCAAAAACCCTCTCTTATGGAGAACTATGATTTAAGTTTAATTCATAGTTCAAGATAAAATATTTCTTATTTCTTTATAAATACATCTGCTGTGGGTATACATCAGAAATTCTACTCAGAGATAAAAACAAAAGGGGCTGTTAAAATATTTTGCCCTTAAAAAGACAATTCTAAAAACAATGAAGGCAAATACAAATGTAGGGACTTAGGCAAAAAACAAAAAACACACAGTAGGTATCAGTAATCTTCTAAAACATTTGACTGTTTTCAAGGAGAAATAAGAAAAAACTTTTTTGTTGAAAAAAAAATATATCTAGAGCCAGGAGAAACAAAATCAGGACCAAGTACATGTACATGTATACACGGTCAACAAGTTAGTCTAGGCACCTATTTTTGAGAGTGGTGCTTTCATTTCAACTGCCAAATCAATCACATTTAAGTACATCTTACCAGCTAGTAAACCATGAAGACTTTTTCAAGATGTTCCTATGGTAACTGTGGGTGTTACCAAAATACTGGCACATGGAAGAAACATGAGAAATAGCACAAATATCAGGAATCCCCTAGTCTAGCAAAATTTGCCAAATTCTGATTTCTCAGCTGATTTTTTGTCAAGCATTACCTTGAAGTGCAATTTCTCAACCCAACAACTCTGAGCAGAACAACCACTACTGGATTTTCCTCTTCTTTCTTTCCTTTTTTTTTTCATAAAAAATATGTTTCAGATTTATTTAGTTGTTTTCCCCAACTTTTAACATACATACATACATACATAAAGCCCAGTTACTCAGTAAAATAGCTACACTATTATCAGGAACAACAATATATATAATAATATGGTTTATGGGTAGGGTTCTGAACAGTTTCTTAGATATTAAGCCTTATATGAACTGGAGGGGGTGGGGCATACCGCTTGGGATCCCAGTCAGTGCCAATGAATGAGTCATCCCTGGGGTCTTATCATCAAGAACATACATATATGGCTTAGGGGTGGGAAACATCATATCCACAAATTTCAGCAAAATCCGTCCAGTGGTTACTGAGAACTCGCCCAGACAAAAGTTGAGCGGAAAGAAAAAGAAGTAGAAGAATAAAAATAATAAGAAGAAGAAATGGAGCAAAACTGGTAAGTCTCCCTACTTCGTTTGGGAGACTTTACCCTTATCCTGCTGACTGATTTAATTAGCCACACCCATTTCTGATTATCAGCCAATCAAATTACATCATATGATGTTTTCGTTCAAATACACAAACTGAATGACAAACAGTGTATATCCTGATCATGGAAGCCATCTGATCTGAATCTACACTGTTTGCAAATGTAGGGCTTGTCGTGAACAGCAGGATAAGGGTTAATAACAATTGTGGTCATTTTTTCTGTATAATCTATACATTTTCGTTTGGATACAACATGATTGTTTAGCTAACACGGTTAAATCTATTAAAGCTATGCCCCTACCTGTTCCAGATTAATGACAATGTCCACTTGGTTGTACTCATTACCGCGTGAAAGAGGTGGGGACTGCCACCAGCGATCAGCAGTTCCACCTATAGCATAGGCGATTGAATGGTTCTTTTCCGGTATGGCTGGGTTGCAGTAGTCACACAGTTGTCCCTGAAACAATAGTCAAAATACATTCTAAGAAGGTGGTATAGTTTACTATTATTTATTTACCCCATGAAGTGGAATCAGTAAATATCCTAAAATTTCAAACATTTTATACCATAGTATTTTTGTATTTTTGCACCCCCCCCCCCCCTCCACCAACCACACACACACTCACACAAATTTTTATGCATATATTCCACAAAGTATGTGGTTAAATGACACTGTAGATCCTGATCAGATTTCATCCTTCAGGAGCAGTCTGATCTGGACTGCTCTGTTTGCAGATTCCATTCTATCAGACAAGTTGGTATTTGAAATTTTAGGACACTTAAGATGCACTAACACTATCAGACAATTAACTAGGGTTGTGGAATAATCAAATATTTAATAATAGTTCATGGTCAAGTGAATGGCAAAAATCTTGTCCAACCAGGATTTACTTGGCCGAAAAGTTACATTTTTCTTATATCTCGAAGAAAACATAATTATGTTGTGGGTAATCATTAGAAGCCTCTCGGTGACGCATTTCTAATGAGCACCCAAAACATATGTTTTCTTCCAGAAATAAAAAATATGTATATCTCATAATCTGGATACTCTTCTTAACTTGACTGTTTGTTTGTGTTGAGGTTTTATGGCCCAGTCAACCCAATGGGGTCATGTCGAGCACTGTCAGTTAACCTAACCACACGTTTACTGGGCAGACTTAGTCCTCTAAGCGGTTAACCAGTATTGTGCACATTCTTTCGCCAGAAACTGACAACTGCCCTTCTTGAATCAGCGGAAGGGAGAGAATGACCGTAGAAAATATTTCAAGATCAATCTCCACGAAAGAATGTTGCCGACCTCAGCGGGGGTTGAACCCACGACCGCCTGGTCTCCAGTTGTACGGCGCATCCAACGGAGCCACCGAGACCGGCTTAACTCGAGCTGTGAAGTCACTGTCACAAGTCAAGTAAACTGAAATTTCTTACTGCTACTTACATGTAAATTGTTCTTAGAGAAATGGGAAAAGTTAGACAAATTGGGACTGGTATTTCCACAGCCCTGCATTAACATCTTACCATACTTGTCAAACTATTTAATTTGAACAAGTGGTTTGTACTTCCTCCTGATTTGTCAAAAACATTGCTGAAAACAGATGCCACATTCTCTCCGATCTGATCAGGGTCCACACTATTTGCTCGTGCCTATCTGTCCAAATACTAAGAAAAACTAGTAACAGTGCTTACAGAGAAAAGAGATGTCTCCCATCATGAATTTCAGTACTACTGCAACTAAGACTGGGTTTTCTTTGGCGAAACTTGGCATTTGCACCTTGTTCTAGGCAGACAAAGGATGCTGCATATAAAACTTTGGTTCGGCCTAAATTAGAATATGCGGCACCTATTTGGCATCCCCATGTTAAAACTCAGATTACTCAACTGGAAAAAGTGCAGAGGACGGCTGCTAGATGGGCTTGCAGGAGGTGGCAAAATACGAGTAGTGTAGGTGATAGGTTGCAAGATTTGGATTGACCACCCCTGTTGGCGCGTCGGGAGAAGTCCTCATTAGCCTTCTTTCATAAGATCAATATGGGTACTGTGTCTACTGATAAAGACACATATTTGACCCCACATCGTTATTACGACAAACTAGGGCACCCAATAATTCACAGTATCATACTAATACATACATGTAGGTACCCCCGCATACATGGATGCCTTGATGAACTCTTTTTTCCCCCAGGACTATTCCACCGTGGAATAGCCTACCCTCTTCTGTGGTAAGTGCCCAAACTACAGAAGAGTTAAAGGCACTCACTTAGATCTTTGGATCAGAGCATTTAAGGATGCCTTTGTCAAACCTCTTGTAGTTTTAATAGCCTAGCCAGTAATGTTGTTTTGTGTGTTTTTTTTTCTGGCTAAAATTTAATTCTAAGTTTAGCCACCAAGTATGCCAACCCAACACCTAAGGTAATGATCAAAAAGATTGTCTCAGTATTGACAGATAGACAGATAGATACATAGATAGATAATTGCAGTTTGCTTGCAAATAAAGGGTTGATGCAGATCACATTCTGTGGCGGCTGATCAGTTGCTACACTGTTTGCCTTTTATTTTAGACAAGTCACAACTCAAGAGGCAGTGAAATGGGTTTGTTCAAACTTTAGGACAAATAGGTGAGGAATGATAATAAGGCATTCTAATATAAATCCTTGCCATGCTGAATAAATTAGGATGCCATACCCACTTCTAATTTTTTTTAGACAATCAGATACCTTGAACCAGACTGTTGATACATATTCTAGGGTTTTCCCTGACTCGCAGTTTTGGCAGTTTTTACTCCCAAAACCTTGTTCTGCACTCTCAAAAGTTAGAGACAAAATCGCTATTGACAACCAGTTGTCAATAGCCTCTTCCTTTTATAAATATACTGCTTCTTATTTGAATCTGTTTGTGATCTAGAGGGCAAGAATTATCAATATTTGGGCAACAGTTAACCCTTAAAGCACTATATTAAAGCAAATTGTAGCAGTCAACATTCTTAATTGATCTTTTATTTTTCAGAGAAAATAAGACTTGATATTTCATGTGAATGCAATGTCAAGTCTTATTTTCTCTGAAAAATAAAAACAAGTACTTCGATGTGTCGTCTGCTGTATTTGTAATTAGCACTTTAAGGTTTATCCACAGTAAATGATAAACCCCTAACTCTTATTAAAAGGAGGGTTTCTATTTGTCGAGTGTCAAGTATCGAGTTGTAAAAGTTGAGTATCAAGTTAAAACTGTCGAGTATCGAGTTGAATTGGTCGAGTATCAAGTTAAAATTGTCGAGTACCGAGTTAAAATTGTCGAGTATCAAGTTGAATTGGTCGAGTATCAAGTTAAAATTGTCGAGTATCGAGTTGAATTGGTCGAGTATCGAGTTAAAATTGTCGAGTATCGAGTTGAATTGGTCGAGTATCAAGTTAAAATTGTCGAGTATCGAGTTAAGTTGGTCGAGTATCGAGTTAAAATTGTCGAGTATCGAGTTAAAATTGTCGAGTATCGAGTTGAATTGGTCGAGTATCAAGTTAAAATTGTCGAGTATCGAGTTAAGTTAGTCGAGTATCGAGTTGAATTGGTCGAGTATCAAGTTAAAATTGTCGAGTATCGAGTTAAGTTAGTCGAGTATCAAGTTAAAATTGTTGAGTATCAAGTTTTTTTGTTTTTTTTTGTTTTTTTTTTTATTTGGGTTTTACGGCCCTTTCAAGAATATTTCACTTATATCGAGCCGATCGTTCATCGAAGGTGGGCGAAAACAGGAGAACCCGGAGAAAAACCACCTGACCATCCGTAAGCAGAACTTGGCTTTCCCACATATGACCCGAGCCAGGCTCGAACCACAGCGGTGAGAAACCTAATGGATTAAGAGTCAACTCTCTTATCCACTAGGCTACGGGGGGGAGTATCAAGTTGAATTGGTGGAGTATCAAGTTAAAATTGTTGAGTATCGAGCTAAAATGGTTGAGTATCGAGTTAAAGTGAAGTTTTCAAAAGTAAAACAGATTTGGAATCAGCAGATGTAACACCCTGTCCTATTTTTGGCTGTTTTTTTTTTTTTTTTTTTAGAATGGGTAAGATACCTTTTTTTGGTGTTAGTATTTAATGAACACCTGCACAAATTTCTGGGAGAGCAACAAGGAAAATTGTACTTTATAACCTGTGCAAAATACAGATGACCAAGACCAGCCTTTAGTTAAATATTTGTGAAGGCACTCTGTTTCTAGGTCCTGCAAACTCTGTCAAGTAAACTGCGTAAGTCCTGATCGTATTAAGTGGATGTGACACCTACCGGTATTTTTTTTTTTTTTAGAATCGGTAAGTTACCTTTTTTTTATTTTTGGTTGAAGTACCACCTGTAGAATTTTACGGGATAGCAACAAGGCAAACTGTACCTTATAACCTGTGTGAAAAACAGACCTTGATCAGTCTGCGCTTAAAAAACAGAATTCTGATTTGTTTTTGGGCTCTTTGGAATCAGTTTTAAAAATTACATAGTTTCTCAATTGACTGCGAGGATTGCGTCAGCCCGGGTGTGTTGTTCACTGTTTTTGTCAGTGGCATAAGCAGCTAGCAAGGTACTTTTGTTGGTGAAGAATTGGTGTCCTCTCAGTGAGGCTGTTACATAAAAAAAAAAAAAAAAAAAAAAAAAAGTAATAATAAAAAAATTAAAAAAAAAAGGTGCAGCAAAGACAGGAGCTGCAAAAAGTATACCAATATGAAAGGGTGAATATGATTTATAGCCTTTCAACAGTATTTCAATCATACATTAACAAATGAACAAAACGATGAAAGGATGAATATGGCTCACAATAGAGTGAATATTATTTATGGTTAAAGCCTTTCAACAGTATTTCAGTCATATGTGGACAACTGAAGGATGAACAAGTTATAAAAAGAAACTAACATTATTCAGTGATCAAAGTCACCAATGATTTTGTTACTAAAGTGAATATTTTGGGACGCAAAAAAATCTACCTCTTTTAGACCAGGATCTCCCTCCTAAAAACTGCAGATCTCCCACTTTGTGTACCAGAAAATATCACATGTATGATGGTTGGTCGGTCATCGGATGCCCGGTGACCAGCGACCATTAGCCAATGGCCGGTGGACTTCTAGTCCCTTGGGTACAAGTACCCAGGGAGTTGCCACCAATATGGGTCTTACCCCGGGCAGCAAGGCCATAAGGGGCATTGTTCCCATGTTTCTTTCATTTCGTCTGATGAAACATGCCACCAATATGGGTCTTACCCCGGGCAGCAGGGCCATAAGGGGCAGTATTCCCATATTTCTTTCCTTTCCTCAGATGAAACAGACACATCTAGAGACTACTTCTGTTGGACATGACTCTCTTTCTGGAAGAGTAAGTTCTTCTCTTTTGCAAGTTCCATGCAGATGGAATTAGACCAGCTGCTACACGTGGAGCAAGTAGATTCTCTGGAACAATGAGAACAATTGATACATTTTATGATTATCCAAATGCTATTTTATATGACCACAATTACCGCAATGAATAGTCATGGAAGTCGCGAAAACTCATTACGACGAATGAGTGAAGAATAATTTCAAGAAATGGAACGGTTAGATTTAAACAAATTTAGCAGGAACAGTGAAAGGTATGATAAAGGATCATAAGAAAGAACAAAGAATTAAATTTTAACCAGAGGAAAAGCAAGAAAATACAAGTTTTTTCACCCAGATAAAAAGTCCCTGTTTACTTTCTTTGTTCTACAGAAAAGAAACTGACATGTGAATAAAAGATCGGGAGTGACGTCACACAGGTGACTGCCTGAGGGACTTTTGGATTTAAGAGTTCCTGTCATTTTTTCTGAGGGAGGTATGGGCAGAATAGAATATAGCACATTATCTATAGGTTAATGTATTGTGCAGTTAAAAATGTCGAGTATCGAGTTAAGTTTGTAGAGTATCAAGTTAAAATTGTCGAGTATCAAGTTAAAATAGTCGAGTATCGAGTTAAAATTGTTGAGTATCGAGTTAAAATAGTTGAGTATCGAGTTAAGCCAGATGTTTGATGAATTGCTCTCTGACACATATGCACAACTCCACTGAGGGCAATTTATTACTCTGGAAGGGAGCAATTATGCAATGTTTAGGTTGGAATTTGTCAGCTAGTATTTGAAAATTTTCAGAAAACATGCTCAAGTTTGGCTCATAAAACTATGCTCAGTTTTTGACCAGCCTGTGCATGTCTCACTCCAGGATCTAGCTGTTACATACATATCTTCTGATAGCATGCACAATACATATCACTCAAACTAGGTACAGTGAAACCTGTCATATTGGTCACCTCTATTAAGCAAGCAACCTGTATTAAGCAAGCACACTTTCAGTTCCATAAAAAAAGCAATTACATTAAACTGCACTTGTATTAAGTAAGCATCTGTCTTAAATAAAGCAAGCACTTGCTTGTTCCTAAGTGCTTGCTTAATACAGGTTGGACTGTACATCATCTCTGAGCAACCCCGCACACCTACACACCCCCCCCACCCCGCCCCCCCACCCCACCACCACCACCACCACCACATACCTTTCATATACCAGGACAAAACTGGTGCTCATAACTTCATATTATCCCAGGCCTGTTTTTCACACTAGGTCAAGGTAAGTACCATGTTTAATCAGCCGAAACATTGAGTACTAGGACCAATGATTTGGATCTGCCTGTGCATCATTTATAGGAAGCTATAATATCACTACCACTTTGAGCTGTTCATATAAAAGAGCATGTTCTCTGTATTTTCACACCACACTGACTTTATTATGGGAGTACCTTCTCACAGGAGATGAACAGACCAGAAAAGGAAGTATAATATTCAGGAAGGGTGAAGGTAGGCTTTGTCGCTTTAGCCCCACCACATGGGGCTCTGTTTCAAATAATACAGGAAACATAATAGGGATTATCTATTATCTGATGATAATATGAGCTAGTTTTTCACGCAGCTAGACTGAAATATATGCTATGACATTGCATTAGAATCGCCTAACCAAGGCAGTTCTAATGCCATGACACAATCTGTAATTCAATTGAACTATGGCATTCTAATAATCTAACATGGTCAATCCATACACAGTTCATTGCTAAGAAAATTTCTTCAAACTTGTGGCTTTTATCAAGATTGAAAGATTATTTATCCCTTGAACACAGAGTACAATTTTATAAGACATACATTCAACCCCACATTGATTACTGTTCCACAGTATGGGGAGGAACAGCCGATTCTAATCTTGACAGAATCCACAGGTTACAAAAGCGTGCTGTAAAGATCATTTTAGATTATGAGTATTCTGACATTGCATGCAGTATGAATGGGGGCAAGGAGCTTATGACAGCTTATGTGATGAGGTCTTGGTAGTGGGCAATATTTGACAAATCTCATCGAGAGGGTTATAATAATGGGAGTCATTATTTTATACAGAAGGAGTTATTCTATGGTACTGGTGGTTATTCTATGGGATATCATCAAGGGGGTCATTAGTTTTGTAAGGGCAGTCAGTATTTTTTAGAAAAGGGGTCCTTTTTTCTATAGAATAATGACCTTGGGTTTGTTATTCTGTGGGGGGTCATTTTACTTTGTTACACCAGCACACAACAAAACCAACAAATGTCCTGTGCGCCTGGTCTAATCAGAGTCTTCACACCAACTCTCTGGATAGCTTTGGATCCAAAGCCTCTTCATGCCTAGGCTGATCTTTGTCTTCTCAAGCCATACAGGCCATTTTTGTCATGAGCTTGCTCAAAAAATAAAATTCACCTGCTCTTCCTATTTTTTTTTTTTTTTTTTCTGTGGAATATTTACTGTGTTCTCACCACATTCCAACAATGATCAGCTGATCAGTGAATCTTTCATATAAAATAGCCATAACTGATAAGCCCCAAGGTGATCAGTGTAAAAACCTATTAATAAGCCCCCTGCTGCAGCAGACTAATATTTGCCATGTAACAGGCAATAAATTAGAAATAATGGAATCCCACTGTAGGTTTGACTGCAAGCATAAATATTTGGTTTGAGAGGCTTAGACCACTTTCATCTGCCCTAGATCAGCAAAATTAGCTTGTTGAAAAATTGATGACATATTTTAGGACAATACAAACACAAAATAGGTTCAGGTGACTGAATTATAGATATTGCTGATTAAATATTCAAATAAGACCTCACACAGCTGCATTGTCATGCTGCTGAAATATGTTAAACCATGTAAATTCATGCTCATTAGGTACCTAAACTTCATGTGACTCATCTGTGACTCAAGGCTCCATAATCTAAACTTAACTCGATACTCGACAATTTTAACTCGATACTCGACCAATTCAACTCGATACTCGACAATTTTAACTCGATACTCGACCAATTCAACTCGATACTCGACAATTTTAACTTGATACTCGACCAATTCAACTTGATACTCGACACTTTTAACTCGATACTCGACAATTTTAACTCGATACTCGACCAATTCAACTCGACACTCGACAATTTTAACTCGATACTCGACCAACTTAACTCAATACTCAACAATTTCAACTCGATACTCGACAATTTTAACTCGATACTCGACAATTTTAACTTGATACTCGACCAATTCAACTCGATACTCGACCAATTTAACTTGATACTCGACAATTTTAACTTGATACTTGCAACTTTACAAATCGTGACACTCTATTAAAAGACCCTTTATATCAAGAAAAGGGAGTCCCTGGGACCCTCAGTTTAAAACCCTGAGGGAAAACCCTGCATATTCACATACTTATTTAAGAAACAGTGCAGATCCAGAGAAGCCAACTGATCTGGATTTACACTGTTTGCAAAGGCAGGGCATATCCAGGGGATGGATTCAGAGGGGATTCCACTGAACTCACTTTGACTTAAAAGTTCATTTTCATGAGAAATTTTGGTCAGACACCGTATTCAGCGGTATCTGATCTGGGTCTACACTGTTTGCCTCAGGCTTAATTGCCTTTCCAAATGTGTAGAGAATGTATGATAATTTAATCAAATGGAACCCCCTCAGAAATAATTCTAGATCCTTCCGATATCCGGGACCAGCAGGACCAGGGTCTACCCTTGTCCTGCTGTTCCAGATATACCCTTATTGTCTTTGCAAACAGTGTAGATCCAGATCAGTGGGCTTCTTCAGAAGCCGACTGATCTGGATCTGCTCTGTTTGCCATTAAGTATGTGAATTTATTTTAACATATTTCAGCAACCTTGATCAAGTAATCTGACTGGCTGAAAATTAAAAGTAAGGTGCAGTCCGGTAACATTGCGCACATTAACTTTGGTGGTCGTTAGTTACTTTGTCCATGACATCATACTAAAAGCACAATCAAACATGCTCCAACACTTCTTTGAAAATTAATTCTGATGATAAAATGCCATTGAGAATGATCTTATTCACGACAATATTAATTTGAATACAGATACCCCCTTGGAACTGGACTTTTATTTTGGTCGCCCAACATTGCGCACAATAAGGGTTTTCATGTAATAAAGCACGAGATTAGATACTAAAAGCTGTTGAGTTTGGCCCTCTGCAATCATTGTTTGACGCAGTAAGTTTTGGTCAAAAGAATTTACACCATAGGCTGGGGTAAACTCACTACTGAATTTGGAAATCTTCGGGTTTTTCTATATTGCGTTAAACGGGAAAATTCCGCGAAACTAACACATCTGCACGTGCATGGTAATTTCCTTTCAGGCAAATAAAACGTTATGCCCATGTGTTGAGAACAATGAAACTGGTTTTTAGTGATGTTGTTGGAGAGGCCGCGCAATGTTACCGGACTCGACTGTACATGTAGGTGTTGCTTCCTAATATATTCAGCAGGAACGGTTAAGTGTAAATACAATACATTTGCAGTGATTTGGGACAAATAACTTCTTGTCTTAGAACATTTTATATGCACTTTGATCTATGCTATGCTGCTCACTTTTATATGCATACTCGCCACCCCCTCCCCCCCCCCCCCCCCAAAAAAAAAAAAAAAACCTTTTCACGCGGCTCAACCAAATTTACTCTTTATGAAACTCTCAGATGAAACTCCTTGCTGAACACTTCATTTGAGCGAACCACCTTTGAGAAAAACAATAAATAAAATAAAGAAAATAAAAACAAAAGAAATTTAAAATGAGCTAGACCTACCTGGATAATTTCTCGGGTATCATCTTTTTTATTTCCAGTGGCCCCAGTGAGTCTACAATAAAGTTCCAAGTAAACTGGTCCAGGCTCCGCACCCTCGTAGCCACATGTCGCTGTGGCGGTAATATTACGTCCTTTTGCTAAATTAAATGTCGGCGGTGTCAAAACTTCTGCAAATATAGCTGTAAATAGTGTGTATAAAATACAAATCACAAATGCGGGACGAAAAGTCCCCACCGCCATGTTCCTGATCGCTTCTGTAAGTCTACACACAAAATTGCGGGACTCAGAAACCCGAGTGAATCAGACTCATTTTTTGCCTGAGGGGTGGTTGCTCTATTATTCCCGGAAGTTTTAGAACAAACAAAACTATTTAAAAAAAAATCCTGTCTGGAGATCAGCTAGTGAATGAAGAAATTTATCTAGTTTAGATTAAAATAAGTTTCGATTCAAACATGTCGTTATCTTATTCCATTAGTAAGTATTGTAACCTAGTAGAAAATGAACTCGTCCAATATAACCTGTACCGCTCTCTTGGCTTATCCAACAAACGACAAATTGATGATTTTTTTTTTTTTTTTACCAGAAAATAAATGTTGACTCTACATGCAAATTGCATGTAAGGTCAAAACCTACTTTCTGGAAACAAATAAGAAAAAAAAATAGTAATAAGAGGAATTATTTCAAAATGTCGTCTGCTGAAATTTTACCCAGCATGCTATGCGTTAAGCTGCTTTCAATTAACGCGTCATCTGTACACAAAGAATTAGCTTATCTTGCTGTTTACAAACCGCTTACATAATGAACAATTACATAAGTGTTACGTGTAGACCTTGTGGGAACACAATGGGTGTTCTCATTAATGCATTTAAATATTTAAATTAGAATCGATACCTTTACATAAATTCTAGATATCTTTTACTATGGTTATATATTTTAATCGGTTTATAAATGTGTTGGGTTCAATGTATCTCTAATATTGAATAATTGCAATTTGAAGATACACGTATCTTTAATTCAGTTGCAGATATAGATATTTGATAAATATATCTGTTTTGTTTAGATATATAAATATATCTGGTTTGAAAGATACATGTGTGTAATTTTACAGAAGACATAACTCGTGGGGGAACATCTGTTTTCTGTGAAAACACTGTTTTTTGTTTTTGTTTTATTGTTCTCAGGAAACAAGTTTGGATATTTCACGCAAATTAGCTCCAGTGGAGACAATCTGCATGAAAATGTCAGATCAGGTTTTCTGGGGAAAAAGAGAAAAAATATCAGTTTGTTACAAAAAGTATAAACTGAACGCTAAACTTTGATGCAAGATCGTACGGAGAGATGGACAGACGGACGAAACATGGCAAACTTCGTATGCCGGAAGAATAAGAACTCCGTGGGTGGTGGGGGAGGGGGTAACTTCCTATATATGGCATAGTACGGATGTGCGTGCCGAATAGCCCCCTTTTTCAGCGCTGCCAGGTATATGATTGGCCCCTTTTTTTCAACAGAAAGTATATGAATGGCCCGATTTTTCTGGATTCCAATGTGAAAGGCCCCATTTTTCTGACATCCTGGTATATGCACATATTTTTCGCTCAGAGATTTTTCGAGGCTGCTTATCCTCTTGGTATTACATGAATTGACTATGATATTTGTGTAATAACCAGCAAAAAATGGATACAAAAGATCAAAGGGCAGTATATGAATAGGTCAACATTTTGGATGATCAAGTATATGAATGGGTCCGTTTTTTCGAAGGCTAGGTATATGAATGGGGTAGGTTTTGAAATACTGGCTCGCACACCTGTACCAAAATTACCCCTGTTCCCGCAACACCCCCCCCCCCCCCCACACACACACACACACACACACACACAGGCCCAAGAATAAGAAGCACATTTACAATAACAAAAATACTGTATTAAACATAAATATAATGTAAAATTTCAGTTAGTCTCTCATGCTTGAAATGGAGTGACTTTTTTTTTTTTTTTTTTTATCTTATATTTGAATTTATGTTGCCAACATAAATACAGGTATGATAAAAAAAAAAAAAAACAAAAAAAAAAAAAAAAAAAATCATTTAATTTTTTATCTAGTTCAAAAACGAGAGACTAACTGAAGTTTTATTTGCTGTCAGATGCGACATTTTATGATCGTATTAATACTCTATATCGATTTATTAAACCTTTCTTGGATAAAAAGAAGGGAAAAAAAGTCTATCTTTGAGGAATATGGAGCCTTTAAACAATTGGAAATATAATGGCAAACGGTGCAGGTCCAAGACGGTGAAGGTCTTTTCTGCTCGCCTACTGGACAACACAGCTCCAGTTAAGAGGAATATCTGGGAATATCTTTTTTTATCTCTCCACAAAAATATATGTTGTAGGTACTTATTAGCAAGTTCTGTTTTCGCGGAGAAATAAGAACCAATACCCAACGCCTTTGGTTGTAAAAATGCCTTATCAGGAGCTCTGGATTAGGAAAAAAAAAAAAAAAAAAAAAGATACACGGGCAATAAGAAAGGAAAATATTTTCTAGTATACATTATAGAGTTGTTTCTCTTGGTTCGTTGACTCGTCATATTTACAGTTCGGTACACAATGTCCGGACCGTGAAGATTGTATGCGCGAACAACGAATACTTTAATCAGTCTGCACCCCACTGCTCAGCCTATACATATTCTGGTGTGTAGGCTGATCTAGTTCTACGCGACATCATGTTTTCTATCTGGAGAGGCTATATATATTTACTTATTTAGTTGTCCAAACAGTGCGCATGTGAAGAACAAATATAAACAAATACTATACTTTTTATATTCTATAGTGTTGATTTTTATGCAGT
Source organism: Anodontia alba (assembly GCA_964016985.1). Taxonomy (NCBI): domain Eukaryota; kingdom Metazoa; phylum Mollusca; class Bivalvia; order Lucinida; family Lucinidae; genus Anodontia; species Anodontia alba. The sequence goes on from OZ024825.1 coordinate 75,977,031, forward strand.
TGTCCAAATTGTGCGCATGAGAAAAGAGGAAGCTATTGGACAGATAATTCTTATATTGTGTAGTGATGACGTTTAGTTGACCATACGTACGCATGCGAAAGACGAAGACACCGAAGAGATATTTCTTATACTGTATAGTGTTGACTTGACCTCTAGTTGTCCAGTAAAAACTCACTCCCTGTACTGCATGTTACATTCTTACCAAGTTTGATATGTAGATACATATATCAAAGATGGTATGTTTCTTACCCAAAATAGGTTGCTACAAATTCTCAGTTAGTGTTCTGCTTAAATCTATACCAGACTTATCGGCCGACAGGAATCCTGAAAGCAGCCTGCATGCTCATTGGGTATATATTAAATTTTGATCTTTATGCAGATACATTTTGTCCAGTGTACAGCTCCTGTACTGTATGCTATCATGAATGTGTACACCTTCATTTACTAAAGTTGGTATGTCGAGCATCAAAAGTAGGTCACTGCAACTAGTATTTTAATCTCTGACCAACGTTATGCAAATAATAATAATAAAACAATAATAATATAAAAAAAAAAAAAGAAAATGTCGAGTGCATATCTCATGTTCTGTATAGTCTATGCTTAGAATATTTGATATATACAGCAAAACTTGAATGACTCGAACACCAATAGCTCGTTTACCGGGGGTAATTCGCACTCGTTTATGACTGCCTAGGGATAGCTCAAGAAAACAAATTTGGGATATTTTAGGGAAAATTTCTTATTTTACCATGAATGAGGTGATTCTAATGATCTAATGAGTACACTCAACATACTATGGTTTTATAGAAGATTGTGAAGGCATCCCTAAATTATTGCAATTTCCCTCCTAACCTGGGCCCAGTTGTTCAAAACTAACGATATCGTTAGTTAATGATTCGTTAAAATTTATATCAAGTGATATGCAAATATGCTGAAATTTTTTGCTGAAAAAATGTGAGTAGTTTTAGCAAAAAATATCAGAATTTTGTATATTGAATCCGCTAAAACAGTTAACAAAATGACCCTTATCGAGCTCGTTAAGCTAACGACGCTTTGAACAACCGGGCCCTGATCTGCTCGAACTACCCTGTCTAGAACAACTTTCCATGGTCACAAAGAGCCAATTACGAAAACACGCCTATTCAAATATACTGACAATTTTACCACCGAAAAATGAAAAAAAAAAAAAAAAAAAAAAAAAAAAAAAAAATACAAATAAAAAATTCTGGTATTTTTCATATTTTTACTCAAAACATAGATTGTGGGTACCCGTTAGAACTGTCACGGCGAGGCGGTTTTAACGCATACCCACAATCTATGTTTTTGGGCAGAAATAAGAAAAATAATGTATACCCCTGTAAACCCCAGATTTACTATATAAAAGTACGGTTAAAGGTGTATGTGGTGGTGGTGGGGGGGGGGGGGGGGGGGGGGTCAAAATTATATAGGCATGTAGGCAATGCTACTGTATGTACCTTATGTACATCTATTAAAGACGGCGTGTCCGACGGTAGACCTAAACGGTAGATCACTGTGGCCTATATATCTTGACCTCTGACCTACTTTATAATAATGTCCTGCGCGTGTTTCCTGTAGTATATGACTTAGTTTGACCAAAATTTATGCATAGGTACACTTTACTAAAGACGGTGTGTCTCATACCAACAGTAGATAACTTTAATTAGTCTTTGCTGTCCGTGTGAAAAAAGCGTGAGTCATTAGCTATCCATTGAGGGCACAGCGAAGACTCTGATCAGATTGGGCGCACATGCCATTTTGTTGCTTTTGTCATGAGGTGACTCATATATCTAAAGCTGGCATCATTGTTTAAAAATCAGAGGCAGCGTGATGACAGTGTCTTATGTTATGACACCATGTTCACGCGTCCGTGTGGAATTTCGGCCAGAGGAGAAGTACCTTCCTGAGCAGTGCACGAAACTCTCGAATGGAAAGAAAAGATGTTAATTTGTCACCTATAGGGATGCTTTTTTCTCTACATTCCTTGTCTTTCTTGCGGTTCTGTACTTCGTGTTTCGTGTGAATTAAAATTTATGTCAGCTTTATACGTAGATCATAATTATTTAGAATTGTTTGATGTTATTCTATCTTAAGTAGCATCACCAGAAACTGTGTATTTTGAAACCAGGGAGGTTTTATGTATCGATACGGTGTCAGTGAAACATGGGAAAAGTGCATTGTTTAAAAAACAAAACAACAACAACAACAACAACAAAAAAAAAAAAAACTACTTTTCTTTTGTTATAAAAACCAATATACAGCTGGTTTAATCCATTCTCTGACATTTTATTTCATATTAGTATCCCTTGAAACAAAATAACTTATGCCATACCATCACGAAAACATACTATATAAATTTGACCCCTTTATAGTAAAACTGGGGTCACCAGGGGTATACATTATTTTTTCTTATTTCTGCTCAGGAACATAGATTGTGGCTACTCGTTAGAACCGCCTCGGCGAGGCGGCTCTAACGAGTACCCACAATCTATGTTTTGAGCAGAAATATGAAAAAATATCAGAATTTTTATCTGAAAACGTTCAGTTTTTGGTGGTGAAATTCGTAATCCATGCATACGAAGCGAAGACTTGGACACTTCAGTCTGGACAGGTTCTTTGCTTTTTGCAACAGTTTTTAGATTTTACAAACTCCACTCACTTTGTAAGCAATAATCGATCCCCTGGCTCCTCAAGCTGGTCTCATCAATCCTCCGCTCTTGATAAATTCTTGCTATTAGACAATTATTTTTTTCTTAATTCGATTCCCTTTTAATACTTAGCACTCAGTAAATTTTTCAACAGACAAAATATTGAGATATTTTCTTCATTTTCCCAAAACACAGGTTTTGGCATTTCTCATATAAATTGTCTCCGAGACAATTTGCATGAAATGTCAAACCATGTTTTCTGGGAAAAATAAGAAAAATATATCATCAAATTGTCTTCTGCTGAATTAGTCAAGAGAGTGGTAAGGGTTAAATTATGGCTTTGATATAGAGAGTTTCATGAAACCTAAATGAGTTAAGTCATATGAAAAGATGCTTTTGGTGCATATTCGAACAGTTTAGATCCAGATCAGCCAGCGAGGCTTGGGATGAGAGAAAACGTACCTTCTGACATTTGCGCCCAACGAAGACTCAAATCAGCCTGCGCATCCGTGCAGTCTGATCAGAGTCTTCGTTGTCCGCATAAAGAAACTTTGCATCCTTTGCTATTCAAAACGCGGCCAGTGACGATTCAGTTCACACTGCACCACTGCACCAATGCGTAGGCTGATCTGAATCTTCGCTGGGCGCACATGTCCGAAGGTACGTTTTCTGACGTTGCGACTCATATATTTGATAAGGTCATTTGCTGTACATCGATATTGTCTACAATATTTGGGCCACGCCTCTTCGGGCATATGCGGAGAGTGAAGACCCTGCGCAGTCTGATCAGGGTCTTCGCTGTCCGCGGACAGAATCATTGAGACCTTCCCAGGGGTTTGGGGAAACAAGGGAACATACCCATTTATTTTCAAGGAACAAGGAACACTGGGAAATATTTTTAGGGAACAAGGGAACGAAACTAATTTTGGGAATATGGAATATGGAAATTTTGAAAATCACTTCTGAGGAACAAGGGAACAAAGCCGATTTTTTAGGGAACAAGGGAACATGGATCCCGCCCCCTGGGAGGGCCTCATCATTGGACACTATAGAATGTATCAGTGGAGAGCAAACCGGATCAAACTTTGCGCTTTCGTGGGATAAATCTGAATCTTAGCATTTTGCGCATGCTCGAAGACACATTTTCGCTAAGCAGGGCACAATTATACTCTGCTGGTTTCGTCCAGGCCACGAGGTTATAAAACATTTTTTCATGATCAACTCAGCTGAGCATGAAATTGTCTCTGCTAATAAATATGAAAATGCCAACAATAGTTGGCATTTTCATATTTATTAGCAGAGAAATTTTCATGCTCAGCAATGTTTAATAAAAAATAATTTGCAATAATTGTTAGTAATTTGAGATTTATTATTAGGACAAATTTCATGCTCAGCTGAGTTGAGCATGAAAAAAAGTTTATATCACCTCGGGACCAGAACATGGGGGGCGGGCTGTAACTAATGTTGTCAGAACCTGTAGCCCAACCCCGTTGCTATTTGAGGCAATAAAATATGTTTAAATCAGAACATGCTAAATGTAAACTATTTTTTTAATGTTAATATTGCTGAATTTCTTAAATTTTTACAGGTACGCAAGATAGCATATATATCACTGAAATGTGGCTGTGCTATTACTATTATGACAAGTTAATATTTCATGAATACAGACTCCAGCCATACAGGGATATTTGATACAGTTTGTTCCGTGGCTAAAGCGTTGCCTCGTATGAACCATTCTTATCGTATAACAAGATAATTAAACGAAGCTGTCAAAATTATAATAGAAATGAAACTTTATATTAAACGGATTCATAAAGTTACATTAAATGCATTATACAAAAATTAACAGAATTTCAAAATGTAACAACAAATTAATTTAGTGGACAATAGCTGCTAGCAGTGACTGGCACTGTTTTAATCATTTTATGCTTGGTTATTAATAGAACAGCACCTTGAGTAAAATGATAATTTTTCTTTGGTAATGTAAAAAGGGCAGCACCATGCGAAAATGTGTCTTTCCGGCAAATGTGGACATCGAAGGCCCAGATCTACAGTAAAACCTGTGTAAGACAGCCACCTTTGAAATTGACCTTAGTGGTTGCTGTGGAAAGGTGGTTGTCTTATAAAGATACATGTCATGTAATTTTGCCAGCAAAATTACATGACATGTACCTTTATAAGACGGACAACTTTTTCCACATCAACCACTATTTAAAGTCAGTCTCGAAGATGGCTCTCTTACACAGGTTTTACTGTAACTTCTTATTTCACATGTCCTGGTGAATGAATATCATTGGACGTGTCACCAGTAAAAAATCTGGCCCGAGACTGAGCATCTTATGGGCCCCGTCAAAAATGGTATAGAAGACGTCCAGGAAAAGCCATGCTCACAGAACATAGCCCACCAACGACACCAAGAAATTCTGCCAGTCACTGCTAAACATGATCTTATTAACTTTTTAACTCTCCCAGATGTCCGAATTTTTTACAGTCGCTAAATCATGTGCAATATTATGTTTGATAACCGTCCGTGTTTTTAATAGAAATGGGAAAAATAACTTATGCCCCTGCGAACCCCAGTTTTACTATGTGGAGGTTGGGTTTGGGGGGGCAGAAATTGTACAGGCATGTTTTCGTGATGATTTTAAGGAAATAAGATAGAGTCTCTAAAGATACTAACTGAAAATAGAAAATCTAACACATAAGAATTATGCCATAACGAAGACATATTGGCCCCTCAAAGACCCTTTATTAGGTAACCTTACACTACTAAGCACACATTCTTGTTTTAAACAAAGGGCATGCACATTCAAAACTGCTAAGCATGCACCATTTAATGAAATCAGACAAGGAGCTTCCAGAAATACTAAATAAACGTATATAAGAAAACTTTGGGATTTGTCACAAGGAAGACATATTGCCCCTTCATGAGCCCCATACTAGGGTAAATTACCCTTCCTTCCTTCTAGTTTGAGTGAGGGTACATATTAAACTAATACGAGGGATGTTCGAAATGAATTGCTTATTTCTATCTGGAGACTTCAAATTTCAAGTTAGCCCAAAAGTACTCATTTCATGCCCTCGAAGTACTCCCCATGGCTAGAAATGCAAAGTTTCAGCCGATGTATCCCCTTCTTGAAGGGTCACGGTACGCTGATTTGGGCACAGTAATAAGGTACTGATAAATGGCAGATCCAAATGCCTGTCGGGACTGGTATTTCCGCCCAGCAAAGAATGCTTTCAATTTCGGAAACAAAAAGAAATCACATGGGGCAAGGTCTGGGGAATACGGGGGGTGAGGCAAAACAGTTACGTTTTCTTTCTTCAAAAACGCCGTAACTATTGCGGAGGTATGAGCTGGGCCATTGTCATGTAGAAGACGGACATGTTTAAAACCAGTGGCAGGGCGTCGTTTCTGATAATACTTTTTCAGTTTCTTCAGTACTACGTCTTTGTAGTACTTTCCGGTGATGCTTTTGCCCTTTTTCACTGGCACTTTTATTGCGACTCCTTCACCAGAGAAGAAGATTGCATACAAAACCTTCTTTGTACTCAAAGAACGTTTGGCAATTATTGGGCGTTTGCTTTGTTTAGTGGCCCAGATCTTATTGCTAACCTTTCTGACGGGCTCAAAATAATGGACCCAGGTTTCATCACCTGTGACGACATTGGCAAACTGCTTTTTGTCATATTTTGGAAACATTTGAAGCAGCTTTTTGGCCACTTTAACCCGTTGCCTCTTTTGCTCGTCAGTCAACAGATGTGGTACCCATCTAGCAGAAATCTTTCTGACTTTCAAATGCTTCTTCAAAATAAGGTGAACCTTTGATAGTGATATGCCTACCTTTCGTGCAATATCACGAACTGTAAATCTGGCATCTCCTTCAATGATTTCCTTTATTTTGAAAACGATTTCTTTACGAGATGCAGATTTTGGCCTACCTGATTTCGGTGCATTTTTGATGGGCTCTACACCAGACTCAAATTTCTTTTTCCACCGCCGAACTGTGTCATAAGACACACAAGAAGGTCCAAAAGCAGTAGAAATTTCAGTCATCAGCTTCTTCAAAGAACAACCAAGTTTTGAGCAAGCTTTGATGTAAGCCCGTATTTCATCTTTTTTGTCGACGCTTCTACCAACCATTTTTACTGCAGTGGTCAATGACTGCGTGTATTCAAATGGCAAATTTTATGTCTTACACTTAGTCTAACATGTACATTTATACACCATTGTGTAGATATTGAATAGCCCTATACAGGCATGTATTGGTTTTTATCGTGCCCCACGTGGATATCGAGCTAGAGGACAATAAGCAATTCATTTCGAACATCCCTCGTAAGCGTGATCATTTCAAATGATTAGAGACTTAGTCTTCAGAAATACTAATATGACACCAATAAAATTGGAATTTTACCATAATCACATCGCGAAAGCATGCCTGTATAGTTTTGGCCCCCTTGAACCCCACTTTTGTATAGTAAGACTGGGGTTTGCAGGGGTATACGTTATTTTTCTCATTTTGCTCAAAACATGGATTGTGGGTGCTCGTTATAACCGCCTCGTCGAGGCGGTTCTAACGAGTACCCACAATCTATGTTTTGAGCAAAAATATGAAGGGTGTCAGGGTTTTTTTATCTGAAAAATTTCAGTTTTTGAAGGTGAAATTTTCTATATATTTGAATAGGCGTGTTTTCGTAATGAAAAAAAAAAAATGTTTGATAACAAGTGCGACAGTAATTGCACATCTTAATCTTCACAGCAAATGGTATTTATAAGCTTTTAAAAATAGTTTCAAAATGTGCGAAATAATGTCCCAGTGTTCTTACGATTCTTAATGCAGTTATACCATTTGCATGATCTCTTAATTTTAGATAAACTGCATTTTTTAGAATATATGTTTGACGTGTGTGTATATATGTGTACATGTTATATTTTTGCTCTTTTACTTCAAGTAACCTGTGTTTTAGAGAATTTATTATGTTAGTAGAGGGCCACTTGGTAGGATGGCTATTTTTAGCTAAATGTGTCACCCTCTTAAAATATTGTGTAAATAAATAAAATAAATAAAAAATATTTACCCTAAGTATGCAAACACCTTAACACCTTACCGTAGTTGTCTTGGGCCCAGTTGTTCGGAGCATCGTTAGTTTAACGAGCTCGTTAGGAAGTGGTCAAAATCTTAACTGTTCTAATAAGCATAATATCTAATTCACAGTTATTTTTGCTGAAAAAAAAATGTGAGTAGCTTTTGCAAAAGCTACTCACATTTTTTTCAGCAAAAATATTAGCGTATATGCCCTATTTAATAAGCAAAGTTTTAACGATACGTTAACTAACGACATCGTTAGTTTTGAACAACCGGGCGCTTAATTTTGAATAAAAAGTCCCATTTTACTACATGTTGATTTGTCTGAAATTTGCTGGATGAGTGGCAAACAGTGTAAACCCTGATCAGACGCCTCGTTCTGTGGTGTCTGATCTGGGTCTCAACTGTTTGCCCAGGCATGTCTGTCCGTATACTAAGGGCAGTACGGTCAGTGGTAATATTTATTTATTTATTTATTTATTTTCAGGCAATAGTTGTTCGCTCGGAGAATCAATGAAAAAGGAGCTGGCACTCGACAAAACCTACAAGAAGACATCTGCGACCAGCGGATGCGCTGTCTGATCGGAGCCTTCGCTGATCCCATGTGCCTTCTATAGGCTTCAGGCTATCCAAAGAGGGATGACCGTGGACCCTTGCCATACTGGGTGGATGTACAGACTGATCTGAGTCTTTGCTGGTCATAAGGGTTTCCCGTACATCACCATAGTGCAGAGTATATATTATTTCTTTTGGGATCATTTGGCCCATTGTGGAGTTCTGCTCATGTATACGCTAAAGGGCGTAAGCAGAGTTGCAAACTTCATTACTGCTTATGAAGAGTCTCAATAAAACCGAGACTCCCATTTTCTAATATGTAGTGTTCTTTGTTTCCAAAGGCAATCTTTTTTTACATTTATTGTAGATTTTGTTGTGCGCTAGCTGATATGTCCACTGACAGCAACATTCTTGATCAGTCTGCATGGATGCACAGGCTGGTTTGTATCTTCGTTATCAGCACGTGACATGACCCTTTTCACATGTTTTGGCTCAATTTGTGCTGAAGAAAGGGATTGGCATTGACCTTTTCATTTAAGGGGAATTGATACACTTTCAGGGTGTTTCCCTCCCTTCTGAAAAGGAGTCTACTCGAAAAAGCAAAAAAATGCTCTCATTAGGAGCAAATTCTTACCTCTTAGGATAGACTATTCCCTGGTGAATAAATATCTATTGATCTATCACCAGTAAAATATTCTGATTCTAAAATATTCTGACTCTAAAAAGGAAATAATATGTCCCTTTGGGAGCAGATTCTTTCCTTTAAGAGTAATTGACCTGGAGAACTCGTCGTCAAAATAATTGTAACTATAGTGTAGATTTCTATATAGTTAGATTCCAATGTTAATCTTCAATTCGCCAGTTCAGACAGTGGTACAGTGAACCCTCGTTACAACGACAGCATTTGTTCCCAAAGACGTTGCCATTAAAATGAATTGCTCTTGTACATAATACTTAATGAGCAGATTAATATGTAAGAAATGTCTTGTTTTGTTCTTATTCATAGAACATATGTTTTGGATATTTGTTAGAATCGCATCATTGAGGCGATTCTAACAAATATCGAAATCATATATTTCTTTAAAGTATTAAATACAATATTCTTGCATAATTTGTGACTAATTGTTACCTCTTAAGCGAAGGTTTCGTGGCAGTAAAATTGTCATTATAACAAATTTTGTCGTTGTATCCAGTGTAGGTAAAAAGAGGGTTGTCTACACTTGTCCTGATGTTTGCGATCTTCCGAACATTAGTTTATGTATATCAGACCGGCGCTTTTATTGTGTTAGCAGCTGTTGTACAGCGTTGCTTTCGTGGATCGTCCGTAGCTGTCTGTTGGCAAGCAACTCTTTTTATATTCAGCTTAGGGCAAACCGAGTATGAGCTGCATATACTGATGGTCGGAACTTCTCACGACCCGATCTTGTTTGTGTTGAGTTTTTACGGCCCAGTCAACCTAATGGGGTCATGTCAAGTGCAGTCAGTTTACCTAACCACACTTTTACTGGGCAGGTTTAGTCCTCTAAACGGTCAACCAGTATTGTGCACATTCTTTCGCCAGAAACTGACAACTGCCCTTATTGAATCAGCGGAATGGAGAGAATAACCGTAGAAAATATTTCATGATCAATCTCCACGAAAGAATGTTGCCGAACCGGCGGGGGTCAAACCTTCAACCACCTGATCACCAGTCGGACGCGCATCCAACTGAGCCACCAAAGCCGGCCCATGAGCAGTATTTAATAATGGTCGGAAAACTTCTCACAACCCGATCTTGCGAACTGAAGCATCATGCATCATGCCTCACAGCCCACTCGCTTTGTTTTCTTTGTCATTTTTTTTTTTTTTTTTTTTTTTTTTTGTTTTCTTCAACTTTCAAATGCAAGTCGAAGTCGCCTCTTTGCTATTCAATCTAACACGGACGAACTACTCATTCTCTTTAATGGTCCGCGTTAAGAGAAAAAGTGCCTTCGAACATGCGCAAAACGCTCAGATTCAGATCATCCGGCGCATGCGTAAAGTATCATCCGGGACTTTGCTCTCCATTCGAACAATATGTAGTACCCAATAGGTGTTATCGGACAGTGAAAGCCCTGATCAGACTGCGCGGATGCGCAGGCTGATCTGGGCCTTCGCTGTCCGCATATGTCCGAAGACACGTTTTCGCATGGCACGACGCAAATATCAATGCCATCCTGAGAGTAATGAAAATGATAAAAACAAGAAGACACTCAGATAAGAATCAATGAGTTATTATTTACAGCAAACTATTACTTTCAAACATATGTTCCACGGTGTACAAAGAACATGAGAACTTTTTTGGAAAACATGATCTAAGTGATTCACGCAAGCATAATTTTTTTAAATAGAGGAAATTATTTTTTCTGCCCGATTTTCGCATAAACTGGAAACAATGACAAATAAATTGAAATAAATTGATGAATTTATGTCGACCTATAGATATATTGCATTTGAAAAACAAAAAAAAAAAAAAAAAACAACAAAAAAAAAAAAACAAAAAAAAAAAAAACAACACAAAAAAAAACAACAAAAAACAACTAGCAACAGAGGGTTTTGCCAAAATAAAAACTAGCTCTTTTTGTAAAATTTAAAACAATATTTGCAGCAAAATTAATTTCGGCAGGAGGTGAGGATAGAGTAGGTTTCTTTAGGGAAATATCCTTTGCGCCCTCACTGAACAAGTTTCGGATAGGACAGAATGTATTTATCTCTCCCTCCCCAACTCCCATAAACACACATTTCTGTTCCCATTTTCTTATGAAAGTATATTAGACCTGAAGTATCTATACACCAAGCTACGAGACGCCACGCCCATTTATACGAGCGTAGATGATGAAGCCCTAAATGCCGAGACCGTACTAGGAAAATACTCCCACTATATTTTCATTCCAGTCCAGAATTTAAAACTTCGCCAGCCACAGACTTATAAATGAACGCGACATCTAGTTTCCTGGCGTACAGTTACCCTAGATATAATATAATTTCATGAGAAAACAGTAACTGAAATATGTATCGATGGGGGAAGGGGAGAAAGGGGTAAAGACAGACGGTCTCACCCAAAATATATTCAGTAGGGAGCAAAGCATATTTTCCACCGTAAACCCATCTCTATACCTACCCTCCCACTTGCAATTAATCTCCGCCATGAAACAGGACTTGGGCATTTCATGCGAGTCATCCAATGTGATGTCGATTTGCATGAAGAGTCAAGTATTTTTTGCCTTAAACATATTTTATAAAAAATTAATTTAGAATGAAGTCTACTACTATTTAAGGGGAAATAAATACACTTTCAAGGGCAGTAACTCTGTCAAAACAGTCTTACTTTCCTTCTGAAGAAGGGTCTACACTAAAAGGAAAGAATTTGCTCCCTGTGGGAGCAAATTCTTTCCTTTTAAAGTAGACCCTTTTTCAGAAGGGACTTGGTGTGCAGGAAAGCAAACAGAAAGTCACAAAAGTTGCCCCCTTGTTAAAAATGATGGAGAGTGTATCCAGTTCCCTCAAATAATAGCCATGATCGGAAGTTGAAAAGCGAAAAAAAAAAAAAAAAAAAAAAAAATCAAAATAAATTTTAAAAATCTTAATCCTATTTTATGTGGGTAAAATAATTGAGGCTGTAACTGAATCCAATACAAAACATGTACTTGTTTGTCTAATAAAACAAAATCTGGCCACAGTGTCGTACTGGCGTTCTTTGACGTGCCTATGTGACACGTTGCTGGAATCTGATGCTGATATCTGTGGTTCGTCGTTGCATGGTAGAATCTGTCCCCACTAGTATGTAGACTGGACTGATTCCTTGGCATAGGCATGGTCTACCATGGACTACCAGCAAGTATAACCAGCATGTACGCTCGGATATCTTGAGTTACACGTAGTTCCCTAGGGATCCGTACTGCCTTCATGTTTTCTTTTCTTTTCTTTCATTTGTTTTTATTTTACTCATGATTCTTGTTAAAACAATTATAAGATGATCATACTGTCTACATACATGTATCATTTGTACAGAAAGAATTATAAATTCACAATGTCTTAGAAGATGTCTGGCCCGTCTCCCATGTTCCTGAAAGTAGAAAGAAATTCCTAGTGATAAACATGTCTTTCAAATCTGAAAACTTTGTCACATATAATTTAACGCTTAGCACTCTGGGTAAAATTTTCAGCAGACGACTCAATGAAGTATTTTTCTTATTTTTTCCCAGAAAACAGGATTTGACATTTCATGCAAATTATCTTCTATAAACATGTCTGTCAAATCTGAAAACTTTTTGCCACATATAATTTAACGCTTCGCACCCTGGGTAAAATTTTCATTAGATGACACAATGAAATATTTTTCTTATTTTCCCAGAAAACAGGATTTGAATTTCATGCAAATTGTCTCCATAATTTATTTATTTTTTTTTCCAGAAAACAGGATTTGACATTTTATGCAAATTGTCTCCAATTTGCATAAAATGTCAAATCCTGTTTTCTGGGAAAAATAAGAAAAAAATATCACCAAGTTGTCGTCTGCTGACTTAGCCTAAAGAATGGTAAGGGTTAATAAGCGGACATTAACAACATTTTTGAAGGGCTTCTTATTTGGGACCTCATTATCCGAAGGACCAAACATTCAGCCACCCGGACGGGAAAAAAGGGACCTATATCAAAATATCTTCCTCTGAAATTCGACGTGAACAAACACATCTTAGAACGCGGCGTCTCCTTAGCGTCTTACAAGGGTCAGTATTGTTTGCCAAATATCTAGCATTTTATTGACATACATGTAACAACAGATTGTACAGTGTACAATTTTTAGAACAGGTGTGGTAAGGAGCTAAGGTGTACGCGTATACTTAAGGTTAATACGGTAAAAATGGCGGAAGTCTACCAAGTACACGCCCCGTCCCGCCCACATTAGGAGAGTGAATGCACTTGGTCGATTTGTTTTACAAGGGAGACTATTACCGTCACTTCTTGTTTGGTTTCCTACACATCAAGACCCTTCTGAAAAGGGGATTTTCTGTAAAAGGAAAGAATTTGTTTCACCAGGGACCAAATTCTTTCCTTTTACAGTAGACCCAGTTTCAGAAGGGAGACAAATTCAATTTTAACAGAGCTGCCTCTCCCGGAATTGTTTCAATTCACCTTTGAATATTTACAGTTGACTCTCGTTATCTCAAACACGGATTGAGTTAAACTACTGCTTAAATCAAGCTAAATAAAGGGAAAACTTGGCTTGGTTTGCTATATAGTCCTTACATTCAGAATCCATTTATCTCAAATAACTGTTACTATTCCGGGCCCTTGGTTTTTAGGGTCGACTTATTTAACCCACTTAATCTGGAGATCCCCAAAAGAGTAATTGGCAAACAGTGCAGACCCAGATCAGACGCCACAGAATGATCAGGGTCTCCACTGTTTGCTAATAGTTTAGCCATTTTTCTCTCGGAATATCTTTATCACATTGCCTGGCATACCTAAAATTGAAACTGGACTCTTCCAGGAGGGAGTTGATTCGGTCTAATATGGGTTAACTCTTAAAACATCAAGAAAACCTGTGTCTGAAAATGTCGTTTGTTTATGTCGTCTGCTGAATATTCTTGCAAACTTTTCAAACCTATTTTTGTATACAGGCAAACAGTGTGAACCCAGTGGAGCAGTCTGATCTGAGTCCACACTGTTTGCAGAAATGACTTTTCAATTCACAAGCAGGTGACAAAGCAGACGACAATTGTTGTGACTGGCGGTTTAAGGGTTAAAAGCAGTTACCTCTTAATGTCCTCAATGGCGTCCTCGATTTCGTCTTCAGAGTCGTACAATACAGGGATGTTGGCGACCGGCATCGGAAAAGCAGGGGTTTGGCATCTGATGTCTCCTGCAGCTACGAAAAGATTAATTTTTATGTTACCGTTACTATCCTAAAAATTGCCGGCCTCAGTGGCTCTGTTGGATGCGCGTCCGACTGGCGATCAGGATGTTGAGGGTTCGACCCCCGCCGGGTCGGCAACACTCTTTTGTGGAGATTGATCATGAGACATTTTCTACGGTCATTCTGTCTCCTCCGCTGATTCAAGAGGGGCAGTTGTCAGTTTCTGGCGAAAGAATGTGCCCAATATATACTGGTTAACCGCTTAGAGGACTTAGCCTGCCCAGTAAAAGTGTGGTTAGGTAAACTGACCGCGCTCGACATGGCCCCTTTGGGTTTATTGGGCCGTAAAACCTCAACACAAACAAACTATCCTAAATATTTGAGCACCTTGTCTGCTTACCAAACTTCTCCTAAATTTGTCAAGTTAGTTTTATTGAAACGGCCAGGGCACAGTTTTTCCTACATGATTGAAATTGCCCCCAGCGAAGCCTCAGACTATACTTCATTGACTACATCCTTACAACAACCATTGACTACACTGACTACATCCTTACAACAACCATTGACAACACTGACTACATCCTTACAACAACCATTGACTACACTGACTACATCCTTACAACAACCATTGACTACATCCTTACAACAAACATTGACTACACTGACTACATCCTTACAACAACCATTGACTACATTGACTACATCCTTACAACAACCATTGACTACATTGACTACACCCTTACAACAACCATACACTACACTGACTACATCCTTACAACAACCATTGACTACATTGACTACATCCTTACAACAGCCATTGACTACATCCTTACAACAACCATACACTACACTGACTACATCCTTACAACAACCATTGACTACACTGACTACATCCTTACAACAACCATTGACTACACTGACTACATCCTTACAACAACCATTGACTACATTGACTACATCCTTACAACAACCATTGACTACATCCTTACAACAACCATTGACTACACTGACTACATCCATACAACAACCATTGACTACACTGACTACATCCTTACAACAACCATTGACTACATTGACTACATCCTTACAACAACCATTGACTACATCCTTACAACAACCATTGACTACACTGACTACATCCTTACAACAACCATTGACTACACTGACTACATCCTTACAACAACCATTGGCTACATTGACTACATCCTTACAACAACCATTGACTACATTGACTACATCCTTACAACAACCATTGACTACATTGACTACATCCTTACAACAACCATTTTATCCTCATCTTTGGAAAAGAACCGTTATAGCATGCAAACAGCAACGGTTCAGGCGAGCCTGCGTATCCGCGCAGTCTCGCCAGAACCTTTGCTCTTCGCTCACGTAAGCGGCAGGCCAAGCTGAAACTTCAGTCAAACGACTAGACACGTGGCCTAAATAAGAGGACAGGCATACGCACTGTAAGATTTAGCGGTTTGGGGTTGGATTAACTTGGTAAATTTTCCTCTATTTTTCAAGGAAGACAACGTTTGAGATTTCAAGTTTTTTTGCTTCCCAATCTCCTTTCAATACAAACCTCTTACAAAAGGAAATACGCAAGGTCTTTCTTTTTAGAATAGACCCAGTTTGTTTCAGGAAGGAGACAAAATAATTTTACACAAGTGCCTAGCTTGAAATTTAGCCATTCCCTTTATTAAACAGATTTTAATGCAAACACCGAAATGAAAAAGAAAAAAAAAAAGTTAAAGGCACCATATTCCTCAAAAATAGACACTTTTATCCAAATAAATTGATATTTAGTATCAACACGATCATAAAACGGGGCATCTGACAGCCTGTAAAATTTCAGTTAGCCTCTCGTTTTTGAAATGGATAAAGAATGAAATGATTTTTTATCGTATTTCTGAATTAATGTTGGTGACATTAATTCAGAGATACGATAAAAAATCATTTCATTTCAAGAACGAGAGACTAAATGAAATTTTACAGGCTGTCATGTGCCACATTTTATAATTTGTATTAATACCATCATATATCGATTTATTAAACCGTTCTTGGATAATAAAATGTCTATTTTTGAGGAATATGGAGCCCTTAATACCTGCACCCTCAGGATCTTCCCTTGGAGATAGGGGACGGCTGATCTGGGGCCGGAATAACTGTCGCCTTGATTTTTTCACGTCATTGTGCTTGATGCGTGCACTCCATTTTAGGACTTCCGTCAGACTCGCGTCAAGCTGGTCCATTTCTTCCTGGATTTGAAATCGGACTTTCTTCATCTTTCGGATGGGAAGGTCTTCCTTGGATTTCAAGAGTTCGTCTCTGAGATCCTGCTAAAATTTTTCTTATTATATTTAATAACAATCTTTACCCTCGGTATTTATGGCGATCCGTTTGGATTTTACCCATTCATACAGATATCTGCATCTCAAATACGAATATCTGTTAATAAATATAGATATCTCTAATTGAAACACAGCTATCTGTAATTGAAATGGAGATATCTCCAATTGAAATGCAGATATCTGTATTTGAAATGCAGATATCTCTATTTACGATCATAATATAGATATCTGCATTTCAAATGATTATTTGATAAAAAAAAGTTTAAAATAATCAAGTTCATAAGTAGAGATATCTGCATTTCGATGATATCTATTTAAATTAGACATATCTGTACTTAAATGTATTTATATGTAGATATCTGTGATTAAATGCAGTATCTCTTTTCAAATGCAAATATCTGCATTTTAAATGTAGATATCCGTATTAAATGGATATAAACCCAAACGGGTCGCCATAAGACAGAAATGTCTGAGCAAACAGTGCAGACCCAGATCAGACGTCGCAGAACGCGGCATGATCAGAGTCCGCACTGTTTGTCACTTGTCCAGGAATTTTAGACACATTAATAGGTTGTAACATTTCCAAGGGTAACCTTTATAGATTCGATCGGTTAAATTTTAGGATAAGTATGGTAAGGAGTTAAGATGTCAGAATAGTTAGTGTAAATACGGTATTTATTGTTTGCGGAGTTATATAAGAGCTAGACTGGCTCCAGTCTCCAGTGACTAAATATTTTTCTCATAATTCTGTTTGATATTACACTAAAATAAAACCAAAAAAATAACATGACTATAAAGGCTGGTCACTAGACCAGCCTTTATAGTCATGATATTATTTTGGTTTTATTTTAGTGGATTACTAAACATATTATTAGAAAAAAAGTCAGTCACTAGAGACTAGAGCCAGTCTATATAAGAGCTAGCGCACGACAAAACCCACAAGACCTATGTGACCAGCAAAGACTCAGACCAGCCTGTACATCCACCCAGTATGGCAAGCGTTTTCGTGTATCTTTTTTTTTTGATAGCCTGGAGGCTGTATAAGGCGCATGCGACCAGCGAAGGGGCTGATCAGACTATGCAAATGCGCAGGCTGATCAGTCTTCGCTGGTCGCACAAGTCGTGTTGTAAGTTTTGTCGTGCGCTAGCTCATAAAATATTTGCTGGAACTTTGGAAAGTAGCAGACGACAAATGAATACAATTTCCATATTTGTCTTCCTAGTTCGTCATTCTGACTAACTAACTAACTAACTAACTAGCTAGCTAGCTAACTAAATTACTAACTGACTGACTAACTAACTAACTGACTGACTGACTAACTAAATAACTAACTAACTAATATCTAACTGACTGACTGACTTACGTACTTACTTACTTACAACTTACTTACTAACTAACTAACTAACTACGAACTAATTAACTAACCAACTAACTAACTGAATAATTTTGTGCTTGAATGACTGGACTTTCAAGAAAAAATTGAGACGATTAGAATGAAATAAATCCTATTTTCTTGAAAATAAAGCAGGGTCTTTCACTTGCATAAATATTTTCGAAAAGTCGTGATTTGCTCATGCAGTTACTGAGCCATTTTTATTACTGTTGCGATGAGCAATCAAACATAAAACGAGAGCAAAATGATAACACCAAGAAAAAAAAAAAAAAAAAAAAAAAAAATTACAGCATTTGTTTGTGATGTTTCTGCGTTTATATCATTTTGTAGAAAAACGCACGTTTTAACCTTTTTTATTTTTTTCCCCAGAAAATATGCTTTGACATCTTGAAATATTTTTTCAGAAGAAAATGAGTATATATATCATCAACATCTGCTGAATTAGACATATTACACAACAAAATTTAAAATAGAAAATAAACTTTTTGAAACGTTAGGACAATATTTAGAGTAAATACGATTAAACTCAACTCTACTGCTTACCTCATTGGCTTCAGGCTTTGTCACAGGCACATTAGTCTGGGAAAACATCTCAGCGCAACTTTTTATCAACAAAGCGGCATTCTGGTCCATGTTGAGAGGCGGTTTGTCTTCTCCGACAGAAGTGGATTTTCGTCGAGGCTGACCAGGAAAATGCTTGCTGAACCAGCTGTTCACACTCTGAGCAAGTCTTCTGACATTCTTGGTCCGAAAGACTCTAGAAACCGCCCGCCATACGTCGTTCCTGAGTTGTTTAAGTTGGTCCATCAGTTGGTTAATTCTCTGGAGCTCGTGCTCGAAAAGTTTGATGTTTGGAATTGCCTTGGTTCGGGGGCGTTCACCTCCAAAACACCCCATCTTCTCTGCAGTTACTGCTTGCGTTGTGCAGCAATCGCCGTTGAATGACGTTTTGACGTTACTAAGCAACCGCACCTTTCTCGTAACGTAACGTCAATAACGTAACGTCTATTACCGTTACGTCTAGACGACAATGTAGGACTGCTTGATTTAAACACGTTTATACGTATTCCAATTTCCAATATACATGTATACACTACAGTCGAACCTCAATAACTCGAACATCGATGGCTCGTAGGAAATTCTTCCGATAGCTCAAGAAAACAAATATGTAGGAATTTTTACTTATTTAATGATGAAATTGTATGTTTTGTGTACTCATCAAGGCGATTCTAAAGAGTACACTCAACGTACCATTATTGTCTTGAAGAGCGAAAATATTTTCCTAAATTATCGCCATTTGCTTCCTGATATGGCGCTATGATTAACCCTCAGAGGCTCGAACAGTCCATATCTCGAACAAACTTGCAGGGTTCAAAGGATATTCGAGCCATTGAGGTTCGACTGTATGTCAAATTATAATACTGAAAGGATCTGACAAAAGCGAATCGCTTATTTAGTTCATCTCCTTATCGTCTGCCTATCTTCCCTCTTTATAGGAATGGACACCCATGGAAGAGTTTCTGCCATTTTTGACATTGGAGAAAACATTTGTGACTTCCTGTTTGCTTTCCTGTACACCAAACGGAGAAAGCAACCCTTGAGAGCGAATTCGTTCCTGTACGCTAAACCGAGATAGCAACTTTTGGGAGCGAATTATTTCCTGTACGCTTAACCGAGGTAGCAACCCTTGTGAACGAATTCTTCCCCTTTAAAGCAGTCCCCTTTTTCAGAGGGGAATATAGATCAATTTTGATAGAGTTGTCTCCCTTGAATTTGTTTCAGTTCCACTTTAAATGACTGAATCACGTTGATCATTATATTATTGGGGTGCGCTGTGATATTACCCTGTAAAAGCATGCCGTAGATTTTTACGGAACAATACTGGCAACTGTCTGCCAGCACATTTACCGTACATTTTACGGACGCCTGTAGATTTATTTAGGGTAGAGTAGGGCAAGGTAGGTAACTTAGATTATAGCAAATATGTGAGCTTCCGCACCGTATCTTAAGCTTATCAATCCTTACCCGTCCTACGCGATAATTCCTGCAAAAGTTTTAGAAGACCCGTACAATTTACGGTAAATGCACTGGCAGCCAGTTGCCAGAATTTAACCGTAAAATCTACAGTTTTAAGTTTAATGTGATATATATTTACTGTGATATTATACGATAAGAAACTGTATGGAATTCTATAGGGATATAATATTACCTTAATCTGGCAAAGAATAGACATTCTGCAAGATGATAGTTTACGTTAAAGGTAGTAGAAAGATAAAATGTAACGTAAATAACAGGTTCAGAGATTAAGACGAAAGAAGCGAAAAATCGAGATAACCTGAAAGTCAGACATAGCCGAGGCATGAGAAGTTAATACACCCTTGATTGTGAATCTCTTTCGTACTCATTCAAATTAACACTTAGCATGCTGAGCAAAAAAAAAAAAAAAAAAAAAAAAAAAAAAAAAAAACATCAACAGACAACATTTTGAGATATTTTTCTTATTTTTCCCCAGAAAAGAGGATTTGACATTTCATTCAAATTCCTATTTTCTGGATAGGATTTGACATTTCATGTAAATTAGGAGACAATTTACATGAAATGTCAAATCCTATTTTCTCGGAAAAATAAATAAAAAAAGCAACATTAATTTGTTATCTGCTAATTTGCTCATAGCGTGCTAAGCGTTAAATATTGTTTGCCACCCAAGTGTCCACATATCACACAATGGGCAAATTTCGTTATGTTAAAATTATGTATACGATACTTATAAATTTTAAAACTTTCTAATGTGTCTTCGAGCATGCGCAAAATGCTTAGATTCAGATTCATCCCACGCATGCGCAAAGTGTCATCCTTGCATTTGCTGTTCATTGATACATTCTATAGTGTCCAATGATTCTTTTAGCGGACAGCGGGTGCGCAGGCTGATCTGGACTTCGCTGTCCGCATATGTCCGAAGACACGTTTTCATATGGGGATGCCCATTTTCTGTTATTGATGCCGGGCTCCATAACCCAGTTTGCAGATCTAGGGGTCGCAAGTTCGAACCATGCCCACCTCGGTCACATATGTTCCGTGGAGATGATCATGAAATCATTTCTACGGCCTTTCTCCTCCGTCCACTGATTCAAGAAGGGCAGTTCAGTGGATGTGCACAAATATCGGTTAATAGCTTAGAGGACTAAACCTGCCCAAGACAGTGTTGGCTGGGTCATTAAACTCCAACTTAAAGAAACACTGTTATTAATATACAGTCGAACCTTAATGGCTCGAACATCTTTGGTACCAAGGAAATTTGTTCACGATGGGTAGTTCGAGCCACTGAGGGTAGGTTAGGAGACAAATGGGAATGTCTTTTGGAACTTCTATAAGATAATGGTATGTTGAGTGTACTAATTAGAATCGTCTCGATGAGGCGACTCTAATGAGTACACACAACATATGTTTTCATGATAAAATATGAAAAATTCCTAAAATATCCCTAAATAGTTTTGGGCTGTCGGAATAATTTCCTAGGGACTCAAAAACGAGTTCGAATTAGCCATGGTAAACACGGTGCGAGCTACTGAGGTTCGACTGTACGTATCTGTGGTTGGCTTCGAATATTTGAATGTTCGATTGTTATGGCAGAGAGCCGTTTCCCTTTAGCTGTAGCTAGTGTCACAATGCAAAACTAGGAAACAGTACGGATCATCTCATCGCGTATATCGTTGTAAATAGGATAATCGAAGAAAGAACGCTGTGCACTTTCAATACCTCCAGAACGACATAGCGGTGACTCAACTACATTTTTAAGAACGGACCATAATTAAGACAGCACAACTACACTTTGTTCGCAATCATGTACATTGTCTAGTTCCCGTTTTATAACAATTAGGAATGATAGCCTTCCCTATCCCCAGATTTTATGTGATACTTAAATGCGCTAACAGAGTCTGAGTTTCTGTTTTCCTAAGATAGATTGCTCCAATCTCTTATGACAGATGAGAGTATGAATGATAGTATATTAATTCGTTTGTGCTTCGATAAACTAGCTACTAGTCTGATAATAAGAGCCTGATCAGATTTTTTTTTTTTTATCAAAAGATAGTCAACTTCTTAATGATGGAAAGTCTATTTGGTAGGGTCTCCAATACACATACTGGCTAGGTAGACTAGACTAGCTAAAATACTATACGGTTTATTTTAATGCAAATAGATGGCTTTGTTGTCATATTATTCAATTTAACACCTAGTGGCTAGGCTAATGCTTCGACAATTCGGGCATCAATCGGCGGTTCGCAAATTATACGGTATCTTGAAATACTGTTTTCTATTGGAATAATCAGTGAAAAGAGGTAGGCGGTAGACAGATTATTGTTCATTTTATAGACTAACGTTAACGTATGAACGCAACGTCATAAAACGTACCTTCGGACATGTGTGCCTAGCGAAGAATCCGATCAGCCTGTGCATTCGCACAGTCTGATCCTTATCTTTACTGCATAGCTAAAGATGCAAAGTTTCTTCATGCGGACAACGAAGACTCTAATCAGACTGCGCGGATGCGCAGTCTGATTTGAGTCTTCGTTGGGCGCACATATTAGAAGGTACGTTTTCTAACGTTGAAGCTCTTATCTTTCCGATGACTACAAACTCTACCATCCTACAGTCGAACCTAAATAGCTCGAACACCGATGGCTCGTTTACCATGGCTAATTCGAACTCGTTTTTGAGTCCCTAGGGAATTATTATTACAGCCCAAAAACAAATATTTAGGGCTATTTTAGGAATTTTTCATATTTTATCATGAAAATGTAGGTTGAGTGTAAATAGATTCGCCTTATCGAGGCGGTTCTAATGAGTACACTCAACATACCATTATTTTATAGACGATCGAAAAGACATCCATATATTATTCCCACTTGGCTCCCAACCTGGCCCTGTAAGTAACCTTCAGTGGCCGAACTACCCATATCTCGAACAAATTTCCTTGGTCTCAAAGACGTTCGAGCCATTGAAGATCGATTGTATTTAATCGCACAATGAGTGAATGGTGACGTATTACCCGTGACCACTTTAGCAGATTCTTTTTTGTTACTTTCAAGTTCTTGTCTGTGTTGCTGTGTACAAGTCTGAAACAGAACTTGGGACACTTGTTCAGGAAAATCAGAATGTTTTCAAACAAACTAAGCCCTTGTCCTGCTGAATAAACTAAAAAGCCACACCCATTTCTAATTTTCAGCCAATCAGATTACTTGATCAAGGTTATTGATATAGATTCACAAACTGAATGGCAAACAGTGCAGATCCAGATCAGTTGGCTTCTTCAGAAGCCAACTGATCTGGATCTACACTGTTTGCAAAGGCAGGTTACATCCGGGTTCAGCAGGACAAGGGTTAAACTTTTCATCGCAGCAAAGCAATGCAACATAATGTTGCCAGCCGTTACAATGATAAAAGTGGAAACAACGGTGCCAGCCGTTACAGTTATAATGGTAGAAATCCTAATCCTTTTTTATTATCATTATGACAATCTTGTTTATATTTAGTTGTTTTAATAATAAATTGTCTTCTCGTTAGATAACCCATTGTGTTGGTAATATTTCAGCGCGCATTGATATGTCCACTAATTACCATTTATTGTTTACAATAATGTTCCTTGATAAAGGTTGTAATAACCGAAACTAGTCGGGAATAAAATCTAATGTAAGAACTTCGAGTTTGATCTCTTTTATTGGAATAAATGATTAACTACCATACAGTTTGGAAGCCTATGTTTTGTACAAATAGAAGACACATCTGCTTATCAGAAAGCAATATCCGTTTAACTGTTACCACTCTTTGGGCAAATTCAGCAGACGACAAATTGGTGAGATATTTTTGATTATTTATCCAAGAAAACAGACTCTGATATTCCATGCAAAGTCTCTTTAAAGGAGATAAATTGCATAGAATGTCAAAGTCTGTTTTCTGGGGAAAATATGAAAAATATTAAAAATGACGTTTGCTGAAATTTTTACCCAGCATGCTAAGGCGTTACAATTTACAGATATTTGAAATATGTGATATCGCATGGCGACATTATTTCTCAAAATAGGCAGCAGATAAAGTAATGCGCTTTTTACGAAAGACCGGTAGTGACATTTCAACTACATTAATTCAAGGTTTCAACTTCACGAATTCACGATTTCAGCTTCATGAATTCACGAATTCAACTTCACGAATTCACGAATTCAACTTCACGAATTCACGAATTCAACTTCACGAATTCCACTTCACGAATTCAACTTCACGAATTCACGAATTCAACTTCACGAATTCACGAATTCAACTTCACGAATTCACGAATTCAACTTCACGAATTCCACTTCACGAATTCAACTTCACGAATTCACGAATTCAACTTCATGAATTCACGGATTCAACTTCAGGAATTCCACTTCACGAATTCAACTTCACGAATTCACGAATTCAACTTCACGAATTCAACTTCATGAATTCAACAATTGAATTCGTGAAGTTGAATTCGTGAATTCGTGAAGTTGAATTCGTGAATTCATGAAGTGGAATTCGTGAAGTTGAATTCGTGAATTCATGAAGTTGAATTCGTGAATTCGTGAAGTGGAATTCGTGAATTCGTGAAGTTGAATTCGTGAAATTGAATTCGTGAAGTTGAAATCGTGAATTCGTGAAGTTGAAATCGTGAATTCGTGAAGCTGAAATCGTGAATTCGTGAAGTTGAAACCTTGAATTAATGTAGTTGAAATGTCACTACCGGTCTTTCGTAGACCGGTAGTGACATTTCAGCTACAATAATTCAAGGTTTCAACTTCACGAATTCACGATTTCATCTTCACGAATTCACGATTTCAACATCACGAATTCACGTATTCAACTTCACGAATTCACGAATTCAACTTCACGAATTCGACTTCACGAATTCAACTTCACGAATTCAGGAATTCAACTTCACGAATTCACGAATTCAACTTCATGAATTCACGAATTCAACTTCACGAATTCCACTTCACGAATTCAACTTCACGAATTCACGAATTCAACTTCACGAATTCAATTTCAGGAATTTAACAATTGAATTCGTGAAGTTGAATTCATGAATTCGTGAAGTTGAATTCGTGAATTCGTGAAGTTGAATTCGTGAAGTGGAATTCGTGAAGTTGTATTCGTGAATTCATGAAGTTGAATTCGTGAATTCGTGAAGTTGAATTCGTGAATTCATGAAGTGGAATTCGCGAAGTTGAATTCGTGAAGTTGAATTCGTGAATTCGTGAAGTTGAAATTGTGAATTCGTGAAGTTGAATTCGTGAAGTTGAATTCGTGAAGTTGAAATCGTGAATTCGTGAAGTTGAAATCGTGAATTCATGAAGCTGAAATCGTGAATTCGTGAAGATGAAACCGTGAATTAATGTAGTTGAAATGTCACTACCGGTCTTTCGTATTATATCGCTTTTAAATGATTGCACCATAAAACGTCCATCACTTTAACACAATCTGCAAACGCTAATTTAGCTCTTAAAGCGACAACCATGATTGCAGCAGACTACAATTTGAAATATTTTTCTTCTTTTTTTTTGAATGCTTGACAATTCATGTGAATCGTCTGCAGCAGCAGACAATTCACATGAAGTGCCAAGCCTTATTTTCTAATAATAATAATAATAATAATAATAATAAATCAAACTGTCGTTTGCCTAACGTTTGCCTGGCACTTTGTGGTTAAAGTTTGACTATGCAAATACTTTAAAGTAAGGCTGGGATGATTAATCGGATAAGCGATTAAATGATCGATAAATTCCATAAAAATGATTATCATTACTGATTTGCTAATAATCGATCATTTGATTTCTGTGTTTGTTACTTTACGATATTTACCCTTAGTATTCAGACACCTAAACTCCTTACCATACTTAATCTAAACTTTGAACAAGTACAATTTACTACCCATTGTTGTATCTAAAAATAACTGGATGGGTGGCAAACAGTGTAGACCCTGATGAGAGGCCGCATTTGCGGCGTGTCATCAGGGTCTACACTGTTTGCTCAGACCTGGCTGACCAAATATATGCAATAAAGTATAACATATGGTAAGAGTCATGCTCAGATAGGTAAAATTATGACCAAATCTTCAGTGAATACTAACCGATTATTGATCACAATGGCAGGACTGATAATCGATTATCTTTTCAGCTCCGATTAGCCAGCCTTACTTTACCGTAATCCATTTAACAAGACCTAACCTAAAACTGTCACTAAACGTAATTAATACCCCAGCAGCGTCAACGGTAACAGCACCGCTCGGACAAAGAGCAAAGAGCAGATAACTCTGTTACACATTGGCTCAATATAAATTTGGACAGGCAGACTAAGTGTAAAGGACAGATAAACTGTCAAAGAAAACATATTATGTCACGAATTTCTTCTCATC
Organism: Anodontia alba; assembly: GCA_964016985.1. Taxonomy (NCBI): domain Eukaryota; kingdom Metazoa; phylum Mollusca; class Bivalvia; order Lucinida; family Lucinidae; genus Anodontia; species Anodontia alba. Next base: position 76,003,390 of record OZ024825.1, read on the forward strand.
ATAATGATCATTTCTGCAAATTTTCATGAAAATCTGACAAAAACTGTAGAAATACTACGCGTTACAATTTTAAGTGCCAAGGGCATATAATCCTGCAACAAATATGTCATGCACTAGTACTCATCGTGCAGATCATTAATGTGAAGTCAAGAAAATCTAACAAAAAATGTAGAGGTAGTTCGCGTCACAAACTTGAGCCGTTCCGGTGAAAAAACAAAACAAAACAAAACAAAACAAAACAACAACAACAACAACAACAACAACAACAACAACAACACACACACACACACACACACACACACACACACACACACACACACACACACACACACACACACACACACACACACACACAAAATAACACTGACAGCACTGGTGGGTCGATTGTCTCTGACTGTAGGCCGAGAAAATGGTCCTGAACGCGAACTGAAGACTGTTTCATTTAACTTCTTTTAATTTAAACAAAGAGTGCAGACCCTGATCGAATGCCGCATTCTGCGGCGTCTGATTTGGGTCTGCACTGTTTGCCACCGTCCCAGCACTAAGCCCAGTCCAGGTTTTACAGATAATCCAATTTACATAATACTCAGACATCACAGCGTTAAGTATAGCGCGGCTATAAATAACCCTTACCTTGACTTCGTATACACGCTTTGTATAACTTTATTGGTCAGCGATAGTCACGTGGACAACAACACTGTTACTCAGAATCTTTAGTATCTTTGGGTCGATTTTAACACCCGACTTTTGGGTAGATTGATCAACACTCTACCCAAAAACGTCCAGTTTGGGAATAGAGTTCGGTTGTGGGTTTCATATCGTGAAAGATTGGTTGGTCCGTCCAGCGCGATTTGATTTCATTTATCAATGATAATCACGTGGACAATAACCTTAAGGAAATTTTGGTGTATGTATAATTTGGGTCGGTTGTGAACAATCGAACCAAAACTCTTATGTTGTCTACGGCAGCTGTGGTTAGCGCTTTAAGGGTTAATCTTATGACATGAAGACGCTGCTACTAAGTAGATTAATGTCTGATAAAACATTGAATCATTTTCAGACTCCTCAACATTTAAAATATTGTGTATTTCAAAACATTAAACTTCCATTGCGACCCGAATTACATAGCTTCAGATAAGTCACATTTTTTTTTTTCAACCAAAAATATTTGCCTGATACCCCTCATCCCACCCTTTCACTTGGAGCCATGGATATGTAATCAGACAAAAAGATGTCATTCGCTGATTTATTTTTTTTTTTTGTGATTTCATTGTAATACATTAATATTTTTTTTTCAGTTGAATTAAACGAATTAAATTTTAATCGCCGTCTAACACATCACGAATTATGAGCTAAAATGTGCAAATTTATTCCTAGCTTTGAACACCTTGTGGCTGAAATATTTTATCAGAACATCTTAGAAAAGATACAAAGATAATTAATGAGTTTTGTTTGCTTTTTACAAGTTCTTCACATTACATCTGTCAAAATTCTTCACTCATATTTAAGTATGATTTATTTGGAAAATAAAGAGAAAAATATTGTAATTTGTAGAGCGAGTATAACCATAGGTACATGTAGTTTCGTTTGAATACACTTTGAAGATTTTACGCCATTTTTCTACAAGGGAGATAATTTTGTGACTCTCCGTTTGCTTTCGAGTGCACTGGGTTCCTTGTGAGAATGGGTCTAGTCTAAAAGGAAAGAATTTGCTATCAAAAGGAGCAAATTCTTTCCTTTTAGAATAGAGCCCTTCTCTGATTAGCGCGAGCAATTTTGATAAAGTTGCCTCCCCTGAAAGTGTACTAATTCCCCTTAACAAACGGAAACGCAGTTTTCCAAAAGGTAACGGAAAAATAGCAATATGCGAGGGTGTGTCAATAAATAACCAGCCTATCCCATTTCCGATAGACAGAGACGGTCACGATTTTCATGCTTTGTTTCAATATATGTTTTATACATGGGTACAAAATTGCACACGTATCGAGTCATTCTTTAATAAGATATTGAATGTCAAACATGGCTAGTGATGCAAAGGCATGCTTTTCATCTAAAGTTGAGTACCGTGCTGTAATTCGGTACTTGTATTTAAAAGGTAAAACAGGCAAGGAAATACACGGCGAGTTAGCCGATGTTTATGGGTCTTCTGCACCATCTTATGCTCAGGTTAAATTCTGGGTAGGGGAATTCAAACGCGGTAGAACGTCTTTAGAAGATGAAGCCAGGTCTGGATGCCCACCGGATGCCACCAACGAAGAAATGTGTAAGAAAGTTCGGGATCTGATATACTCTGATAGGCGAATTCAGGTGGAAGAAATAGCGCAGGCATTAGGCATTTCACATGGTAGCGTTTCAACAATCTTACATGACCGTTTAGGTATGCGCAAGCTAACAGCCCATTGGGTCCCCAAATCCCTTAGCGATGAGCAAAAGGCAACCAGAGCATCAGTATGCAGCGCCTTGTTGAAGCGTTTTATGTCAAAAGATGATTTTCTTTTGCGTCTGGTGACTGTAGATGAGACTTGGGTTCATTATTATGAGCCAGATAATAAAGCTCAGAGACATCCGTGGGTAGGGCCTGGGTCCCCGAGGCCAAAGAAGTTCAAGACTCAACCATCTGCTGGCAAGGTGATGGCCACAGTATTTTGGGACGTAAAAGGCGTTTTACCCAAGAGAAGTACAATTACTGGAGTGTACTATGCAAACTTGTTAGACCAGCTGAGAACCGCCATCCGTGAAAAACGACGAGGTAAACTGTCTAAAGGTGTTTGTCTGCAACAGGACAACGCGAGAGTCCACACTTGCAAAGTTGCAATAAATGCTGTAGAGCGAAACGGGTATGAATTAATACCACATCCTGCCTATTCGCCTGACCTAGCCACTTCTTCCTATTCCTAAACTTGAAAAGAATATCCGTGGACTTAATTTCCGGTGTGATGAAGAAGTCGTGACGGCAGTTGAGGAGTGGGTCAATGGAAAGGACCCTGACTTTTTCAGTTCTGGGCTGATGGCACTTGAACACCGTTGGTCGAAGTGCATCACACTAGAGGGCAATTACATCGAAAAAGAAGAGGTGGGTCTCAACCGGAAATAAGTTAGGCTGGTTACTTATTGACTCACCCTCGTATATTCAAAGACTTTAAAATGCAACACTTCATTTCCTTTATATCCATTCAAAACGAATGTTTTATATACCTTCCTTGCTCCAGTAATGTCTTCGAACAACACATAAGGACTTGTTTCACAACTAACCTTATTGATGTTACAGCGCAAAATGCAAATCAAATCGTCAAAACGGTTCCTAAAACGTTGCGAAATCCAGCCACTGCATCGGATTCCGACAGTAAATCGTTGCATACATGCATAGCTTCTAACGCAGACCTTCCAGCTAAAGTGTGACTTGCCAGATTGCTAACGAAGTCAGGGACATGAAATTTACGCTTCTCAATTGAAAGCAGCAGGAGAATTTACACTAACTGCATTTTTGTCCAGTTAGATGAGTAATCCCTGTCTGACAACGTTTACAATTTTGACATTTGAAATAAATTTTATAGCAATCGGTTTCTCACGAACATCTAATCTGCCTTTAAAGCAGAATAAAGACGATCGCTCGGTGTCCTCTTATGAAAAAGAAAATTTTGTTGTCACCCAAGTGTTGCATTTTTACATTCGAGCCATAGTATTCAGACGCCAAAATTCCTTAAGATAGTTGCCCACGTGATTATCATTGACCAATATAATCAAACATCCAGGTAATGGTTATTTTTGGCCAAGCTATTCTTGTCGCTTTGACGTCAGAGTGCAGTGTAAAGAGAGTTATCTGTAAAACCTGGACTGGAACATTGGCAAACAGTGCAGACCCAGATCAGACGCCACAGAATGCGGCGTCTGATCAGGGTATACACTGTTTGCTGACATTCCAAGAAGTCAAGAGTTACATGAAACAGTCTTAAGTCCCCGTCCAAGACCATTTTCCCAGCCTACACTCAGAGACAATCGATCCAACAGTGCTGTCAGTGCTTTGATTATCGTACATTCTCAGTGAAATATAACTAATTTTTAACTTTAAATTATTCTCGAGCCACACGACTGATTCATTAACATTATGTTTTGTATGGCACAGAAAACGGTTCTATTGAATATTTTGGAAGCTTTATTGGCATATGACCATATTTAAATTAAATTTCGCAAGGAAAAGAAAGCTACACTTAATACAGATGTTAATGAGAATAGCAGAGGAATCCAATTAATTGGATCTAGTTGTTTATAGAGACTACCCAGGTGAGATAACTGACCGCCATTTACCATTTAGTTCATGAATATACGGTGATTCATCGCACACATGGCCTTTCATTATTACCCTTCCATCGTCTCTGTATGACTTAATAATGTTGAAAGGGATGTAAAATACCGAATCGTCGTCATCATATTCGGACGGAAATGCCCGAGAAAGTGGTGTAGAGACATTTTAAACTGCTTTATGAAGAAATAGTTTGATTAAGGTATGTACTATTTGCCATTCAATCTGCAGTTTTTGGGTCGATTGTTTACAATCGAGCCACAGTATACAAACGTCAAAATTTCCTTAAGGTAGTCGTCCACGTGATTATCATTAACCAATATAATCAAACTTCACGTTAGACGAAACCCAGGTATTAACGGTTATTTATAACTGCGATATTCTTGTCGCTGATAGACGGTTATCTGTAAAACCTGGACTGGGACATTTGGGACATTGGCAAACAATGCAGACCTAGATCAGACGCTACAGACGCGGCGACTGATCAGAGTCTGTACTGTTTGCTTAAATTACAGGAAGTTAAGGGTTGAATCAAACAGTCCCCATTCAGGACCATTTTCCCAGCCTACTCTCAGAGACAATCGACCACCAGTGTCATCAGTGCTTTTATTAGGCGCCCAATGTTGTCCTAAAATTAAGCACCGACCAAATCCCCCACATTGAATATAGTTTATTTTGAAAAGATCAATTGAAATTTGAAAGATTTACTCCAGGAACATGTTAATTTAGCTTTGCTGTGACATATACATCGTTGCTTGTTGATTAAAACTGCCCATTGTGGTTTTAGTTCTTTTGTTATCGGTTGTTTTGCTTTAGAAGACACTATCTGTGACAAAGTTTACCAGTTTAAATGAACATCATTTGAAGAAATAACAAGGTAATAAATAATATTCATTCTCACAATAAATTATTTTCGATTTAAAATATTGCTCATATTTAACCCTAGTTTAAATATTAACATCGGACAGATATACAAAACCTTTCGAACCCAGCAATACCAGAATTAATAATCGAGTCGCACAGTGAGAAAAGAGGACTTCGGGGCTTACGAGCAGCGAAGACCCAGATCAGGCGGTACCTCAGCGTATTCTGATCGCGGTCTTTGCTACCCTTCGAGACATTTTTCAGTTCTATAAAACTGTAAACAGATCGGCAAGTCAATCATCACACAGCACGCATGCGCGTGATAATGGTTCATGCATTCCTCGAAAGTTGTTTTCTCAGGGTAAGGTAGGTACAAAACATTTGATCAAACATTATTAGGGCCGCGCTATGCGAAAACGTTGTCTTCGAGCATATGTGGGCAGCGAAGGCCCAGATCAGACTGCGCAATCGCGCAGTCTGATCAGGGCCTTCACTGTCCGCTAACAGAATCATTCGATACTGCAGAATGTATAGATGGATAGCAAAGACCCAGATGATCTGAATCTGCACATTCTGCGCATGCTCTAAGGTATTTTTTCGCTTCACGCGGTCCATTTATAAATAGATAGCAGTTCCAATCAACTTATTATCATGTTGAATTTGGAAGAATAGATTTTGACATGGAATGAAACGTACACAATGCTGTGTCCATTTCAAGCTCACGCGCTGAGATCAAAGTGCACAGAATCAATTATGTCCTTCAATAACGTGAAGCCAGGCCGCAAGCAGCCATTAAATATTGAGTTATTGTTATTTTTATGGGTTGTTTTATGGAGTTTTAGAAGTTAGTTTGTATACAAGGTAGTTTTGATGTGACATATGCAGTAAATAAAAGAAATAAATGTCAAAAAGCTGCAAATGACTTCCAAATGTGGTAACAAATGAACACTCCACCCGGATGATCAGTCGACCATGAGATAGGTCCTTGCACCATCTCAGCTGAAACGTCTCTGATATAGATTTACTATTACCACAGCTTTTAGCCGGCGCTTTTTTGTTCCTCCACGAAGTAATCTGAAAGGTTGGCCTTTTGAAAATACGGAAAAAAACAAAAAAACATCAGACTCGGTTTTTCTTCGTCTTCGCATATAGTTCACTATAACATAGTTTATCTTTTCTGGTACTTTGTTTTCACTGGACCCAGTCCGTGATATTTTTTAACTGATATGAGAACCACCGGTGAAGCCTTAGACTGGCTCCAGTCGTTTTTGTTTTATATCTATTTCTCTCGTTCTCTATCATGATCCTCTTTAATCCAACTTCAAGTTACCTATGGCTGAACAAAAAGAGAACCATTAAGTATTGCAGTGAGAGAAAGTTTAAAAGGTCAGCAGGATGAATTCTGCCTAGACCAGTTTCACTTGTTACCAGACCCTTTCTTTCTAGCCAAGGGACTGAAGTAAACAAAAATTCTACAAGCTATACAAGTGTTGTGTCCCCTCAAAAAAAAAAAAAAGAAGAAAAAGAAAGAAAATAAAATAAAGAAAGGGTCTGGGGCCAGACTAGTGAAGCCTAATCAGCCGATACTGGGGATTATCAGCGACGCTCATAGAACATTTTCGAAAATCCCGGAATGAACACAAAATACTACCTCTCGATGTGTCTAAAGTTGTTGAATGAATGGCAAACAGTGTAGACCCTGATCAGACGCTGCGGAACGCGGCGGTCTGATCTGTGTCTACACTATTTGCTCAAACTTGTCTGTCCAATTAAGTTATGGTACATACAGTTATAAACGTTGCAGACTCAGTTTCCTTGAGTTTATTAACCCACTTATGCTTAGTGGACTCTTTTAACTCTCTCTTTGGACAGGTTCATTTCCAGTTTAAGAGATGTCTGGTTTGTTTTAGTAAAAAAATCCTGTACTTAACGCAAACAGTGTAGATCTGGGTCTGCACTGTTGCCAAAGTCTCTTTTATTGGACGCCAGGCATAAATGAGTTAATGAGGCATGAAATAACAATCCTCCTTTCTGGGAAAAATCAGAAAAAATATCTCCGATTTATCATTTGCTGAATTTACCTAGTCTGCTAAAGTTAAGAGGACATGATACACGTAATATACAAGTAATAGATTTCTTACAAGGGAAACAACTGTGGTGACTTTCGATTTACTTTTCTGCACACCAATTCCCTTATGAAAAATGGGTCTACTCTGAAAGGAATGAATTTGCTCCCATTCTTCATTAGCTCTAAAAGGCGGATCATGGCATTCGCTGCCCGTAATTGCTGTAAGAGCACTTTCCCCGTGTTGTGGCCCGATTTTTCCATTGACAGTCATTTTACCATGTTTGTATAAACATACATGTATATAATGCTCGTGCGTACTATCTCATTGGGAGTAAATTCTTTCCTTTTCTCCGAAGAAATGACGAGATTGTCTCCCATGAATTAAAACTGTTCTTTCCGTTAATATTGCACAACGCTGGTACGATCATTTAACACAAATGTTTTTGTTCATCAAGGACGTAGCCAGAAAGCAATTATTTTTACGCATACCTGGGAAAAATCTAGAAAATCTTCTCTAGTTTCACTTTCAAAATAGGAACTACTCTAAAAGGAAAGAATTTGCTCCCTCTGGGGGCAAATTCTTTCATTTAAGAGTAGCCCTATTTTGAAAGAGACAAATTCTTTCTTTTATGAACAGTCCCTATAGTTAAGAAGCACTATATATTATGTTAATCGATGTCTCTTTATTTCAAACATTTTTATGCATGTTACGTGTACGCATATGCGTAATGTGCGTAATGAGCTACACCTATGTTTATGAGCCACAAAATGAGATAAAGGCCTTATGTCATAAGTGATTAGCAAATATCCAGACGAGTCTGCGCAAACGCAAGTCTGATCCGGGCCTTCTGTGTTTACCAATACATATTTCAGTATCATTTCGACTTTCTCAACTATTACTGCAATGTGTCGTATTCGATCATTGCTCACAGCCTTTTTTGGGTCGATTGTTTATAATCGAGACATAGTATACGAATTTCCTTAAGGTAATTATCCACGCGATTATCATTGATTAATGTAATCAAACCGCGCGTTAGACAAAATCCAGGTAACGGTTATTTTTGCCGCGCTATTCTTGTCACTGTGACGTCAGAGCGCTGTTGAAGCTTATCTGTAAAACGTGGACTTGATGTTTGGGACATTGGTAAACAATGCAGACTCAGATCAGACACCACAGAACGCGGTGTCCGATCAGGGTTTGCACTGTTTACTTAAATTATAGGAAATTATAAATGTTAATAGAAACAGTGTAGATCTCGATAAAACGGCTCGTTACTACCGTCTTATCTGGATCTACACTCTTTGCACAGGTATCTGTCTGCAGAGTTGAAAGGGTAAATCTGCAGAAAGGCCCTCTTGTAAACGTCCTGATTAAAGAGG